>OY728131.1:1939574597-1940824597 GCA_963277665.1 Viscum album
TAAATAATTTTCATGGGGTTATGCACTTATCTGCTAAGACATGTCACAAAGAAGATATCATGCATCAGATAGAACTATGGGAGTAGGGTGATTGATATGATTCTTCACCAACCCTTATTAAGATCATGAAAGACCTGGTGAAACTCAAGGATAAATTTATCCCCCAAAGAAATATATTTAATCCTTATATTGGGGAGACTCATAGGAAACATTGTTTCACTTATTGAAATCCATGGTCCTACGATATCGATCTGAATTATATTTCTACATACTCTAAGTTGTCCTCATATTCTAATAGACCACATAGACATTCTTTATCATTTCCTACACCATATCCTTCTCAACAAGAGTATCCTCATTGATATCATACCAAAATAAGGTTGACATGTAGGTTTTTTCATACAGGGTCACAAAAGGATCCATTCCAATGGTAGAGTGGTAGGTATTAATATAAAAAACTACTACCAATGGAAACTTATCCACCTAGTTGTATTGAAAGTCTAACATTAAATCCCTATGCATGTCCTCCAACACATGGATAACGCAAATGGGTTCCCCATATATATTGTCTGAAATTTTAAAATCATCTTCATCTACCACCTGAGTGCCACATAATTTCTACTTAAAAATTTTTACATGAAGGACACATTATGGTAGGAGACAATTTTTGAGGGAATCCCATGAAATCAAATGATCTCTTATTGGTAAATCTTCCCCAAATTCTCCACCAAACTCTTCTCTGTGAAATCAAATAAGTGTGGTGTCTTCACATTTTAGTTGAAATCACCCAGATGGAATCATGGCACCTCAAAATCCATGGAATCCTTGTTAAGGAAATGTAATCCCATTTCTACTCTAGGATCTCAAGACACAATAATAGACCTTCCAAATCATGGTTCTCATCCTTTATCTGTTGATATATGATAAATCTAGGGGAAAACAAAACTCGGATCCATTACATGATATCCCACAAAATGTACCCTGAAGGTCTCTCAACATCTTCACCACACTATGATGTACAACCATAAGATATGTGTAAAACTCCCCCATTTCCTACTCTTGCATCATGATTGGGACCACCGTCGATCCTAGGAAAAATATTACTAGTTCTCGCATTCAAAAAATCCATCTGGTGAATATCCTAAGGATATATAACCGTGAAGGACCTCATATTTAATGTATCCCAAATAGGACTCTCTCATACAATGAAAAAGAATAGGTGGAAAAATTATCAACTGATGAAAATATGTACTCTATTTCTCAATCATGGTCAACTACATAGAATCCAACTGCTACGACGTCTCCTATACTAAATGAAAATGGTATATTCTACTAACTACATATACCAGCACTTTTAACATGAAAGTAGTATATAATATCTCAAATTTATAGTCTTTAAGGAACACCAATAACTGCATATACCTAAATTTCATTTCTCTTCGTGTGAAGAAATACGTGATACTATGATTTTATTCATAAAAAATTTCTCTCCTAGATGTTTGGGCCTAAAAATCCTCATATTTAAGAATACTGATGCCATCTCCAGGTAATGTGTATCATAGTTTTTGTTGTGGTGTCTCAACTACCTAGTCCCTTATATGATAACCACCAACTACTGCATTAACACAAAACTAATCCTATATGTTGTAGAATCACAATAAACTATGTAGTCCATTAATTCTTTTTGTAGTCTCAATAATGTAGCACTTATTTATTGATTCTAAATTTCATCAAATAATATCTAACAATTCTCAGTCCATATAATATTTTTCCCATTACATTTTGTGTTTGTCAAAGTGGTTGTAATCTTGGATAATTCTTCCACATACCTTCTTTAGTACCCCACCAATCTATGAAAACAATGTACCTATGAAAAACTCATTGGAGGTCTCGATTATGAACTACATAAACCTTCACCAGGACCAAAAATAATCCATTCTCATAAATAACATGACCCATGAAGTGAGACTCGTTGATCTAGGACTATCAATTTGGGATCAAGCCATAAATATTGTTCGCTGGAAGATAATATTATACCATCATCATGAGCAATGTATGGTACTCCTATGATGCATAATATATGACTATTTCATCAATAAAGATAATGAAAAATATGTCCAAGTACTATTTTATGATTTGGTTCATAAAATCCTTAAACATTGTGTGGGAATTCATCAGATTGAAAGGATTCACCTGTAACACATAGTGTTTATAGTGACATCAGAATTCCATATTGAGAATATCATCTTTGTAAACTTTCATATGGTAGTTTCGGGAGCTAAGATAGATATTCAAGAAGCATATCGTAAAATGAAATTAATTATGTTTTCGATCAATCATCTAAAAGGGGTACTAGTTATTTATCACATCTTAGTATAAATTATAATAATCCACATAATTATATAAACACCCGTCCAATTTTTTATCCAAAAAAAAACAAGAGCTTCTTAGTGTGAATCACTGGTTTTGATAAAACCCTCCTCTCAATGTTCCTATAACTACATCCATAGCTAACAAATATCTTTAAGAGCCATATAATATATGACATTAAGATATCAGGTCAGTCTTGGGATTCAAGTAAATTAAAAACATCATCTCCCACCTTGGAGAAATTCCCAAAAAAAATTGGGGATGATATCTATAAATTATTGAATGACTAAAGGAATCCATATTATTTCTGAGCCTATTTCACCATGTGATACACTTGATAACTGATTGGTGATGGGTTGTAGCCTCATTCTTTTGAAACCCACTAGTCCTCCAAAGAGATATCTCTCTCCCATAAAAGATAATCATGTCCCATCTGTGAAGGAATATGACGTGTCTATAGTTAAAATCTATATGGTATTGGATTGTGAAAAAAAAGCATACCCAATATGACATCATAAGGATTCATAATGACGACCATGTGGTCTAAAGATAAACACTCACCCCCAACAGATTACTCACACTGCTAGAAGATAAAAGAGATCAAAGAATTGCACTCCCTAGGAATCACAATGCAATGTTTGCTGGACTAAATTCTCAACTGTGATATCTTACTCTCAAACCAGTAGTGAATATATTAAGATATGAATAACACCAGTTCCTACTAGTACTTATGATAGATTATAATAAACACATTTTAAAAATCAAATAATCTTGTGAACTTTTGGTTCTTACTCATCCATATCTTGCAGCTACCAATGTTATCGACCACGGTGTCCATGATCAAGACATGTCCCACCTAGTGGTGGTGGAGGTGGAAGGAGCTCATAATGTCATCCACCACCCACATCTCCTCCTCCTAGGTCCATAAAATCTCCTGTTAAAGAATTGCCTCATTTGGGGCCACCCTTCCTTCAATTGGGAGATCCATGACCATGAAGTTACCTCATTTATTGTGGTCATTCAACTATTTGAATGCACACATTAGTATGTATGGTCATTAATCTCATGTGATGTGATCTTGGAAAAAACATGAATAGAAACTCCCCTATGTAATAGTACCTAGTGTTATTCACCATTTTTATATTGCTTGAAAACATACCCATGTCTGAAACAATGAAAATATCTTGTGTTGAGACCCTATTGATTGGAGCCTTCTAGCTGCTGCAGACAACACAACCCTATATTGATCACTATAATCTCAAGCTGTATGGTGTCCCTCATACATGAAGCTTTCGATCACCATCACCTACTCAAACACTCCAGTATAAATAGGAATTCATAGGGTTACCTCACTTGCATGGATGTATCTACAGAGACCCTGGTCAATCTTCATAACCCAAAATAATCCATCTGGAATCATGTCAAGGGAGTACCACATAAGATCTATAACCCTCATAGAATACTCCATAAATTTGATCCCTCCCGTATGATTCTTTAGATTCCCTTGAGTCTAAACTGGGAAAAATAATGGGTGGTAGTACATCTCATGAAACAACTACTGGAAGTATCTAAATGATATTGTTGACCCATCATGAATCTATGTGACTAGTCTCCACCAGCATCCATCTACTCCATGGAAAATATTTGTAGTTATTTAAACCATTATATCACTAGATGTTTTGATAATCCTAAAAATATGGATCACTAACTATATAAAATCCTCCTCTTACAAGGTATCTATCTCATCAACGCACCTTAGTGACTTCTGGTACATGAACACGTGATGTGATCTAGGACTATGTACATAATCACCCTGATCTATTGGTTTAATATGCTTCTTGATAGGTGGGGTACTACTATCTATCTACATGGAGGAAAACTCTCATGCAATGGCCATAAAACTGAGGTCTCATAACTCATTTTATCATCATCACGGTCCAAAATTCGTATCCTAGATGGGTGACTTCATTGAAGAATCCTAAAACGTTTATCAAGGAATAAGACCATCAGATGAGAATATATATATATATATACATGGAGATCTTAATGAATAAGAAAATACATAGACTCAATCCTATATGGGGAATGATTATTGAACCTTTTATTCAATGTCTCAGTATGTTGAGTCAATAAGTAGGTAGTTAGAGACATGTTAAAGGGATGCATGAGCCTCCCTCACAAACAATGGATTCCCTATCATGATAACCACACTCAAAACACATCATCACTATTCCTCTAAGCCTCATCAAAATCTATGTAAGGGGAAAACATTAAATGCCATACAATGGAATGAAATCCTTTAATAAAAATCTTTAAAAAACAAACCCAATGGGTCATGATCTATAACTACCATAAAACCACCACCATACGCCAGGGGATAGCGACAATTGTGGAAAGGCCTAACTGATATGGGATCCCTTTTCCTAAGTATATGTATGCACGTACCAAACCTTCTCCATATAAAAGTTCATGTGAATAAATATAATAAATTCAATATCTATATAATACACCATGCATGTAAAACTTTAAGGTAGTACAAGAGAATGATAATATAATAGAAAAATTTAAAGTGAAAAAATACACTATTATCTTAAATGATGTACAAACCTGATAAAATTAGGAAATTAACGTTCTGAGATATCCTAACATCGTATCTATGATCTCTAACCATTTTATATGGTCAAATGCACTTGGGTATCAAAATTCTCCAATATAATACTTTTTACCTATCCTTCAAATGAAAAAGGCATGGCATAATCGGGAAAATCCCATATAGGGGTGATTATATACATACTTAGTAAGATACCCCAGAAAATGAATGTAGAGCAGAAAGAGAAATTATAGGAATAGATAGCTCAAACCATAGCATGAAGTGAAATCCAATAACGATGACACACATATCTATGCTCATAAATGAATCTTAGAAAGGGGAGAAAGGGAATCACCATATAATAGCCCATCCTAGGAAAAGATTCTACCATCAGTTCCATGAGGTCCATCAATAATTCCCATATTTGCACACATCATTACTGTATAAAAATCCTTGTCAAGGCACAAATATCCACTATTCCACATACTTGAGGGAGAAAATATCTATGTAGAAGATTGGTTCCCTAGTTGATAGAATATTTTCACTATAATGGTAGAGGACTCATACACTATGTCAGTAGTATGGTTCCACTCCTAAGGTAGAGAGAGGAACTATTCCCTATCTAATAAAGAGGGTTACAATCTAATAGTCTAAGACACATTACCTTATACTACAGGAGGGTAACACTCTAAAAGTTGATAGAGGGTTCCTCTCAAATGGTTGAGGAAGCATTCCCAATATCTATCGGTGGGTTCCTTTCTGAGGGACGAGGACCTAAGTCCTATATCTGTAGGAGTGTGACCCTCTAATAAAAAGATAGATGGTAAAGGGATCCATGACCTATCCCAGCAGTAGGGTAACACTCTATTACATGAAGACCAAAGACCTGATACAGTGGCAGGGTTCCACTCTGAAAATTTATCGAGGATACATGCCTTATCCTAGTAGAAGTGTGCCACATAGATATTTTGATTGAAGATCCATGCATTGTTCTAGCAGTAGGGTTCCACTCTAATATCCATTACGATCATGCCTAGTCTATGAATTAATCTAGAATTACCTAAAGAAGAATCAAAATTGGAAAATATTGCGTCATATCTCAATAGTCACCATGAAGGCCACCATCACATTCTATATCAAAAAAACATTTAGGATAGGGTACATTTGGTCAAAAATTTGTGTCAAAATAAATGTGATATAATAGGTAAAAGTTCCATTAAAAAAGTGGTTACACAATATATAAAGAGACCCACACAACATGTAGTCTTACACTTATTCATGTCCATGTCCCTATCAATACACGAATTACTCTTAATGTAGCCCAATATGAAATGAAATGGGACTAAACTGAGTTATTTATCCAACAGGGGTCTCGCATATTCTTTTTTCCATGTCTATGTAATCATTCTCAATCCCATGTACACAGATACATAGTGTGTCCTCCCAAATGGGGTCCTATCTATTTTCTCTAGATTGGGTCTATGTACCCTATTTGTGTCCCAATAAATGAAATATTCCTAATTGTGCCCTTTTTTATGTACTCCCCAAGTACAAGTCAAGACACCAGCACCATGTCACCTGGAATTGGGGGTCCCACATTATGTATGATATTTTATATTCTAAAAAAACCATATCCACCGCAACTATGGCCCTACACCCCATGTGCTCTTTAGACTATATGGCATATAGTCGATTTTCTCCTAATATTCTATATCTACTCCTATGACCCAAATCTACATCCAATGCCTCAAATCATGTATCTAAGAAATAATAAATGGATGGGGAAGGACATATTAATCGTTTTATATAATATAATGGCTGATAATTGGATTCTATTGATACATGGAGGTACATCATATGCCTCACATGCATCCAATTGTTATTTGATAGTACCACATCCTAGATCCATGGAAAACATCACCCAAATCACTTAACACATCCCATTCTATCCCAAATTAAATGATCCATTCACTATTAGTAATATTATGTGTACTTGGGGGTTTGATCACACTTGGTCCCACAAAACAATAGTCAAATCATGTAACCATGGTCAAATGATGAACCATATTACGACACATGAGGAAAAGGAACATAAATGAGGGTGATGCAATCATTTTCTGAGCGTTCATGTTGAATGAATACAAATTGGGGATATCCAGTATTATAAACATGTAATAATGGGAATTCAGTTAATATAATAAATACAAATGATACATGGATGTAGGATATGGCTAAAAATATACATAATTCATAGGAATAAAAAAGATCATCCTCAATTATTAAATCATATGGGAAGAAATCCACACATGGTGAGTTATACATCAATATTTGGTTATTTGTTGATGAATAACAAACTATCCAATAAATAGGGAATATCTATTTTTTTTACAAAATCCAGATGTTCCTTGATAAACGATCTCATCATCAATCAATCTCAATTATCCCACATGAGGTAGTGGATCTATCCTCTAAACAATCCCATGGTTATACGGCTTACAATGGTGATTTTTCATAGTTGAATATTTTTTTGATGTTTTAGGATTATTTCATTTTTATATAATAATTATATTAATCACATAATTTTAAATAAACTCACATTTAAATGGTCTCTATATCGGAAAGCCATGTCCCGACCAAAATTATGTTTCACTATGTTTAAACATCAACTTTAGGATTCAAATGTGGAAATTTTTAATATGATTATCCATTTATCATTTATCCATATATTAAAGAAAATCTTTGTGTGCATGATATAAAAAAAATTTAAGATTTTAATAATGTTAGTTTCTGGAATAATGGGCCTTGGAGACGTGCATTGTCTCTATGGATGGATATGAAAATATATCGAGATATATTTCATTATATTATAATGAGTAAAATGGTTTTATAAATTTTTTTTAGAAAAATGATAAAAAATTTTGTGTTGTATGTTTTTTAAATAATGAGATATGAGTATAAAAATGTAGTGGTTTTTTGAGGTTCTTCACGAGTCCATAAAATGCAATAGTTAGTATGATATTTTTCTCAATAATCTGGTATTTTTGTAGTCTGGTAGAGGAATACACAATGTTTAATTGGAATACAAGATGTGTAAGCTCTTTATGGAATATTTCATGAACCATGTACAAACTGTGAATGGAGTACACACCAAGCACATTTTAAATGACAATAAATGATAAAAAATTGTTTTATTAAAAATTCCATGGGGTTTTTAGTGTATGTGATCCATATAGATTAAATGGAATGCCAAGGGTTAACACGCCGTGAGAATTTCACCGAAATGGATTTTAGGTTACTACATCAGTTCAATATTATTTTGTTCTTATACGTCATTCCACATTCTTATCCAAGGGATCATATATAATGATATAGGGAACCTCAATGAAATTTATAATGATTCATTTTGTGATTGATCTCCCTTGTGGATGGGTTTCACCACATTTGGTGAGTAATCCTTTATTTTTTCATTTCATTGATCATGGTAGGACCTTTTAATTATGATATTATATACATTGACCCATACTGATTTTTCTTCTTGATGTCATCTAGATCGGTTGTGAAATATTGTTATGGGGTAGTTTCCTTTTTTTTGTGGTGTGGTGATAATGTGATATTAACCTATGTGTTGATTCATCTTATCCGATGACACTTTTTTCTAAATTGAATCATTTCTATAATGTGAGGATTAATTATAGGGCCTCTAATTTAACTATTCATTACATATGTGGGGTGGATTTTCTTGTGGGAATGTGTGAACCCAATATTTAGGTAAGTTCCATCAATATATTATGTTGATAAAATGAATTTTTCTTATTTTTGATAAATAATTTAGTTAATGGAAATTACATAATATGAATGATTTATTTGTGTCTGTGGAATTTTTTTTTTAAATATGGTTTCCCCTAGTTTTGGTAGATTCTGTTTTTTCAAAGAACTAAAATAATTTATTCTGAATGGTTTTAAAATAATGGTCTAATAATAATGGTTTGATGAATTGATTTAGAAAATAGAGAACATGGTATGCCTCAGAAACTGAGGTGGAAGATATAGTAATTGTCCTCATTGACTATCATGTGGTTTTCGGATGTTCCTTTCCTTTACTCCCTATGATTTTTGTTCTAGGGAATTTTTAGACCGATTGGGGGTTCCCTTGTTTGAATGTTTCTCTTCTATTTAGACTCGATGAATACATCTAGTGTCTTAATTAATATGTGATCATTAAAGTTATGCATGAGTGTCCTAGCTATCCTATCCTTGTATGATCCTTTTCATTATGTTAGCTATACTTTGGATCTGTAAGATATAGATATTGATCATGGGATTTAATTCTTGATAATCCACTATTCATTAATGGTACAATTTAACCTCAATAGTAAGAGGAATAGATTTACAATATTTATCAAAATTTTGGAATTCCTATTTATACCTAGGATTATCAATGTGAAGTGAACTACCGTCCAAATTGATGGTCCCGGCCAAATTGGATGTGACTTAATTGTGCATATAGACAAACATATGGGTTTAGAATAGTAGTGTTTCATGGATACCTTCATGAATTATTTTTCAAGATCCCATAATGATATCTAAGTCCTTAGATATCCTATCGTTATAATAGAGAGATAATTTGGTGTCGAAATACCCCAATATATATATCTTTAAGGTTCATTTTACATTTGAAATTGTGAAGAATGGCTAGATGAAAGATCAAAATGTATGTTGGTTTTGGGGCTAGATATAGATAACATTTATTTTTGATAAAGATTAAATCTATATAGAGATAGTGTACATGGATATGATGTATAAAATGAATATATATAAAAAGGATGGATATTTTATCCCTTCTCTTCCACCATGTGGCAGCTTATGTAGTGAGCCAAGGAAGAAGATAATGTAAAAAAATGATCATTTTAGGAGTGGTGAAGGTAGTTCTCTGTAGCAGGACTCAAAGGAACCACCAGTTTCAACTACCATTGTGACAATAAATTGAAATCTGCATGCCAAGGTTAGACACAACATATATCCTTGTACTCTACCTACAATGATTTGTAATAGTGGTGAACATTATGGTCGTGTTTCGTATTTTTGTCGGCCTATGTCTACACCTCAATGTCATCACATATCACTAACTCTAATGGCCACAATAAGACAATTATATACATTAAAAAATAGAAGGCACCATCCTTAGGTGTCATGAGTAATGAACCTTCACACAGTAGATGATTTCTGGGTAGATGTATATTTGGATCCATCAATGGTGTCAGATACTATCATTATTGCATATTCAGTAGAGGTTGTTCTATATTATAGTTTTCTTACCAGTGATTTATATATAGAAATTATTTTTATATGCTTAAACATCCAATAAATATCATGACTTTTTTTAGAGAGTTATAGAAACCAATTTTGAAGAGGAATGGGTAGTGGTTTCAGTGTTATTATTCTATGCTATTGATTGCTGAGGCAGATCTAGTTTGGGACATTCATAGTCATGTTTTGGATCTATTTGGAATCATCAATGATATGGATTATTTTTATTAATCATAATGATGTTGATTGTTACTAACAACATTTCATGTCTCTTGAGTAAGATGGGATCTTATTGGTGTTTTAGGGAGTGTGGGTTTCAATGTCTTCTCACAAAGGTCATTCCTAACTAGATAAGAGGAGTTTGGTATATTTTGTATCAGTGGCTCCTAATTATATGTCTTTTTTTGTTGATATTCATGATTTTTATTAGGATTTTCTTGACATTTTCCCAAGAAAAAATTCTCTAGGATCCCCTAGAGAGGGACTTAGGGTTTTTTTGTTGACCTGGTGTTATATATGTACCAATTTTGATACCCTCTTATAACATGGAACTGTAAGTGGTAAAATTTCATAAAATTAAGTTGAAAATTCATGTGGTTAAGGGTTTAATTTTACCTAGTGTATCTCTTTCGGATGCTCCAATGCTCTTTTCAATGAAGTATGTTTGTTCACTCTGATTGTTCATAGACTCTCTTCTATAGAATAAAGTGACGGTTATGAATAAGTATCATTTTCCCCAAGTTGATGATTTGTTTGATTAGTTAAAAGGGAAAAGTAATTTTTATGATTTATCTTTAGTTAGGTTACCCTCAGCTCAGAGTTTTTGAGTGTTATATATTGAAGATGGATTTTACAAGCATGTATGGCCATTATAAAAATCGTGCTATTTCATTCAACTTGCCTAAAACTCCTAAATTTTTTAGGATTTTAGGAATTAGATAATTCATCTATATCTCAATACTTATTTGGATGTTTTCATGGATGAAATTTTGGTTTATTGATGGTCTATGCATGAGAATGAACACCGTATGATTTTTATTTTGGAAATAAAAAAGGAATCATATATTCTATGGAATGATTTTGAAATGCTTGTTTTAGATTCAATATGTGAATTTAATTGGAAAAATGATTTTTTAGCCAGATTTATAATTTAATAATGAGAAGTTAAAGATTTCTTTTCATAGTATGACCCATGAAATTTTATTAAGATATGGACAATCCATGTTCTTGTTGGACACTAACAACGATTCATCTAGGATTTAACAATGTTGGAATAACCTTTACGTACTCAAATAATGGAAGTGGTGAAATTAAAATATGATTAAATGTGTTAGAATTATTTTAACAAGATGAAAAGACTTCTAATATCATCTCTTAATCTATTATTACCTAAGACCAGTAAAGTATATGGGATATTTTCTGATGCTTCTAGTGTGGGTTTGGTTTTGGTTATCCTACCAGATAATCATGTGGTATCTTTTTTCTCACGTCATCTATGACCACATGAGATAAATAACCCCACTCATGAGTGATAGTTTACCTATGTTATTCATATGCATATGTGTTGGTAGTATTTTATTTTTTTGGGAGAGGTTCACATTGTTTTCTTAACGATATAGTTCAATATATATATTTTATATTAATCTCACTTTGAGTCTATTATTTATAGTCATTAGAAAGATTTTGAGGTTAGAGGAAATCATGAATCCTGATATGGTTGGGAAACTGTTACTAGTTGGTCTCTATCTTTATATGGTATTCATAGTTTTAGTGATTTTTTTCATCCAAACATTAGTGAGGAGTTCTATTTTTTAATGTCATATTTCCTTCTGGAATTTTCATTTGAGCATTATGAAGATGTAATATGACATGAGAAAATGATTCCCATGGCCAATAATGAATCATGAAATTGCTGAATATGTGTCCCGCTCATACACCTTGAAACAGATTAAGGTAGTGAATTTGTAACACTCTATTTTTCTCTAATATATTCTGGTGTTGATTTAGAAATTTGGGTGAGGTAACCCTAGATTTTTTATTAGATCACCATAGACTCCCTAACAAAAGAATGCTATCGGGCTGGTGGTTTATCTTTTGACAATGTAAGATCATTTTAATCATATCAAATAAATTGTAAAATTTAATGATATGGGTGAGTTGTATGTTTATGATATTGTGTGGTAATATATGGTTCCATTTACCATTATTTAAAATAGGGATTAGTTTTTCACTTTGAAGTTCTAGAGAAGTCAATAACTGGGAATGAGTACTCAATCTAGGTTGAGTAAAACTTTTCATCGATAGACAGATATTCAGACAGAGTGTGCTACTCGAGTTTTGGTGGATATACTATGTGCATGCATCAAAAAATTTACAAGATCATGGGATATCCATATGGGACAGGTTGATATTTCTTATAAAATTAGTTATTAGTAATTGAACATAATTTATTCTTTTTAGGATTTGTGTGTTCTACATTTCATATCACCTCGTTCTTGGGCTTTGGTGGGAAAAGATTCATTAGTGGGGTTAAGTTTATATCAATTGATGTCTGAAAAGATTCATGATATATGTCTGAGTCAGGTTATAGTAAATATTTTATAGAATTCTTATGTGGATAAACTACTACATCCTATATAGTTTTCTATAGATAAACTTGTTTTAGTGATTGTTTCTCCTAAGTTGGGTCACTGGTGGCTTGGAATAAATGTAATGTTGGATTTAAGATATTTTTCACAATTTGAGATCACTAAGAATCGTGGAAACTTTTTCTTTTTGGTTGGCATTTTTTGTATAGTTGAAAAAAACTCAAGAGTATTTCCAAATATCATATCTTTTTATATTACATCATAATACCTCTCACCTTTTTATTTGGGAAAATATTTGGTTAGGGCTAGATGATTATGTTTTTGAGAAGACTTTTGAGATCATTAACTCCCATGTGAAAGTATTTCATGGGAAGTTGATTCCATTATCCTGAGTGTTATAGGTGCATGGATCGGATTATCATGATACATAATTGTATGAGTCACTGATGAGGGAGTAATGGCCTCACCACTTTACTAGAATTCATTATTCCACCTGACGTCCCATGGATGGAAGGTCTTTTATCATCGTTTATATAACATCATGTTACTCACTTTTAGGCATATCTCATCTCTATATATGATTACCAATAAATTACACTTGTCTTGTGACTCTAAATGATAGAAACAAATTTATCAAAAGTTAAAATAGTGTTTAGGGATGTATTAATTTTTAGTTAATGGAGTCCAAGTATAAAATCATAATGGCTTTGTAGGGTTCTCCATGAGTTTGGATAATTCCAAATTTGGTTTGTGGTTTTTGTAAGGAATTATTTTTTTAGATTATTAGAGGAATAAATTTATTGTAATTGGAATAATCAATGTTCAATATTCCTAGGATACATGTCATGAATCATGTACATGATGTGAAGGGAGTACATGTTGTGTACAAGTTCCACATTTTGTAATTTTAAAATAAGAGTTTAAAAAAATGTTTGACTGGTTTTTTAGTGAATGTGATCCCTAAGGATTACATAGTGTGTTATGTATTCAAAATACATGTTAATGTTGTGGATAAAGATTTTATGTAAATTCATTAGTTTAATATAATTTATTCCTTCAATTACTTTCTTTTCTCTCGACCTACAACTCTTTTTTGTTGATTATGGGAGCCTCTGTTCGATCTGCATTGATTTGATTGGAGATTTGTCACCATTATAGTTGGGTTTCATCTCATCAAGTGAGTATTCCATTCTAATCCATTTAATCATTGATCATTGTAGTGTCGTTAAGTTATATTATAGGATCCATCAACCAATGGTGATTTTCTTCTAGTTTTTATTTAGACCTCTTGTGTTATATTATTTCGAGGACTATTTACATTGGTGGTTGTATGGAATCGGGTGTATTTCCATGTGTTATATGTTGTTTCCCATTATTTCCAACCATTTTATGTATATTGAATCAATCCTGAGATACAGGGATTGGTTATTGGGCCTATGTTTTCATTGATGGTTTCTCTAGCATCATGGATTATATTACGGGTGTAAGCTACCCATGTTTTATGGCAGTTTGTTCTATCTCAATCCTATGTTGGTGAACTACAATGCTTCTAATTTTTAATAAATTATTTTATTAAATGAAATTTTATAATATGAATGATTGATTTGATAGTGTGAAATTGGGTTTTTATATAAGATGTAGTTCCATTGGTTTTGGTAAATGAATAAGGTTTTTTCAAATAATTGTAAATGGATTCTTGAAATGCATGTAAAATAATTTTTTGATGAAAATGATTTTTAAAATAGATCAAATAGGAAGCCTTGTGTACATAGATTGATGGTATAGTAAGAGGAATCATCAATTGTCATGGGATTTGATCAGGGGTTTTTCCTATGCTCCCTTGGTCTATTGTTCTATTGACTTGTTAGACATATTAGGGGGTTTGTATAGAGGGGTGTTCCTAGGATCTCAAAAATCAATGATTAGGTGTAATGGATTTATGCTACACAAATTTCTATGTTA
The DNA here is from genome assembly GCA_963277665.1 of Viscum album. Lineage (NCBI taxonomy): Eukaryota > Viridiplantae > Streptophyta > Magnoliopsida > Santalales > Viscaceae > Viscum > Viscum album. Next base: position 1,939,589,415 of record OY728131.1, read on the forward strand.
GGTATGAGTGTCCTAGCTATCATGACCTAGTGTGATCCTTGGTGTGATGTTTCCATTACTATTGGCAGATTTGGGAGGCTTTTGGTTTGTAATTATTTATTATTCTACCATGGATTTTATATAAGATATAATAAATGATTGGCATTGATTTTATTTTTTTTGATATATAGATATGAAATTATTTGAAACTTTTTTACATAATTTATTTTGAAATTTTGAAAAATGGGAAATTAAATAGTTTTTCCGTGATTTTGATATAAATATTTTTAAACTGTAGTAACCTCGACCCCAATAAGCATGAATCTAGTGTCATGATACTGTTATAGATGAATAAGATGTATGAAAATCACAACCCAAAGGAATAAAAAAATTAATATTCATGGGAATATAGATATATAAATGAGTATGGTATTATAAATAAATACACAAATTACGTAATATTTTTTGATAATAATAGCATGATTCTGCCTAACATATCCTAGTATATCGTTATTATTGCACATAATTGAATCATGGGGAAAGAAAACAAAATAATTGTGAGAAACAATTCTCAATTATGGTAAAGTATAGAGAATTAAATACTATATCAATGAGAATAATTATTATGGAAAGGTAAATAACCAACCACAAATTTTATTTAAATAAATGAATGAGGAATTAAAATATCAAAATTTAGATAATTGAAAACACGTTTTATTTAATCAATATATTGAAAATGAAAAGAATGCATATTTTTTTCATTGTGATATCATCTAGATTATAATAACTAAAATGAAGGAAATTTATAATTATAAGTCTTCATGTATCTGGAACATTAACCACTATACCATCAAGACTTATTCTAATCAAAACTCATATATTTTATATTTTTGACATCCAATATGAAATGTATCTACATAAAGTTTATTTTTATAACATACCTTACCATTTCTAATCAAACATGAAAATTATCCTTGATATGTGAAATTTAAGAATGATGGGTCTTCATGTCTTATTAATACTATTTATCATAGCTATCTGAAATATTTTGGAAAATGAAATCTAGATTGTATTCTTGATCTTATGGTCAAGTTAGATATTAATAAAAATGAAACTAATAAATATTTTCTTTAGAGATGCAGTTATCATAAATTATGATCTTATTAAAATCTATAAAATATTTTAAATTGACTGTCAATCCTAATCGATTAATGAAATTCCCACAGACACTTATTTGAGGAAACTATCCACCATTTATATAACCTCAATTAGGATTGTGACATATTTCTATATAGTAAATTTCAACCTCTATATTTAATAACATTATATCAAAAAATATACAAACCTTACCAGTCAATGTAGATTATATTAAATTTAGTGAACTATCTATATTCCATGACTGTAATCCAAATGATAGCATATAATATCAAATTTTTTGATTCTATTAATCTATGGATTCTGAAGGATAATCTTCCCTATCTATCATAAGGATCATACCATGTTTTTAATACCTTATGGATGTGTATTGATTAGATTTTATTCATCCTGAATAAATAAAGTAAATGAGATATTATATTAATAGTTATTTTATAAAAAATCATGTATACATTCCATCATTACTAAGGGATTGGTTTTTGGGAGATCGACTACCATACATTCTTAGCATCCTTAATATTTTCACCAAGTCCTTCAATAGGGGATGAAATGGTATCTTTATTAATCCTCCTCTATTTTAGTATTTCATTTATGTATTATAATTTATTGATATTCTCATTTTTGTATTTAGTGACATGATCAATATCTATATGATCTGATTTTATCTAGGTACTAATATTATATATCTATTTCTAGTATTCATTTATAAAAAATTGAATTCTCAAAACTTTTTCTTATTAATCATAATCTTTTCATTCTAATGTCAATGAATAATATTCCATTTAATATCATCCTGATATTCATAACCTTTATATATATATGTGTGTGTGTGAACTCTTCTCAAATACATTGTCTTCTATTTGATTACAAGCTTCTCATAAATATTTTCCATCAAACATCAATTAAATATTTTTGAATATTTGGTCTGATAAATTATCTTATTTCATCCATATTTTATATATTAATGAAATATAAATTTAATTATGTATCTCCAAATGTCAAACATAGTATTCCATCCAGCAACCAGTCTTGTCAAAATTTAGATTTAGTATGCCTAAATTTTTCTTTTAACACATCATGCTTGTCATGGGTTATCTAGGATATTTTCCTGACTCAGTTTTTAAACTCTTTTTCTCATAGGATAATATTGATTCTTGTATATGATGAAATTTTATGAGAAATCTATAACCTGATTTGTTCTAATAATAGCTCGTCTAATATTTAAACACCATTTATAATAAAAATAAACTTTACGAAATAAATCTAATATTTCTTACTATAAGAGACCCGACCTAGACCCTCATATCTGGTACCAAAATATTAAACATTACATTTCATAATTTGAAACTAATTATGGTTACCCAATTTTTTAAATATAAAAAATACAATATCATAAGAAAATATCAGATCACTTAAATTCTAAAGGAGCTTTTAGCTTCAATGTTTTCAACAAACAGAAAAAAATTCTTAAATAAAAAATATCAATGAATTCAACAGATTGTCATTCCCTCTATAAGTATATTTTAGTATTCTATAATATTCCATTAATATCATCAATATGTAACACTTATAAATGAAATTCATTCAACATAATTATAATTACCCTAACTTAAACAACAAATAATATTGAAATTTATCCAATAATTTACATTCGTTTATATTGAGGTTATTTTTAGGTGTACGGTTTTAGTGAATTAGGTCATAACTCAATCTTTGAAAAACCATAAAATAATAATTTGAAAAAAAATTTCTGCATCCATTTTCCCACAATATATAAATTTTAATAAAATATGATTTATTTTTCTAAAATCATCATGAATTTCAAATTGAATTCCACCATTCTCTTAGACATCCTTAAATCATGAGAAAATCAATTAATAACATGGTATGGGCATAAAAACTCAGTATGGGATACAAATGATGGAAAATCATTAGTCCAGTGAACACATGAAAACTCATAAAAAATTTAGATTTATATTCAATGTTATTTGAAAATATAATATAAACCATTTTCACATAAACAAAACACACAAGCATTCCTCAAAAAAACATCAAAAGTCATATCTTGAAATAGAAATATATTTTTTGACATAGATCATGTTATAAATAAAACTATTTTCAATCCATTATAACTGGAATACCCATATGAAAAACTTCCAATATTATCAATACCTAATGTATTGGAGTACTATATAAGCATACATATAATTTAAAATACAAAAGAATCATTATCATTGTATGGACGCCACCATGATTAAATCATAATAGGCTTACCTGGTTTTATTTTTTCCACCCTAATTTTAAGTTGTAATCAGTCCACCAAGTGCAATAAGTTCTAAGACATGTTTATTATTTAATGGGATCACCCAACACTAGCTGAGGGAACTCATTTATGATGTTATATTATCAAGTACCATATCATGAATTAAACATATTTATTATTGAATCTTCCATTTTAAAACATTTCAAAATATCTTTTAATGTAATAAAAAATAACATTTATACATAAAAATACCCTTTCATTTTAAAACCTGATTTTCAATTGTATAATACCATTTTATTTTGAAACCCCATTTACAATATCAAAATACACAAAACGGTACAAATGAGTTTTTTTGAATAAAATTAAAAATCATTAAAAGGAATCAATAAATTAAATAGTGGTCATGGAAGTGGAAAAGTCAATGTTTCCATTCATGTTAGGAAAATAATATCTCTTTTATCATTTGTCAAAGTATTCCATGTGAAACACGAAAAAACATTCCTTTAATAATATATATAAGATTACGTAAAAATATTTGAGAAATATAATTTATAATTAATTTATTTTCATAAATTCATTTTAAAATAATCCACTTGGAAAATAAATAGTTGGAATGAAAACATTAAAAGAGAAATTTTTTTAAAGAAGAATTCTTTTATCACTTTAGAAATATTTGAATCCTAATCCCCATGAAATGATAACAATAAAAAATAACATGAAAATATAAAAATTAATGATATAACATGTCAAATATTATTTATATACACCTTGTAAAATAATATCAATGTATAATATCAAAATATACCTCAATTAAAGGATATTGAGATGAATTCACATACATTGAGTCTAATTCATAACATGTATCTTTATCTTCTTGAACAATAAAATTAATCATACTATATACTTTATTGAAAAAAATTAAATTTTATTTATAATTAAATTTTACTTATTAACATTTTATACACAATCCATAATCATTTAAGATTATGATTGATGTTTTTACCGTATTTGGTTTTTGTTCAAAAACGACATCGGTAGGTCTACTACGTTTAAACAGGCCATTATGTAAATATCTCTAAAATATTAGTCATACAATAATTATCATATATATAAATAAATTAATCTTTTAAAATAATAATTAAAGAAGGTAATGAAATTTTTACCAATTATATGATAATAGAGATTTTAGGTCATACATACACATGAGTAACGTTTCGATTTTTTAAAGATAACTACGAAAAGAAGGTACATAATAATATATATTTTTAGAATGATAATTATTACTTAAATAAAACATTATTTAATTATATATCATTCATTTTAGGGCCTGATAAAAAATAATAATCACATCGCTTTGAGTTGTCAATAGTCCACACTACCACAAACGATGTTATATCTTCTTTAGTGTGTGAAATGATTAGAATAAAATGATATATTTTATTTATAGAAATATAATTATGTCATTAATATCATAATTATGTTATTTATATCATTTATATTAATTATGTTTACTCTTATTACCTTCCATGTAACACCTTAGGGGAAAATGATTCACATCGCTTTATGATAGAGTAGTCCATCATACACACGAGTGATGTTATCAAATCATATATAGAATGAAATTTAGAAAGTGTGTACATGATATAAAAAATAAACATGAAAAAGTATCTTATAAATATCATAAATATAATTTATAAATAGTACATATTTCATTATTCCCAATAATGAGTTATGGTAATGGAAAAACAAATGACATCATTTCAGTAGGCCGTAGTCTGCCATACACAAGAATAATGATTTCATAACCCATTTGATGGAAATATGTATTTTTTTAGGTTGATACCTTAAAATAAAAAATATTATAATACATAATATAATAATATTATGACATATCCATGATATAAATATAATTGAAGGGGTGAAGATAGAAATAAAAAATGCATACTGATGAATGTTACCACTTTTTCAAGTAACTCTATTTGTTTTTGCCCAAAAATTTTCAATGAATGTTATTTATTCCAATTATGGGTTATATAGTGATATTAGGGAAGTGTATACGTGATTTGGGTAGGTATTTTCTGAGTCAAATTGATTTACAGGTGTGAAGATATGATGATTTTGTGAGGCCTTTTATAATTTAGATGGGTGGAAAACATGTAATGTTTTTAAACAACGAATTCCAACCATATTTTTCCTATGTAATGTTGACCCAATAATGCACCAAAATAGAGACTCAATGTTTTAAGGATTAAATATTTCCATAAAATCTGTTCTTGAAATTTGTTTTTTAATTTTCCCATTATTTTTATTATTTAACCCCCGAGTAAACGTGTTTTTACAATAATAACAGTAATTAATCTTAATTTTTTCACAGTTATGATTGGTAAAAAATTAATTTGGATTTAATATAAATTATAAATTATTATTATTAAAAATATTGAAACCATTTTTCAAAATACAATTCACCTAATAATAAATTTTTAATTAAATATTAACTCCGCACACCTGCCGAGACATCGGGTTTTAAAAAAAATTAATTTTTAGCAAAGATGATACTATATTAAATCTATGAATAAAAATAATAATTAATTGAAACTAAATTAATAATTACTAAAATATAATATATGACCATCATTAAAAAAATTCCAATTTTTCATTATTTTAATTATTTAAAAATCCAAAACATTATGCATTTTAAAATGGTTTTTAGAAATACCCATTTTTAAAGACACAAAAAACTAATACTAAAAACCCATATAAATTTTACTCAAATGTAATTAAATTAATTTAATATATATAAATAATATTTATGTTATCTAAAAAAAATATTTGATTTTTTAAATTACTTAATTTATTAAAAATAGATGACTTTTTTACAACAATAGGTATTTTTCACTATTCATTGAAAAATCAATGTTTTCTAAAAAATTCCAAAAATTCACCCCAAGTAAATTTTAATTTTCTTATTTCATGATTGATAATAATTTTATAAAATTTGAATTATAATATTTTGATTTTAATCTTTAATATAAAAACTTATAATATAAGTTTTTTATTTAAGCAATTTTTTTTTAAATTTAAATTTAAATAATATTTTTATACTAATATAACTATCTAATTCAAATTAATAAATATGAAAATGATTTATTTGATTAGTTCTTATGTTCTTATATCCTTAACACATTTTATAAATTACATCATCTGAATTTTACTCTCTTTTTAATCATGTAGGTATTCCTTTACCTTGTAACATATTCATATTACCAGGTTCCCTCTTCAACCATATGGGTTTTCACTAAAATCATAACTTAATGTGTCATCTTATTACAGAAATCATGATCTCTATAGTTAATAAAATTAACCTTGTTTCATTATATTAATAATTCCCTTCCAACTGAACTACTTCATGGATTAAAGAATGAGATTAATCAAGCACACATTTCCTTATCTTTGAAATAAAAAATATGTTATGTTCTTGAGATAAACACCGAGGATAATCCACTTTGTAGGATATTGACCAAAATTTATCTTGATTTTCCTATCGTCCAATGAACTGTGGAATCATGTTCCCCTTATTACCAAAAATTATCACACATTTCCACGGAGAAACTATGAGATATAAATTATCACAAACCTTCAAAGAAAGAACATTCCTCTGATTTCCCGTATAGCATTTCTATATGCTTTGATTTTTCCTAATATGTTGATGATTACAATGATCCTTATTATACATTTCTTCCAAAAACTCTTGTCAAATAAACATACATTCTCCTACAACACACCAAGATAGTGGTTCTCAACACTGATTTTTATGTAATGCCTCAAATGGATCCTTTTGTATTCCGTAATGAAAAATGTTTTTAGAATAAAAATATACCAAAGAAATATGAAGATCACAAGTTCTCATCTAATCCATTGATTATGAATGAATTATATTTTCCAATGTCTAAATCATTGGATGAGACTATCCATCAGATTGAGGATTGATGTTTGTACTGAAATTTAATTCATTACCCAGTGACCTGTGAACTCCTTTACAACAAAACAGATGTGAACATGGGTTTGTAATGATACATTTGATAGAGTTAAACTGTGTAAACTATCTTTCTCCATTATATAATTTTTATAAAGCTTATCTAATGTCATTTAATCTCCAATGGTAAGTAAATTTGAATATCTATCTAATTGTTCACCAATAACCAAAATTGAATTATTACATCCTGATGGACTTGGAAATAATACAATGAAATATATTAATATATTCACCCATTTCTACTCTATCAATTAGAATGTTTGAAGAATCCCCTTTATTAAATATCATTTTTCTTTTAACTTTATGGCATTTCAAACACTTCATAGATATGTCAACAATATATATTTTCATTCCATCCCACCAGTAATGCTCATAATGGACTGTTTATATATTAGTAATTCCTAGAATAATTTAAAATAGAGAACTATGATATTCAATCATCAAATCCTTCCTCAACTGGAAATAACAAGGCACACATAATCTTTTTGAAAATCATTAAACACATTCTTCATCAACATTAAGATCATAAAAAATATCCTTCTTAATAGATACTACCATTTCTTATAAATATTGAACCTCATTTTGATCTCTCACAATTATTTCTGATAGATATTACTACACTGAAAGCAAAAATGAAGATACAGGATATCCCGACATCCATAACTTCTTAGATAAAATTCATCATTTCATTAACCATAGGGTCACATTCTAAATGTATCATGGTTAATAAACCATTAATTTTTCGACTCAAATCATATGACACCATTTTTACCTTTCCAAGATGTTAATGAACAATGAAATCATAATCCTTGATCAGTTATAGCAATTTTCTCTTCCTCGTGTTTAATTAATTCTAAGTGAATATATACATCAATATTTTTTATCAGTGTATATTTAAAAATTTAATCAAATTAAATTAGGCCTCCATATTTTTAAAGTAAAAAAATAGCCGAAAATTACAAATCATGTTTAGTGTAATTTAAATTATGATGTTTCAAATATTATGAAAATAATAAATTACTTTACTATTTTTAATTATGAAAAAAACAATTTCCTTTCAAGGATGTGTCATTATTGATGAAAAATTCACCATTTCTAGAAGGCATGTTACGCGGGATTGGGGAGAGCCTTCCAGGGGGCACACGTGGGTGGCATTGCATGGCAAGTTGCGGCGGTTGAAACAGGAGCTCTTACGTTGGGCCAGTTCGCTTCCATCTTGGGATAGGGAGCTGGAGTCTCTTAAAGCAGACATAGATACGCTGGAGGTCAGTCTAGAAGACAGGTGGGACGAGGGGGTGTTTGAGGAGTTATCAGACAAGAAGGACGCCCTGGCGTTGAGCCTGCTTTCCTAGGAACACAGGGCTAGGGATCGGTCGAGGGTGAGATAGCTCAGGGAGGGTGATAGGAACACAGCCTATTTTCATGCATGCTTAAGGGAGAAAAGGCGGGAGGTTAAGCCTAACTTGGAGTTGGAGGACGGCTCGTTCTCAGATGACAGGGAGGTGGTCGGGGGTAGAGCGATGGAGTATTTCAAGAATCTGCTGGCTGGCCCGAGAGGTAATGGGCGTGAGGGGTTTCCATATGGCGATTCCAGGTTATGGGAAGCGATACCAGAGGTGGTGTCAAGGAGGGAGAACGAACAGTTTGAGGTCATTCCCGATGAAAGGGAGGTGCAGGCGGCAGTGTGGCAACTGAACCCGGACAGCGCGGCGGGGCCGGACGGTTTTCCGGGGTGTTTTTACAGAGGGTGCTGGGCCTGTGTGATGAATGATCTGGTTCTGGCCATCAAGGATTTTTTCCGAGGGGGATTTCTTCCTCGGGTAGCCGCGGCGACTACCTTGGTCCTGATACCTAAGTGCAAAGACCCGACTTTACTCAGCCACTACAGGCCGGTTAGTATGTGTAATTTCCTGTACAAAGTCTTAGCGGCGGTGATCAATAGTAGGCTGTCTAATTTTCTACCGAGGTGGGTGTCGTCGGAGCAGCATGGTTTTGTCAAAGGGAGGTCGATACAGGGTGCTATGACGCTGGCTCAAGTGCTGATGAGGGATTTAAACATGAAGGTCCGTGGTGCCAATATGGTGGTAAAGCTGGATATGAGTAAAGCCTACGATAGAATGGAGTGGGGTTTCATGAATGGAGTCCTGCGAAAGATGGGGTTCTCGGCCGGGGCCTGTGATATTTTCTTCAGATGTGTTAGCTCGCCGTGGATGGTTGTATCCTTCCTGGGGAGATCGCATGGTTTTTTCAAATCTGTTCGTGGCCTGCGACAAGGGGACCCTCTATCCCCTAGTTTGTTTATACTGATGCAGGATTCTTTAAGTAAACTTATCAACAAGGGAATTGGCAGGGGGAGATAGTGCCTTTCCGCAGGAAACAGGGGCGTCTCTCGGTATCCCACCTCATGTATGCGGATGATACTATTGTGTTTTTGAATGCTGGAATGAGGTCTGTGAGGAAGTTTAACGACTTTCTGAAGGATTACTGCAAGTGGAGCGGACAACGGGTGAACCGGGAGAAGAGCTGTTTCTATCTGGCGGCTTCGTGTGGAGACGACAGGTTGGATGTGGTGAGAACGGAGTTGGGCATGGGGAGAGGTTCCTTACCGATGGAGTATCTGGGAGCGCCGGTGTCCACTGGTCGGTTGCGGAACAGGGATTTTGACAGGGTTGTGGCCAGGTTGCTGGCCCGGATTACGGATTGGAAAAAACACTTCCTATCCTTCGGGGGTCGGATCTCCTTAGTAAACAGTGTGCTGACATCAATACCGGTGCATGCACTTGTGGCGGTTAACGTCCCCAAGGGGGTCATTAAGTCCATAGATAGGGTGCTCGCACGTTTCATCTGGGATGCCTCGCAGGAGAGGAGGAGACATTGGGTCTCCTGGAGGAAGATGGCGAGACCAGTCACAGAAGGACGGATCAGGGTTCGTTGCATGGCGGATACGGTGCATGGAGTACGTGCGAAGCTGGCCTGGGAAATTACGGAGGGAGAGACACTGTGGGGCAGGTGTATGCGGGGAAGGTACGAGGATAGTTCCGCCGACATCCCAGTGAGAGGGTTTTCCATGTGGGCAGAGGTTTGTAATATTGTCCCAGAGTTGAGGGATCATGCTCAGTGGATCATCGGGGAGGGGAGGGTCGGATTCTGGGACTGCAACTGGTCCGGGAGGGTGCACGCGTTCCCAGGGTGCCCAGACCCGATGATCTCGTTTAGGGAGGCAAAGCGTCACCCTCTATTTTTCGGCGCGGTGCTAGATGCGGAGTCACAGAGAATCTTTGAGTCGGTGGTGATTAACAATGAGAGGGACAAATGTGTCTTCACGCCCTCGGTTTCGGGTAAGTTCAATCTAAAAGACTTCCGCAGGAGTTGCAATGTTCAGCAGACGCAGGAGGCGGGAAGCAGGGTGGAGTGGAGCAGAAATTTCCCCTTGAAAATGAATTTTTTAACGTGGAGGATCATGCAAAACGCCATCCCTTCGGATGAGAACATCAAACGCCTGGGCGTTAGTCTAGAATCTGGATGTCAGTGCTGCAAACGGAGGAATGAGGAGAGTATGGAGCATATTTTTCTCGCAGGAGAATGGGCCAGAGTGGTCTGGAATTTTTTGGGAAACCTTATAGGGTACTCTGGGCATGTTGAGACCTGGGAGCAGTTCTCGAGCTTGTGGGTGCAGGGGGGTGGCGGCAACGTGGAGGATAAAGAGGTTCAATCAGTGTTTTATAATGCTGGGTGCTGGGTTCTGTGGGATGCGCGGAACCGAGCCAGGTATGAGGGGCGCGCATCCACTGGGAGGGCGGTGGTGGCAAGGGTAAGGTGTTTGCTTATTGATTTTGTGAAAACGGAGAGGTTTGGGGAGAGCGTTCCATCGTTACGGGGATTGGTATCCCAGGGGATGGGAGGTGGGGAGGAGACTTCCAGGAGGCGGGGGTCGTGGGTTCGATGGTTTCCTCCAGTGGGCGGTCTGAAGCTGAATGTCGATGGGGTATGCGCGGGAGGGAATATGCGTGGTGGTGGGGTGCTTCGAGACGGAAGTGGTAGTGTGTTGCTGGCTTTCGCTGTGCACTACGGGAGGGGGAGCTCGGTGCAGGAAGAGGCCCTAGCGGTCCTTTCAGGGATATCTGTGTGTCTGGACAAAGGCCTGATGGTGGAGCAAATAGAGACTGACTCGAAGATTATACATGATGCGTTACATGGACAGGGTACGATGTCATGGAGGATTTCTTATACTATCAGACAGTGCAGGGAGATTATGGGGAACGACATAAGGGTTACTCATACCTGGCGGGAAGGGAACAAGGTTGCGGACTACTTTGCCTCTATTGCAGCCCCGGGGGATATTTCAGTTTGGGTGGATAACGCCTTGCCAATTAGACCTAAGGGGGTCAATCTGATTAGGGGAGATGCACTTGGACTACATTATTTTCGCCCTCCGTAGGGGGGTCCGCATTTGGTTATGCTTTTGTTTTTGTTTTGATGTTTTGGGTGTTATGTATGGGGTCTCTTGGGATTAATAAAAAAATTGTATTTTTGGTGGTGGTGGTATAGAAAACTGGGAATTTTTTAAAATAATCCCATGGTAGTAACCTACTAATTCAAGAAAAATATGACAGTATTTTCCATTTTTTGAATCTTGGGATGCTAATTTGGAAGGATATTTTCCCCTAAGTGCCTTCCCACTATATATTCAATATTAACTCTTCATAAAACCATTCTAAGATGATATATATTAAATGAAGAAACATGGTATCCAATCAGTTATATATCCTTTTAATTTTAAAAAAATGTAAACTATTTCAAAGGCATGCTATTACCATTATTCGAGATTTTAAAGTTATTTAAACTATACTTTTATACCAAATATAATTCCCATCAATAAGCATTACATAATATTATGTTTTAATCATGAATATACATTATTTCACATTGAGGTTCATTTTTTGTTCTTTTAAGGTTTGTATTTTTAGAGAATTAGGAATTAATTAATATATTAAAAAACCATAAAATATAAAGTGGATAGTTCCATTAAACATCCATTTTTACCAACCCATATAAATTTAATATAAAATAATATTTCATTTCATGAAATCTTCCACAATTTCATCTTGAGATATTCCATTCCATTACACGTCCATAAACCCTGAGAAAATAAATTAAAAATATAGGATGAGAAGAAAAAGACCAGTACGGGAAATAGAATTAAGGAAATTAATTTTTCTAGTGAAAAAACCAAAAATAATATATCATTTACCATTATCTTAAATTTTATTTGAACATATGAGAAAAAAATTAAATTGAAAAAACAGACACATATTTTTATAAAGTAATTTGTTGAAAACCCATAGAAAGAATTTAGAAACCATTTTAGTGAGTTAGATAATCTAATAAACAAATACCTTTTAATTGAAATAACCATTCATTTGACTACCAATATTAAAAATAACCAATCCGAGGAGGGTTCTTTGTTAACAACCATCATTTAAGCAATAACAATCACACAAAATCTATGAAAACTGTACTCTTTATTACAAACATAAAAATGATTTTTTCAAAAATACAATTAAAACAACTCTAAGGATCAATAAGTATTGTTTATTTTGAAATTAGGTACGTTATATAACAACATATAACATAAAGCACAACATCGTTATTGAAAACTTCTTTTACATTACCACAACATTCCATCGTACTTAGGGTTGCATGGGATATCCAGAGGACATGCATAAGAAAAGGGTGAGATAAAAAGACTATTAAGGGACTAAAAAAGTAATAAAATTAATAATATAGTACATTCTAATCAATAGTCATATTAATGGAGCACAAGAAAAACATGAACCGAAAGGCATGATATAGCATGATTATCATAACATGGAAATGTGGCATCAACATTTAACATGATATTAGCATTATCCAAGGCTCATTTCACATTGATAATGAGTAAATCCTCATTTAATTTGAATTATCATGAGTAAACCCTCATTTCAATTTAATTATAATGATATTAAACTATACGCAATGCATTGGAGTGTTATCTGGTCGCACACTTCTTATATATTTCATTTCATGCATAAGTGTGTCACATGGATCATATAAAATGGATTCATTATACATTATCATTTATTCAATGATAAACAAATGTGAAATTAATACATGAAACTATCTAATCAATATGTAAATGTGCATAAATTTGAATAACCTTTATATATAAATCGGTATGGTATTCACTACACAGTGAATTTGGCCTCGGAAATCACTGTGCAATTTCGGAAGCATAATGGCATGACATAATAATTCATAAAAATGGTTGATGAAAGAGAAATGTGTGTCTCAAAATATGTATATGAATTGTATAGTAAGGGGTAATATAGATAAATGTCCCAATATATGAAATATAATTTATATTCGTGATACAAAAAGACATTTTGAATGTAAATGAGGAGAGAGAAATATCATACAGAATTTCAGCATGGTAACAGGTGTACATGGGAGGAATTAATGATAGAAAAATGGGTCTATAAACATTGAAACAAAATTATTTATGTATAGGGGAGGTGAGAAATCATACATCAAAATTATTTATTAAAAATAAAATTGCATAACAAAATATAGAAATTTTGAAAATAATGAGAAATGAAGAAATCCTTTACATGGAAGTGTGATCCCAAAGGCTTGGGAGGGGCTTGAGGGAAGATTCATGGGAGATTGGGGAGCCTTTGCAGTATAAAAGAGAGAGTATGGAATGTTTTTGTCAAGATCCAAGGGATTTGATTGAAGAAAAGAGGGATCATGGGTGGGTTTATATAGGATATGAGAGGGAATTATTAATAATTATTGTTTGGACAACACAAATTAATCTAATCAAAACCACAAACAAACCCACGGTTTTTTCTCATGGTTTTTCCCAAAAGGGTAGTGGAAAAAAATATTTTATAATTTCATTTTATGAACTTATTAAAATATTAGGCTTACTTTTGTAGAGGTGATTCAAACCCTCATGGAAATCATTTTAAAATGTTAAAAAGTTTTATAAGTCTTGGAGGGTCCACTAAGCCTTTGTAAAATAAATAAAATAGACCTAAAATCACATTATATTAAAGGTAAAACATATATTGGATGAAAATCCAATTTATAGTATTTTATAACATCACTATTGGGTAATTGTGATGTTATAAAATACATTATTTATTTAAATGTTATTTAATTTGAACCCAAAAATTTGATATTCGTAGATAATTATGAAGAATTCACTGTCGCATATTTCTGAAATCTTGAATCGAAAAATAATATTTATTTTATCTAAATAATTTCTAAATATTATAATTTTTACATTCAAAATAAAAACCAACATTTATAGAAAATTCATGGGTTTTTACAAAAACATCATTCAAACATTAATAAAACTTACAATTGTATTCATAAAAATTATATGATTATTTATATTTAATTTAAATTACTTCGATAATAATATATTTTTTAAATTTTATTTAATTCAATAATCCATTAATTCATCAAAATATATTTCTTAATTGAATATTAACTAAAAATACTATTTTTTCTTTAAAAACTATTTACAACGTAACAATGATAAATGAATGTATCATATCAATAAAAAAAATAATGCTCATAATCACTTTGGTAGGGTCTTATTACATAACCCCTTATAACACTCTCACAATACCAAAGGTTAAGGTGTGAGATGGTTACAGACTCTTAGGGGGATCATATAACATTGCTCGGGTGGTAATCTCTATCAACATCCACTTTCCTCGTAGATGGTTCTATTTTAAGCTTAGCGTGTTGATGCTTAGATTGGGATTGGTAATGAACAAAATCCATTGATGTTAACCCCTTTATTAGATACAATAAATGGGATTCATATTGAGAAATTCTAATAGATGAGTCCATCCCTTCCCTTTTTTGTGTAAATTGAATTTGTTAGAGCCCTATATTTATATTAATCATGTGTTCACTATTCAAAGGCTATATTATAAATGATAACTATTCTTATAGGTATTTTAAAATCCATAAACATAAAAGCAAGGAATTTTACATGTTTTATATAACCATTTCACAAAATAAGACATTTAATTAGGTGAAGAGGAGTTGTCATTATAAAATTTTTGGATCATTACAATGTTCCCCCATTAAAAATTTTCACCCTCAAATTTTCCTTTTCCCACACAAAAATGGTTCTGGGTAACTCCACCTCATCACATCCTTTGGTTCCCACATTTCTTTTTCAAACTTGTGGTTTCTCCAAAACGCATATTTAACAACCCATATAGCCACCGTACGCTTCTCTTGGAATAATTCAATATCTTTCATTGTATGCAACTTTGAGATTCTAATACACTTTGTCCAATCAATGTTACTGTAATGAATAGTTGTACGCACTTTTGGAAATTTAATAAATTTTATTGTTCAAATTTTACTTCATTTTGGGATTCATAATATCAAAATTTTCCTACATTTACGTTTTGGTATTTTTCTGAGAACTTCCCATTTTTTGATTAATAGTGAAAAATAATAAATTTTAATTAAAAACAATTTTTTTAATACAAATAAATAATAGGGCTAAATTATACTATTTAGTGGTTTTAAAATATAATTATAATATATTCTTACCATTTAATCCAATTTCGGTCATTGGACATAATTTCACATTTAAACTGGACATAAACAAGTGTCAATCTTTTGATAGTTATAATTTCTTAAAAACACGCTTTTTGTTTTGACAGTGAAAATTAATATAAAATTAATTTCTACCACTTCTATATTGTAAATTTAGAAATATGGATTCCATATTTTGAATTAGTAGTTCCAAATTGTTTAAATAAGTAACATTTATTTTTATACATTTTGAATAATTACTTCGATAAATATTTTATTTACCATGGTTAAAAGGTAAATCCTGTAAAGAAGGGTAAAAATAATAATAATATAATAATATTAAATTACCATAACACATGTCCTAACCCTATTTTATAATGCATTTCTGACCATGGGCATCCATGGGTTGATTTTGGGACCCCATTGAGCCACATGTATGTGAAAGTTAAACTTTACACTAATTAAGGTAAAGTAAATACAAAAATTACAAAGGCATGTATCATTAAGAAAAGCAATTATTACATAGTGTTATATTTTTTATCACTTCAACTATAAATATTCATTAGAAATATAATAATATATCCAACATAATTTTATTTTATATATAATTTTGAGACATTGAATAAATATAATTATTTATGACACAATGAGGACGAAATATTTTTCTTATTAATGAAAGAATCAAATAAATGGTATTATAAATGTTAAAATAATTATAATTTGACTGTTTTGTTTCCATACAAGAATTATATAATTTAATATGTCATTTTAGGATTTATTAGATTTATTAATTTCTAATTAATAAATTTTTTAGGATTCTAACTAAAATCAATTATTAAATAGTGTCAATATTAACATAAAAGAGTTTTTAAAACGAATATTATATTATTAATTTATATTCTATTACTAAAAATATAAAGTTTTTCCATGATAGTTATATAATGATAGGTGTATCATTAATGAACTAATTGGGGTTCTTTTGGAAGTTTATATTAATTTTATTAACCATATAATATAAAAATACAAAGAGACATGGTAAATGTAAAACAAATCAACTAAGAGTTAAAACAAAAAGATAAGGTTAATATTGTGATTCAAACCTCTCTAAAACCTATTGGTTGCGTGGTTTGCGACCCATCCCCTCTTTATCCTAGAAATAAAAAATATTGGAGCCATTAGAAATAGAACAATATTTTATTATAAAATAATATTTCACTCTTTTCCTAAGGTTCTCATCACCCTTCTTATAAAAGGGAATTCACCCTTCTCTCTAATTCATACCATCGAAGCCATTTGGATCTGCCAACCCCTTCACAAATATCCTATATTCTTCCTTAAATTCATCCTATTGGATTTAGTTTGATAAAAAAGCAAACATAATGAGCCCTTTTGATCAAATCAAAAAGAAGAACCTAAAGAAGAGGTAATGATTTCAACACCCTCTTTCAAGTTTATTTCTTCTTCCACTTCTTCTGTCATTATCATTTCCATTCTAAAATAATAAATACAGTATATTCTCTATACTGGGATGTTATTATAAATACGGTACAACCATATTCATTATTATATCCATCCTTTGAATGACATGTCACCATATGTGCGTACGTACGGCTTACTGTCTCCACGTCGTGGTGTAACTGTTATTCAATACATTATTATTTGGATATGTATAATAATGATGCATAATTAATGTAAATAATAAATATAACATGGTTATTATTCTGTAAATATGATATACCATCCAATTAAATATTATTTTAATATCAAAAGAATGATATTTTCGCTCGTGCGTACGAAAGGACTACTGTCTCCATGAATGCGATGAGATTCATTCCACATCATATCCTTTCAAGACTAATTTTCATTTGATGTTTAAAAATAATGTTTAAGGGATTTATATCATTTTAGTTATGAATAAGATACAACCTATCTGTAACAAACACGACTTATGTAAAAAATTATATAAAAGACAACGAGTAAGATAACACCCGAAATGATGATAATAATAAGACATTATTAACTAATAAATGTTAAAAGATCATATATAATATCATATTAATGTATAATATTATCGTACAATTTAATAACAATTATTTCACAATTATACAGGAGGTTAACCTACCCTCGAACAGGGAAAAGATAACAATAATGGTTAATTTCACAATCTCTTCATTATCCGAGATGTTTTATACGTAATTATCTACTGTGACCTCTTTATCATCCAGATCAATGTTTCTCAAAATTTTATTTCAAAACAATTTTACTATTTAATATATAATTGGTTAAAATCATTTATACCAATGTTTGACTTTTTATAAGATGTTTATAAAGAAATGTTTCTGTTGTTTTCCAAACAAAGTCCTTTATAACCTTTTTAGAAAAATTAAGGTAAGAATGTATTTTTTAACTTATACAGTGGGTGAGGATATTTTCAGCCATTATAAAATCACCGAAGTTTACCTTAAAAGATTATAACAATATTTAAAAAAATTAAGGTTTTATTTTATAATTATGTGACTTCTAAATGATTTCAAAAAAGAAATATTTCTCTCAAATAGTTTTGATTTCATCTATGTCAACATCCTTTGATATATTTTAAGCTTATTTGAAGTTGATTTATTATGATACAAAACATCCATATTGTATTGAAGGTTTTGTGATATGTTTGAATGTGGATGTTTTATCTCATACCATTCATGGTTTATAGATAAAGTATTTATATTTCATATGAATGTTTTAATACGAATGTTTATGTTATGTTTAAACCTTTTCATATGAGGAATGAATTGGACTTAATAAGTGATGGTTGGAGACCGCTATAGCTCCTCGATGAATCGGTAGGTCTCATGAGAAAAACTAGTGTCTTGGAAGAAGGACATGAAAAAACATTATTTGTAGTCTTGGTACAGGGCTTTGACTATGTGGTTGTGATATTCTGGCATTATGCATTTCATCATTATGAAAGTGGATATTGATATTTCATGTGATTATTCAACTATTAGAATATCCATGTGAATAGGTAAATGGAATCATTTGATTTTATCATTGACATATATTTCTGAAGATCAAGTTTAAAAGGATTTTGTTTTAGTTATACCTTTCCATAAATGTTTATTCTTACATATGAAAGTTTCTTCTATATTGTTATCCTTACTGTGCATTTGAGCTCACACCTTTCTATGTTTTATTTTTTCCTAGGATGTAAAGAAGTATTTTATGACTGACCTATAGGGATAATCAGAGGGGATATGAATGTGGTCTATGGATACTATGTTGTTGTAGTTTTTCACTTTATGATGTAATATAAGACTTCTGAATGTTTGTAGTGTTTCCATGGCTACTAAACTAATCGATATTTTGAGACTTGAACTTTTGTGATCATTCCAATGATATGTAATAATGCACT
The DNA here is from genome assembly GCA_963277665.1 of Viscum album. NCBI lineage: Eukaryota > Viridiplantae > Streptophyta > Magnoliopsida > Santalales > Viscaceae > Viscum > Viscum album. Next base: position 1,939,608,861 of record OY728131.1, read on the forward strand.
AAATATCGGATTCTAGTGTAAGGGAATTATAGTTTTTCTCAGAGTATGTTCAGTAAAATAATCCTTTGAAGCAAGATTTAGATAAACACTAATAAGAAAACATCGACCTAAGATAGATATTGATGATTAGTATAGAATAATTTCCTGGAATTTTGGTATTGTAGAGATTTTGTGAGTTTTCTATGCAATACATCCCTGTGTGGATACGAGTAGGTAGAGGCAGCTCTGGCACAGAAGTACCTGGGGTTAAAACCTAAAAATAGCACGTTGAGCTAGACTCAAATTGGAACTGGTGCACTACAATGGGCCTTGATGCACTCTTGGTTACGACACTCCCTGGGGATATTCTTAGGATAATTCTCATTTTCTTTACAAACCATTATGATGGGTTTATGAGTATATAATTCCTCAATGAATACATTTTTATGATTATGGATTGTATCCATAAACTATTTAATTTATGTAAAGGGTTTTACATGTATGTAATTATGTAATTTGATTTATAAACTAATTTAGTTTATTCCATTTTTTGCAAATAGTGCCTATCGAAGGAATAGAAACTGTATCAATGAATGCAATCCATGTAGGTATTTCCCTCCTTTTCAAGATAATTATAGTGGAGCTGGTGATGCAACTGGTGTTGATCAGCTAATCACCATACTGGGGCAACTCATTCGGGTTATGAATAATAGATTACCCGTAAGGAGCACCCTGATCATCAGCATGGAGGATCAATTTTAGATCAATTCTTGAGGAAACCACCTCCAACATTCAATGGGAATTAAAATCCATTGGTATCTGAGTAATGTATAAGTTTCATAGAGAAAATATTTCAGCATTTGGGAGTAATGAAAGGGAAAAAGTTGTATTTAAGTTTACCACCTCACTAGAGATGCTGATCAATGGTGGTCATTGATACAAAACACAATAAAATATGAAAAAGTATCAAATATGGAATGGAGGGAGTTTAAAGATAATTTTTAGAAAAATACATTCATCATGACCATCGAGCAGATACGGAAAGGCAATTTATAAGTCTGAGGCACAAGGAGGATGATAATGTCACAAGTAATTAAGCTAACTTTACAAGGATAGCGAGGTATGTAGAAGATTATATACGTAACCAGAGGATTATGATTGATCATTTCTTTGATGTGTTAAAACCATTTCTCCATCGAGCAATATTCTAACAATCTTTCTCAAAGTACGAATACATTGTCTCATTTTCTATCAAGATAGAAAATTAATTCTATATGTCTTACAACATTAAAGAAACGAATGAGAAGAAGAGACCATGTGATCACTCTGGAAATGGAAATAAGGGTAAAAAGGTATATGTTAAATATCCATCATGAATTAAATGTGGAAAGAAACACCCTGCTACTTCCATGAATGTAATGGGAGTCTGTTACAAGTGTGGGGAAAAGTCAAACAAGATTGTGATTGCAAGGGGAAGAATGAAGCTACTAATGTTCAATGATACAATTTCTAGTATATGGGACATTATTAAAATGAATGTCCTAAGCGTTAGGGAAACATACCTCAGAAAAGGCCACGGGATCAAGACCAAGCTTATTCTATCACTGCTACTAAGGATGAAGCTCCTAAAGATGAGGTGGAAGGTAATTTAATGGGTTCCTCATGTTTAGCCAATGCTTTATTTTATTCTAGATCATCACATTGTTTCATATCTTCCAAGTTTGGTAAGAGAATTAGATATTTACAATTTGGTTTAACAAGGGAATTGTTAGTCTAAACGCCTAAGGGAAATATCATTGCAACAACGTTTTATGAATTAGTTCCCATTATATCATATAAATGTTCATTATCTTATGATCTCATCTTTATACCCATTATTGAATTTGATATAATCCTAGGTATGGATTGGATTTCAGACCATGATGCGAAAATTTATTGTAAGAAGAATGAGGTTACAATTTTTTATGATGATAGGGATTACCTTATCTTTAGAGCAGAACCATCACCACCTAATTCTTATCTATATCCGCCCCCAGTAGCTCAACTAAATTAATTTATTGGGGATGAAGAGAACTAAATAACTGTGGATAAGGAAACAATTGTTCAAATAGAGTATGTACTTATTGTGAAAGAATATGTTGATGTTTTCTAGAGGATTTACCTGGACATCCTCCAGAGTGAGAAATTATGTTTTCCATTGACCTAATTCCTGGTTGAAGGCCTATATTGAAGTCCCCTTATAGAATGGCCAATGTGTAATTTGTGGAACTAAAGAAAAAACTAGAGGAATTGAGTAATAAGTGAGTTATTTACCCATGTTTTTCTCCATGGGGAGCCCATATTCTTTTCTTTAAGAACAAATATGGATCTTTGAGGTTGTGCATTGACTACAGGGAGATCAATCATATAACAATAAATAACATGTACCCACTACATAGCATTGATGATTTATTTGACCAACTTCATGGAGCAGAATACTTTTCAAATATTGAAATTTGGTCTGGATATCATCAGTTGTGTGTGAAGAAGGAAGACATTCCGAAAACAACATTTCGAACCAGGTATGAGCATTACCAGTTTAAAATAAATCATTTTGGATTGACTAATGTACCCTCTATCTTCATGGATCTAATGAATAGGTATTTCAAGGAATATCTTGATGAATTCATAGTGGTATTTATTGATGATATAATGGTATACTCCAAAAGCTATAAAGATTATATAAATCACCTGCGCACCAATCTAAAAACCCTCAGAAAAAATGAATTATATGGGAAGTTTAGAAAGTGTGAACTCTAGCTTCAAGAGATTTATTTTCTTGGCCATATTGTCTCTATAGATAGAATCTACATTGATCCATCTAGGAAAAGAGCTATCCAAGAATGGAAAGCCCCAACGAGTATAACGGAGGTACGTAGTTTAATTGGTTTAGTGGGTTATTATTGACGTTCCATCTAGAATTTTTCCCAATTGGATAACCCATTAACCAACTTTCATGTAAAGGGGTTAAATTTATATGTAAAAAGAGTGTGAAGAATGTTTTGAGGAACTGTGGTGAAGATTATTCAATTCTCCTATCTTGACTCTACCATAGGGGAATGATGTTTTTGTTATTTATAGTGATGCATCAAATAAAGGAATAGTTTGTGTCCTTGTGCAGAATGATAGGTTTATTGCCTATGCATCACGATAGCTAAATATTCATGAGGGAAACTATCCTACTCATGATCTTGAATTAGTAGCTGTAATATTTGAACTGAAGATTTGGAGACACTATCTCTATGGTGAAAAATTTGAGATATATATCAATCACAAGACTTTGAAGTATATTTTCTCATTGAAAGAACTAAACATGAGGAAAATGAGATGGCTTGAACTACCCAAGGATTATTACTGCACTATACACTACCACCCTGGGAAGGAAAATAAGGTGGAATATGCTTTGAGTAGAAAGGATCAGGGAGTTTTGAAAATGATGAGATTTGAAAAAGATCATATATACATGGATTTAATAAATATAGATATGGGAATCACCATGGAAGGTGAAACATCAATACTTTTTCAAATGGTTTCCAAATCATCTTTACTAGAATGAATAAATAGTTCTTAAATCGGTGAAGGAGAGTTTCAAAAGTTGATTAAATTACTGAATGATGGGAGATTGAGTGACTTTTTGTATGGTGATGGGATTTTGAAATTTTGGAGGAGACTTTCTGTCCCCGACATACCTGTTGTAAAAAAGTAATTTTTGGAAGATGATCATAGTTCCAATTTCTCTATACAACCTGGGAGCACCATGATGTATAGAGATTTTAAGGACCCTTTTTTATTGTACAACATGAAGTTGGATATTGCTGATTTTTTTTTCATGATGTACGGATTGTCAACAAGTGAAATCTGGAAGGCAACATCCTGGAAGAGTCATGCAACCTCTTCCCATACTTGAGTGGAAATGGGATAATATTATGATGGACTATGTCATGGGGCTACCAAAAACTTCTAGAAGGAATGATACAATAGGGGTCATTGTTGATTGTTTTACCAAGTCACCACATTTTCTTGCTATAAGAGAAGATATACCACTTGAAACTCTAGAAAGGTTATTTATTAATGATTTTGTGAGACTTCATCGTGTACCCCTATCAATTGTTTCTGATTGTGATCCCCATTACACATCATGATTGTGGAAATGTCTTCAGAAGGCCTTGGATACTGACCTTCATTTGAGCACTGCCTACCACCCTCAAACAGATGGAAAATTAGAACAAAAAATTCATACCATAAAAGACATATTGAGATCATTATTACATGACTTTCAGGGTATGTGGGATCAGTATTTACCTCTAGTAGAATTTTCCTATAACAATAGCTTCCATTCAAGTATTCAGATGGCACCATTTGAAGCATTATAGGGAAAGAGATGTCGCACACCAACATGTTGAGATGATGTTGGTGAATGAAAACTCATAGGCCCAGAACTTGGGGAGGAATCTATGGAAACTGTGAAGGTAATCCAAACCCACATCAAAGCATCTCAATATGTCCTGAAAAACTATGCCGATAATCGAAGGAAGGATTTGGAATTTCAAGTCAGTGATCATATTTTCTTGAAGGTGTCTGCAGGGAAGGGAGTCATAAATTTCGGTAATGAAGGTAAATTGAGTCCCAGGTACATTGGACCTTTCAAAATTATAGAACAAATTTGGGTTATAGCTTACTATTTGGAAATGCCTCCAAGTCTCTCTAAAGTTCACGATTTGTTCCACATATCACTATTATGAAAATGCATGCCTGACTCAATGCATGTACTCACTTATAATGAATTGGAACTAGAAAATGATATTTCTTATTGTGATGAGCCCATCATGATTCTTGATACCATATAACAAGTGCTGAGAAACCAGACGACTCTTCTGGTAAAAGTTCTATGGAGAAACCATAAGATGGAAGAGGCAATGTTGGAACCTGAGGAACTTATAATGAAGAATAGTCTGAGTATTTTTATGTGGTGATACGATAGAAATTTTAAGGATGAAAATATTTTATGGAAGGTAGAATGTAACACATCATGATTCCACGGTGTGCTTCACTTTGAATAATGCAATAGCTTGCATTGTACGCAACTTTTAGATTCTAACACACCGTGACAAATCAAAGTTACCATTATGAATAATAATACCCACTTTTGGAAATTTTCTAAATTTTATTATTAAAATTGGAATTCATTTTTGGTTCTTGAATATAAAAATTATCCTAGGTTGAATTTATTGTATTTTTCCAAGAACATCCAATTTTTGATGGATAGTGAAAAATACTAATCATTAATTTAAAAAAAAATTAATCAAAATAATTTATAGTGTTAAATTATAATATTGTGGGGTTTTGAAGAATAATTAGAATATATTATTACCATTTATTCCAATGTTGGTCATTACATGTAAATTCACATTTAAACTGGACATAAACAAGTGTCAATCTTTTGATAGTTATTATTTCTTAAAAATACGCTTTTTGTTTTGACATTGGGAATTAATTTTAAATTAATTTCTTCCAATTTTGTTTTCTGAATTTAGAAAAATGGATTCCATATTTGGAATTAGGAGGTTAAATTGTTTAGATATGTATCTTTTATTTTTAGACATTTTGAATAATTAATTCGTTAATATTTTATTTACCATGGTTAAAGGGTAAATCCTATAAAAAGGGTAAAAATTAATAATAATATAATATTATTAAATTGCCTTTACATGTGTCCTAACCCTTTTGATGGATGAATTTCCGACCATGGTCATCCTTGGGTTGATTTTGGGACCCCATGGGGCCACTGGCATGTGATAATGACACTTAATAATAATTAAGCTAAAGTAAATTCAAAAAACACATAAGCATATATCTTCTAGAAAAACAATTTTTACCTAGGGTATATATGTTATCTTTTTGATTATAAATATTCATTAGAAATAAAAAAATAATTACTAAATAATGGTATTTTTTTTAAATTTTTAGACATGGAATTAATATAATTATTTATAACACAATGATAATGTAATATTTTCATTATTAATGAAGGAATTAAATAAATGGTATTATAAATACTAAAATAAATTTAATATAACGTTTTTATGCCATCCACTAATTTTATTGTTTAATATGACATTTTATGATTTATTACATGAATTTATTTCTAATTAATAAATTTTTTAGGATTAAAAAAAATCAATTATAAAATAGTATCAATATTGACATAAAAGAGTTTTTAAAACAAATATTATATTATTAATTGATATTATATTCCTAAAAATATAAGGTTCGTCCAAGAGACTTATATAATGATATTTCTATCATTAATGAACCACTTGAGGTTTTTTTGGAAGTTTATTGTAATTTTATTAACCATATAATATAAAAATACAAAGAGACATGGTAAATGTCGAACTAAATAACTAAGAGTTAAAACTAAAACATATGGCTAATATAGTGACCCAAACTGGTATAAAAACTATTGGTTGGGTGTTTTTCAACCCATACCCACCTCAGCCTCGAACAAAATTAAATTTAATCCTGTCAAAAACGAAAATTATTTTATTATAAAATAATATTTCACTCTTTTCCTAAGGTTCCCCTCACCCATCTTGTAAAAGGTCACCCCCCCCCCTTCTCTGTATTTCAAACCTTCAAATCCTTGTGGCATGGACAACACCAACCTGAATATCATTTAAGATTCCCTAAATTTATCCTAGAGGCATTAGTTTGATCATAAAACCACCCTAAGGATCCCTTTTGATCAAATCAAAATGAAGAACCCAAATAAGAGGTAATGATTTCACCACCCTATTTAAAGTTCCTTTCTTCATCCACTTATTCTTTCTTTGTTATTTCCATTGTAAAATAATAAATCAAGTATCTTCTATATACTGTGATGTTATTAAAAATATGGTGCAACCATATTCAGTATTCTATTCATCCTTTAAATTACATGTCACCATACGTGCGTACGTACGGATTACCGTCTCCACGTCATGGTGTAATTGTTATTCAATACAATATTATTTATATGGATATACTAATGATTTTTAATTGATGTAAATAATATATATATCATGATTTTTATTATGTATATATGATATTTTATCAAATTATATATTATTTTATTATCAAAATAATGATATTGTCGCTCTTGCGTACGTTGGGACTTCTATCTCCACAAACCTGATGAGATTCATTCCCCATCGTATACATTTAAGACTAATTTTCATTTGATGAATAAAAATAATTTTTAAGGACTTGATATCATTCTGGGTATGAATATGATAAAACCTATCAATAACAAACATGGCTTACGTAACCAAACATATAATAGAAAATGATTAAGTTCACACCTGAAACGACAATAATACTAAGATATTATTAACAAATCAATGTTAAAAGATCATATATGATATCATATTATTTTATAATTTTCTTTTATAATTTTATAACAATTATTTCACCATTATAATGTAGGTTAACCTACATGTGACCATGGAAATGTACAAGGTAAATGTTAATTTCACAATCCATTCATTATATGAGGTTGTTTATAATTAATTATCTATCTCGACCTCTTTATCATCCACACCCATGTTTCTCAAAAATGTATTTCAAAACATTATTACTATTTAATAGAAAATGGATTAATTTTATTTATACCATTTTTGAATTTTTATAAGCTGTTTATAAAGTAATATTTCCGTCATTTTTCAAACAAGGTCCTTTTTAACCTTTTCCGCAAAATTAAGATATGAATGTTTTTTTAACATATACCGCATGTGCGGCTATTTTCTTCCATTAAAAAATCATCAAAGCTTCCCTTATAAGATTATATGAATATTTTAAAAAAATTAATAATTTCTTTTAAAATTATGTGACATTAAATGATTTCAAAAAAGATATATTTCTCTCCAATAGTTTTGATTTCATCTAAATAAACATCATTTGATGGGTTTTAAAATTATTTGAGGTCGATTTATTACTATAAAAAACATCCATATTGTATTAAAGGTTTTGTTATATGTTTGAATGTGGATGTGTTATCCAATACCATTCATGGTTTATGGATAAAGTATTGACATATTATATGATAGTTTTAATATGAATGTTTATGTAATGTTTAAAAATTTTCATATGAGGAATGCATTTGACTTAGAACGTGACGGTTGGAGCCCGTTATAGCTCCTCGATTCATCAGAAGGTATCATGAGACAAACTAGTGTCTTGGTACATGACCTTCACAAAGTATTATTTTTAGTCTTGGCATACGTCCTTGACTATGTGGTTATGATAGTCTAGCATTATGCATTCCATCATTATAATGGCTATTGATATTTAATGTGATTATTTGACTAGTAGAATATCCATGTGCATGGGTATATGGCATCATTTGATTTTATATTTTCCATGTATTTCTTAAATTCATGTTTAAAAGGATTTTGATTTTGTTATACATTGCCTTAAATGTTTATTCTTACATATGAATGTTTTCACAATATTATTATCCTTACTGGGCATCTGAGCTCACCCCTTTCTATGTTTTAAATTTTTCCCAGATGTGAAGAAGTATTTTGTGACTAACCTACCCGGTTAGTCAGAGAGGATATGAGTTTGGTCTATGGATACTATCTTTTTTAGTATTTCACATTATGATGTAATGTAAGACTTAAGAATGTATCTAGTGTTTTCAAGGCTACTACTCTAATATATATTTTGTGACATTATCTTTTTATGATCATGCCAATGATACGTAATAATGCACCGACTCTAGGATTCTAGGGTTGGGGTGTTACAACTTTCATGAGGGGAATTGTCTTATTTCGTAGAACTTTTTCCCTATGATCTAATTTCATCACTGGATTATCTTCATAGGAGAGGTCATTATCTAATGGTACCACCTCTAGATTGAGTACATGTGATGGTTCAAGTAGGTACTTCCTCAAGAGTTATACATGGAATACATCATGTACTTGAGACATGTTCGGTGTATGTTCTAGTCGATAGGCCACTACTCCAATGCAATCAAGGATCTCAAAACGGTCGATGTAACTTGGAATAAGCTTCCCCTTCTTCCCAAATATCATAAATCTCTTCCATGGTGATATGAGTAGGAATACCATGTCTCTAACATCAAAATCTAAGTCTCGTTGATTATTATCAACATAGTTCTTTTGTTTACTCTGAGTAGCTTTAATGTGATGTTGGATGATCTTAACCTCCTCCATCATTTCTTCAACCATTAACCTAATCAAAACCAAAAACCATCACATGGTTTTTTCCCATGCTTTTTAAAAATGGGAGTGGAAAACAGTATTTTATAATTCCATTGGCCTAAATTTTTAAAATATTAGGATTTATTATGTGGAGGTGAGTCACACTCCCAAAGAAATCATTTTAAAATGTTAAAATGTTTTATAAGTCTTGGAGGGTCCTCGATGGATTTGTAAAATGAATATAAAAACAAAAATCACATTATTTTAATGTTAAAACATATATTGGCCGAATATTGTATTTATAATATTTTATTACATCACTATTTGTTTATTATCATGTTATAAAACACATTATATACTTAAACAGTATTTAATTTTTACCCAAATATTCGACTTACTCAATAAAATTTGAAAAAATCACCATTGGATCATTTCAATGTCCTGATAACAATAATAATATTCATTTTATCTAAATAATTTTTTTCCATATGTTAATTTGATACTTGTCAAATAAAAACCTACAATTATTGAAAATTCTGAGGTTTTGAAGAAAACAACATTCAAACATTAATAAAAATAACTGATTTATTTTTTAAAAAATATGATTATTTATATTTAATAAAAATTAATTTAGTAATAATATTTTACTAAAATATTATTTAATTAAAAAATTCATTAATCATAAAAATAGATTTTTTAACAGAATATAAACTAAAAATATTATTTGTTCTTTAAAAACAATTTACAGTATACCCATGAAAAAATGAATGTATATTCTTTATACAGAAAGAATTCACAAAATCATAGTTTTGGGGTCTTGTAACATAACCCCTTATAACACCTGCATAAGACCTAATGGTATAGAGTGCGATGGTGACTGACTCTTGGGGAGTCTCGGATAACATCACTCTGGTGGTAATCTATATCAACATCTACTTCTCCTATAAATGGTTTTGATCAAGCGTAACTTGCTGAAGCACGACTTTGGCTTGGTCAAGAGTGAAGCCCCATGATGCTACCACCTTTAAGAGGTCCGAAAAATGGGTTTCGTATAGAGAAATTTGACTGGATGAGGCCATCACTTTCTTTTTCTGGGTAAATTGGATTTTTTTAAAGCCCTATATTTATATTAATCATATGGACACTATTAAATGGCTATATTAGCAAAGGTAAGTATTTTTAATGGTATTTTAAAATCTAGAAACATAAAACCAAGTATGTGAATATTTTTTAAATAACCATTTTACAAAATAAATCATTTAATTAGATCATGAAAATTTTTCATTAATAAAAGTATGGGTCATTACAAAGTCTATATGGGACACCCCATGATTAATCAGTAATTTTCATACCTGACACTATCCGGGTCACCCCATGTTTATGTTGTAATGGTCTCACAAGGTTAAATATCATCCACCCCATTTCTAAGTAATAATGGGATTACCAAATGCTATAAGGGCATATCTATTTCTCTTGTATAATTCTCATGTACCATATAATGAATAACAAATAATTATACTTTCACCTTTCCAATTTAAAACATTTTAAATAATCCTACAAACATGAAAAAAATCAATTTGGGATATCAAAATACCATTTTATTTAAAAAAAACATTTTCAATACCATTAAACCATTTTATTTCAAAAAACCATTTACCATACAAAAATACTAATAAAAGAAAAATGTTATTATTTGAATAAAATATGAAAACTCCCAAAGTAATTTTTAAGTCAAATAATGTCCATGGTGGAAGAAAAATCATTATTGTAGATTATGTTAACAATTAATAATCAATTTTTTCATTTGTCAAAATGATCCATGTTACTTATGTAAAAGTATTCCATTTCAAACCCATTTAAATAAAGTAAAAAAATTAAATAAAATTTATTTTTTAACTATTTCATTTTCTAAAAACTCATTTTAAAAAGATAGTCATGGAAATGTAAGAGTTGGAAGGAAAGAATTTAAAAAATTTAAAAAAATCCGTTATCACCTCATAAATAAATGAATTATAATACCTAATAAAGAAAAAAAATTAAAAATTTAAATTCCATAAAAATATAGGATTTCATGACGTAAAATTTCAATGTGGAAGTATATACACCTTATAAAAAAGAATATGTGTATGACAACAAATTATTCCTTAATGAAATGAGATTAATATGAAGTCCCTTACCTTGAGTCTGATTTGTCACATGTGTCAATATATTATTTAATAATAAAATAATTTTAATTATTTACATTATTAAGAACCTTTTAAATTTTTTATTACTTTTATTTTACTTATTAAAAATTAAATGACAATTACTTAATCAATTATGATTACGTTGGATGTTTGGAAAACATTCGGTTTATGTGTCCAAAATGAATTTGGTAGGTCGACCATGATCAAATGGGTCATTATATAAACATATATAGAATAATAATCATGAAAAAATTATCATATATATATATATATATAATACTTTTAAAATAAATCATGAAAAATGGTTATGAAAAATGAACCAAAGATAGGATTGTGGAGATGGTAGGTCGCACGTACTGTAACATCCCAAGTAAGTAATGAATAATAGATATTTTTATCTATGTCTATTAATGAATTAAATTGTGTTTTAGAGGTTTAAAATGAAAATAAATCCAATCTTAAACATGGAATACACTAATATTCTTAAAAGAATGTTTTACTACCTTTTGATGGAAAACCATTTTTAAATCAAACATTTGACAATTTTATAATCTATATTTGTAAAAATAAACATATTCATTATGATTGGGACATTGAAATTTACATTGGATAAATTTCTGTTATTTTTCTGACAATATTCATTTTTTAATGAATAGTGAAAAATACTGCATTTGACATCAAAACTGCTTTTTAATCTAATTTATTTATATGATTAGATAATATTTTGAATTGTTTTTAAAGTGAAATTTGAATATATTTTTACCATTTAATCCAATATTGGTCATTGGAATCAATTTAACTTTGAAATTGGACTTAAATTGGTGTCAATCTTTTGATACTTATAGGTTCATAAAAACACGCTATTTGTCATGACAGCGGAAATTAATTATTAAATTAATTAATGTAACTTATATGATTTGAATTTTGTAAAATAGACACCATTTTTGAATTCAGAATATCAAATATATCTTAGGATGAAGTTTTGGTATCTTTCTGAAAAACTTCAATTTTTGATTAATAGTGAAACCACTAAGTGGTAGTTAAAGAAACTGATTTTTCGTTTAAATGAAATTTTACCACCTTTGTGTTTTGAATTTCAAAAATCCGACCTACATGGTTGTCATTAAGAATTAAAATGTCGTCCAATGGGATTAAAATAAATTTTTGGTGAATAGTAACTTATTAAGTTTTTAATCGCGATTAGTGGTAATTAGTGTAGTTTAAGGTAAAAATAATGTTTTAATAGTATGAGATGAGCTTGAAACATGTCCTACCCTCATTTGATGTGTCATGGACGACAAAGAAAATCCATGGGTCAACTTGGGGACCCCATGGAGACACATTGGTTGGGAAATGACATAAATAACTTTTTATTTAATAAAAAAGTAAAAATGACACAAACATAATATGTTTTACGAAAACAATTTCTAAATGGTGTTATACAAGTCAAATTTTTGAATATAAATATTCATTGGAAATATAAAAAGATTTCTTACATCATAGTAGTTTTTTTATAATTTTGAGAATTTAAATAAATTAAATTATTTATGACATCATGATGATGGAGCGATTACCTCATTAATAAAGGATTTAAATAAAATGAGAATATAATGTAAATTCTATGACCTACACATGTACAAAACCTATTGGGTGGGTATATTTCGAACCCTTATCACCTTATACTCGAATTATATCAACGTGGGACTTTTTAAATACGAAAACCATTTTCAAATAAAGTAATATTTCATTACTATCCAAGAGTGCCCCTCCTCTCCTCTTTTAAAAGGCCCCCACCTCTACCTCCATACCCACACTCGCAAAGCCTTTGGCTCAGCCAACCCCTACCCATATTGTCTCTCCACTTCCCTCTGTTACTCCTTGAAGCCTCACTATGGGAAGAAGTCTTCCCAAGGAAGCCTTTGAGCTCCAACCAAAGGGAGTTACCCGATTTTAAGGTAATGTATTCACTTGAGTCCTTTTGTTTTATTTTGCTTCTCCAATCCCCTAAACTCTTTTTATTCATTTAATTTGTAACAACTCCAGTATCATTAATATACTTGGATGTTTTTATAAGAAGTATTCGAGCTACACTTACACGCACCTACATCTAATGGTTAATGAACATACTATTTCCGTGGATGGTGAATTTATGCCTCTCGAAACGATGATTGTTCAGCATTATTTTAACACCTTCAATGGTGGACATTAAGATGACACTATATTTATATATGATATATAATATGTTTATGTTTTCCTTAAGCTTATGTATTTTTCATTTTGTTCATACCATTATGGTTTCCATTATGGGTAAACGCGATATCTTCATTTAAAGAAGTGCGGACTACCGCCCCCTCAAAGTGACTTGATTCGTTAAATACCATATGTGGGATGTATAAAGGATGGAACTATGATATTATATATGATATTATACTTGAATTATAATATACCTTTATATAATTATGATTCCATTCTATAAAATATGAAATATAAATGAAAGTAGCGTTCATGCGTACGTACGGCTTACCGTCTCCATGAACGATGCATTTCATTTCTTACCTCTAAATGATTATGTAATATTATAAATTCATGAATGTACTGGATATATATGAAATATATAATATCTACATCATGAATACCATTATTGATATAATGGATAATGAACAAATTGTAATTATTAAGGGCTTATTTTTGACTCAAGTACCAATGATTGTTAAAACAACCGTTATTAACTTAAATAATTACATAGTGTTCATGACATAGAAATAAGTGATATAAAAGGAATAATGAACATAAAAAATAGGTTCTTAAGAATGTATAAATTAACTCAAGTTTATTATTCAGGAAATTAAATAACGATCGAGTCAATTTGGACCCGAGGTATGGGACTTCGTCTCAATATCCTTTCATTGAGGCATATTTTGTTTTATACTCAACCACATTTTATACAGTGTATAAACCCCTTTGACATTTATGTTTATCCAAAACAATTCCTTTTTATACGAAGCGTTTTACTAAACGAAAAAAGGAATGTTTTGTCATACGTATGCGGCGACAACAACTTCTCCGCTGTCGTGACCATTATTTCAGTTTCGGCTTCCTCTACAATCCATACCTTCTTTTTAAAAGAAAAATAAATACCATGTTTTACTTTTATTTTATTTTGGTATTGAAAATGGTTTTCATAATGTTTTTATATCAATGTGTTGTATTGATATATTTTTATTGAAAGGTGGGAATGTTATGTTTCCTTTATGCATGTTTTATGTGATACAATTATATTGAGGTTCTTGGGCATTATTATGAAGACGGGTGGTTCCGTGATAAACTATGGGCTAGTGAGCCCGATATAGCTCTCCAATGCATTGGGTAACGCAAAGGAGTGAAACCTTAAGATTTCTCTGAAGAGATTTAGGGAATATAATGTGATGGGTATTCCAAACGTAACCAAGAGGGTTACTCCCTACATAAGAATGTTATGAATGCCTCAAGTTACCTTTATGTCTTATGATTTCTATGATTTTTTCATGATTTGATGAGGTATGTTAAAGTAATTATGTTTTATGGGTAATGCATGATTTCATTCTTATATATATATATATATATGTACCCATGCTTCCTTTCCATATTTTTATATCCCTTACTGATCTTTTTATGCCCATCCCAATTCTTTTTTTGAAATTTTTTTCACAGGTCAAGGGAAAGGTACATGATATGATGATAGTGTCAAGGAAGTCTCAAGAAAGTATCCATGTTTTATTTTAAATATGTTTCCATTGATGGGAAAGAAGAATACTAACCATATGTAACCACATTGTTTATATATGGAATGTAATGCAAGTTCTATGATCAAAATCTCTAAAACTCTAAACCCGAAAAGATCCTCAATGTGTAATCTTGTAATAACTCAAGATTAAGTAAGGTTTAAGGCTGGGGCCTTATACGTACACCAGAGTAAAGTTTCTATTTTTAAATGATCATTATAGAAGAAGGCATGTAATAGTTTTCCTTTACATAATGATTATTATATCATTAATACCATATTATTTAATAAAATATACTTATATATATCATTCTTGTGATTTAGTGATGACAATTGGAAAATCACATCGCTTTGAAAAGGTGATAGTCCACACATCCACGAAAGACGTTATCTATTTTTCAATGTATGAAATGGTAACAAGAAACTAAAATATTGTATATATCGAAATATAATAATTCCATGAATATAATATCTATTTAATTTATATTTTATATATTAGATATATTCACCCTTATTTACTTTCATTTGTCACGTTAGTGAAAAACACATCACATTACTTCTCATGATGGTATTATATCGTACACACAAGTATCATTATTGTATCCCCAATGGAATGAAATGTAAAAATGCTGTTCATGATATATTGACTATGGAGATGTAATTATATTACAAATTTCATAAATATCACATAAAGATATTATTCCTACATTTATTCCCATCCATGAGAGGTGGTAATGAAACAATGAATGACATTATTTCATGAGGCAATAGTCCACTATACATAGGAATGATGATTTAAAAACCCATTTCAAGGATGAGTTTTTGATTATTATTCCTACCCTTAAAAAAATTATCAATATGTTTAGTATATATGTGATATTATATCATCTTGTTATAAGAATAATTTAAGGATGTAGAGAAATAAATAAAACAAAAACTCATGTTGATGAATGTTAACACTTCTTCAGCTAACTCCATCCAGTTTTCACCGAACGAATTCTCTAGTGAGATTTATACCCAAATTAATGATTCTAATAATAGTTTAGGGATTTTAAAATTATATTTGGTTAGGTATTTAGACAGTTAAATTTCTTGATAGGTGTGAGGAGGGGGATAGAGGGGGGAATTTATAAGTTGTGTGAGTGGAAAAGTTGTAAACTTTATTAAGAGTGAATTTCACGCTTTTTTTCCATTTAATGTTTGTCAAATAATTATAACTAGTCTAATAATACCAGTTATGTGGTATAAATATGTCCAAAATGGTTTTTTAAGTGTTTCTAGGTCATTTGAATCCATAATATTAATGTTTAACCACTATGTAAACTCATTTTCACAATAAATGCCATAATTAATTTTAATTGTTTTCGCTAATCACATTGATCCTTAATTAATTTGGACTTATTATATGATATTAATTATAATGATTCTGAATATTGAATTAATTTTATCTTATTCAATTTCCATAATTGGTAAAATAAAATTTAATATTAATCTCACAGATGTGGTGTGACAACATGTTTTTAATAACCGTATTTTTTAGAAAGATGATTCTATTTTAACTCTAGGACTCATAATATGAAATGTTTACCTAAAGTATATTTTGATATTATTATTTAATAAATGATATTAATTTAATCTTATTAATATTATAAACATTATAAATTATTATTTCAAATGAAACCATATTAGAAAAATATTTAATTAAAATATTTTCTTTTTTAAATTAAAAAATAATAAATATTTTTATAACTAATATAACTATATAATTCATATTACAAAAATATGAAAATTATTTATTTTAAGATATCCCGGGTTGTTAGAATCATGCTAAATAACTTGGTGAAATAGAAACATTAGAAGGGTGAGATCAAATTCTGAATAAGTTAAACATAATCATTAAGAACTTAATTTCACTTGTGAGCATAAAATATGCATAATGGTATGATGAAATAATAAAAGTGAATAAGTACATCAAAATAATATATATCAATCAATATTTGGATCCAAAATCATTAAAATGTGTAATATGGCCTTAATAGATGAATGATTTAGTGGGATCAATAATCATGATCCATTTCATATCAATCTTGACCATAAGAAAATATATCAACCCATAACAAATAAATGAAAATGTTTTGGTATTTTGGGACATAATCATAATAAAACTCTTAAATATCCCATAAAGAACCATTAAAATTGGAATAACCATGTGGTTAAAATCTAATATAATTCTTCATAGAACCACATAATTACACAATGAATTGTAGTGTGATATAGGTTCACCCATAGTAAATGAAATTTTGGGCTCACCCAGTATAATCATGGTTCACCTATCATTTATAAATTACCAAGAAACATATATAATTTATATAGATCTTACACATCATCATAAACCTCATTAAGGAAAACATTATTGATTTCATAATATGATTAACCTTGGAAAAATAAATAGTTTCTATGGAAATTTATTTAAAACATGATTGAACCATTGAAAATAAATGGGTTACATAACAATATATTTGAATCATGATATACCCATTGAAACTAAATATGTTACATAACTATCTATTTGAAAATGATTCAACTATGGAAAGGATCATATTCTATAATAATATCACTAAAATAATCATAATCCATCCATAGAAAGAATAACTAATACATCATTAGAAAATATCCACACTGGTGCACAAGTAACAAAAAGGGTTTCCCACATTAATAAACATAAATTCTATTAAAATATCATTAAAACATTTTTGAATAAAATAAACTATTCATTTTGAAAATCCCTTTTAATAACATAAATTTTATAAAATATTTGGAAAAAAATTTCATTGTAAATTAATTTGAAAACATATAATTTAAAAATTAATAAAAATAATGGAAATTATGGAATAAATTTTTTCTCATATAATAAGTGTTAGAAATAAAAATTATATTCATAATTTTTGAAAAAATGTATCAGAAGGGACCCATTTTTAAAAAGTTATGAAATTTTCTATTAAAAATATTTACAAGAAGCTAAATGATCATGTAAAATATATTTCGGAAATAATTACATTTTATAAAATAGATTTTTTTAGGAAATTTTACAAAACATTTATATGGAATATAATGATACATGATCGTAAATAAAAAAGCAAGATCAGTATCACTTACTAACGACTTGCTTTATTTTTTCTTAATTCGTAAGGAGGGAAAAGAAAATTTGACACGTTAAAAAAATTTATAACCAAAGGTGAATAAAATATATGTGGTTTAAAAAAATAAGATCACAGAACATCCTCTAAAATTACCTTGAGCATAAAAAATCTCGAATGGAAGGAGTATGTAACATAAAGCCATTACCACATTGGTAACTATTCAATAGTAAGACCTATGATGGAATAAAATTGATTGATACTTTAAATTTTATTAAAATAAATTTTTCATTACATATCATTTCGAAGGGTAATATATACCTATAATAGATGTATACATGATTATTTATTAAACATGTATATCAAAGAAAGATAATTTGAGATTAATAACCATTACAAAAACATAACATTGACATTGATAATTTATATATGTATCAATTTTTTGTATTAAATGTAAATACTTATAATAAAATATTATATAAAACATTTTATAACATAAATTTCTTACACACATAATCCTATAATATCAAATAAAATGAAGAAGTCATAACCCATACAAAATAAATTGAGTTATTAAATTTTTTACCACTTGGTAACTTTAAATTAAAATTCCCTTAAATGAAATAATTAATATTTAAACATAAAACACAATTATATATGCTGGGATCACAATTTTCAAGTATTATAGGGAAGTATAAATACCCCCACAATAAAAAACGTATGAATATGGAATAGAACTCAAAAAAATAAATAGTGACACATGAGAAACCCTTAGCATGAGTACAGAAATTCCATGCATGTCCTTCCACTCCTATATAAATAAAATATATATATTACCTGATTTCTTGATAACTATATCTATGTTTAACACCTTATAATTAAATCATTCATATAAATTATTTATAATGACATATTATAATACTTATCATTTAATTCCTGGTCAGTGTTATGAAGACGTTTTGTTCATTATTTCAACGTGGATTCATTGAATTGATCATCCTCAAAGTGGTCATTATTTATAAATAGATAAAACAATAATAATTAAATAAGATTCATATTTATTCATGAATTATAATTTTGAAACCAGAAAACAAAATTGGTTATGAAAAAATTCACTACATCATGATCATAGAAATGGTAGGCCTTATGTACACATGAGTAACGTTTCTAATTATCAAAGATCATTATGGATATAAGGTAAGTATAATTTTATCGTTTAATAATTAAAATAATATTATAAATACTATATTAATTCATAAATAATACTTATTCATATCATTATCAATATTTAGTGATGAACAAAAGAATCAAATCACATCGTGGTAGTGGCAGTCCACACATACACAAAAAAAATTTTCATTTTTCAGTTTATGATAGAAAATGATATATTATATTATTATAATGATTAATATGATAATAATATAATTTTTATTTAATGTATATAACTTATATTAAATATAATTATCTGCATTACCTTCCAGGTAAAGTGTTACTGAAAGACCAATCACGGTGTTTTGTGAGGCGATAGTTTTCCATGCAAATGAGAAGCATTATCACATCCCCCATGCCATGGAAGGTAAGAAAATATATGTAATATCATAAATATATATTATAAAATTGTTACAAATATCATATATATATACAGATAATAAATAAATCATTTCAAAAATCCATGAGGGGTGGTGAGGGAAAATGAATGATGTTGGTTCGTGAGGTGGTAGTTCGACATACTCACGAAAGATGATT
Organism: Viscum album; assembly: GCA_963277665.1. Classification (NCBI taxonomy): domain Eukaryota; kingdom Viridiplantae; phylum Streptophyta; class Magnoliopsida; order Santalales; family Viscaceae; genus Viscum; species Viscum album. Next base: position 1,939,628,911 of record OY728131.1, read on the forward strand.
TCATATCCCATTTGAATGAAGTGGATTTGGATTTATGTTATCACGTTATAATAATAAGATATAACTATATAATATATTCTATTTCATTTATATTGTTATATTTTAATATGATTTAATGTCGGTTAATGATAATAGATTGGAAAAAAAAATTAAAAACCACGAATCACCTCCAAGAAATCATATAAGGTCATGCAGTGGGAAAAGGGTAGGTATCTGGTTAGGCATGTGGTTTGGTCAAACTGGGTAGCCACTGAGAATAAGCCTATGAAGTGGGGAAATAAGCCTATGAATGGTTGGTTCATGGTTTTTCTATCCTAGTGAGCCATCCATGGCATGTGACCCTTGTGACGGAATCTTGTGAAAAGTTAGCACATGGTTTTCCTATCTGTGAGAGCTTACCATGCACCCTAACCATGAATGCCAAAAAGTGAGAACCAAAATTTGTAGATCTCACTCATTTTCTCCCCTTATGATATCATTTTTACTCTGTTATGAACCAAACTCGGTTTTCAATCCTCCCAAAGGTTGTGGAGACCCTTCCATTCAACTCAGTGGATATCTGTTGGAAAATATTGGTGTGTTCACCGCCAGGATTCATGGTATGTCCATGTTACTGGTGTTTTATCATAAAGTTTTTCTAATTTGTCCCTTGGGATGTTAGATCCATTCTATTGGGGAGGGATCTTGGTTCTAGGATGCCAATTTTAATGAAATTTGGTTGTATAGATGTTAGGTAATGAGATATAAGGTAGGTTTTGTAGGTTTGACTCAATTTTTTAAAGAATATGATTCATTATTCACTCTCTCCACATTTTTTGAGGTTAGTGTCTTCACTCTCAACTCCTCTTATTATAAAATTAAGGATTTTTTTAAAATTGCAGGAATTTAGTGAAATTTATTATGAAATTATTGTGAGAAATATGGTATAAACCCTCTTTAGTTATAGTTTTTAGATTTTAGGAAATTGTTTGTTGTGAAAGGTGCTTAACTGAATTATTTTAAAATGATGATTTTAAAAATATTTTTTTGGATTGATTTATAAAAAATTATTTTTTGAAAGGTCATAAATAAGAATATTTATTTATTTAAATGGTTTGGAACAATTGTATTTTCATGTTTTCGACATAATTGGTTGGTGTATTTTCATTTTTAATTGAATTGAAAAGGTGAAAGGGGTGAGTGGCATTGGGGAATTTTTATACGGTTAACTTTTTACCACATGGAAGATCGAATAGAGACTAATCATGATTATGATCAAATCACTTGAGAATACACATGGGTATTGTAAAGGGCTATTTCATTTTGACCTGTAAAATGGTCTTAAGGACTCATTTGGTAGTTCTCCTTGAAAACTATTTTGTTGGGAAACTACCAGGATTTGATATAAACTGTTAAAAATGTTTTTAATTATTTTAAATACTTTTTTCCATATAAATGTGATAGTAGGTTTTATTCTAGTGGTGCGATTAGGTAAGGCATTTGTGGAAAAAATATTGAGTTTTATACTCACCCCCTATCTTGAAACTTTCGTGTGTTTGTAGGTATTGTTTATAGGGACACTGGTAAATGAAAAGTATCACATTTTTTGTTGATGATTCATGATTGTTTTGAATTTATTATGGAGTTGAATCATGTATAATGTTGGGTGATTTTGTGTTCATGTCTTTGGTGTCTTTGAGTTTTGTTGACTTTTTTTCATTGAATTGTGATACTGGTCTTGGATTCTACTTGGTATTCTAATATAGTTTACTTTTGTTTGTTATATATTGACTAGTACTAAATAGTAATAATGAATCATGTAGTTGTTTCTCTAGATATATTGGTTTCTTTTGATTTACTTTCAAATGGAAAATCAACCCCCATTTTATTGATTCCCATGGAATTTACTGATATCCTTTGGCATCATGGGGACGTCGCATAAGGCCATGTAGTAATTCTTCCTCGACTCAAGTCAATGAGGAGGTAATGATTTAACACCTCATTGAACCTAAAATTGATAATTATAAAACCATATATATTATATGGTCCAAATATGGTCATATAATGTATTTTAGACGTGTTTTTAGTCATTTTGACCCTTATCGGTTTAGTTTCACCTCAGATAAAAGTATTATCCATGAAACAAACCATGGAAGTTTATTTTTACTGTTTCACTATACATTATGGGAAAAAAATAATTTGAAATTATTATAAAATATAAATTATAATGATTTATAATATTCAATCCCTTTTATCAAATTAAATTAAATGGAATTCAATTTTTTTTGTAAATTAAACCTGTAGACATGGTGAAAAAATCTGTTTTCAAAAAGTTTATTTTTAAAGGAAATGATGATTTTATATTAAATATTTGATAAATAATGATAATTCTATGAATAAAATTTAATATTTATTGATATAAAATATAAAAATTTCAATTAAATTAGTCCCCATTATCAATTTTTTTAATTAATTAATGAGCTGAAATACTATGAACATTAAAATAATTTATAGGATAATTCATTTTTTAAATGAAAGAAAAACTATTACTAAAATCAAACAAGAAGTTGATTCAAAATAAATAAATTTGATAAAAAATACTTAAATAATTGGTAGTTTACTTTAAAAAATATTTAAAACATAATTGCACTTTTAAATTTATTAATTTGTTGAAAATAAATGACATTTTTACAACAATTTGTATTTTTCTCTATTATCTAAAAAACTGTCTTTTTTGAAAAATCACAAAATTTGATCCAAAATAATTTTTAATTTTCCTATTTGAAAAATTTAGTTATTTTTATAAAATATATTTTACTAAATTTACATGAATTATTTATATTATTTTTATCATGAAAATAAATAAAAAACATTTTTGAAGAACGTACATCACACGCCACCTGGTTTCCTCCTCTCTCTCCCCAAAATTTACCCTGATCAAAAATTCTCCCACCCTATGAAAAGAACATGTACCATTCATAGCTCGATGTCTACCTCTCAATCTTTCTACTACCTCTCTTCCACTCCCGCTTCAACATCACCACACATTCGTCCAAGGGGAAATAGGTTTTCCTCTATGACCACCCCCAGCAACCTTCATCCTCTTAGGATTCAGGACCCTCCTCCTCACTGGTCTAGCTTGAAAATAGTTACATTGTGTTATTATAGGTTTTGGAAAACACCTACCCTTATCTGGTGTCCCATAGGGGTGGTCGATCCAATGAACATGCTTCAGAGGTGGGATGATGTTGATTGAGGTCTCGCAGTGCGGAAAATGATGAACGAATGCGGAAGAAGATCACTGGAGGTAATCTTAATAAATTCATAATAACAAATATAGCAGAATCAATAACAAAAAATTTATATCTTATCACTTAATTGAAATAAAACACAAAAAACATACATATTTATAGAAAAAAAACCATACAACAAACTGAATGAAAAACATAGATATGAAAAATTCTGAAGAGTAGGCGTCATCCATGTCTTCAGATCCACATAGTTAAGTTTAAAACTTTTGAAATTATCCAACCTACATTGAAATAGTGAGTTAGTCAAAAAAATTCAAACCTATTTTTTATCCAACATCCCCCTTCAATCATATTTTCCTTACAATCCTAGATTTTCATCATATATGGGTGGCTGAATAACCAGTGCAATGAATTCACCAAAATTGAAGCCTTCATTTTGTTTATAGCCATCGATGGTGTCAATGTAATTAATTTCCTCAACTATCAATTTCTTCCAAATGTCATCATTTTAATATTCCTTGAAGCTAACTATATTAGAGATCACATAGAGGCAATACAAATTTATGTAATCATCCATTTATTAGGTTATCTCATAGATATCTCTAAGGATTCAATCGTTTTAAGGACATATATGAGAAATTTTTCATTCAATTTCTTTACATGTAGGAGTATGTGGTGATGGCATCATCGGTTCTGCGGTTCTTAATTCCTTTAATGGTACTTCTTCAAACATTTCATCATCTTTAAGAGTGATTCATTCCCCTCTTGAATCATCATCTTGATTCAAGTTCCATGTCTCTTTTCCTTCAAAGATTACATCTCTACCAAATATAATCTTCTTGGAGATGGTATTATACAAACTATATCCCATTTATCGGACCCCATATCCCATAAGGACACACATACCTCTATTGTCCCCAATCATTGTTATTATTTCCTCTAGGATCATGAAATAGGCAATAAAACCCAAAATTCTAAGATGACCCGCACTTGGGTTGTGCATACTCTAGGATTCATATGTTGTATTTTCTTCATGATTTTTAGTTGGGGGTTTATTGTGAATATACACTACACATGAGTCCACTTTATCCTAGAAAGTCTTAGGCACTCCTTTGTCATTAAAAATGCTTATTTCTATCTTCATAATGGTGAGATTATTATTTTTAGCTTCTCAATTGAGTTGGGGTTTTTAATCCAACATCACAAGGTGTTGAATTCTAGGTTTCTTTATTTAATATTGAAAAATATTATGTGTGTAATCCCAACCACGATCAGATATCAATGTTTTTGTGTGATACTTCCTTTGATTTTATACTAGATCCATGAATTCTTTGAACACCCCAAATACTTATGAATTTATTTTGAGAAAATATGTCCTCATTTTCCTTCAATAATCATCTATTAATGTCATAAAATATCTCCTTTTCCATCTAATTTTTTATTTAATGGACCACACACATCGGGGTGAACTAGCTCCAATGGGGATGTAGCTTTCCAATTCGCCTTCCTTGAAAATTTCTTTCTATGTTGTTTGCTAGAAAGACAGATCTCATACGTTTGATTTTGGTGTCAAACGATAGGAATCTCATTCACTGTCTTCGTACTTACTAATAATCTTAATCTTTCAATGTTTGAATTCCAAAACCTAATATGACATATCCAATATATATCATACCGTACCATCATCAAACACTATAGTATGTCGAGTTTGATCGTGACAGGAAATATGTGATTCTTTGTTATCTATATTTTTTTGATCAGCCATCCTTTTTCATTGAAAATCAAGATTTCATTAGTTTTTAGGCTTATGTGATAGAATTTTTCTACCACCTACCAGACACTCAAGAAGTTGGTTTTAATTTCAGGTACATTGTATATATCGGAGATGAAAGAATGATTCCCATCTTTTTTCTTAATCAGAATATCTCCTCATCTATAAAAAATATTATCGAGATATCACCAAATGAAATCTCTCCTCAAACCTTATCATCTAGGATCATTAACATTTTTCCCCCTATCATGAGGTTTCTAGCTCTGGAGTCAAGATACCATATACCGTGATTTTTTGTAGATATTTGTGCCATCAACACAAGGGACTCGTTGAAAGTATCTTCTTCTTAGATGATATGTGCCTCCTTAGTGTCATCCACCAAGGGTTTATTGTACCAAAATTCATTGATATAATGTCCATATATTTCAATAATTATAGAATTGAATATTTCTCTTATCTAGTTGGAGATTTTTAAATCTCTACTTCTTCCTCATCCATGTTCTCACAGAGTATAGGTTTGATATTCATGGCCTACTTGAGTCATACATCATCCACCATGTCCTCCTTGTCCTCTTCTTCATGGATCAAATTGTTTCCCATTGAATCCCCTACCTTATTTTCTTCGAGATGTCCTACATAAATCATTTTTAGAGTTTCTGAGATATAAATTTGATTGTAGGAAATGCCCTTGTTCATTGGTGTCTCTCTGGCGGTTCACCTTCAATTCATAGCCTTAAAGAGACCACATGAGTTCTTTTATATACATCATCTTATAATCCTATGTTTCTTCAAAGGAAATGACTATGTAATCAATTTTTGGATCAGGGGATCATAAATGTTTCTCACATACCAGCATTTTAGCATTATCTTCCCCATTTCTTCACAATTTCTTCACCAAAACCATTACAAGAGTATGATACTTGGAATTAATTTTAGATTTTTTCATAAATAGGGATTCGAACTCACCCCATAGATATTGAAGAGGAATCTACTTTAATTTTTCAATTCCATGGAATAATTTGTGTAGATTATCCCAGATATCCTTCAATTATTTCTATGAAGTGATTATTTTAAAATTTTCATTGTCATGGAATTGATAAATTGTGGATTTCGCCATGAAATCCTATTTTATTCCACAAAAAGAGTGGTTTTATAAACATCTAGTCTTACAACCTCTGCTAATTTTCATTTTGGATCATTTTATCCATCGTTCATGATGTCCATGACATCATAGGTACCAAGGAGTGCACACATTTGGATGCACTAATTATCATAATTGTTCTTCCTCATATTTGGGATCAATGTTTTTGAAAAAGAATTATCTATGAAGACAAACTATTTTTTGATGGATCAGAAATGTGACAGATGCATATATCTAGAAATAAATAATATTTTTTGTGTATTTTGAAACTACTATATATGTTTTCTGTTTTAGAATTACATGCTAAGAATTTTTTTTGAATATGCTGACTGTGATTGTTACGTTGAATTAAAGGATTTCAGATAAATTCCATAACACAATTAAATGTTGATGTTTTTTCAATAATAGGGTAATGGAGTGGCGGCTCAAATATGTGAATTATTTTTTCTTTCCCTTGGGAAAGGGTAAGTAAATTCTAATAATAAGGAAAAAACGTTGAATGATAAATTTAAATGTAACGAGAGATGCACATGGGAGAGAAACAACATGTGAAATAAAAAGAGGTATTTATTTGAAAAATAGAAAAAATAAAAAAGAATGGAAATCAAGAACGTTGAAAATATCATGATGGATTTATATTTCCATATTCACCTTCTTCTACCCTCTGATGTTGCAACTGGGTAGTGCTACACATATATTTTTCCTGACAGTCGTACAGGTAGTTTTCTCATGGCGCAGCGGCACAGCTCAACTACAACCTTCAACCTCCCTCGGATACCACTGATAGTGGACTCACAGTGTGGAAAATGCAGAATGCATGTGGAAGAAGATCACTCCAGGTGATCGTGATAAATTCAGTGGAAAAAATAGTAGTAAACAAAACACTAATTTTATTTCTTATCTATTTATTGAAATACATCACACATGACATAAATATTTATACCAAAACAACCACAAACCAAACAAAAAAATATAAATGAGGAATATATTGAACTGTAGGTGCCACCAATGTATTCATATCCACACACATATGTTTCCTCCATTTGAAGTTTTCTATCCTTTATTGAAACAGTTATGTAGGCCTAGACAATGGAAAACCTATTTATTATCCTACAGATGGTCATCCCCTTTTCTAATCTCTCCTTCTAATGGATTCTTTACATGATTACCGTCTAAAAAGAAAACATACTCCTTAAATGAATAAGGAAAGAATATTTTATCACTTGGGTCCAGTTTGAGGAGCATTATTTCATAATGATATCATTGATCATATGGAATGCTCGGTGCTTCGGGCCTAGATTAAATTAGTGTTCCTTGCATGTGAGTCGTCCAAATATCGTTCATCCATCATAGTGGTTATGGAACTGAAAACCCCCTAAAAATTTGGGACTTCTCCATAAGGATTTTCTTGATGTAATTCCATCACGGTGAGCCAAAAAATCATAATATATGGGACTCTTAGAAATCCAAGATTATTGTAGAAAAAAATGAGTCAATAGATCAACATCTCTCCATATGAGTGGAAGCAGTGAGCATGATATGTTTCATGTCCTTTGTTTACACATGTTGTGGGGAAAGACTCCGAGAGCAGTTATGGATTGATATAAAATTTTTCAGACTGGGTGACGTTGCATGGTTTGTGGGAGGAGACATAACCACAATTTTTGAGGGATCATAGAAAAAGGTTGGGGGTCCTCTTCCTCATAGCGATAGGATGGCCTTATCTTCCTTTGCTTCCCAAGAGGACCTCTTGGATATGGGATAAAAGGGCTATAGATTTACCTAGTGCAATATGAAAATTGGTCAACAATGCATGTGGTGTAGGTTAGATCAGTGTTTTGTAAACATCAATGGAATCTCCTCCAATCTGAATGCTGAATTCACCCACCTCATGCATGCATTGTTGGACCATTCCACTCTTCTTTTCCATTTGAATTCAAGAAACAAGGAATTAAATGCTTCTTATACTCTAACCACTAGTCACACCATCCCGTATTCCCCTCATTCATTCCACATTCCAAGGAATCCCCTTCTCTGGGAGGATGATGGAATAGATTTCATAACAAGTTGTGATGCTTGATACATGATCTTATGTCGTAGAACAAGTCCCTCCCCACAAACATTTCTGGCATGGATGAAGTGAAAACGGATATCAAGTGTGATGAAGCCAAACATAAAGAGGCATGGTATCAAGACCACTTCATATATATTGTTCTAAAAACAAACTGTTTAACAAAATTCCATTGGAATATGAGAGAGGCCCCTATGAAATGTCACATGATACATGGCTAAGAGAATGAGACTGCAACACATCTTATTTCCATGACTTCTTGACTGATAAAAATAATATATCCTTGACTATCATCTGTCATGGTGATGTCTCACACACCAACAACCTAGTGGAGATTGGCAGTATTTTGTATAATATCTCCAATTATTTATTATGTGATCCTAACCTAAGAAAGGAAAATGGTTATCCTAAATTCAATTGTTACCTCTTTAATTCCAACCTGTGTGTGGTATTCACCAATACCAATTCTATGATTGGTAGCATTATATATGATAAACAGGACTAAGACTCGATTTTTTCACTCAATAAAGATAATGCACCAGTTCCAGATGGTTTCAAATGAACATTCTATATTAGCATGTAGAGTATCATCATGGAGGACCTAGTTACGACCATCCATGAATTATTATGGTGGGATGAATCCACAAATTGTTGTACTTCAACATTGTTCCTTCTACCCAAAGTGAAGGACCCTTTCTTATTCAACAACTATCTTTCTATAAACATGTTCAATTATTCATACAAGTTGCAGGAATCCATCATCAATACAATAATGTCTGGTTTTATTAACTCTTTGGTATCCGAGGAATAATAAGAATTCATCCAAGGCATATCTATAAAAGGGATCATTGGTATTTTCCATGATATGGTCGTTGATATCAACATGACTTTTATTGGATCCAATAGCATTACAATGTTTCACATGTACATGTCTTATGACCACATGGAGTGGGTTTCCACCATTGGGTGATGAGGTGCATGGGTTTCTCTTAGTATACCACTAACCTATTGATCTGGTGCTATATATTAACATTGTTAAACTTATTTTTAATGGGTAGGTAATGTGGATTGTTGAAATATGTTAGGGTATGAGAAAAGGGGACACTCATCCCCCATCCATCTTAATTATGGTTCAATATGTCCTATGTATACATGCAGCCTTCTACAAGAAGCATGGTTAGATCAGTCCATAGCACTATGGAGGACATTTCCATGGGGTGTACCCCCTCCAAATTTCAAATTACATTATATTCATCATGAATGGTCACCGTTCTTCAATCACTGGATTCTACAACATGATGGAGGAATACTCCTGATGGAGTGGTCAATCAATTGATGTGGAAAAATCTGTGTATTTTTTTCATCGAATTTCTCAGCTATGAGAAGGTCTAATATTGAATTTATCATGGTAATTTGAGGCATAATCTCTCCCATGTATTATTCGGGGTCACCCATTAATTAATAGGGTCCTCACTTGGTTCATTGCAATTATGACCAACAAAATCAACATCCACATCAATAAATGGAAAAACTAATTTATCTTTTTTGGTTGGAGGATCACCCTTGTAAATTGTGTTTTCTACCCAATTCCCATACACATCATTTCAGAGCTTAAGGAACCCATGTCAATCCTTAAGTATATACAATATATATTAAAAATAATCTAGGATGATAAAGGTGATGGTAGGAGCCATTGTGCCACTTGGTCCAGACTATAAAACCTAGTGTAACAAGGGGGTATAAATGCGAGAAACATGGGGGAACCAATGGACTCTTTTCTGGGGAAGCTCACTTGGGACATAGCTGAAGTTATATCACTCTAAAGAAAATTTTTCAGTGGTAAATGTGGATATGGGTGTAGAGAGAAAATTTTTCATCCATCCCATTTATGGAAAACATTATGGTGGTACATTCCAACTCTACACCATCACTCTTGGTGGGTTCATGGTAATAATGATATAAAATTCTAGGATTGTAATTGAGTGGTTGATGTTTTGGGATTCACTAGATTCCTTACACCTGACCTAACCATTAACAAGGCCTATAACTACCCCAATTTTATTAAATATATCTATATCCCTAGTCGTAGAGATACATAAGAAAGTATTAAGATGGAGAACATTCATGGCTAGTGCATCTTCATCAGTTCCTCTTAAGGAAAATTCATAGATAAAGTGTATAGGAGGTTGTCACATATGGTTCCTACAAGTGGCCCATGGGGTTCAATCCTCTGGTGTAAAGTCATCTCATAAAAATAAAACTTCTTAGTTTGGATATTATTAAAATGTGTTTTGGAAATAGATATGTCTATAATGAACAATGGGATCCACCTAGCTTTTAAATTCCTATATTGTTTGGTTACCTGAGATGAGTCACCCTTCATCATTTCATCAAGGGTGACTAGGAGCATAAAATATGGTATGACCTAGGGGATTTCAAATCTCTCCCATGTTCAGGGGATTCTTTGGGGGATTTTCTTCATGGATTATTCAATGTGTCTAGTAAGAACATCCATGAGGTGAAGGACTGAATGGTCGTCCTTACGGCTAGATGATGGTCCATCTAGCATGATCGCAACAAAGCCTTCCATAATAGACCTCCCATGTGAAGGAATGGAATGATAATGAAGTCTATATTCCATGTGAGAAACATTGTGATCATACAAAATCTTCATGTTGTTTCTCCCTCCCCCATATAATATTAAACCAGAATACTCCATCCCTATGTTCCCAGACTTAAACAATGAGGTAATAGGGTGCACTGGTCTAATCCTTCCCACTACCTCAAGCTAAATGTGGATGGTGCATACAGGTAGGGGGTATATATTGGGGGAAGGGTATGTTACCCTACCGACTCTATTATTTATAAATTCAATGCATTTTATAGTGCAGGAAATTCCAATAAAGATAAAGCTAAAGCCACGCTTAATGGTTTATAGTTTTTCAAATAAAAAAAATCACGATGGCCATAGTTGAAACTGAATCTAAAATTATATGGGGATTACATAAAGACCATTCATCCACCGCATTGAAGACTGCATATATGATTTATAAATTTAAGGCCCTCATCATTGTGGAGATAGAACTCCAACATTCTTGGCTGGAAGGTTACCATGTTGTTGACTTCCTTACCTCTAAGGCATCACAGAACCATCTTCTCATGGAATTATTTACCCCTTGGGTACCTTCCCATGGTATTTTTTGAATTTTTTATAGGTGACACTCTGGGGATTTATTTTTTTAATCCTCTCTAATGGATTCTTATTCTCTACTTCTCCAAATTTAAAAAATAATTAATTATTAATGATCAAAAATATATTATGATGCTAAAAATTAATTGATTATTTAGTAAGAACATATCTATAAATTATATTATCATGACATATATATAAATATATATTTTATAATATATTTAAATCTATACACACCCATCAATTTTATAGGTTCATTATAATGGTTATATACATCGCAGGTCATTTATACTCGGTGTTGCATGTCGAATACCCTGTCAGCCATGTATTTATTTTCTAAATTTTGGGGGTGTTACATCCTCATACATTAATAAATTGAATCCTAGAAGTTCTAACATCCTCTCTACAATCATATTTTTTATATTTGAAAACAAAAATTGTTATAAACCCACATCGTAAAAAAGAGTTATTAAAATGTCATATTGGTGAAATAGATTGTGATGTATTAGGTCACCTGAAATAAGAGTTACTTGGTATACAAAAAGGAGAACATAGGTGGTGTGTGAACATTTAGACATGGTGGTAAATCATAATTAATATATAATGATATGGAGTGATAGAGATCATTGATCATAAGAAAGAGAATGATCAAGAGAATGTTAACAACCACAGAACCATCAACCAAAGATGTGCAAAAAGGTTTATTGATTTCATCAAAAATTATTGTAATAGGGAAAAAAAATTTGTAAATAATTTTCCTTGATTTAAAGAATTAATCTAACATATAGACTAATAGAATAAATAAATAAACTTACTTTAAGAGTATAATTTCATCCTTTTAACAATTTCCACCCCAATCTAAATTTTTTCTCAAAATAATGAGTATTCATGATGATTTTTTTTCAGTAATGATTCACTAAAATGATCTTTTTATTTTCCACATAATGAAAAAATGATAATCAAGATATTACTCCTATATATACATTAATGAAAACCAATATGATTATCACATTGTAATATGTTTTCTAAATTCAGTAAACAATCATATTATGGGATAATAAACTAATTTTTAAAAATCAACAAAAATACCAAATTGTAAAACTAAATCATTTGAAAATAAACTTAACATTAAAGAGTGTTTTAGCCACAACTGTTATGTTATTCCTTTCATCTTTCATGCCCAAAAATATGGATATTGTTTTCTAATGAAATAACATCAATCAATTCATCACTAAATCACTTTTCAATCCCATAGTAATATATAAGTTAAAACTTGTTTTCCTATATTTACCAAAACATATAAGATCATATAAACCCTATGTGTTATTAATAAGTTAAATTTTATTTTCCAAAAAAATAAATTTATACTCCATATTGAATCAAATCATTATATATACATCAACCTAGTAAAATATCTTATAAAATGTCATTAATCACTATAAGATTTTATCACATAAAACCTCTATGTGGGGTATCATATTTAGAAAATATGATCATCCTAAATATTATAGACCTATGATGGTATCCATAACTCTTAATATTACATCAAATGAAAACATCCTGACATAAAAAATTAACTAAACATTTCCATAGATACAAACTATTAGATCCTTAAACCTGCACTCTCAGATATGATACTGAAATCATAAACAATAAATTTCCATATTTGATACGAATTAAGGTGACATAATTTTCATTATCCATTACATACATATAAACACAAAATATTAGATCACTTAGATTGTCAATTACCTTTTAAGTTTTTAGTTTTATATAATTTGGAAAAAAAATTACATAAACTATACCCATGATTTCAAAATGGTATCTTTCCCACTATACATGGATTTTATTATTCTATTATTGGTCATCAAAATAATACATTTAGAACACTGATAGATGTAATTCATTAAACATCATACATGATAATTCAGGGAAAATGAAACATAAGAATTGTGAGATCAAATTCTTTATAATGTTTAAAATAATCATTACAAATTAATATTCATTTTGAGTATTAGAATTTTATAAGGTTATGATGACATAATAAAATAAATGAGTAAAACGTGAGAATATTGAAATCCATAAATTACTAGATAATCAATAATTAAAAAATTAAATAATGTATTTACAATGGTAAGAGTCATCAGAGTCAACAATCACGATCCATGTGACATTTTTTGAAATCATGAAAAACATTATTAACCCATGATATGAATAAATATTACATGTTGGTATCTTTATACATCTTCTTCTAAAAACACTATAAAATAATTAAAGAACCACTAAAAATGAATGACCATATGCTTAAATTCAAATATAATTCTTTGGAGAACATAATAATTATCCAATGAATTGGAGGATTATCTAGTTTTTCCCATCTTGTAAGCTATATCGGGATCATTAGACATAATTTTTGAACACCAATCACATAACAATGTCAACGGACTATAAATACTATATATATAGATTAAACTTCATCACAAAAGACATCAAAAAATCATTATTAATTTAATAACATGATTATCCTATGGAAAGGAAATGGGTTCCTTGAAAATATCTTTGACACATGATTAACACATGAAAAAAACTAATTCTTTAATAATCCCTTTAAAACACGATTAACATTGGAAAAAAATAGGTACCATAATGATATCTTTATAACATGATTAACCCATGGAAAGGAAATGGGTTCGACCAAAATGACAATGAAACGATCATAATCCATGAAAATAAATAATTATGACTATATCATTAAAAAATATCCCCATTATAACATAATTTACACCAATGGTTGTTGATTTTGATGAATGTTAATTCTCTAAAATGATCATTAAAAATATTTTTTAGGAAATAAAAATTTATTTTGAAAATTATTTTTCAAAAATAAAAATTCACACAATAATTTGAGAATATTATTCCCTGAAAACATCCAAGTAAACATATAATACAGACATCAAGGAAAATAATTGACATGATGGTAGTAAAATATTTTCATTTATTAAGGGTTAATCATAAAAATTATTTACAACCCATTTTGAAAAAAGTATTAAAACGTAACCCACTTGATATTTTTTTGGAAATTTACTATTAAAACCATTTTAAAGAAGGTAAAATATCATATAAAATGTCATTAGCGTATCATTTTTTTAAAAAATAGAACATTTTTTAAACTAATATTGAAAATATGGATATGGAAAAGAAAGATACATGATCTAGAAGAATAATATAATATTGCTATAATTTTTAATAAAATTACTTTTTGTTTGTTTAATAAATATTATAGGAAAACTAAATCAAAACTGTGTACCACATTCCTAAAAATTGAATAATAAAATATTTGTGATTCAAGAAAATAATATATAATTACGTCCTTTGATATATCCCTGAAATTAAACAATATCAAATGATGGGAGATATTAAGATAAATAATTTTCCACTTTGGTAATTCTTTAATCCTATTTCTAATAAAAGAATAAAATAAAATGATTATTTAAAACACATTAATATAATTATTTTCATAATATAAAATTTTATTTGAATGTATATACTCTTCACTAATGAATATATGTTCATTTCATAAACATATGTCTCAAAGAAGGAGAATTTTACATGAATACCCCTTATATAAATCATTCCATTGAATTAAAGAATTAATCATTAACTTAATGATGAAGATAAAATTTAATTCTACATAGAAAAGAGGTAATAAAATAAAATATAATAAAAATTAATTACAATCATAATAATATAATATCAAAAAAATGAATAATTAATATAACCCAAATACAAGAAATTGAGTAATCAAACTCTTTAACATTTGGTAACATTCAAGTCAAATCCCCTATAATGAAATATTTAAAACTAAAATATAAAATATAATGATTTATTATTGTTTCATGATATTAAAGTTACAAGTGGTAGTGTATAAAACACACATTAATAACAAGTGGTGAATGTGGCATATGTCTCAAATAAATAAAATATGAGATGAAAATATCTCTTACCTAATGTCCTGACATTCCATGCTTGTCCTTTAACTAATGTATAATAAGTTTTACAAAAATATTTTATTTTTTAATAATTTTATATATTTTCAAAAAAATATTCATAAATAATTTATTTAATTTTTTATAATTAAATATTTAAATACTTAATCTATTAACTCTACATTGGGTGTTTTGAGGCAGTTTGGTTTATTGTTTCAAAACACCTTTGGAGTGTTGGTCATGGTAAATGTGGTAATTATTACATCATATATAGATTAAAAATAATAAAATAAATATCATATTTATTGAAAAAAATTAATATTAAAACCATTCATGAAAAAATCAATTAAAAATGAACTACATCATGATCACGAACTCAGTGGGTCATACATACACATGAGTAATGATTCCAATTTTCATTGATCATTATAAAAATAAGTTATGTATTATTTTATATTTATAGAGTGATAATAATATAATAAATACCATATTATTTCATTAAATTGTTTTTATTTATAATTATTATGATGCAACAATGAAAAAAAAATTCTTCATGGAGGCGGTTTACAGTACATACACGATCAATGTTACTATTTTTTACATTATGAAATAATATGATATGTTATTAATTCATAATGATATATATTACATGAATATATTCATTATTTCATTAAGATAAAATATAATAATTAACATTATTTTTATTAACTTCCATGTAAATCCTTATTGAAAAATGAATCACATCATTTCGTGAGGGGGTCGTCCGCTGTACACATGAGCAATGTTATCATATACACATGAAATTTAAATTAAAATGGAATATGTGATTTAATGAATATAGAATTGTAATTATGTTCAAATTGTAATATTTATTCTTTAGATACACAATTAAATCCTTTCTTGAGAGGTGATGATTAATGAGAAATGAAAAATGTTCAAGAGGCACCAGTCCACCGTACACATTAATAATGATTTTCAACCCAATTTGATGGAAGAGTTTTTTGAATTAATTTATTACATTAATATAATAAATTATTTATATATTTTAGATACATTTATTCTAATATGATCGTATTTTAATATTATTTTATGTAGGTGGAAGTATATATAAATAAAAAATTCATAGTTTGGAATTTTACCTCTTCTAAGACCACCTCTTTAGGATTACATATAAAGTATTACTACAATGTTTTCTTGTCCAAAAAATGCTTCTATTATGAGTTTGAGGATTTTCCGATGTGTTTTGGGAAGGTAATGGATGATCGGAAATGGTTTTATTGTTTTAAAAATATGGGATTGTGCATGTATTTCTATAAGTGAGGTGAGTGGAAAAGTTTTAATTTTTGAGAAGAAAAATGTGTAACCATATGTTTCACATGAAAAGATGATCCATAAAATAGAATTATTGAGAATTATTCATTTTAAATTTATAATATGTCCATAAAATAGTTTTTAGACTAATGTTTTTGTAATTTATACATTTAACATTTTTGATTACCACCCCTCCCCCACCTTGGTCAACTAGTTTTCACTTTTATCGTGGTATTTTATTTTTATTATTTTCACAATTTATTATAGTAAAAAATTAATTTTACCATATTAGAGAATATTAATTATTATGATTAAATATATTTAATACATTTTATCATATTTAATCCACATAATTATAAAAAATTAACCAAAAATCAATCCTTTAAATTCTATAAAAGTAGGGTTTTCAATAAGTGTATTATTTAAGGAAAATGTAATTTTATATAAACTATTTTGATAATAATAATTATTTTTAAGAATGTGAATTAGTATTTATATATTTATAATATATAAAATTAATTCATATTATTCCTCATTAGTGGTTATTTTAATAAATTTAAAATTAGAACCATTATGTTCTTTAAAACATTTTTCAAGAAAATCTAATTCTTAAATGCAAAGATAAACTTATATTTAAGTCCAATATATATTTTATTAAAAATTAATTATTCCAGTTAAATATAAACAATTAATATTTATGTTACTTTAAATCATATTCAAAACATAATTGTTCTTATAAATTATTACATTTATTCAAATGAAATGACATTTTTACAAAAAATATTATTCTTCATTAATCATTGTTTATTCAATATTTTTTAAAAAATCCAAAAAAATTCATCCTAATTAAAAATAAAATTTATAAATTCAGGTATAATTTACCAAATATATTTTCTAAAAGTTTCTATATCTAATAATTATAATTTTCTCATTAAAATAAATAAAAATCATTTTTAAAGGAAACAATCTTTTGATGAACAAAATAAATTTTTAAAAAATTGATTGATTATGTTATAAATATTTTATGTTGAGTATTAAAATTAAATATATATATATATATATATATCATAAAGTATTTAATATTTTTCATACCATAAATTTAAACTACTAGGTTATAATAGTAATATATATCATGATTCTTTTAATCTCGATGTTGTGTGTGAAATATGTTATCGAACATAGTTTAATTTTCAAATATCTCAGAGTCTTATATTTATAAAAAACATCATGGGAGTAGTTATCTAGTTGGGTTCATTCTCTACCTCTATGTGTTGTGATACCACTATAGTTTTGTCTCTGATTTTCTCCTAGTGCATTCTACTTAAGGAATCAAAAAACACTGTGAAATCACTCACATGATTGATTGGAAAATAATATCCTCAAGAATGATAAAATGATAACCAATATTTAATTCACATTATCACATGTATGTTTTCTTCATAATAAGAAATCAAATTTTTAAATAGATACTACTGTGATAATTTTTTAAATTTTAATGATTCATATTCAAAATTAATCCCTCTAAACAAATAGGTTGGACGTCCCTTATATAGGCCTCCACGATAATATTACTCATGAATATACACCAACATCCTATGAAAGAATCTATATAACAGTGGAATCACATAGCACAAACTTCCAACAAAAAAAATAAAAATTTAGAGAACACAACCATAAAATATTAAATATAAAACTCAACACAAAAAAATACTTGATAATTGACATGATTGATTTGATCTAATCATACAAGTTGGATATGACACATGTCTTGTTCAGTACATATAATTGTCGTAATTTTTATAAACCATCAATCATATCATGAGGTGATACTAATTTCTATGTCTCATTTATCTCAATAAAAATTTTTAAGGCGTGTTATATATGCTCTCTAAAAATAACGACATCTTCATTATGTATCTTAAACATCAAAAATTCGAAAAGAATCATGTCTTATTGAATTGTGAAATATTATAGATATTTCATTTCAATAGTATTCATGTATCTTTATTTGATAGATACTATATCATTATCTCAAAAATGTAAATAATAAAATTTCTTGATGATTTTGACTCAACCAAATATACACTCAATGTGATCTAAAAATGATCATAATGGATTCTATCTAATAAAACAAAACACTAGAAAATCTCAATAGATAAACTATGTTTCCATGTACAGTTTCTAAGGATGTCCTTTAGTCTAGTAACCTAGGTAATAGTTCCATATCATGACCAATATTATTTCTAATCTTTTTTGTTCAATTAGTGAAACCCAACATAGAAAACGTGGATATCTATTTTGTAGATCTATCTTATATATCTATGAAAAAATTGGAATTTTTATATTATATTATTTTAAACAAATATTTTAATTTCTCCTATTTAGAATGATTTTTTTAAGTAAATACAATACCCTACATTTAATTCCATGTTTTTTATTTACTGATTTATAATCCCTATTCTTAACATCCTATAACACCCTTACTTGATTGGATATTCTTCCATGTCTATTTTGTTGATCATTTTTTTAAGAATAGCAATTACACATTCCATTAGCTAGAAAATATCCTTATTCGAATATATCATCTTGAAATACTTCATATGGTATTCATATTCACCCAAAATGTCTAGAACATGGTCAATACATTTCATTAATATCCTATTATCCTTATTTTTAGGATCACATTATATAAAAATGTGTATTTTTTCCAAGAAATATTTAAAATCCTATTCATATATTTTGATATTGGTTTTTTTTATTTAGATCTTTATATATAACATCATATTTTCATTTTATTCATTCTCATTCTAAATATTATATCAACGAATTTACTCAAGAACATTGTGTTTCTTCTATTATTCATCTTCTTTTTCCACTTGTTCTTTATATCTGTTAGAAACTGATTTATTTTTTTTCTTTAGAAAATAGATCTATTTAAATCAATTAGTTCTTTACACCCTTTCTATTTCTCAGATTTTCTTCACATTGAGTGTTGTAATGGCCTTTATGAATAATTTTAAATCATTCAATATGGCTTTTATCCTTATAGTTTTTATTTAGGGATCTTTTTACAAAACATTGTGATGTTCATAATTTTTTATAGAAGAACCTACTTTGTTTGATCATTAAATATTACATGATAATGAAACCTACATACAAGTTAGATTCATTACTACAATTCCTTATTATTTTGGATTATATTTGATCCATTATTAGTTGAAATTATTCCAAATAATGACATCTATAAAAATTGGACATATTTTTGATCTTATACCTTCTTCTAGTGTACCCTAAAGAGTCAATGTGGCATGTTTGTTTATCTAGAACAACATTATCTATTCCTTTAATATATTAAATAATAATGTTATAGTATTGTAATTCATTCCTCAACCATATTAATCATGCCTGGGTAATCCTTTTGAATTTTATTTTCATCATATTAATTATATGAGAAATATTTTATGATAAATTGAAAAAGTTTAACATGAAAATATTTTTAGACATAATTTAATTGTGGGAATAAGGAAATTTTAGTTCCAGGAAAGGATGATATTTTCATGTGATATTAAAGAATCAACTAAAATATTATCTAATAAGATTATAATTTTTTAGTTATATATTTAGAATACTTCCCCATGCTGACTCTAATACATCAATTTCTATTATAAATCTAGCTTCACTCACATCTAGATACTCTGATTCATGTATGTTAAAATATTTATAATTATTTTTAAATGATCTACTATAAAATTCCAATGTACATAATTGGAAGCCTTCAACTGCATTGGTACTAATAATTTTTCAAAATATTTGATGTATGAACTCATTAATAACATAACATTATTTGAAAAATCTAGACATACTTAGGGTATGTAAGGTCATTTGGGAATGTTTATAGAATTTCAAAAATATGTGGTTTAAGATTCTTTGTAAATCATTAGATCTAAATCCCTAAGAACCCTATCATTGGTTTCATTTAGAAGTTCTTCCATTTGAAACTTATAATAACCTCCTTCTTGAAGACCTAATCCACTTTCTGTGAATGATTGATGTTGATTTATATATTTTTACTAAACATTACAACATCATCAATGTAGACTACAAAGAACCATGATAATTACTATGTACCTTGTACATTCACCAATTTATTATTCTTGGGGACTTCTTGAGTCCATATTTCATAACTATGAATTTAGAAAATCCATGTAATGTTGCAAATGTTTTCAATGGTATAGTCTCTTCATTGATAATATTCTACCAATATATTAACTTGATTTCAAACATAGAATAATCCAATGTTCCTTTCATTACAAATCCTACTTCTTGAAACCTATTATTAGGAAGAATATAACCATCTTCCATTGTGGCATAAATGAAATCTTGATAATCAATAACCATCTAGGATTTTCAATATTTCTTCTTTGCATTATTGATTACAAAGAGTTTTTCACCCCTCTAACAAATTTAATTTATCTTGATTAATCCAATAATTAATAGTTCTAGAATCTATTTCTCCGACTCCTTAACCATTCCACATGAAATGGAAATATAAATTTTTCTTAACATGAATTTAAAAAATTGAATATTAATGGTAACATTAATAATTATATTTATATTAATGTTCATATTTTCATTTATATTAGATTTTTATTAATAAATAATATATATTTATATTTATATATAAACAAACACTCACACATAGACACAAATATACAGTAAAAATAAATAATAAGTAGTAATTACATTATATATATATATATATTAACAATAGATAAAATAAAATCAAAATTTGTGAAATAATTTAAAAATGAGGGTTTATAATTATTAACCTAATAATTAATATTAAATGTATGTTATCTTACTAAATAATATTTTATGTTAATAATTGTACCTATAAATATCTTAATATATAATTTATATAAATTCATTTCTACTAATATTTTTTCAATGTGGCATGATATCGATTTCATGGGGTGAATCTAGATACACTTTAAATCCCTCGAGTTGTGACATTAAAAATTAAATTATAGTATGTAAATATAGTAAGTAAATATTTATTTCTAACAAAATTGTAACATAAGGAAAAAATATTTACTAAACAATTTTAATAAAATATAAATTAAAAAAATTATAATTTGATTCACATTTATTGAATTTAATTTTCGTATTTATCATGTCAAAATTTTCATTTGGTGAATTTTTGAGATTTTTTCAAAATACAAGATTTTTAGGAGAATAGTTAAAATTATAGATTTTAAAAATATTAAAACATTTATGACATTATAATGATATAAGAATTAATTTTAAGTTTATAAATCATTTTTATATACAAATGGTTTATTTTTTATGTAATATATCTCATTTAAAAACAAAATTTTGTACTTAAGAATTTAGGTTTAATTTTTTATGAAATCTATATAATGTGTATAAAAATTGTTTTTAATTCTTCTATTAAAATAAAGTATTCAAAAGGTTACTTTATATTTTTGTTTTGAATTGAATGAAAAATGAGCCTAATTTGATTATAAATAATATAATTAATTCAATTAGAATCACTATTATATTTTTTTGAAATACTTTTTATGCGTAAAACATGCATTTTTTTTTAAAATGGTTTTTATTGCATTTTGTGAATTTATATTTGAGGTAATTTTTAATTTTTTTTAACATGTAACATCTAAAATGGATTCACTATTTTAAATCAATATAAATAATATTATATAATAATGTGAACATAATATTTTTGACATAATTAATAGTCACCATGGTGAATATTATCACATCACTTAAGGGTAAAATGTGTTAAAATGAATATAAAATGGTATAAATTTAAAATGCATTATTAAATAACAATGGATAGTTTTATATGAACACTAACCATATAAACATTGAATTTTTGAATATTTAGTGCAACATTATAGTAATAAGACATATATTATATAATAATGTTTCGAGTATTTAAATGTT
The DNA here is from genome assembly GCA_963277665.1 of Viscum album. Taxonomy (NCBI): domain Eukaryota; kingdom Viridiplantae; phylum Streptophyta; class Magnoliopsida; order Santalales; family Viscaceae; genus Viscum; species Viscum album. Next base: position 1,939,651,578 of record OY728131.1, read on the forward strand.
TTCCACCCTCCAAACTTATAGTAGGGAATCCCTTCTCCGCACTTCTCCACAGTTCATGAGCCACGTAGATTGACCAATAATTATAAATATATATTTCCAACACCCTGATCCTACTCCTATTGGTTATGGTTACATCAAAAGAAAACATTAAGAATACTTATGGTGTAATCCAGAGAAGTTACCAAATGAGGTGGTATTAGTTCCTACAAAAAAAATTCTACATCAATTTATCTTAAAACACATTGAAATCATCCATAACCATCTTAAAATAATTACAATTTTACATTTACTATAATTTAATTTTTTATGTAAATGATAACTGATGGCATCCTAGTCAAAGGGATGGTTAATAATACATTTATAGGACCCAAGATAATGTAAAATGGATAACCTTGGGGACACTCTTGAGGAAGAAAAGTCAAATAACTAGGTGGTATGTCAAAAAAATCCTTTTTTATACATATTTTAAAAAAAGAATAAAAAATAGTGAAACAGTGATGGAAATCAAAGTGAATGTGATGAAATAGTGAATGAAATGAACAGTGGAAAATGAACAATATGATGAATAAAAAAAGGCAAAAGACACATAAGAAGGTCAATATTAATAGGTCTAGACCTAGGAGTAGTCACCCTCAACTCCCTATCATAGATCTGCTAATAAATTATATTAACAACTCTCATAATCACTCAATACGAGTGTAACATCTTGGCCTGGTTTCACACACTAGTGGCCCAAACCAATCAGTCAAATGACCTCAAGTTCACGTCCCCATATTCTAGAGGATGATGATTATCTGTGAGGGTATAATATAAGTCATGGAGAGAGTATACCCTCATTGTCAGAGTAAAACACCAGTGAAAAATAAATTAAACACAACCAAATATATATCCATAACCAGAATGATTCTGATATCATTGTAACCATAATTAGAGATAAAATATCAAGCTGAACAAGAAATATGACATGCTAATTAATATACATGCCAAGTGTCACTATGAAAACTCAAAGGTAAAAACACTAATGAATTTTGAGCGGTTCTCAAACCTCATATGATTCCCTCATCCATGATCCATCCCAATGCAGCCACCTAACATAGGGAATTTTCCCTTATCAAGTCTTACAACCATGAAATATATTTGGGTACTGACTAGGAAGCCTGAGTATGGTGTGAGTACAAATCATTAGGCCACCAAAAATAGTGTTTAAAACAATATCCAGTCAATTAAATAGCGTATGAAGTTGTTTAAATAAATAAATATAGTGCATAAGTAAAAAAGTTATCAGATTATCAATTAATATTTATTTACACACATAACCACTTAGGTTCCATTAGACACCCATACCTCAAAACCTACGTCAGCTCATGTCGATGCATGAATTATGTCCAAGGTGATATCATATCCCAATACCCTTTTCAACTCATGTCAGAGCCCGAAGTATTCTCAGGTGATATGATATCTCACTACCTTCTTCACATCATAACGGAGCCTGAAGTATTCACAAGTGATATCATTTATCATAATTCCATTTTTATAATTATTTAATTCATATAATTAATGCCCATGTTGCCATTCACACATTACACAATAGAATAACCATGTTCCCATTCATTATTTCATAACTAAACTACCATGTTACCATCCATACCTTATACATTAGAATGATCATGTTCTCATTCTTAAATTCATAACTAAATGACAATGTTACCCTTCATACATTCCACATTAGAGTGGCCATGTTCCAATCACTATGGACAACTGCGTATTTAGTGGCGGTTTTTTCCATTTTGCAGTAGTTTAAACCGTCGCTAAATCGATTGGTAGTGGTTTTGAAAAAATGCCACTAAATTTTGTGTTGGGAAACTATTCATGGGGGTTTTCAAAACCGTCGTAGAAAGTATCACGATGGTTTTTTAGCGGCGGATTTTTGAATAATTTTTTTTTATTATTTTTATTATTTGTTAATATTTATTGATTTATTTATTTATTTACTTTTTTAATTATGTAGTTATTTATTTATTGATTTATCTAATTATATATTTATTTAATTTATTTAATTATTTTAATTATTTATTTATTTATTTATTTATTTATTTATTTACATTATATTATTTATTTATTTATTTACATTATTTTATTTATTTATTTATTTATTTTATTTATTGATTTATTTATTTATTAATTTATTTCGTATTTCTGTCGTATTTATTTAGTATTTATTTCATATTTATTTCATATTTGTTTCGTATTTATTTCATATTTGTTTCGTATTTATTTTGTATTTATTTCTTATTTCTTTTATTTATTTCGTATTTATTTTTTTATTTCATATTACATTATTTATTTTGTATTACTTTTTTTACATTATCCATGCATGCCCATGCACATTCACATGCAAATGCAATATAAAGAAATATTGTGTTTGGTGAGATTTGAACCTCTATTCTCTTGTATATTTTCCAAGGACTTTACCACTCCAGCAAGCTCGTCATGTGGTTAGTAAACAGAATTTAATATAAACATATATACTAATTGAAAAAACAAATAATACATAACTAATAGATATAAACACAAAAATAATTAAATAGTGAGAAATAATAAATAATTAACAAAAAATAATAAATAATAAATAATTATTGATTTAATAGTTATTTATTGAGTTATTTATTAATTTATTATTATTTACTATTTATTATAATAAATATTAAATAAATTATAAAATTATGAAAATAAAATAATAAAATAATAAATTTACGAATGTAATATAAAAAAAATTATAATAATATGACAATAAATAATAAACAACAAATAGTAAATAATAAACAATAAACAATAAATGATAAATAATAAATAATAAATAATAAATAATAAATAATAAATAATAAATAATAAATAATAGATAATAAACAATAAATAACAAACAATAAACAATAAACAATAAATAATAAATAATAACTATTAAATAATAAATAATAAATAATAAATAATAATAAATAATATACAATAAATAATTATAAATGGTAAACAATAAATAATAATAACATTAGATAACAAATAATAAATAATTATAAAAAAATAAAAAATAAAATAAAATAATAAACTACAAATAATAAATAATAAACAATAAACAATAAACAATACAAATTAACAATAAAAAATAAAAATTAAACAATAAATTTTAAAAAAATTTAAAAAATTTTAATAAATAATAATAATAATAATAAATCATAAATCATAAATCATAAATCATAAATCATAAATCATAAACAAATAATAAATAATAAATGATAAAAAATAAAAAATAATTAATAATTAATAAATAATAAACAATAAACAATAATAAATAAGAAAAATTAAACAATAAATAATAACAAATAAAAAATAATAAATAATAACAAATAATATTAAATATTAAATATTAAATATTAAATATTAAATATTAAATATTAAATATTAAATATTAAATATTAAATAATAAATATTAAATAATAAATAATAAATAATAATAAATAAATAATAATAAATAAAAAATAATAAATAATAATAAATACTAAATACTAAATACTAAATACTAAATAAAAATAAATTAAATAATAAATAATAAATAACACATAACACATACAAACAAATAATAATAAATAAATATTCAATCATAAATATTCAATCATAAATAATAAATAATAATAATAATAAATAACACATAATTAATAATTAAAAATAAATAAATAATAAATAATAAATAATAAATAATAAATATTAAATATTAAATATTAAATATTAAATATTAAACAACAATTAATAATATATAATAATAAATATATAATAAATAATAAATAACAAATAACAACAAAAAATAATAATAATAAATAAATAAATAATAAATAAATAATAAATAATAAATAATAAGTATTAAATAATAAATAATAAATAATAAATAATAAATAATAAATAATAAATAACAAATAATAAACAATAAACAATATAAAATAAACAATAAACAATAAATAATAAATAATAATAAATAAATAATAATATATAATATATAATAAAAAATTATTTTTATTATTATTAAATAATATATAATATATAATATATAATATATATAAAAAATAAAAAATAATAAATAAATATAACTAAAAATAATAAATTACCAGTGACAAATATTATTAATAATAATAATATTTTATTATTAATAATAATATATAATAAATATAATATTATAAATAACAAATAAATATAAATAATAAATAATAAATAACTAGTAGAAAATAATAGATAATAAATAAATTAATGTATATTGTAAATAATAAATAATAAATAATAAATGAAACACATGAAAAATATGAAAATGCGTGATAAGTGATGATGAATCATGACAATGCATGAAAATGAAAGGAGAAGCATGAAGAAGGAAGCATTAGAAAAGAAAAGAACACATGAAAACTCATGACAACTCTGGGAACCCCTTAAGAATTCAACATAATCATCATAATAACCCACAACAAACCATTAATAAAGATAACAAGTCATGGAAACCCAAATAAATAGTAATAATTTGAGGAACTGTTAAAACCCGTCATAATAGTCATAAGGTGACAAAAACATTGGACTCACATTAACATAGATAACTTATGATCGGACAGTCCATTCTTGATCAGAAACTAGTCAAATAAAAGATCCTGAAATGATCTTCGACCTAAAAGGGGAAAAAGACCGAATCGACCGGCAGATCAGAAGTTATGACCATTTAAAAAATGACTGGGAATGGGTGCTAGAAACGAGGCATAGAAAAACATATCAAACCAGATGCCCACTAAAGAGGCCATCAGATATGATCCAGGAGTCCATGTGGGTGCCACGACCAATCAAACAGAAACTCATGGAACGAACTACGATCTGGAAGGTGGAGGAGTCTAAACTGACTCATGGATCGAATGTTAGGTCCATTTGAAGACAAGTTCGATGGGACACCATTGACAGAAAAGGGGTTTCAGAGGCCTTGATAGGGGTTTTTGGGGTCATAAAACAATACAGAAACTTGATTCATTTTAACTAGTTTGTATGCCTCTTCGCTGGCTTCGATTTGATATGTCGTAGAGCCCAAACGGACACCCAGAGCGAAAGTTATGGTCGTTTGAAGTTGGAGATTTTTTTCAACTTTACAATAACTCTCATATCTCTTGCACCTTAGACCATCTCCAGGTTTTGATTATACGTGCCTATAGATCACTTCATTAGCTTTAATTTGGCTAGTCGTGGCGCTCCAATAGCGGTCTGAATCAAATGTCTTTTCATTTTAGTGATTTCGGGGTTCCTCATTTTTTTTATATTTTTCCTTTCATTTTATGGCGGTTTTACCCAAACCGCTACTATTTCACTCCAGTTTTTTAATCAAGCGCCACTAATCCTCGAAAAAACACATTTTTCAGTGGTTTTCAAACCACCATGAAAAATCCCTTGTGAAATAGTGGCCCAAAAAATATTTACTGGTGGGTTTTAAAACCGCAGTGAAATGCCCGTTTTCCTGTAGTGAATTATTTATTTCACAACTAAATGTCCATGTTACCATTCATGCATTATACATTTTAATGAACATGCTCCATTATTTATTTCAATACTAAATTACCATGTTACAATTTATACATCACATAATTAACACAAAAATTAAGTTTCTATGCAAATTCTATTACGAATTTAGTAGTTAGATAAACACAAAAATTACATTATTTATCTCAATAGATTACTAATCCAATTCATAACATTAATTATATTAATAATTAATTCATCAAATTAATAAAATTAATTAAGTAATTGAATAATAAATTTCATTAATTCCTCTATATAATTCATCAATTAACTAATCACACTAATTTTATTAATAATTAAACAATTAGTTTATCAAATTTATCCCCTTAATTAATTCCCCAATTAATTATGTATGTCAATTTCATTAATCAATTAATCCATCAATTCATCAATATCTGCAACTCCAAATCCCATAATTAATCCCACAATTAATTATTTCACCTTCAAATCTAAATTTATCAGAACTAATTCATCAGTTAATTATCTCAAATCAACAAACTCAATACCCCATAATTAACACTACAATTAATTATCTCAATCTATAATTCCCAAAATCACCAATTTTTCATCTCCTTAGTTAATTAATTAAACAAATTAATAAATTCAATCAAGATAACAATTTATAAATATCTATATCAAATTATAAAATTACATTAACATAATTAAAGTGTATACTTTGAGATTTGAATTATATACCACCTACAACATTTATTGGACGATCAATCACGCAATGGAAATCCCCAAAATTTGAGCATCACAACAATATAGAATGGTATCCAAATCTAAAACCCTAAATCATGATCCCATTAATCTAGATAATGATTTACCATCCTAGATCAAGATCCAAAAAACCAAATAAATATATAATCAAAACAGATGTAATAACCCCTATATTTAATGGATAGTTATGAAATAGGAATGGGAATCCATGTGGGATTGTAATCACTTATCGATAGAGGTGTAGATCTTCGATATGGGCATTGAATCAAGAAGAATGGAGGTCGATAAGGCTTGAAATCTAACTGAGAGGCTTCAAAATCGTGAATGATCATCTAGGGTAAAATGGGTGTCAAATAAGAGATAAAATTGTGGTTCAAGTGATTAAAAATATAATTTTCAAGTAATTCTAAAATTCTTGTATGGTTAGATGGGCAGGGGAGCATGGTTTCCCACAACCGTATGCCTAACTGTGCACCTCTATTATATGGGAGCAGAGTTTATCCTAAGAGGGATAATGATTTGAAAACTCATGTACCAACCATGCAATTCCCCTCTATATAGGGTTGAACGGTTTATTGGGATAGGGTGAACTGTTAGGAAAAACCATCCACCAACTATGCACTACCCTCCCCTCTTCCCATTTTATAAAATTTTCACCCAAAACACCCCAAATTAAAACCCATACAAAACATACTAAAAAAGGAAATATAATATCTATAAACAAGATCAAGAAATCTCCCGAAAGGCTTAGGGATTTAAAATATCCCCACTTTAAAATTTGTCATTCGCAAATTGAACTCTAAAGAATATATATAATTTTAAGTCAATAATATTGTGCCACTGAGACCACACATCTATTTCTCTCTCCCATGATTCCTCCTACACAATCCAATGTTTAGACCATACATGAACTTTATTTATGGTATTTCCCCTCAACACTTTCTCACTACGATTCAACACACGTATTAGATTCTCCTAAAAGGACACTTCTATCTCAAACTGACCATATTCCACTTATATCACATTAATAGTATTTGTGTGATACTAATAATGTTTTGATACAAGTAAAATATCAATCATAGTAATATATCTCTATGGAAGATCCAATTTATATGCCATCTACCTGATTCTTCCCAAAAAATAATATTTTCCAATGAACCTGGGCACCAATTTTTCCTACTTTCATATCATGTAGTGACCAAACCTGGGTGACACATGAAGAAATACATGATCACCCTCTATAAACTATAGGGGTTATCTATATCTATCATTATATGATTTTTTTATACCCTGTGACATAACTATATGTTTCTGAATCATCTATACATGTGATGATGTCTCTGGCACAAGACTCAATCCCAATAGCTTATACTCACCTACCTCCATCCACCATATAGATGATTTTAAATTCCTACCATAATAGCCCTCATATGTTTCATCTATATAGTTTCCTAGAAATTTTTTTATAGGAAAACTCCTATAGTTCTATGTTCTTCTCCCAAGACCCATCGAATTCATGAACACAATATTGTATCATATCCTCAATCACATGTATAGTATGCTTTGACAAACCATATGTCTGTGGGTGGAAATCAATAGTCAATAAAACCTATGTACCAAGCTCGTTATTAAATCCCTTCCAGAAGCATGAAGTAAAACATAAATTACAGCCTAAAAATATAGACTATGGTACCCCATGCAGATATAGTATCTCATGGACATACAGTTCACCCCACTACTCCCCTAAGAAAGTATCCAATGTAGGAAACAAATGTGCTAACTTCTTCAAATGGTCTACAACCACCCAAATAGAATCATTCTTCTGAGGAATCCTTGGGAGACCCACCAAAAAATCCATGGTAATGTCATCTCACTTCCATTACAGAATGATCAATGACTATTACAAACCTCTATTCCATTAAAGCTCATCCTTCAACTTATGATATTTGTAACATCATTTCATGAATCATATTATCTCATTTTTCCTTATCGGAATCCAAAACGATCATCATAGGTCATGGTACATTTTAGTCATATCTATATGTACCACCCATTACTCCATTTAGAAATTATCTTATATAGGAAAAAATTGTTCTACCTTTGTCAAACGGTCTACAACCACCCAAATATAATCATTTTAATAAGGAATCCTTAGGAGAACCACAAAAAATTCCATGGTTACATCATCCCACTTCCATTATAGAATGAAAAATGAATATAACAAACCATCATGTCATTGATTATCATCCTTCACCTTCTGATTGATTTAGAATCTTTTCATCAATCATATTATCTATTTTTTAATTCCAAGAAAGTAAAACTATCAACATAGGTCATGGAAAATTTTAGTCACATCTATATGTACCACCCACTTCGAGAATTGAAACTCATGCATCACCTCCACCAAAAATCTCATAAGCACAACATCCTGATTTCTTATTTAGATGATCTCTTCCTCATCCATTATCCAATTAGAATGTGACTCATAGCCTTCATGGATATCCATCAACATTAAACAGTCTATATCCTCATACTGTCTATCGTAGATTCATATAAAAAAACGTATAATCCATATAAAATTGTACCAATGTCATCGTATCCTTACATGTAATTCCCCAACCCCAGTTACCCAGAGTCGGTGCATTATTTTAATACATTGGAATGATTACATGTAATCAAGTCCTGAAGGTCTGATAAGTTTATCATTCATGGAAAATAGATTACATACATTAACATTACATTACACATTCTAACATAAAATATAGTATAGATAGTTCATTGAAAATGCCATTGTTCCCTTATCTTAACCCTACATATCAATCATAAATCAATTCTTGGGATCCTGGGAAAATAAACCATAACATAGGGGTGGTCTTAAATTCTCCATATGAGTAATAAATACAACGGAAGATAACATAAACATTAGTCATGGTGAATAATAGAAAACACACGCCTTTACTAATAATAAACATGATCACATTATGGCTGGAATATCAGCTGAGTAAATAATTCCATAATAAAACATAGTCATGGGAATTATACTATTCCAATAACCACATGAACTTTAATTATTATTTTCATAATGAGGGAATGTATAATTTCAGATATTTTGAAACATTTTTTCAAGGCCTCGACCAAGACATATAAATATTATTTAGTCATCGGAAAAAATCATATATCAAATTGGGAAAGGACTCATCCAATTCCATGTATAATTGTCTAATGAGACATACTAATTCATCAAAAATATATAGCGGGCTCCACCCGTTACTTACTAAGTCCAATACATTCCTCATATGAAAAGGATTAAATATAACATAAACATTCAATTTAAAACATGCATACGAAATGTCAATAATTTAACTATAATCCATTAATGGTATAAAAATAACACATACACATTGAAACATATCAAAAAAACATAAATACAATATAGGAAATTTGAATCATAATAAATCAACTTCAAACAAGTGTAAATTCTATCAATGGATGTTGACAAAAATGAAATCAAAATTTTTTTAGAGAAATATCTATTTCTATTTTGAAATCATTTAAGAGTCGCATAATTATAAAAGAAAACATTTATTTTGAATATATTATTATAATATTGTAAGGGATTCTTTGAAAATGATATAATGGTAGAAAATAGCTTCAGCCTCCGTATAAGTTATAAAAACATTCTTACCATAATTTTGTCGACATGGTCATAAAGTAACATGTTTGGAAAACGAGGGAAAGATTCATTTCAAAACATATATGTTAAAATAAGTGTATAAATGAATATAACCCATAGTATATTAAAGATAAAAAATGTATTGAAATACTTTTTTAAGAAGCAATGGATGTGGATGATAAAGTGGTCCTAGTGGATACTTAGGTAAAAACAACCTCGGATAATAAAGAGGTTGTGAAATTAACCCTCACCTTGTACTTTTCATTAGTTGATGGTATGTTAACATCCAGTTTAATATTTAAAACTTTATTATTAAATTATACAATAATCATAGACATAAATATGATATCATATATGATCTTCTAATATTTCTCTGATAATAATTTTTTAGTATTACCATAGTATCGAGTGTTAATTGATTTGTTTTCATTTATATGTTTTTTTATAGAAGTCATGTTTGTCATTGATACGATATGTTTGATTAATATACATAATGATATTATGTTCTTAAACATTATTTTTAATCATAAAATGAAATTTATTCCTGATTTGTTTCGATTGATAAATTAATCTCATCGAGTTTTTGGGGACGGTAATCCATACGTACACACGTGTTAAAACATCATTATTTTGATATTATAATAGTATATAAATATATGGTATATCATATGTACAGAATAATTAACATGTTATATTTATTATTGAAATCAATTATGCATCATTATTATACCCATCCAAAAAAAATAATGTATTGAATAACAACTACACCACGGCAAGGAGACGGTAAGTCGTACGTACGAACTTATGGTGACTTTTTCATTTATATGATGGATAGAATAATGAAAATGGTTATACCATTTTTATAATAAAATAATGGTATATAGATGATACTGGAGTTATTATTTTATAATGGAAACAATAAATAAAGAGTAAGTGGAAGAAGAAAAGAACTTGAAATAGTTGATGAAATATATACCTCTTCTTTGGGTTCTTCTATTGATATGATCAAAAGAACTTCTTAGGATTGTTTTATGACCAAATTAACGCTTCTAGGATGACTTTAAGATAGTTTATAAGATATTTGGGAAGGTTTTGGCAGATCCAAATGGATTTGGAGGTGTAAATTTGAGAGAAGGGGAAGTGACCTTTTATAAGAGGGGTGAGGGTACCTTAGGAAAATATTGAAATATTATTTTATAATAAAATAATTTTCGACTTCTAATGCCTCATAATTGATTTATTTCAAGGTTAAGGTTTTTATGGGTAGAAATAGTCTCAACCAATAGATTTTAAAAAATATTAGGTTACAATTTTGGCCTTATCATTTAGATTTAACTCTTACATAAATAGTTTGACTTTTATCATGTCTTCTTGTATTTTTACACTATATAGTTAATAAACTTACTCTAAACTTCAAAGATATTATAAATATGTTTATCAATGAAATATATAATATTATATAAGACCTTTGGCCTAGCCATAGATTTTTAAGAACATTATATCAACCAATAATATAGTATTTGTTTTAAAAATTATTTTATGTCAATTTTCAAAATATTTGATATTTTGTTTTTGTGAAAATCGTAACAACCTATTCACTTCAAAAAAAATTATATAATCAACCATAACATGTCATATTAACCTATAAAATTATTGAAATTCATCAAAAGTATCAAATTACATTTATATTTTATATTTAAAACATAAATTATTTTAACCATTCTTTAATAAGGTAATTACAACATCATCATTGTGTCGAAAATAAATTTAATTATATAATGTATAAAAATTATAAATAAAATCCCATTATTTATGTTATAATTTAAAAATTTTGGTAATGAATATTAATAGTTTATATTTTCTTATGTATAACCCTATATTAAAAATGGTTTAGTTATTAAAACATGACTTTAACACTTTTAACTCATCATTAAATTAAATAATAATAAATATCCAAATCTAATCCACGTGAACCAAAACGATTATATTTTATTAATAAGGTTTTCTTTGGTCTAATTACACTTATCCAATAGAATTAGGAAATTTGTTTTGTTAATAATAAAATCATTTTTACCTTTAATTACTGTATTTACTTTTAACAGTTGTAATTAAAAGTTAAAATATACTATTGACCAAAAATTATTTTCATCTTATTAAACCAAATTATACTTATTAATATCATCTGTGTCTCTCATATTTTTCAAATTCATTTCACAGAAGTGGTAATATTATGTTTTATGAAAATTTTCAAATGCTCCTAGGAGGTGGGTGAAAGATGGTAAAAAGTCCAACAAAATTTTAATATATCAAGACTTAAAATAAAATGGCTCCAATGAATTACATTGAACATATATATGTATTATGTATCTTTTTTGACCTATATTTTTTTAAATAAAATAAATAATTATTTAAATAAAAAGAGGATTTTATATAATAACGGGGTGTTTTTCATTATTCATTAAAAATTGAATAATTTCAAAAACATTCCAAAAATTCACCCTAAGAAAATATTGATATTCAGAATTCAAAAATTAAGTCTATTTTAACAAATTCAAAACATAGAAGTTACATTTACTAATTTAAAATTAATTCCCTTTGTCAAAACCAAAAGTCGGGTTTTAAAAAAATAATAACTCTTAATAGATTGACATGTTTTTAGGTGAAATTTAAAATGTGAAATTACTTATAAGGACATACATTTTATTAAATGATAAAAATATAATATAATTATAATTCCAAACCATTAAAAGTAATAATTTAACTATATAAATTATTTTTATTAAAAAAGTTGTTTTCAATTAAAATTTATTATTTTTCACCATTCACCAAAATAATAAATTTATCAGAAAAACACCAAAAAAATTTCAAATATAAAATTTTATGTCCCATTTCTAAAGAAGAAGTTTATTTTTTCAAATTTAATATATAAAAGTGTAAATATGGGATTTAAAAAGGGCCAGCCATCCAAAGGAAGAAAAATTGGATTTTTAAAAATCACTTATTTTATCATAAAAATTGAATTTGTTCATATATTATGTATAAGAAACACATAATATGGAAGATAAAATTATTTATAGTATATAAAATACAAATTTTAGTTATTACTATTCATATATATTTTTTAAACGGCTAGTTTGGTAAGATGTGATGGGCTCGAACTCGGTGTTTTGTGTAACACAAGTTATTAAATAAATTTGAAAAGATAATGTACTATGAAATATTGGGGTGTTACATTCTCCCATCCATAAATAAATTTCATCTTCGCAATTTGAAATTGTTCTTCATAATATAATAGATCAGGAATAGAAAAATACCTTTGTGGAAAACCCTCATCAGAAATTGGGTTAATAAAATTTAGTCTTAATAAGTAGGAAAGGTTAATGAAAACATCACCGCCAAATTATGTCCTTGATTAGAGGAACATTAGTTGAAATTAGAGACACAAAATTTGATGGAAAACATAAATATTAATAGGGAGTGATTGAGGTCATCAATCACAAACAAGTGTAAAATTGAAGGCTTCAGATCCATCAATCTATGACGATTTAAAATGTCATTGGTTCAAACAAACAAAAGGTATTAAGATAACACAACATTTGTTTTAAGATCCCTTCCATAAATTATAAGAATTAATTTATTCATAGAATATGTGGAAAAAATATACTTGATATATATATTTTCATATTTCAACTATTTCTAACCACAAACACATCTTTCACTCTAGAAGATAATAGAATTAAAAAATATTCTATTTATCCTAACAGTATAGGGTTCCAAAAATTTGAAATTTATAATTCATTTGTCAAAAAATTTAAAAAAACATTATACAATATAGTACATCATGTAGGCTAGTGGTAGGTGGTGCACCCTTGTCACCCTTCAGTTGTCGGTTCAAGTCTTGTGGCCTTGCAGGATGTGACTGGTTGTCGCCCGACCTCTGGGATGTCCTTTTTATAAAAATACAAAAATTATATGACTAAATACTTTAATCATAACGATAGTATTCAATGACAATATTAATCCATTTCAACCATTATTCTTATCCAAAATACTTTTTTCCAAACTCAAGTTCCAAAATTTATAAGGAAGGTAAACACAATGAACATCTTTTTTTCCAAGTAATAACATGTTAATACCATAATCATGTATTCTCATAACACATGGTAATAAAGTCAATTTCCAGGAAACCATTTTTTTATAGGTATGTACTTTTTTATTCCTTCGGTAAAACATAGAATAATGGATATACCCTTTAAATCCAAAAATGTTTTAATCTCGAACAATGAAGGAATAAACAAACAATTAATTAGTTCCACGGTAGTCAATAATAACCAATATAATTTATCCTAATAAATCATCTCTTATTCCAAAATCAATGCCTCAGTATCAGTACCATATTAAAATTTACCATTCCTTCAACTATGAATTTTCGAAAATATTTAACTTGTTATTTAGGCACATTAATTGGAACCACACAATATCAAATCCTTAATGAAATAGTACTGCAGTACAATCCTTATATACTCCCTAATTTTTATAACCAATACATCATTAATACAACACTCTAAAAATTCATTAATAACAACATAAGAAAACTAGTCATTCCCTTTTATCTATGGTAGTATCATAACTTATTATTATCCAACAGCATCATTTGGGGCATACTCTAATGATTTGAACATTGATTCTTATAGTGTCCCAAATCTTTAGAGATAAAGCATTGTACATTTGAATCATTTTTCTTACCCTTGAAATCACGTACTTGGTGTCCTTTTTCCCCACAATTATAACAAACTCATAATCCCTTCCAGCATTTACCATAGTTATTCTTTCCATATTTGTCACATATGGGAAAATCCATCATTCCCCTCTTCACTATATCGATATTTCTCTCTAACATCATTTTATTCTCTTTCATCCCTTCAAAGCCATAGGACTGAAGGAATTATTTACTTATCTTATTAGCACATGGTAATATTTCTTAATATGATGAGAATACATGAGATACTATTTCCCTTCTAAATGTTGGCATAAAACGATAAAAGATAAGATCCTTCTTACACTTTGGATCATGTTTTTTTCTGGATTTCTCATTCCTTATACTCGGATACATTTCTAAACAATGGAATACACTAGGTTAGTATATGAATCACAATTCATAATTATATACTTGTAAAATACCTAACGTAAATTTAAAATATTATGCATATAATCTATAATCATAAAAAAAATGTTTTCGTCGACAAATTATATTTTCTTAAATCCTTCATAATAGCTTGTAATGAAATTGTGAATTATCATAAGCATATTCCCTGGGAGTGTCTGTAACCAATAATGCATCAAGGCCCATTTTTTTCACCAGTACCCATTCAAGTCTATCTTAATGTAGTGTTTTCGGGTTTTACCAATAGGTATATCTGTTCCAGATCTATATCTACCTGCTCGTTTCCAGATAGGGTGAATTTCATGGAAAATACAAAAAATATATATATTACCAAAATACTAGGAAGTTCTTCAATACTAATCCTAAAATTATATCATAGGCTAACATTATCTAATTAGTGTTTTTCTAAATCTAGTTTCAAAGGATTGTTAGAAATTCCTCTAATACCAACCAAAACACCCTAACCTCAATTACATAGAGTCGGTGCATTATTTTAATACATTGGCATGATTACAAGGAATCAAGTTCCGAAGGACTAATGTGTTTAGAATTCATGGAAAATAGATTACATGCATGAATGTTACATTACACTTTCTAACATACACTTCATCATAGATAGTTCTTTGGAAAAATTATTATTCTCATAGCTTAACCATACATCCCAATCATAAAACACTTATTGGGATCCTCGGAAAATAAAACATAAGAAACTGGTGAGCTCAAACGCATAATAAAATTAAGAAATACTGTGGAAGATAACTTAAATATTATAAATGGTTAATAATTGAAAACACATGCCCTTACAAATAATAAACATGAACACTTTATTGTTGGAATATGATTTAAGTAAATAATTCCATAATAAAACATAGTCATGGGTATTCTACTAGTCGAATAACTACATGAAACATCATTATTATTTTCATAATGAGGGAATATATAATGCCGAAATTCTGAATCACTTTGTCAAGTCCTCATCCAAGATGTCTAAAAATGATTTAGGTCTTAGCCAAAACCATATATCAAATTGGGAAAGGCCTTGCCCAATTCTACATATAATTGTCTCATGAGACCTACCAATGCATCGAAGATCTATATCGGGCTCCACCCATCACTTAGTAAGTCTAATACAATCTTCATATGAAAAGGTTGAAATATAACATAAACATTCATATTAAAAATACCAAATGAACTGTCAATAATTTAACTATAAACCATGAATTTTATAAAAATAACAGATCCACAGTCAAACATATTAGAAAAACTTATATAAAATATGGAACATTTGTATCATAATCAATCAAATTCAAAACAGTGTAAATTTTCTTTGAGGATGTTAGCACATATGATGTCAAAAAAATTGAGAGAAATATGAATTAAAGACTCACATAATTATAAAATAAAACATTTATTTTGAAAATTTTCCTATAATGTTGTGAGGGAATCTTCGATGATTTTATAATGGTAGAAAATAGCTGCACCTGTCGTATAAGTTATAAAACATTCTTACCTTAATTTTTTTTAAAAAGGACATAAAGTACCTTGTTTGCAAAATGACGGAAATATTGATTTCAAAGCATATAAGGTCAAATAAGGGTATAAATGACATTAACCCAAAGACTAGTAAATATTAAAAAAATTGATATACATTTTTAAGAAAAGACAGATGTGGGTGATAAGTAGGTCGCAGTAGATACTTATGTAAAAACAACCTCGGATAATAAAGAGATTGTGAAATTAACCCTCACCTTTTACATTTAATTATTTGATGGTATATTAACCCCCTTTATAATAGTTTAAACATTTTTATTAAATTCTAAAAGAACCATATACATATATATGATATCATATATTATCTTCTAATATATATTTTTTAATAATATTTTAGTATTATCGTCATTTAGGGTGTTAACTAAGTCATTTTCGTTTATATGTTTTGTTACATAAGACATGTTTGTTATGGATAGGATTTATTTGATTCAAATCTAGAATGATATTAAGTTCTTAAACATTATTTTTAATAATCAAATGAAAATTATTCTTGAATGGTTACGATGGGGAAATGAATCTCATCGTGTTCATGGAGATGGTAATCAATACGTACACACGATCGACAATATCATTCATTTGATATTAAAATTGTATGTAAATAGATGCTATAACATATATACAAAATAATTAACATGTTATATTTAACATTTATATCAATTAAACATATTTATTATACCCGTCCAAAAAATTATGTATTAAATAACAACTTCACCACGACATGGAGACGGTAAGTCATACGTACGCACATATGTCGACTTTGTAATTCATATGATGGATCGAATAATGAATATGGTTGTATAATTTATATATTAACATCACAATATATTGAAGATACTATTGTTATTATTTTTAAAACTAAACAAAAAATAAATAGGAAGTGTAAGAAAAGAAGAACAAGAAAGAGGTGATGAAATATTTACATCTTCTTTGGGTTCTTCCTTTTGATTTGTTCAAAAGGGCTACTTAGGATGGATTTCTGACCAATGTAATTTCTCTAGGATAAATGGAGGATAGTTTAGAAGATAATTGTGTAGGTTTTCACCTATCCAAATGGATTTGGATGTGTGATTTTTAGAGAAGGTGTAGTTCCCTTTTATAAGAGGGGTGAGGGGAACCATAGGAAATGATTGAAATATTATTTAATAATAATATAATTTTTAGTTTATAATGGCTCCAAAATAATTTTTTTCTAGTATAAGGTGGTTATTGGTCTAAATACTTTCACAAATTGGGTTTTGACAATTTTTTGTTACAATTTTAACATTATCTTTTATATTTAACTCTAAGTTAAAAAGTTTTACTTTTACCGTGTCTTCTTGTATTCTTACACTATATGGTTATGAAACGTTCCTTAAACATCCAAGATAAAATAATGTGGTTAATTAATGACATATTTAATATTATTTGAGTCGTTTGGCTGATCCGTAGAGTTTTTGGAATATTATATCAACCAATAATATAGTATTTGTTTTAAAAATTAATTTCTCCCAATTTTGATAGTATTTGGTATTTTGTTTTTGAGAAAGTTATAACAACCTTATCACATCAAAAAAATTTATATAATCAATCGGAACATGTTATAGTAACATTGATAATTAGTTGAATTCATCAAAAGTCTCAAATTACAATTATTTGTTTATTTATAACATCATTTATTTTAACCTTTCATTTATAAGGTAATTACTTCGACATCATTGTGTCATAAATAAATTTAATTATTTAAGGTCCAAAAATTATAAATAAAATAAAATTATGTATTAAATCATTTATAATTATAATTAATATTTATTGTCTGATTTATCATATGTATAACCCTATATTAAAAATTTTTTAATTATTAAATATTGATTTTAACACTTTTAACAATTCTTTAAATTAAATAATAATAAATGTCCTAATGTAATACACGTGGACCAAAAGGATCATATTTTATTTTTAAGGTTTTATTTGGTCAAATCACACATATCCAATATAATTAATACATGTGTAAGGGTAATAATAATATCATTTTTACCTTTAATTACCCTATTTACTTTTAACTATGGTAACTAAAAGTTAAAAGCTACTTTTTCCCAAATATTATTTTCTTCTTATTGAAACACCATTTAATTACTAATATCAACTATATCTCTCAGATTTTTGAAATTAAATTCATAGAAGTGGTAAAATTTTGTTTTTTGCAAATTTTCAGATGCTTGTAGTAGGAGGGTAAAAGACATTAAAAAGATCAATAAAATTTTTATATACCTAAAATTATTATAAAATGACTCTAATGAATTAAATTTAACATATATAGGTATTATGTATCTATTTTAACCAAAAAATGTAAATAAAATAAATAATTATATAAATAGAAAGTCGGTTTTAAACAATAACGCAGTGTTTTCACTATTCATTAAAAATTGAATGTTTTCAAAAAAATACCAAAACATCACACTAAGAAAATTTCAATATTATGAATTCAAAAATAAAGTCTATTTTACCATATTAAAAACATATAAGTATCATTTATTAATTTAAAATTAATTCCTATTGTCACAACAAAAAAAAGCAGGTTTTTAAAAAGTAAAATCAATCAAAAGAATGACATGTGTTTATGTCAAAAGTTAATTGTGAAATGACTTATAATGACCTACACAGTATTAAATGATAACAATATAATCAAATTATACTTCCAAACCAATAAAATGAATAATTATACACTATAAATTATTTTTATAATAAAAGTTGTTTTCAATTAAAATTCAGTATTTTTCAGTATTAACCAAAATATGAAATTTATCATAAAAACACCAAATAATTATTGAAACAAAATTTTTATGTACCTATAATAAGAAAGAAGTTTCTTTTATAAAATTTAATATATAAAAGTGTCAAATATTGTATTTAAAAAGGGTCCTCTATTTAAGGGGGTAAAATTACATTTTCGGAAAAATACATCATTTATCTAAAAAATTTAATTTCTTCTTATATTATGTCTAAGAAACACATAATATAAATGTTAAAATTATATGGAGTTTATATAATTCAAAATATAGTTAATATTATTTGTAACTATTTTTTGAATGGCTACTTATGAAAGTCATGGTGTTCTCGAACTCGGATTTTTGTGTAGCGCAAGATATTGAATTACTTTGAAGAGATAACATACTATGAAATATTGGGGTGTTAGATTCTCCCCTCCTTAAATAAATTTAGCCCTCTCAATTTGAAATATTTTTTTGAAAAAAATGTTAAAAATAGAAAAACACCTTTGTGGAAAACCAACTTTGGAAATTGGGTAAATAAAATTTTGTCTTAATAAGAGGGAAATGGCAATGGAAACGTCACAACCAAATTATGTTCTCGATTAGAAGAAAATTGGTGGAAATTAAAGACACATAATTCGAGGAAAAATGTAATAATTTATAGGGAGTGATTGAGGTCATCAATATCAAACTAGTGTAAAATTTAAGGCCTCAAAGCCATCAATCTATGATGATTAAAAATGTCATCAGTTCAACAAAACTTAAGGTATTAGGATAACATATTTTTTGGTTTCAAGATAACTTCCCTAAAGTTTATGAATTAATTTATTCATAGAATAACAGAAAAAATACTTTACAAATATATTTTCATTCTTTAAAAAATTCCTATAAGAAACTCATCTTTCACTCCAAATGATAATATAATTCAAAAATATTCTATTTATCCTAATCGTATAGGGTTTCAAAAATAATGAATTTATAATTCATTTGTCTGAATATTTTAAAAAAACTACATTATACAAAAAAGGACATCACGTAGGCCAGTTGTGGGTGATGCACCCTTGTCGTCATTCGGTTGAGGGTTCAAGTCATGAGGGGTTTCTAGACGAGACTAGTTATCGCTCGACCCCCAGGTTTTCCTTTTTATAAAAATCCATAAATATTCCTAAGAAATGGATTAACCATAATGATAATATCCATTGTCAAACCTAATCCATTATAACCTTTATCCTTATCCAAAATACTTATTTCTTAACCCATATTCCAAAATATATATGGATGTTAAACACAATGAAGATCTTTTTTCCACGCAAAATATGTGTATACATTAATCATGTATTCTCACGAGACATGGTAATAAAATTAATTACCAGAAAAACATGTTTGGATAGGTATGTACATCATTATTCCTTCTTTAAAACATGGAATACTGTATATACTCTTTAAATCCAAAAATGGTGTAATCTCAAACAATTATGGAATAAACAAAATATTAATTAGTTACAAGGTGGTCAATAATATACAATATAATTTATCCAAATCAATCATCTCTTATTCCAAAATCAATGCCTCGGTATCCGAACCATATTATGGTTTATCATTCCATCAACCATGTATTTTCCAAAAAATTTAACTTTCTATTGTGTCACTTATCTTGGAACCACTCAATATCAAATCATTAATGAAATAGTAATTTAGTACAATATTTATATACTTTCTAATTCGTACAAATAGTACATCGTTGATACAACACTCAAATAATTCTTTAATATCAATATAAGAACACTAGTCATTCCTCTTAGACTATGGTAGTATCATAACTTGATTATTATCTAATAGCATCAATTGGGGCATACTTTGATGATTTGTACATTGATTCTCATAGTGTCCCAACACCTTACTGATGAAGCATTGTACATTTGAAACCTCTTTCTCACCCTTGAAATCACATACTTGGTGTCGTTTTTCTCCACACTTATAACAAACTATCATTCCCATCAAGCATTTACCAAGGTGATTCTTTCCATAGTAATCACATACTGGGAAGTCCTTCTTCCCCCTCTTCCCTTTATCTATATTTCTCTATACCATCCTTTTATTTTCATTCTTCCCTTCAAAGCCATAGGACATAGAGAATTATCTACATATTTTATTAACACATGATTATATTTCTTCATATGATGAGAATATGTGGGATCCTATTTACCTTATAAATGTTGGCTTAATACCATGAAATATATGATTATTCTTACACTTTGAATCATGCGTATTGTTGGAGTTCTCATTCCTTCTACTGCACAACATTTTTAAACAATGTCATACACTAGGTTAGTTTATGAATCGTAATTCATAATTCTAAACTTGTAAAATACCTAACATAAATTGAAAATATTATCCATATAATATATAATAA
Source organism: Viscum album (assembly GCA_963277665.1). NCBI lineage: Eukaryota > Viridiplantae > Streptophyta > Magnoliopsida > Santalales > Viscaceae > Viscum > Viscum album. The sequence continues at coordinate 1,939,673,432 of OY728131.1, forward strand.
TAATAAAAATGTCTTCTACGAGGAATTATTTACTCCAAAATCCTTTATAATTTCTTGTAATGAAATTGTGAATTTTTATAAGAATATCCCCAATGAGTGTTGTAACCAAGAGAGCACAAAGGCATGTTGTCATGCAGTAGTTCCCATTTAAGTATAGCTCAAAGTAGTGTTTTCGGATTTTTCCCCTAGGTACATATGTTCCAGAGCCGCCTCTACATTCTTGTATCCAGATATGGATATATTTCTTGGAAAATTCCCAAAATCTCTATATTACAAAAATTCTATGAAGTTCTTCTATTCTAATCCTCAATGTATATCTTAGGGTAATGTTCTATAATCATAGTTTTTTTTAAATATAGTTTCCCAGGTTTGTACTAAACTTTCTCTGATACCAACTATAATTCCCCAAAACCAATTATCCAGAGTCGATACATTATTTTAATACATTTTAATTATTATATGGGATCAAGTCGCAAATGACCGATGAGTTTTTCAATCTTGGAAAATAGATTACATACATGATCATTAAATTACACATTCTATTATAAAATAAATCATAGATAGTTCTTTGAGAACTCCATTGTTCCCTAAGCTTAACTTTGCTTCTCAATCATAAAACACTGCTTGGGATCCTGGGAAAATAAAACATAAGAAAGGGGTGAGCTCAAATGCTCAGTAAGAGTATGAAATACAGCGAAAGATAACATAAACATTAGGCATTGTGAATAATGTAAAACACATGCCTTTATAAAAAATAAACAAGAACACATTATGGCTGGAATATTAGCAGAGTAAATATTGACATAATAAACATAGTAATGGTTATTCTACTAGTAGAATAACCTCATGAACTATAATTTTTATTTTTATAATGAAGGAATGTATAATGACAGACATTCTTAGAAATTTTTTCAAGGCTTTGACCAAGATTTATTAAAATGATTTAGGCCTTGGACAAAACCATATATCAAATTGGGAAAGGCCTCAGTCAATTCCACATCTAATTATCTAATGAGACCTACTGATGCATCAAGGAGTTATAGTGGGCTCTACCCATCACTTACTAAGTCCAATACTTTCCACATATGAAAAGGTGGAAAAATAATATAAACATTCGTATTAAAACTAGGATACGAAATGTCATTACATTAACCATAAACCATGAATGGTATAAAAATAAAACATCCATAGTCAAAAATATCAAAATAAACATAAATAAAATATGGGAGATTTTTATCATAAAAAATCAACTTGAAACAATGGTAAAATTTATCAAAGGTTGATAACATAGATGAAATCGAAATATTTTGAGCGAAATATCTCTTTCTATTTAGAAAAAATTTAAGAGTCACATAATTATAAAAGAAATAATTTATTTTGAAAATATTATTATATGATTGTAAGGGAAGCATAGACGATTTTATAATAGTGGAAAATAGTTGCACCTGTAGTATATGTAAAAAACATTTTTTCCATAATTTTTTCCAAAAGGTTATAAAGTACCTTGTTTGTAAAATGACTGAAACATTCATTTCAAAACATATAAGATCAAATAAAGGTATTAATGACTTTAACACATAGTCTAGTAATAGGTAAAAATGTTTTGAAATATATTTTTTAGAAAAAATAGATGTAGATGATAAAGAGGTCCCAGTAGATACTTACGTAAAAACAACCTTGAATAATAAATAGATCATGAAATTAACACCTTAATGTAATTTTCCTTAGTTTTTGGAAATTTAACCTCCTTTATAATTGTTAAAACAATGTTACTAAATTATAAAACAACCATATACATAAATATGATATCATATATGATCTTCTAATATTTATTTGTGAATAAAATTTTAGTATCCTCGTTGTTTCGGGTGTTAAGTGATTCGTTTTCCTTTATATATCTTATTAGATAAGTCATGTTGGTAATAGATAGGTTGTATTTCACTCATATACAGAATGATATTATCTTCTTAGAAATTATTTTTATTCGTCAAATGAAAGTTATTCTTGAATTATTACAATTGGAAAATGATTCTCATCGCATTCATCGAGATGGTAATCTGTACGTTTTCACGAGAAAAAATATCAATATTTTGATATTGAAATCATATGTAAATTGATTCCATATTATATATACAAAATCTTTAACGTGTAATATTAATTATTCATATCAATTATACATCATTATTATACCCATTCAAAAAAATAATGTATTGAATAACAACTACACCACGACGTGGAGATGGTAATCTGTACGTAAGCACATATGGTGAATATGGTTTTACCAATAATATAATAACATCACATTATATATAAGATACTGGAGTTATTATTTTAGAATGGAAACAACAATGAATGAGTATGTGTAAGTGGAAATGAACTTGAAAGATGCAATGAAATATTATCTCTTCTTTGGGTTCGTCATTTTGATTTGATCAAAAGGGATTTATATGTTGGCCGTCTAACTAATGTAAGGACTCTAAGATGAATGTAGTATAGTTGAGAGGATATTTGGGTAGGGGTTGGCCGAGCCAAATGGCTTTGGAGGTATGAATTTGATAGAAGCGAAGTTCCCTATTATATGTGGGGTGAGGGGCACCTTCAGATAAGAATAAAATATTATTTTATAATAAAATAATTTTCGGTTTCTAATGGCTCAAAAATAATTTATTTCGATGATAAGGTGGTTATGGGTAGAAATATTCTTAATCAATAGGGTTTTGACATGTTTATCTTTCCATTTTAACCTTATCTTCTAGATTTAACTCTTACTAAAATAGTTTAAATTTTACAATGCCGTCTTTTATTCTTACACTATATGGTTAATAAACATACTATAAACTTCCAAGAAAACCTCAAGTGGTTCATTAATGACATATATAATATTATTTAATCCCTTTGGACAAATTATGGTTTTTTTTAATATTATATCAACCAATAATATAGTATTTGTTTTCAAAATTAATTTATGTAAATTTAATACTATTTGGTATTTTGATTTGGTGAATGAAATATAAACCTTATCACATTGAAAAAAATTATATAATCATCACTATCATATAATATTAACATATAAAATAATTTTAATTCATAAAATGTCTCAAATTACATTTATTTGATAATTTATAACATCAATTATGTTAACCTTTCCTTAATAAGGTAATTATTGCATCATCATTGTGTCAAATATAAATTTAATTATTTAATGTATAAAAATTATAAATAAAATACCATTATGTAGGAAATATTTTTAGATTTCTACTGAATACTTATAGTCTAATTTATATTATGTATAACCCTATATTAAAAATTGTTTAGTTATTAAAACATGAGTTTCACACTTTTAACTCACATTTAAATTAAACAATAATAAATGTCCTAATCTAATCTAAGTGGATAAAAATGACAATATATTATTCTTAACGTTGTTTTTGGTCAAATTAAAATTATACAATAGAATTATGACATGTGTTATGCTAATAATAATATCATTTTAACCTTTAATTACTTTATTTTCTTTTAACTGTATTAAATGAAAGATAAAATTTACTATTCGCCGAAAATGATTTTCATCTTATTGAGCCACATTTTACTTACTGATATCAACCATGTCTCTCTGATTTTTTAAATTCAATTCACAGAAGTGGTAAAATAAAATTTTATGCAAATTTGAAAATTCTCTTAGGAGGTGGGTAAAAGACAGTAAAAAGTTCAATAAAATTTTTATATATCTAAACTTATTATAAAATGACTCCAATGAATTAAATTGAAATTATATAGGTATTAAGTATCTATTTTGACCTCTAATAAATTTAAATAAAATAAATAATTATTTAAATAAAAAGTCGGTTTTAAACAATAACACAGTGTTTTTCACAATTCATTAAAAATTGAATGTTTTTATAAAAATACAATAAATTCACCCTAAGATAAATTGGATATTAAAAATTCCAAAATTATGTCACTTTTACCAAATTAAAAACATATAATTTGCAGTTATTAATTTAGAATTAATTCCCATTGTATAAACCAAAAGGAATGTTTTTAAAAAAATACTAGTTTTCAACAGATTGAATTTTGTTTATGTAAAATTTAAATGCGAAATGACTTATAATGACCTAAATTGTATTAAATTATAAAAATATAATATAATTATACTTCCAAACCATTCAAATAGAACTTTTAACACTATAGAATATTTTTATTAAAAATGTTTTATCAATTAAAATTTAGTATTTTTCACTGTTCATAAAAATATGAAATTTATCAGAAAAACACCAAAAAAAATCGAAACTAAATTTTTATTTCCCGATTCAAAATATGGAGTTTATATTTTCAAATTGATTATATAAAATTTTCAAATATTGGATTTAAAAAGGGTTATCCATTAAAAGGTGATAAAATTTCATTTTTTTAAAAATACATCCTTTATCTGAAAAATTTAATTTGTTATTATATAATGTCTATGAAACACATAATATGGATGTTAAATTTATTTGTATTATATAATTAAAAAAATGTAGTTAATACTATTCATAATCGTTTTTTGAACGAATAGTTTGGTATGTCGTGGTGTGCTCGAACTCGGTGTTGTGTGTTGCACAAGTAATAGAATTACATTGAGGAGATAACATACTATGAAATCTTGGGGTGTTTCTTTATCCACTCCTTCAATAAATTACATCCTAGAAATAAGAAATTAATGTTCGAAATAAATGTTAAAAATTGAAAAATACCTTTGTGGAAAAACCAATATCATAAATTGGGCTAATAATATTTAGTCTTAATAATAGGTAAAGGGTAATGAAAATTTTACCATAAAATTATGATCTTGATTGAAAAACATTGGTGGAAATTTGAGACACATAATTGGCAGGAAAAAATTTATATTTATAGGTAGTGATTGATTTCATCAATCACAAACAAGTGTAAAATTGAAGGCCTCAAAGCCATCAATACATGATGATTCAAAATTTCATCAGTTCTAAAAAATATATGGTATTAGGATAACATATTTTTGGGGTTAGTATCCCTTCCATAAAGTTTAAGAATTAGTTTATTCATAGAATAAAATGAAAAAAATAGACTTGAAAACTAGATTTTCATCCTTCATTTAATTCCTACCACAAACTCATCTTTCACTCCAAAAGACAATAGAATTCAAAAATATTTTATTTATCCTAATTTTATATGGTTAAAAAAATAATTAATCTAAAATTCATTTCTTAGAAAATTTTAAAAGATCTACATTATACAAAATAGGACATCACGTAGGCTAGTGGTAGATGGTGCTCCCATGTCGCTCATCGGTTTTGGGTTCAAGTCTTGCCACCATGCCTGACACGACTCGTTGTCACCCGACCTACGGGTATTAATTTTTTATAAAAATACCAAAATAATCTTAAGAAATGAATTAACCACAACGATAGTATATATTATCAATCTTAATAAATTACAACCTTTAGTCTTATCCAGAATACTTCTGCCCAAACTTATAGTCCAAAAATTATTATGAAGGTAAACAGAATGGAGATATTTTTTTCCATGTAATAACATGTAAATACCTTAATCATTTATTCTAATATGACATACTAATAAACTCAATTACTAGAATAACATATTTGAATAAGTTTTTACTTCCTTATTCCTTCTGTAAAACATAGAATACGAGATATAATCCTTAAATCCAAAAATGTTGTAATTTCCATCAATGATAAAATAAAAAATCCATTAATTAGTTCCAAGGTAGTCAATAACCTTATATATAAAAACCAAAAACAAAAATAAAAAATTGAAAATGAGGATGGAGTAGGGTTCTCATCTACAAGAATTGGAGATGTTTTCCTATTTTTGGAGATGGTGGTGGTCCTAAAGAAAATGTGAGGAGAGGATCCCCATATTCTATGAATGCATACAAAAAAATGTGTGGCTCTAAGTAACTAGCATCAAACTCTATATGGCATGCAATGACACACCCGTCACTGAATCTATAATGAACTACAAGTGAGTGCGACCAATCTCTTTCAATGACAACTTTTTTCCCTCACAGATGTGATGCCATGGCGCATGATTGGTTTTTCATTCGACAACAACCTATGACCAGTTCCTAACTCTACCAAATAGAAAAATAATAGGAATTAAATTTTATTAACTATTTAAATATATATTAATTGTAAATAAAGAACTTGTTAAAATATACGTAAATTAACTTAGTCTTAATATTACTATTTATAATAAATATATATGTTTAATATATATTTTTATTATAATGATTTATTATTTGTAATATATGTTAAATAATATATTATAGGTATTAAATATATTTATTAATATAAGTAATATATATTAGTATATTTATTATTATTATTTTATATATTATCATTATACATTATATTATATTAAGAAAATAAAATTAAAAGATATAGGAGGGAGAAGTGGCTCGTGAGAGGGAGTTCGCGGTGTAGAAGATGGGAAACTTGGGCTATGGATGGTTCAAGCATGGAGGGGGGAAAAGAAAATGGTGGCGTGACTCGGTTTCCTGTGTCCAAAGGTGGTGACAGGGGCGAATTGAGTAGGTGGGAGGGCTCAGGACAGTGGTTCTTGGTTGGGGTACGGGTTTTGGAGGCATGATGACTTGGATAATATGGTTTCGCCTAATTCGGAAAGAGATGTATAGTTTTGATCGGTGTGCTCAGCATCTTTAGGAATAGCGCATGCTTAATTTCAATTTTCAAAATAAAATTATAAGACGGAAAAAATACAAAAATAATTTAAAATTCAAAATAAATTATTATTCTCAAAACAAGTATATGAATGAAATAAATTAATATAACATAATAATATTAATTAAAAAAATCAATTAAAAAACAAAATTTTAAAATAGAATTAAATAAATTATTTTAATGGATTGAATTAAAAAAACAAAAAAAATATAAATATAAATAAATACATAAAAAATGAAAATAAATTAATTACATAAAAAATTAAATAAATTAAAAATTAAACGAAATGGTTTTTTTAATCAAAAAATGAAATAACTAAAATAAAAAGTGAATAATTTAAATTGAAAAGGAAATAAAAATTGAATGTATAAAAAAAAGAATAATTTAATTTGAATTTTATATAAAATGAAAAAAACATAAAAAATGCAATTAACAAAAAAGCTCCTTATTTTATTAATTATTTAAAAATAGGACAACATGTAATGTAAATAAACTAAAATACATTTTTTTTGATATTAAAATGTTCATAACATATAAAAAAATGGTTGTGGGAAAGCACGTTGAAAAACAACCACCTCCAACTAGCCCACACTAAAGTATTTTCTTTTTCTAAAAAATGTACACTTTAATCATTATAAAATATGAAAAATTAAGTGACAAAGTATTTTCTATCTGAGAATGTCAATAATTTTAAAAAAGAGGTACAGAATCAGGTCAGGATTTTCAAATAATGTGTTTATATGTAGTCCTAGATACTTTCCACAACCCACTCGAAATTAAGGGAAACATAAAATATTTAACTATCAAAAATGTCATGACTCCTATATGAATCCATATACTACTCTACTTCAATTATAGTTCAGCATCCAATTAAAGAAGTTATTACTTGTTAGATATAATTGGAAATAAATCCTTAACCAAATGATCCTTCAATTTTAAATTTAATTTAGATGGGAATGTCAGGACATTTAAGAAAAAGAGGTATCGAATCAGGTTAGGTCTTTAAAAGAATGTGTTCAAAAGTGGTCCTACATACTTTCTACCACCCACAGAAAATCTAGAGCAAGACATATTCATTAACTGTCAAAAATTTCATGACCCCTATATGAAGTCACATACTGTTCTACTTCAATTCCAGATCATGTTCCAATTGAAGAAGTGATGACTTGTTAGATATAATTGGAAATAAATCCTTAAAAAGGGAACATTAAATTTTCAATTTCTCCAAGGATATAAAAACCAGTGAAAAAATAGGACTCATTACATTAGAATAATGCAAATTATCTTCAAACAAGTCAATCATCCTCTTCTTTATCTGAGTTAAAAATTCTTCTCACATTAATGAACTCATTTTTGACCACTAAGAAATTTATAAAATTTTTCATTTATTTTCCCATCCATTAAGGTGAAAAGTACAATGAGAAGAAACTTATTTATATGTACATATTGCTAACACACACACACAGTTCCTAGACTCACAGATGTTAACTGTGGGATCCCATTAACCCATTTTATAGCAATTTTAATGGAATTATAGTATTTACATTTTAGTTGTCTCCGTAAGTTGATTACTTTTCTAATAAAATAAGAGTTCCCTAGGATCATGTTCAAAAATACAGTTTCCTAAATTCATGATCATAATTCTAGAAAAACAATATCATCCCTCTCCCTTACTCAATTCCTATATAGGATATCTATAAAGGCAGTGATAAATTCCACTAGACAATCACACATCCCTACAAATTACATAATTCATTAAAACCATTAACATCTAGAAAGTTGTTATCCACTAGGTCGGACAAGATTAGAACATAGGGGAATACAAATCCTCACAAATAACAGGAACATACAGAGAAATAAATGCAAAATCAACAAGAATATGTCTAGAACTGGGTCTATACAACCTCAACTCTTTATCATTGATATATAAAGGATAAAATCAATAGTTCTCAACTCACTTAGTGCAGGTCCAATGGATTAGATCACACACATATCTCACCTGAAACATTTATAACTCATGGGAAGAATCACTTCAAACACATGGCACTCTCCCGAAAGTGAAGAAATCACCTAAGCTAATCACACCAACCATGAATTTCTCTTTACTGGACTGATAGTCAAATGGTTAAAAGTCACACAATCCCAACTCAACCACTCAATATAGCGAGTTAAAAGAATAAGTCTAAAAATCTATAAAAATAAAGAAACTAATCCAATGCATGAAATTGATCTCATTTATCCGAATTCACAATTATGATTTCCTTATAGAGATGAAGAGAAAATTAAGATCATGATGATACTTTGGTCTGTATGTCACGTAGGGATTTAATTCCTGAATTTGAAATCAAAAATTATATCCTCTTTTAACTATATTCAAGATCACCAAATGAGGCAAGGGTTAATATATGCACAAACATCAAAATTTAATTAATGAAAACCTTTGCAACAAAACATTATTTATAGAGATAAAAAAATAAAAAAAGAAGTGGAATATGATGGAGGATAGGGATTCTCATATACAAAAATTGAAAACATTTATCATTTATAGTTTGGGGTTGATGGTTTTTTTCAATTTGGGAGAAGTGGCTCCTCTAATTCGGAAAATGAAAAAAACTGTAAAAAAAATAATTCCTTAACAAGTAGTGGGATCCACGTGGCGTGCCTTTAAAACGCCCATAACTGGATCTTCAGTTAACTCTCAATGAGTGTGATCATCCTCATACAACAATCTGTGTATCACCTCACATTCCCATAATCATTTTTATTACTTCTCATTAAAATCTCCCAAATCTTCCCTAAAACAGAAAAAATATATGAGACAAATCTCTTAAGATTATGTTATTATAAACCAATAAAAATATATTAATGTTATAACTATTATATTTTCTATTTCAAAAAATAATAATTATAATCAAATGTTACTCCAAATTAATTTATATAATGTAAATTTACCAACTGTTACTACAAATGTTAAATATATATATTATAGAAATTATATTTAATAATTAAATTTAACTATTACTTATTTTAATTATATTATTATATTAATTAATAAATTAAATTACATATAATATATATTATTATATTTATCACATATATTATTATATATTATTATGTACAGATATAAAATAAATGGAAAAAAGGTGGATTCACGTAGAGTATGGAGAGGTGAGTATCTTGGGTTTTGGAGAAGAGGGAGAGGCTTTAATGGTGAGGGGAGTAGGTTCCAGGTAGGAAGGGGTTCATCAGCTCAGAATTGTCTTTTGGATCCATAATAGGCAGTGGAGATGATTAAGGAAGTGTCAAGTAGTTGCGGCTCCACTTTAGGATGACAGTGGTGCATGGGTCGGTGGAATCTAATTTGATTCTTTCCATGGTGTTTTTGGGTCTATAGTATGAGGTGCATGATTAATTTCTATAGGAAAAGGGTGGCTTGAGTCAATGTCGGCGGGTCTATGGTCTAGGTGGGTATCGGTTTTGGTTCTTCCTATTAAGATCTAGTAACAGAGAGGTATTTCATCTTATCCATGATGGATTTGTTTGATTTAAAATTTTTACACCCAATTTGAATTTTTATTCTGCTATTTGTGGTAATTTATGATGTTTATTGATAATTTCTAATAGTTGTTCTGTTGTTGGTTTTTTAGTTTGTTGTTGGTTGTGAAATTCTTGTGCAACTTCTAGTTTGAGTGGTAGATGCTGGGTGAAAAGGTGATTGGTTTATTGGATGAACATTGAGACATGGAGTCGATGATAGGTCCAAATATGGGTGATAACGACTATGAGTGATGATTTTCATGGATGGGAAGAGTTTTAAGGATAAAATACTTAGTGGAGTTGGGACAATATTGACTAGTGGAGTGGAAGGTAGGAGCTAGTGGTGGGATGGTTTGAGGAGATGGTTGGTGAAGGTATAGGGATCTGGTAGTGAATTCGCGAGTCACCAATAGATTTTCCAGTGGTGTTTCATGGACCCAATAGTAGGTAAATTGAGGTGTTTTCCAACTTGAGAGAAGGCTGGCAGTTACTAATTTGAGTCACCATTGAAGAAGCGAGCCTTGAATCCTAAGTCAAAATTTCAAAATTCCGATGGTGGGTGTTTTTTTGGATATGGGTTGGGTTGGGTAGCATGTCCTAAAAAATATTAATTAATTCATCTTACAAAATAAAATTGAATGTTTATATAAAAAAATAAAATCAAAATAAAAATAGAAGTATCATTCTCACAACAATCCAGTGAATGAAATAAATTAACTAGAGACACTAATTTTTAATAAAAATTGAAAATAAGAATTAATAAAATATTTAAATGAATAATTTTAATGAATTGAGTTAAAAATCAATAAAAACTAAAGAAAAACAATTAATTACAAAAACAATGAAAATAATATAATTATATAAAAATTAATTAAGTTATATTATCAATTAGAAGGTTTTTTTGAAAAATATAATATGAAATAATTAATGAAATAATTTAACACAAAATAAAATAATTAAAATAGAACAAAAGAATAAAAATTCATTTTTAAAATAGAATGGATAAGTTAATTTGATAATTATAAAAAATGACAAAGATCATAAAAAATAAATATTTAAAGAAAAACACTATGTTTTATTAACTATGAACTAAACAGACAACATTTAATAAATATTAATTAAAATACATTAGATTCATCTAAAAAATTCAATAAAATATAAAAAAATATGTATTGAAGAGAATTTAGAAAAATTCACCTCAAACTCTCCAACACTGAAATATTTTCTCCCCTCAATCAAATGCATTTTCATTAAAATTGTAAAATAGATAAAATGATCTGACAAATTCTCTTCAAAATATTCATATTAATTTTTATTAAATATGGATGAACCGAAATACATCATGATTTTCTCATAATTCTCTTAAAAAGGTACAATCTAACTTTTGAAACCCTCTAAAAATAAATGGAACACAAACTCATTCATTTTCAATGATTTCATGCCACTTATATGATATCACATAATTCTCTACTTCAATTCTAGTTCATGTTCCAATTTTAAGACAGATAACGTTTTATATCATGTGTAATTATGATCTTAAGAAAATACAACATAAATTTTATATTTCTCCAAGGATCTAGAAACAAAATTACAAATTATTTAATCACTCAATTGATATAACTCAAGTGATATTCAAATAAGACAATTTCACTTCTTACTCATTTGGTTTCAAAACACTCTTTACCATAATGAACTCATTTTTTACTACTAGGGACTTTATTTTTTTATTTTCCCCATATATGTATGTTAAAAAAAGTGTGCAAAGGAACTTATTAATATATACATAGGGATAACATAAACATCCAGTTCCTAGAGTATTATATGTTCATCATGGAATCCCATTTTCCTATTTTACTATAGTTTCAGAGGACATCTATGTTTACCACTTGAGTTGACTCCTTAATGTGATTATTAATTTTTTTTATTAACAATTGATTTACATTGGTTTAAGTTCATGTTTCTAGTTTCATAAAGTCTTGATCATAATTCACCAAATAAATATCATAGAGAAATCGATTTCTCAGTTCCTAAACATAAAATCCATAAAAAAGTAAGCAATACCAATCAACAATCATATATATCTAAATATTATAGATCGCAATAAAATCCTTAACAACTAGAATGAGTTATCCACTCTAAAAGACATAATTTCTATGCAGATGTAAGCTAACACACCCTTAGGTTATGAATTATGTTTAAAATTGTGAATGAATTTGAAAATATTTTTAGAAATTGACCATTTTTTTGGAAAAAAAACCAGGGGAATTTAATGTTTTAAGAAATTCCCTTCAATATTGATCGTTCTCCCCCACACTTAAAAGTAAAAAAATTTCTCATTGTTGAATATCTTGTCATGAGACAGTAAAGATAAAAATTGATGTTAAATTAAACATGAAATTAATTTTGGATTGGTAGAAAGGAAGGTCAAATGTTTTATTGTCACATAAAAATAAAAATAAAAATCCAAATAAAAATATAAAAAGGATCAAAACATACACCCCCAAACAATAACGTGTTTTTTTAAAAAAATTACAATTTTAGATGTTATAAATAGATTAATGATTTTTCTCAATTTAGTTCTAAAGAATCCTGATGAACAATGTAGCACAAAACAAGTTGAATGAATGTGAAAATAGTGGGTGTATGCCAGTTTCACAAATCATCTAAAAATAAATTTACATCTATATAGATTTATGCAAGATAACACCCAAAATGAAAATAGATTCACTATTATTATTAATAATGGGAAATTACCCCACACTAAACAACTCAGAAATTTTATTGAATTTAATGATTGAAAATTTTGAAAAATAAAAAAAGTACTTCCTTAAGGTGTATGATTCTTATTAATTTTTTAGATTATCATCATGGTTCCTCCCATTATTTTTTATCTATAAGTTCCAATGATTATTAGTTCATTTAGATATAATATGTTAATAGATTAGCATTAGTCTTCCCAATTTAAGGCTAAAAATTATTGAAATCCAGTTTATGTTAGGTAGTTTTATCTAATAAGTACAGTGTGTTTCTCCCTTTGGTATTGAATGACCACCACATGTATTTTACTGGCTGATTATTACTAAAATAAACATAGAACAAATAAAAAAAGTAAAATAGAATCTAAAACAATAAATTATAATGGTATAATCTTAGGATAACCCTCGAAGCGGTACTGTATTTTGGCTATTCATAGTTGGGAAATCATTGGATCAACCCAGTCTGATGGGGGGTGTGGCTTCTAGTTAATGAACCAAGAGATGTTGTTTTTACCACAATCAGTTCTTTGTGGATTTTGGGGTACCCCTTTTTTATCATCCATCAAATCTGTGTCCTTGGCAATGAAGTACCTTTTTGTAAAGTTATGTATAGGAAAACAAATATAGGGGCACTACCCCTCATTTTTATCTAGTGGTTGAGTGTGAAAAAAATTCTACTATAACTCTTGGATGTGACTTGTCCTATGGTTTAATCTAATCAATTATTTTCTCTTGGAAATCATTAAATGTTTTCTCACCCTCTTATCAAACTATGCATTTCTCCTAGAACTCATCTTTAATAACATCACCCATCCTAGAGTTTTCAGCATACTCTAGAAGGTCCAAAAAATCCTCAGTATTTTTAGCCTCTAGTTCCTCTTGACACTCCATGGATTCACTAAATTGTACTGCATATTCAATAACTAAATTGGGAGTAACAATATAAATATAATATTATATATAATCAAAGTCAAAAAATATAAATCTTCTTCCATTAAATTATCTACTCCTTGTAATTGTGTTTTTGGTTCTTCCTCGTGAATGAATATTGAACATGGGAGAAGTTATAAGGATGGAGGGAGGTATTCAACCTCATCTAGCCTATCTTCAAAACATAACATCTATGGTGTGGTGTCTTCCAATGAAAAGAAGGTGATGTCCTATGTTGGAAAAATCTATACAAACATTGAAAAATCATTAGAAAAGTCAGAACACAAAAAATCATATAATAATGTGAAAAAATTAGAAGATATTCTATATTATGACAAAATTATTCTATATAGTCATGTTATATCTCATACCATCTCATAAAATTCTACTCAGAAGTTGGTTATTTCATCTACATCATTGAATCTAGGGGTAGTGCATTGTTATTAATGGGAATCACCAAATATTCCACATCATAGAACATTGAGAAACTGTGAGAAAATTATTTATGTTCCTTCACTAAGGATTCTAATGTTTTTGGTATTTAATACCCATTAAATTATTCAATTAGTTCTACAAAACCATCTTGATGAAAAATGTTGAAATGCTTCCTTAATTACTTCTAATAGAATTCCAACATAATCCTTTATGGGTCGATGTGGTTTCATTATTTTTATTTTTGTTTTTTTTGTTTTTTTGTTATATGTTTAAAAAAATGGAAATACCAAAAAGTATAACATTGATTCATCAAAAATGACACCAAATTTGGTGTTTAACATGTCATAATGATTATCAAAGTTACATCTATAAGACCCAACATACAGCATAGTGGCTAATCATGGGGTTTCAATTAAGGAAGTAGTGTCGAATGACTAGGTGATCATTACAAAAATTATTTTGAGTTTATTTTTATTTTGAAAACAAAAAACCAAAAGAGAATAAATTTTTAAACAGTGATAAAAATCACTATGAATGTTATGAAATAGTGAATGACATGATTTATGGAAACAGAATAAAAATAGAAAACAAGAAAATATTGAAAGACGCATAATAAGGTTAGTAACAACATGTACATACCCAGGTCAATCCACTGTCAACTACCTACCATAGATATACTAAAAAATAAAATAAAAACACTCAACCTCACTCAATTCATGACCGAAGACTTCGATAACACATCTCTTTCAATGAAGACATTGAGCACTCGTGTCCATAATTACATTCATCATAATAGAACTCTCCCACAGTGAATAATTATCCATATCAAATCACTCTAGTATAGAAATTATATATGACTAATTTAGTCGTCAAAGGATTAAAAATCATGAATCCTTATTTAACTGTTTGATTGAGAGAGATAAAAGAATATGGGGTAAATGATGTAAAATCAATAAATAAACTGATTAATTATATGAATGAACTCATGTGAACCCCAATTCGCCTTTACAGTCTCCTCTGAGTGATGAAGATAAAATGATGATAGTGATGATGCTCGAATATCCAGGTCATTTCGAGTTTCATAACATGGATCAGGCCCCATGAATCAGAAATTCATTACTAGAGATTCAAGATCAAAAAATGACGAACAATGAAACAAACAGAAAAGCATTGTAATTGAATTTTTGAAAAACAAAGAAACACAAAATTATTTCCAAAAATGAAATCTAAAAAAATTTAGGGTTACCATCTCCAAGAATTGAATATGTGTTCCCTTGTTTGGGATTTGAGGTTGTCCTAGAGTAAACGAGAGGAGAGGATCCCCTTATTTATAAAATGAAAACAGAAATACAGTTAATCTTTAACTAACTTGAAAAAGGCTCTTTGAGTATTGTTTTGATACGCCCATCACTGACTCCTAAATGAACTACAAGTGAGTGAAACTAATTTCTTTCAATGACCTCTTATCCCCCTCTCATGTGTGATTCCATGTCCCATGATTCGCATCACTTTTGACAACCACTCAAGATTAGTTACTAAATTTTACAAATAGAAAAATAACTGGAGTTAGACAGTATTAAATATATATATATATTAATTATAATAATAAAATACTTATTAAAATAAAAATGATTTAACTATTAAATAAATTTATTAACAGAAGTAATATATATAAGTATATTTATTATTTTATATATATTTTATATTATATTATATTCTAAAAAATATATAAAAATTTAGAATAGTTTTGACTGGTTCATGATAGAGGGAAGCTCATGAAGAGGGGGTTTGGGATGAAGCATACGAGAAAAAGGCCATAGATGTTTTGAGGAAAGGGGTGGGGGAAGAAAGGGGTGGTGCAACTTTTCTTCTAGAGTCTACAACAGGAAACAACAAAAAATAGGGTAGGGGAGGGCTTAGGATAGAGGTTCTCATTTGGGATATGGATTTTAGAGGCACACCATCTTGGATAAACTGGTTTGGCCTCATTCAATAACTGATGTCTGGCTGTATATAGTGCAATCATCATCATCATAAATGATGTGTGATTTTGATTCAATCAGTTGGTTTATTGGAGTGGCTCGTTGATTGGGGGCCTTTTAACGGAGGCTTCCCCCTACCTTACACTACTTGGGTATCCCTTCCAAGCCATCTTCTCTCCTCCTCCAGTATGGCCCAACCTTAGCGATGACTATCTCATCTTGGCACAACATCGATGGGCGAAGGATCTATGTGGTCCGACATCGTTCTTGCCATAGTAGTAGCCTTGTTGTGCCTTATGGATTTGTGATATCATCTTGGTTCAGGTGTGTTTGACATTGACTCTGGAACGCTCAGCAATGACGTCGACATTCTTGGCTTTGGGATCCCACCTCGGTGTCGGTGTGTGTTGACTCTGAGTGGTCTAGCTTCAAGATCTCAGCTCGGTGATGGCTTCATCCATTCTAGCTCCGGGATCTCAATTCATCTCCACGTTATTGGTGTCAGGTCTAGTGTTTATGGTGATGGCTTCATTGTGTGTTTGGGTTCGAGGTCTCATCGCATCTATGGAATACTCGTCATCGACTCCAATGTGCTTCCTGTCGGCTATGATGGCCATACATGGTCATGGATTCCCACCTCCGGATTATTTCACGGCTGCAGTGTTCTTATCATTGGCTCTAGTGTGCTGAATGTCAGTTTTGGAATGCCTTCTGTCTCCAAGATATCAAGTCAACTTCATCCTGGCTCGATATCAAATTTGGCATTTTCTAGTGTGCTTGGGGTTGGCTCCATTGTAATTGATGGGTGAGGCCTTGCGTTTTTGGTGCTTCTATAAGTTGTTTCCAGGTTTTCATTTGGTGATGTTGGGATCTTGTTTGATTGGATGTGAATTTTTTGGTATCTTGGTGGTGTGGATGGTGTGTTTAACTATGAATCTGCTATTAATTTGATGGTTGATTGTTGTTAGAGGTAAAATTGATGGACTGTTGGGGAACCCAGATAATCTACAAGGTTTTAGTTATTATGAGGATAGAGCTAGTCATCTTCGCAAAGCATGGATTTTTGGAGTTTCAATATTGAGAGGGTATGGTGTAGCCATCGGTACTGGGCCCATGCATTCTGGCACATGACAACTTTCTGAGCAGCAATGATTTGTGGAGGGTGTGCCATAAAGGTGTTGATGATTGGTAGAGGCACCTATTAGTAGTCTTATTCTGGGTTGAAACCCTCTTTTTATTCTAATTTATTTAATGTCTTGATGTCCTTGAAGTTTTGATCCCCCCTTTACCCTTGAAAGGGGGATTATCCAGAATCAATAAAAATTTCAGCCTTCATGCCATTCAATCAGTCAGTTGGTTTGTTGGAGTGGTGGTGATGTTTCTATATCTGTATGGATGAATCTATGGTTCGAGATTTAGAATCGGTAGGATCTATTAAAAAATGACATTCTTCTATTTCTATTTCTGATTTCGGTTAATTAGAATCATCAATTTAAATGATTCTTTTCAATCTGCATTGCTGTGATTGTTTTTTTATTACTACTATTAATGGTGATATGTGATGGGACTGTAAGTGATTGGCCCAAAATTTAGGAATAATCAGGACATAAAATAATGTAAAAAAATGAAAAAATAGACACTAGGTGTAACATGGAACCCCCCCCCCCCCAATTAAAAGCTGTAAAAAACAATGGGAAAATAGAAGATTCAATATGGGTAAAAGTGAGTGCACACTCCCTCACTACTACAGGGATAAAACCCTCATAAAATATCTCTCTTGAATAACGGGGAAAACTAACTCACAAAATACCCCTGCTAAATGGACTAACCATGATGATATGGTAATGCTATTGATTCTATAACCATTGGGGGAGATCCCCTTTTATAGGCTACATCTACTCCCTCCTGCTTCTATTTCCATTGGGGGTTTGGTGGGGTTTGGTCACCAACCCCCAACCTAGCCTATCCCCATTGAAAATGCGGGGTTGACACCATCCAAAGGGAAAAAATTCCAACACATATCATACGTTGAGATTTTATTAAGACCTAATCAAATCTCCACACATCCATTCCACCTTTGTTGTGCGTAATGCCACAACTGACTGTAACATTGAAATCTAGCTAATAACATCTCTGGGAAGAGTTAACACCAAACCAATAGTGTAATTCTCCTAGTTATAATATACTAGAAAAATATAAATCTACACAGCCTTTAATAGTTAAATCCAATCCTCTATAACATAATACATCATTTGAGGTCTCCTTGATGTATCTCATGATCCTCTTTACTATGCTCCAATGATCCCATCCTGAATTCTCCATGTATCTACTAATTTATCCCACTAAATGTGTAATTTCTAGTGTATTGCAAACCATAGAGAACATCATACTTCCCACTGCTGATGTATATGGTACTCGAGACATCTCCATCCTCTCTGATTTACTTCTATGACTAATCATTGAAGATAACATGAAATTAATGGGAATATGGGTAGATATTGGTTTAAAATCTTGCATGTTAAATAATTTCTAAACTCCATATATTTAATTCTTTTATGATAGAAAAAAATTTTCATTATCTCTATCATGGTAAATCTGTATCCCAAGAATCGTGGTTACTGGTACAATGTTCTTCATATCAAACTCCCTAGAAAATTGTGCCTTCGTTTCCTAGATCTGATAACCAATGGGACATATAACAAACATCTCATCCACATAAAATAGAATAATGATGATATAATTACCATCCAAACCCCTAAAATATGCACAAGGATTTGATGCAGGAATCAAATCTCATGTACCAACACATCGATTCCTGTTTGAGACCCTATAGAAACTTTTTCATCCTACAAACCAAGTTATTTTTTCCTAATTCTAAATAACCTTATGTTTGGAGAATATAGAACTCTTCATCAAGATCACTATGAAGAAAATAATTCTTCACATCCAACTTCTATAGATGTTAGTTATATGTAGCACACATCACCCAAACTAACTAAATAGTTTTCAGTCTAATAAGAGGAAAAAATATTTAATTGAAATAAATACATTCCTTCTGATCATATCCTTTGACCACCAGTGTTGCACGATATCTTTCCACTGACTTCATTTAACCCCACTTTATCTTATTTGTTTCTGATAGACTTCCTTCTCTACGGAATGGGAAGAAGATCCCAAGTCCTATTTCGATGCAGGGGTCCAAATTCCTCCTACATCACCGTCATCCATGAAGATACATCTGGACATTTGGTTGCCTCCACAAAAGAAGATGTATCTCCATCCTCCTTCAATTAGAATTGTACAATATTTTTCTTAGTGACATAGAAAGAGTGCCTTATTGGTGCTCTTTTCTCCTGATTTGACTGTCCTGGTACATATTCAACATGTACATGATCTTCATGCTTTAGTAATTCCCTTGAGAAAACCAATTCTTCATTGTATTTTTCCTCAACATCGACTATTGTAGTTTAAGTATTATTCTTCTCCATGTCTCAATCAGTTGTCATTTGAACCTTGTGTTCTGAAAAAATGATATCTCATCTGAAGAAAATTTTCTATGTAGTGGGGTCCCACAACTGATTACCCTTCACACCATCAACAAACCCCAAATAGATACATTTCTTGTATCATGAATCAGACTTCGATATTTCCTGGTCACTAAACAATGCATATATCTGACGTCCAAAAGTATGTATCTGGTAATAGTCAATAGATTTACCAGTCCACAACTCCATTGGTGTCTTCAAATAAATCTCTATTGAAGGAGATCAGGTGATAACATAACAAGCGGTATTCACTACTTCTTCCCTTAATGTTTTAGAAATTCATGTAGTCATCATCATTACCCGTGTTCTATCCAATAGGGTTCTGTTCATCCTCCATGAAACTCCATTATGATAAGGAGTATACAACACTGTGAAATATATCAATATTCCTTCCTATTGAAAAAAGTGTCAAATTCCTCGTGTGTACATTATACACCATTTTCAGTCCTCAAATACATGATCTTATTTCTATATTCAATTTTCATCCAAGCATTGAATGTTTTGAAGGCATAAAAAACAACTTCCTTCCACTTGATTGGGTAAAACCAACATCTCCTGAAATAATCATCACTGAATGATACAAAGTACCTTTCTCCTCAAAAGGATATAACCAGTGCTTTACAAATGTTGAAATGGATCAACACTAAGATCTCATTTCTTTTTTCTATTGACATCCCAAACATTTACCTATGTTTCTTGCTAAAAAACAATGATAAATAAATATTAAGGATACCATTATATGCCTTGGAAGTAACTTATTATTCACAAGAATCTACAGGCCTTATTCTGATATATAGATAAGCTTCTGATTCCATAACTTCGTTAATGCTTCCGTCGAGGTAGTTGATGTGAAAAATATCTCTGTATCCTTGTATATTTCACCCATAAGAACATACAGGTTCTTCAAGTTCTTCTCATCCTTCATTATCACAAGTGTTCCCTTCATAATTCTTATCACTCCAATCTCAGTGTGAGTCTTTCATTTGATATCTTCAAATTGTCCCAAAGACAATATGTTCTTCTTTAGACCCTTCACATTTCATACTCCGAATATGGTTTGAACTATCCCATCAGGCATATTTAATTTGATGGTATCAACTCTAATGATCCTCATGGTGTGATCATTCCCTATATACACAAGTCCATTTGGTATAGTTTCAAACTAGTTAAACCATTCATGTCGAGTCAACATGTGCCATGTTTCTCGTGAGTCGATAATCCATGCATCGTTGAGATTATGCTTGCTTCTAGTAGTCGTCACTGCTTCAATGACTAGTATATCTCCACTTCCAGAAGTACTCGACACATTTTTTTCTATGTCATCATTTTGGCTCCCATTGGAACCATTCTCCATCATCACATCTTCCAGTGTTTCACCAATTTCCAGTCAATAATTATCCTTCTGCAGCACTGCTCGCATCTTCATTTCCCAAAATGGAAAAAAAAATTTGTTAAATTTTTCGATCTTTAATTTTTCCCCCATCTGGAAATGTCGTAAGTCCAGAACCTCCTCCATTTCACAAGGATGTATTTAATAACTTTAATTGTTTTTTTTTGATGAGAAACATAAACTACAGTCACAATCACATAGAATAATAAATTTAACGGAATTATTAATATCTGAAAACGTGAACAACACTAGGCGAGAACCAGCCTCTGATACCACATGATGGTAATGTAAATGATTGACCCTTAATGTAGAAATAATCAAGAGATATAATTATGAGCAAAAATATAGAAATAAATGGACACCAGATGTAATGTAGAAAACACCCCAAGATGAATAGGGGTAAAAACCAATGGGAAAAATATAAGGATCACTATGGGTAAAATTGGGTACACACTCCCTCACTATTACAAGGAGAAAACCCACATAAATTATCTCTCTTGAATAATAGAATAATGATCTCATGAAATACCACACATAAGTGGGCTACTCATGATGAGATCGTAAATCTATTGATGATTGAACCATTGGGAGAGATACCCTTTTATAGAATACATCTCCACTCTCTTACTATTATCCCAAACTAGAGGTTTGGTGGGGTTTGACCACCACCCACCTTCCCAGCCTACCCCTTGACAAAATGGGGGAGACACCATCCATTGGTAAAAACATCCAACTATCAGATCTATGCTACCATGGAGTGAATTTTTTGTTGCTGATGATTTGGGTTTTGTAGTGGCGTTACGATGGATGTTGAAGGATGGATATGCATTAATGATTTTGTTGAGTTACCAGTGCAGTTGCAACATTGAGTGAGATAGGAGGAGCCCTAAAGTGGTGAGTGGTGGAACTGTTACTCATGTGGGTCATAGTTGTGGCAGGAGTTGACTACTAGACCAACCCCACCACTTTGTTGTGGCTATAGATTGATGGTTTTGGTAGTGGTTTGGTGTGGGGAGATTTCTAGAAGATGAAGAGGGGTCTCATGGTGAATTCATTGATAATTTTGGTGGTGTGTATGATACCCAAGGATGGGTAAATTGTGGTGTCTTTTAAATTTAGAGGGGGACTAATTTGAGACACCATTGAAGAAGCTGATGTTGAATCCTGAGTCACCATTGACAAATTATTGTGTTTTTTTTATGGCTATGGATGGGACTGGGATAGATGTCCTAAAAAAGCATTCATTCATTTAAACAAATTAAATTCATAGATTGAACGAAAAAAATTATTTTAAAAATCAAAATATAATTATTATTCTCACAATAAGGCAGTGAATAAAATAAATTAATTTGAAATAATAAAATTATATGAAAAGATAAATTGAAAAAATATCATTAAAAAATAATGAAGTAAAATATTTTAAAGAATTTAATTAAATATCTATAAAAAATAAATAGAGATAAAAAATTACATAAAAAATAAAAAATATATACTTAAAATAAATGAAAATTTTATTTTGAAAAAAATAAAATTAAAAAATGAATGAAAAATTGAAAGTAAAAAAAATTAGACATAACAAAAGAATTAAAATTGAAATTAATAACAGAATTAATAATTTAATTTGAAAATTATAAAAAATGACAAAAACACAAAAAAACACATATTTACACAAAACTCATTTTTTATTAATTGTGGTAAAATGGATGAAATTTATTAAATATTAATTAAAGTACAATAATTTGAAATTAAGAAGTCAATAAAATATAAAACCTGATGTGGTAATGCACATTGAAAGAAACCACATAAATAACTCCATTTAAAATATTCTTTCTATCATATAAAAATATAAAACATCATTCATGAATACGTAGGGGGTACAGTCTCTAGGTAGTGGTGTAATTATTTTTATCATTGATTAAATTTGATTGTTATAAATATTAAATTAATGAATATATATGATATTTATGATATATTTATTAATCTTTAAATATAATTTATCATCTAATTTCATTCACCATGATCTATTGAAAAGGATCACATTAATTGTGTGTACATGTTAACTACCATCTCCATGAAGCAACGTAATTATTTTTTATGTTACCTCCATTTATGGATGAATCTAAAAATGAATATCAGGAATAAAAATTCTATTCATTACATTAAAAAAAATTCCAGATATGATGGATCATTTCATAAAACATTTAACTAGGGTCAATAAACAAATGTAATTATGGAAAAATTGTCTGAACAACCTCAAGTTGTCAACGTAAGAATGAACCATTCACTGAATGGATGTAAAAAATTATAAAAGGCCCTTAAAAACAAGATTATATATAAACAATCTTGATAATTTTTTTAACAAATTAAAATGCATTATTCAAGAGGATCTAACATTTTTTTTTGTGTAGGAATCCAAGGTATGAGTTTTTTATCTCAATTACACTCTCTTGAGAATTATTTTATATATTTCAACCAATTTCATTTATAAACTGTATATACAAAACCATTGAAAATTTATATATTGAAGTCATATATAAACATGGTAATTAAATTTTAAATATTTTTTAATATTTTAATATGTGTTTATTTAAATAATACTAATGATTTAAATATTTATCTTATAATCTCACACTTATCTGGGATTGTTAATGTTTAAATATACATTAGAATGATTATTTTCTCCTTTTATTACTAAAACCTATCTATTTTATTCTCCTATTATAATTTTTCTATATTAACCCTTATTTCTTTGGAAATTTACTCTCATTTCCCATTGATAGAAATAATTTTTTTATAAGAGATTAATATTATTTCATCTTTAATACTCATAATATTCATCTTCCAAATCAAAAATTTTAATTTTTTATCATTTTATTTTTTATCTACATTTTATTAATTAGTAAAGGTTTTGTTACTATGATTAAATTCCATTACAAAGTATTAAACTAAATATTTTTTACGTTTCTTGAAAAATTTGATTTTTTATTTTCCTAAAATTATGATATGATTGTGCATTTTAATGTATATGGAATGAATGAATTCTTCTGTCTATAAGAGTGATGACCGTTGTTGCACACACTCTCAAAAATATTTTTGATTTTGCTAAGTGCAATACAATGGTTGACCTAGGTAATTCTCTTAACGAGTAAGTGAATTAAAAACCCATAAATGATTTAATAAAAAATAAAATAAGTGAATCAAATGAAAAAATTGTGGGGGATTGGTTGTGATTTTCGAACAATAAAAAAACAAACAATTGAGATGAAACAATCAATGTCATGATTTAATTAAAAACACTAATATGAGAAGATGTGTTCAATTTAATCCACACCTTTACAATTAATTTACAATTATCCCATATGATTATAATTCATTCAATTGTGATCCCATAATCTTGTCAATCCCCAAACCCAATAAAAATTAACACGACAACAAAAATTGAATAAATGAGCCCAAGGATAACTTCAGGACATTCAATCACAGCATCCTTCTTTGATTGTGATACAGAAGCCAACTTATGGTCAATATAAAATTAGGGAATCATCTCATACCTAGTGTTTAGAATTAATATATTTTGGGATGAGACTTGAACCCTAAAATTATATTCTAATTTGATTAGATCTTGCAATTAAAGATTCAGTCACATGATTTACACAATTCCATCCTTTTCGTCAAGTGCATGTCAATCGAGTTCCATAGAAAAATAAAACTCCATTAATTGATCATAGTTTATTAGTTAAAATATGTTTATGGAGTCAAAATAAATTATTTAAGGGATTAGGGATAATATAAACTATGAATAAAATCACTCTTCCTTGTTTGGAGTTGTTATCATGGAGATATTTTGCATAAGTATTGGACTAAATGGGATTCATCCAATATCATCTCCACATTTTGATTTCATCACCAAGAACCAAAATAAAATAATTAAAAGAGAATAGGAACGAATATTTATTTGAGAAAAATTAAATTTATAGTAATGAAAACAAAGAAATACAAAGTGGATGTGGGAGAGTAGAGCCTTCTTTGAAGTGATATGTTCAAAAAGCATTACTTCTTCAAAGAGTTTTGTTGTGTTTTCAATAGCAAAACTCTTGGAAAAACATTCCAAAGCCTCAACTAACACTCCCAAAGAGTTAAAATCTAATTTAAATAGATTTCGGAGGGCAATGGTTTCAAATACCTAAAAGGGTACACTCATTTTTTGTCTCTAAAAATTTCCTCATA
Source organism: Viscum album (assembly GCA_963277665.1). Classification (NCBI taxonomy): domain Eukaryota; kingdom Viridiplantae; phylum Streptophyta; class Magnoliopsida; order Santalales; family Viscaceae; genus Viscum; species Viscum album. The sequence continues at coordinate 1,939,698,953 of OY728131.1, forward strand.
TTGAGCCACATTTTAGACCACCATCCAACATGATACAAGTTTCAATCCAGTTTAATGAAATTCTCTAAATTATTTTCCTTAAATATTCATAAAATTTCATCTAAATCATAATTATAATGAATATGTGATGTCCACATTAGTAAGGTGGGGTCTAGTATATCGAATTCTAGACATCCCTTTATTAATTCTCATTTTATGATGAATAATGTGTGATCCATCTACCACACTATAAGTAAAAAATATAGAAAATCTAGTCTTCAATATAAATGTAAAATTCAATGGAAAAATTAAGCACAAAGAAAATGTTATCACAAAAGTACTATGATGATATTAAAATGTTAAAAACAAAATTTCCAATCAATTTCAAAATTATGTCCCAAAAAAATTTATTCTATTAAATCATCAAAATAAGATTAAAATCATAAAATTATATTAATACGTATCAGAAATATATTCAAAAAACATATATTATCAATACCCCCACACTTAACCATCTTTACTCCCATGAAAAACATCATGTCATGTAATCTAGAAAACAATGTATGTTCAAATTTCTCAGTCCACGATGGCAATATCAGCATACCAAGATTCACTAAAAATTGGTCAGTCTCAACAAATCTAGAAGTAATTGTTTCAAAATATGTATAAAACCCCATTTAAATCAATGATAATAATTATGTGAAAACATCATGTGAGTTAATTGTGCCAAAAATTAACCATGTGTGTGTGTAACAATCATTTCAAGCATGTCTATCCACTCTTTATCCCGTATATTAATGTCACGAAAAACTTTTCTTCATACCTAATTCTATTACACTAAACCTATTCAACATCCTTGGAATTTAAATTTCAAAACTGACTCATTTAAGTATTCCCGAAATTCAATCATTGAGCTACTGACGAAAATATCCCCACATGTTGTACATTTCATCACTGCTCTACTTATTGATTATTTATTTTGTGTTTCTTTTTTGATTTTTTTGGGGCTTACAATAGTTGTATATTTGGTACACATGAATAGATTAATTTGGTATAGTATTGGAAAGGATCAGAAGAGAAACAAACATAGGGAAATACCATCTTATAAGCTGAATATAATTAGTTACCCTGACTATACCTTCAATTGGGTATGATAAAAACACAATTCATGATTGTTTGTGATGTGAATGTAGAGATTAAATGACATAGTTTTCCCACAAATGTACCATAATGAATGATGTCAAAAATATCAAAGGATTTATAGTGAAACAATCAAACATATCTTCAACCATCTTCCACATTAAAAAAATTGAAAATCAATGATGAAAATGTTCCAATGATCAACATGATTCTCATGAGGGTTGAAAAATCAAGAATTTAATCTCAATCAGTTCCATGAATGTAGTGGGAATGTGAAATCTTTTTTGTTTTCTTGTTTTGTTTTTTGTTTTTTTAAACAATAAAAATAAGAAACATTTAAAAAAAGAAAAATCCTAAGGAAACTACCAAGAATACCATCACCTCCCCCACACATAAAATGTTACATTGCCCTCATTGTGACTCTATGAATTGATAAAATTCCCATGAAATGAAGAATTACAATTAGGATAAGTAATATAAAAGTGAGAGGGTATGGGATAACCTGATGATTTCATGTGACGATGGGCTCATTCATGGTGATGATATAAACACCATGTATTGGTAATATATCAAGGTAATGCATCAATAACTACCCATTTACTATAACTATACATCTTGTTTCATATTGATTAATCTCTACTACACTATTTGGAAATACATTAGATACAACATAAGGGCCCAACTATCTAGAACACAACTTTCCAGGCATCAATTTCAATCGTGAAATGTTGATGAACACTTTATCTCCTATAAGAAACTACATTTTTAGATCATTTTATTATGATTTTATTTTCATTTTTCATTATAGATCCTTGAATTCCCATATATTTAAAATTGGATCTCCTTGAGCACTTGGATTTGCATCTTTATTTGATCTCCAGCTTAGGCTAAATCCATGTTTCATTTATTTATAGCCCAACATTCCTGATTCTCGATCTCTATAAGAAGATGATATGCTTTCCCAAAAACAATATGAAATGCAGACATACCAATGGGAGTCTATTAGGTCATCCTATAATCTCATAGAACATCATCCATGTTCCTGCTCCCATCCTTCCTATTCGACTGCACATTATTCTCCAAAATTTGTTTCAATATCCGATTTGAATCCTCATCCTGGAAATTTTTTTTGTGGGTGGCATGGTGTTGATTTTTTATGTGTCATGCCATAATTATTATGGAGTGAATCAAAATTATAATAGTAAAAGTGTTTCCCTTGGTCACTGATTTTGGCCTTTGGTACTCCAAAACTGCAATAAAAATATGTGTCTTGCCAAAAGTTACTACCACACAAGAATCATAATTACTGTTGGCCTTGGTCTCTACCCAAATTCTAACATAAACAATAACAAAAAACATTATAAAAAAATGAAATAGTAAAATTAACCATTAAATAAATTCAACATACATAAAAAATATCACAGAATAATATTGGTTGTTGATACATCTCATGTGTAATAGAAATATTTCCAGTGTGTTGGAAATGTGATCAGGCCATAAAAACATATGAGAATCCTGAAATAATCTAGTCAAATATAATCCAATTTCAAAGACATTCTTATCTATACATTGGGGAACAAAGTGTCCTCTACATGAATGTGTATGGAAAAATGTAGAATGGACTCAAACTCATGATCAAGAACACAACTTCTAATTAGTTGATCACTATAGATACACAACAGGTAGGGATCCTCAACACATAAAATCTCGACTCACTTTTTATTTTTTGGACATGATGTTTCTTAAATTTTAACGAATTTCATAGGAAAAAAGGTAGTTAAAAAATCTTCATACAAAGGATGTGTACCTAATAGTGCATAAAGATGATCATCAGGAAATGTGTACTGATGTGGTACCTAGTCCAAGTTGTAAGCCTCTAGTGTGTGAGTAATCATAAACATGTCTCCCACCACCAAGTTTTATGAACCCTTATTTTACCTTATCTTTATATCCTACTCTTGAAGAAGGAGCATCAATTAAATAATTCTAGGCTTTACATTTAGATTCTTCAAGAGGTACCTTAGAGATGTATGGTCAGAAAAAACCACTAATTTAGTGCCCAATAAATATGAGTGGAATTTATCCAAAGAAAATAAGTTATTAATAAACTTCTTTTCCATGGTTGTGTAGTTTTTTTGAGAATATTCCAATTTCCTCAAAGAATAGGCAATCACATGTGAACGTTCATCCACCTTTTGTGATAAGACAACTCAAACTACGAAGTCTGAAGCATGACACATAAGTTCGAATGGAATGTCTCACCATGTGGACTGTATGATTGGGGAAGTGGTAAGAATATCCTTTAGAACATAAAAGGAATTTTTACAAGAATTAACAAACACAAAATCAAAACCCATTTTAAGTAATCATGGAAAAAGAAGAGAAATCATACTAAAATATTTGATGAAATGCCGATAAAATCCTACATTACCAAGGAAATATCTAACATCACACACACGTGAAGGATAGGGTAAAGATGAAAAAATATCTAACTTGGATTTATCAACCTCTATCCCGTTTTTTGACACTAGATAATCTAAGACAATGACATAATCCTCCAAAAAAATGACACTTTTTAATGTTCAAGGCTATATTCTTTTCAATACAATTACTCAACATATTTTACAAACATAAGATACATTCATCAAATGAGGTCTCGTATACTATAAAATCATACATAAATACCTCTATGAATGTATCACGGAAATTCGAATAAATACTCACCATGAATATTTGGAAGTTACCTGGGATGTTGCAGAGTCAAAATGGCATCCTGCGGTAGGAAAATGTACTGAAGGGACAACTGAATTTAGTCTTTTTCGGATCCTCTAGTGTAATATGGACCTAAAAATAACTATAAAATCCATCCAAAAATAATATTGTGTCCTCCCAGAAAATCTCTTACGTATTTTATCAATATATGCGTTGGGGGAAATGGTCCTTGTGAGTGGTTTGATTTAGTTTCCTATAATCAATACACACATGTCAACTGTTTTTTACCCACATGGGAAATTACAACTCCCTGTCACCCCTTTTCATAGGAACAACCAGGACATGGAACACCTACTGGGAATCTGTAATGGGATAAATTATACCTTACTTAGGAAAATTTTAAAATTCCTTTTTCATAACTTCTAGAAGAGTTGGATTAAGATCCTTTTTGGATTCGTTATCATTTTAGACCCATCCAATAGAATAATTATGTGGATAAAAATGGAGGGGTTAATGCCTGATATGTCAGAAAAGGTCCACCTCATTGACATAACGTTTTCCATCAATAGATTCAAATGTTTTTCTTCAAGTTGAAAAGATAGATTGTCAGCTATTATTGTAGGTAATCTCTCATTACTCAACAAGGATGAGTATTTGTGATCTGGTCGCAATGGTTATATTTCCAATGTAGGGATGTTATATGGAAGGATATATTGATTGAACTAAGATATTTTTTCAATGATCATTAGTATCAGTATATAATTTATCAAAACTAGAGAATAATTCATCAAATACATCTGCATACTCAACATCAAAACCATAATCTGAGTGAAAATGATCAAAATCAGAATATAAGGCCACATAAAAATCAAATTCAAGAGTGGTTTGTGAATTATAAATATGTGTGGAAGTTACCTTTGGCATTAAACTAAAACCAATACTCATAATATCCCTAATTATAGGATAATAAAAATACATGGGGTATTTACATGGTGGTTCAACATGGTAGACAAAAAAAATCTGAATGGTCCCCTGAGTGATACTTCCTGGAGTCTAAAAAATAAAATTTCACAACATCATATCCAAACAACATGAAATGTGTAACCTCATGGACATTTATGATTTTTTTTGTTTTTAGGAGGGGATTCCTAAGATAATGGGAGAAAAATAACTTACATTATCATTCTCCATGTTATGAATTTATAAATATGCTAGAAAAATCATGTCACTTACAAAAACAAGTGCATGTTCAAGGACTAAAACCAGATAGGTTGTAGCTCTATTCGCCAACTGCACAACTACTCTCATCGGCTAAAAAACACCAATTTGTAATTAAGAGAATACATAGTGAGGAATCACATTTATGGATGCTCCTAAGTCAAATAAATCATCATAAAAGTTTAACTCCCCTATGGTACACAGGGTAGTGAAAGTCATTGAATCCTTGCACTTTTTTGGAATTTCTTGAGTTTGTGTAATGGTACTGACACATTCCTTCCAAGATTGATATTTTTATTTAACTTGATCCCTCTTAGATTGGTAAAATTTTCTTTTATGAATTTAGAATACCTTGGGATTTTATTAATGGCCTCAAGAAGGGGGATTTTTATCTCATCATGCTTGAATGTTTCCAAAAAGTCATTTTTCATTTCCAATACTTCCTTATTTTTCATTTGAAAATATATTTTGGAAATGGAAGGGGTTTAGGAGGAACATCATCAATTTTCATAATACCATTTCCATTCTCTTTTGTTTACTCAATGATCGGTGATGATGTGGTATTCTAATTCAGTTGGGTGAATCCCAATTGACTTATATGAACAATATTCTCACTTTTTTTCTTCCCACTACTCAATGTGACAGAACTAACGCTCCTCATTGGATTAAGAGTTGGTTGGTAGGGTAGGTTTCCAAAGTTCATGTTTATTATTTCATGGAGGGCAGTGACAATCTGACTTATTTTCATCATTTGATCCCTCAAATTTGTACATTGACTATTTAGCTCATTCTGTTGATTAAGAATGGTTTATTTCAAAATATCATCAGTGTTAGAATATAACATTGGTTGGGGATTCCATTTTTGTAGACTTCTTGGTTATTGTGCTTTTAATATCATCTATGTTTTTCTAAGAACATGATGGTAAGGTATAGGTTGCTGGAGATATTGTTGAAAAGAATACCGTTGATGTTGTTCACATCCATAAATAATGTTTGAGCGATCCTTAAATCCTTGATTGTATGTTGGTGAAAATTAAGCATACTTATTTTATGGGGTGTATGTTGTTGTTGAAATGATCTCGCAGGGATCACTACTGCACAATCCTATTTCTCTTGTAGTTGTCAGAAACAATCTGTTTCATGGTCTGGTGTAGTAAAAATGCCACAAATATTTAATGGAGTGGGGGAGAAAACTTTTTGGGCCAATGATATCTATCTCACCATAGAGGATAACTCATCCAGCGTAGTAATAGTTAAATTATTCTCAAGAGTATAGGGACATAACAGATGTACTCCCCTTATAGATATTATACTATGATCATAGAATTGTTCAGAGTTTTGTGACATCTTTTAAATCAATTCTTGAGAAGCCATTAGGGGGTCTTCAACTAATTCTCATCCAAATGACGTATCCGCCATGTTCCTCTCCATGGGAGTGAGAACATTGTAGAAGTACTAGATGAGTATTTTCTCACTGATTTGGTGATATGGATAACTTGCACATAAATTCTTGAACTTCTCTGAGTACACATAAAATGAATCTCCCTATGAATTCTTGATTCAAGAGTGCTCCTTTTGAATTATTATTTTCCTTGATGCTAGAAGGAATCTCATCATGAAAATTAATTTCGATTAATTCAAATATGTAACATCTTCAGGGTGGATGTAATACAACCAATATTTTTCAATTTCATCATGTGAGAATGTTAATGCCCTTAGTTTGATTTTATGTTTTGAGATATTTCATGGTTTAAGTGTTTAGTAAACAACATTTAATTATTTTAAATGTTCTTCTTCATTCCACTCAAGAGAGGCCATCAAATTTTTGAAGTAGTTGTATCAATAATGATTTTAATTCAAAATCTTTTTCATGTTTTGTGTATAAAATGCATATTGGTTGATAATTATCATCTGGTGTAGCCATACCTTGGATGGTTTGATTATGTTTATTATTATTATATTCATCCATTGGATATGGTTTTTTTTTTCAGATGGGTCTCCTATTTCAAAATTCCTAAAGTGGAGGAGTTCCCCAGTTAGGTAAATTTTGACACTTCACATAGACCAAGATTGTCTAATTTGATTCATAAGGATTCTTTCAATCTCATAGTTTGTATAAAATAGATCCTTGTGGTTGGATATGGTCATAAATCATATAAAATAGAGAAAAAAATCATTGTACACCAATATTAGTAATTTGGTTTTAATTAATAGCTCAAAAAAAAGTGGTGGTGAAGAAAGAAATGAAAATATAATGGAGTAAAAGAAAAGAAAAATGATATGAAAAAAGTACCTAATATCATACCTAAAAGAAGTTGAAAAATAAACTTATCTCCCCACATAAAATTGCAATTTGATGATCGTTATCTCACATGCTAACAAAAACGTTTGTGATTTTGATAAGTGCATAACAATAGATGAACTAAGTAATTATATTGAGGAGTAACTAAATTAAACAACCCTTAATAGGCTTTAAGAAACTAATAAAATAAGTTGTAAAAAATTACCAAAACATGGGGGGTTTTGTTGTGATTTTCAAGCAATAAATAATTTAATCAAATAAGAAGAAAAAACTAATGACATAACTTATTTAAAAAGACTAACATGAGAAAATGTAGTCAATAAAATCCACCATTTTAACAATTAATTTATCATAATACCATTATATTATAATTCAATAAATTTTTATCCCCTAATCTTTTCATTCTTTGAACCCTTTAAAAATTAACACGACCACACAAATTGGAAAATTGATCCCTTGGTTAACATCAGGACATCCAATCGCAGCACCCATCTTTTATTGTAATCCAAAATCCAACTTATGGTCAATTAAAAATCAGGGTATAATCTCATCCCTCATGTCGGTAAATAATTGAATTATTGATCAGACTTGAACCTTAAAATTCTATCCCAAGTTGATTATATCATTCAATTGATGTTTCACTCACACGATTTACACAAGACCGACCACATAGTCAAGTGTTTGTGGATAAGGTTCCTTAAAAAATAAAACTCAATTAATTCATCCCAATTTACTAGTTACAATATTTTTATGCATTTAAAATAAATAAATGAAGTGTGTATGGATTATATCAACTATGAATGAAATCACACTTCCAAGGGTGGTGTTGTCATCCTAATGACGTTTTACATAAGCATAGGATTAAAAGGGAAACACCCAATTTCATATCCACTCATAGATTATAGAACAAATAAAAAAATCAAAAATCAAAAATAAATAACATAGAATATTTATTTGATAAAATGTCAAGTTACAAGCATGAAAACAAAGAAATACAATGTAGAGATGAAAGAGGTGATCCTTCTTGGAAGAGATATTTTCCAAAATCCATAATTATTACAAGTGTTTTAAGGTGTTTTTAAGATCCAACCTCTCAGAAATACCTTCCCTATGACATTACAAACCCTCTAAAAGTGTGAAAATCTCATTACAATAGAGTATGTTAGGGATAGGGATTCAAATACGAAATGGACACATGTTTATTTTTGGCTAAAAAATGACTTCTTATTGAGAAGTGGTTTACTTAACATCCCACATGACCCAAATGTCACTCTAATTGAATTAAATTCTCAACACTGAGTCCTTTAACTCCTCTGAAATGTTCAGCCACTTCTAGGTAGGAATGAAAATGTTATGTCCACTTTAGTGAGGTGGCATCTAGTTTTCCGAATTATGTATATACCTTCATTAATGTCCATTTTCAGCCAACCAAATATGTTATGTAGCTTCTATTTTCAGAATAAAAAATGTAGAATATTTATTCTGTAATATCACTAATAATTTTCAACTCAAAATTCGGTATGTGGGAAATTTTAGCACAAACATAATATGCTGATTTTGAAATGGTAAAACAAATTTCCAAGAAATTTTAAAATACTATCCCAAAACACATTTCTTCCACAAAATCATCAAAATAAGATTACTGTGGGGAAATTATATCAATTAATATCCAAATAATATTCAACAAAAACATGTATTATCAAGGATAATTATTTTTTATTTATATTACTCTAAAAGTTTTCATCAATTTTTTAAAATTAATTTCCATTATTCTATGAATTTTTAGGTTCTATATTAATATAAATAAACATTATTTTCTTATTTGGTAAAAATAATTCAGAAATAATTTATAACTTCTTTAACACAATAACTCTATTATAACCATATTGATTTTTTTTAATTTTTTCTGTTTCCTTTTCCACTATAACCCTAAAAAACACTTTACTTTAATTAGAACCTTCATATCTGATTAATTTATAGAATATTATCATCCTTTACATATTTACTGATTTTATATTATTTTAATATAATTCACTTTACAATGATCATTTTCACTATGACTCTCCATTATCTATTGGGCACTATACTACTCCTTTATGTCTATATTTTTCAAACTGTGGATATTTTAGGAATCATTTATTCAAATATGATATTGTATTAATCATATACCATTTCAATATACACTATTATATGAAAGAATCATAATAATAATGTGATTTAATTTAATGGGGGAATATTTATGTTACATTTTATTTATTCAATAAAAATATTTTTTATTGATAATGATATTTGATTATATATTACATAGTTATTAATTATATAGGTAATACATTGGACCCATATGAGTGATGAGTTGGGATTAGTTAAAAATATTCCCTTGATGTGTCAACATGTCCCATATAAATAACAATTGGACTATTAATTTTGGTATTTGGTTTATAGTTCACTATTAATATAAATGCCTTCTCTTAAGGCCCTTATGATATGATTCATGTTTCCTTGGAATGATTTCATGATGAAAAGATCATGATGTCTAACTTTATATATTTACTTCATTAATATTTCAATTATTATTATGTATCTAATTTTTATGATGATATTTTATATTCATATATTTTAAATCGCATATAATTAATTAAATGTAATATGTATTAATGAAACAGTCTATCCTATTATTCATTCAATATGTGCTCATGATATATTATGTTAAACATATTACCACATAGAGTATCTAAGATCAACCTTTATTATGTTTTCCTTTCCCTATGATATGATGAAGGTATATTTGAATGTTCACTAATGATGAAAAAAAAATATTTCATGCTATATTTAATTTTTTGAATATAATATGCAAATCATGCATGTGTATATTCCCCATGACTAATAAACTAATCGATCCTTCTAGTTGTGATCCCATGTGTCATCTACCAATGTAATAAATAAACATTATATCGTGGTTACTAGAGTTAGGGTAGTTACAATTAATATCATTTGATGCTTTGAAGGACCCATGGGAACTAGATTTTAGACATTCATAACTAGAAAAAACATTAAGAAAATCCCTTATAATATTTAATAACATCTGTTATTTTTATACTAGGTCTCCATATTTATGATTTTATATGATAGTCATGTATCCGTCTATATTTATATATGATACCTAATAAATATAAGGGAAATAATAACTACACCTATAGTGAATGTAGAGATTTCCTCTATTTCATAGTCAAAATAGCTAGTGTTTGTGGTGAATTTATCATTTCAATATTGGGACTACTTGCCAAAGTTATGGAAAATATCATCTCTTGTATAGAGCTTCATTTTTCCAAAATACAATGAACCTATGTTTGATCCCTTTATATAAAAAAATCATCCATCCATTAAAGGGAATTCTATTAAATTGTTAATAGTTCAATGGATCTAGTCCATTGAAAATACATTGCTATATTTGGGACGTAATGAGAGGAAAAGAGGTTATTCTTGAAATGTATATTTTAATGGGTAATATTGATCACAGATGGTCATTATTACATAATAAATAAGTACATCATGAAATATAATGTGTGGAATGAAAAACTATTAATTTTTTATTCTATATGAAATATTTTCCTTTTGAGAAAAAAAAGAAAATGAGAGATAATTTTTCAGCCCAGTGTAGAAGGTAGAGGAACGTAAAGCTGAATATAAGGCTAGCTTACCAGGATTATAAAGGTTTAAAATGGAATAAATACAAAATCTAGAAATGAAGAATGTTAATTCCATTAATAGGCTTAAGTACAACCATTGAAGGTAACTAGCTTCACATGAGCCTTATCATGGTTGGTAAGGACTCTATAAGTGCATCCAAGCGACCTGGGATAAAATCCAGGCAGAGGCATAATTTCCAGGACTGTGTATTACTATAGTAGGTACTATAGAATGTACTATTTCGCACTGTAGAAGTTGAAAATATACACTTTTTTTGTGCCTTTGGGTCACTAATTTGGTCTCTGAGTACTTTAAGTCCTTCGGGCCACCCAAGACATCAGGTCAGTGAGGCCTTCGGGCCACCTCCAGGCCATCGGGCCAGCTTAAGTACAGATTCAAACCAGAATACCTACAAGGAAAAAGCTCTATAAGGAGGAATAGAAAGAAAATTTCACCAAATCCAAAGCTAAATAGATTGCAAGAATGAGAGGGTATGGCACCTGCCATAAGGAAAAGCATGTGCATACAAGGGAATGCCTATCTGAACAGCCAGTAAAAGGTGGAGAGTTGATTTCATGATAATGATATTGGGTAGGAGCAGTTCCAAGTTATTAGTCTGGGTTGTATGTAATTTTTGAATCCTATAGGAAATGAATTCTTCTAAGGCCTACGTGTCATGTAATACTTACACCTACAGGCCTTATAAGGGTTCCACCTCACCCCTTGAAAGGTTAATTATGAAAGAACAATAAAAAATGAAGGCCTTTTGGCCATTAGATGGATGACAGGAACTAGTCTCCCAAATTATTTAATCATATCACGATAAAGTATAATATGTTATCAAGATAGAGAATGATTTAATTGGCCTTATATCTTCAATGAAAATTAGGAAAATAAGAGATAATCTAAGAAAAAAGAAAATAATATGTAAAAAAAGAAGAAGAATAGAATATTATACTTATATATTATTTCAATTTTTTAAAAAAATATTAAGGAAAATTATTAAATGGAATTAGAGTTTGTTACAAGTGAAAAGATAGTTCCATCTGTCTCATGAAATTAAAGGAAAAGATGAAACCATTTTTATATAGAACATTATATATAAGAAGATAGATCATTATTCCTACCAAAACACAATTATTCAACGGAGAATATAGTAAAAGTGTAAATAAGCGAGATATTAGGTTTATGAGATTAATGGATCACCAGTTGAAGTCCCTAAAGATTCAGAGTTATGTACTCTAATTGTAAATTCAATGATAGCTAATTATTTATATAATTCTAGATGTTTTTAATTTTTATATCATCCATGTTTTCTATGAATATTAAATTCATATCAAGAACCATAATAATATTCTTTCAATGAAGACTCTATATGGAAATTTTTTCACAATAAGGATATGTGGTTCAGTCCCCATTTTGATTCATAGATATTCCCTATTCTCACACATGGTTATTATAGCTATGATTGAATTTGATATATTCTTTATTATGTATTGGTTTTCAATGTATAATGTGAAAATTTATTTTCACGATAAGGAGTTTATGATTTATGATAGAGATATTTAATCCCTTGACATTAGAAGGGTGAATTTCTCATATGAATCATATATGAATTAAAATCCAGTAGCTCAACATAATGATTTTTTACAGAAGAATAGAATTCAAAACGAAATGATGGAAAATATGACCTTATAAAAGATTAAATCCCTTTGTGATGGATTAAATTGATGTGTTACATGAAATTTATCATATAAAACCACCAAATCACGTTGTTTATTTTTTCATTAAACTAACCCCGGATGAAAACCCAATATCAAAGACTTTATATAGATTGTACAAATTTAATTAGTGAAACTAAAGAAATAAACACAAGAGTATTTAAATATTGGATTCATTCACCCTAGTGTTTCACCATGGGGAGCCACGGTTCTTTTAGTTAATAAGAGTTATGGGTCAATGATCATGGGAATCAGTTATAGGTACATAAATACCATTATTATAATGAAAATATATCCCCCACCTCACATTGATGATTTTTTAATCAATGTAAATGATCTCAATATTTTTAAAAAAAATTGATCTTCATTTTTGGGATCATCATTTGTGAGTTAGAAATTGAAATTTTCCAATGAAAACATTTCACACATCTTCTTTACATTATTTTTATTTCAGTGCCATTGGGATTGAATAATTCGCCAATTGTTTTATGGGTTTGACTAAAATATTATTTAAATATTATCCTGATAATTTCATTATGATTTTGATCGATGATATCATTGTATACATTAAATCTACGATGTGTATAAAATAAATTTTGGAAACATTCTTGAAATCTCAAAGGGAAAGATTTATATTATAAAATTGAAAATTTTGTTTTCAAAACTTTTCATTTCATGTCTATACTATCTCCAAGGATGGAATATCTATTTCTACATCAATGGTAATAGTAGTTAAATAATTATCTACATTGAGGAACATAACCATGATATATTGTATCATTAGAATAGTAGGTTACTATCAACATGTTGTTTAATTTTTTTCCGATTAGATAACCTATTAACCAAGATTTCTTATAATAGTGTTATGTTTATATAGTAAGAATAATGAAAATAATGATTTGATGAATTAAAGTGAATTCTAGTCGATGAACTATTATTAAAATTACCATATATAAGGGATAGATTTCTGATATATAGTAATTAATCAAATAAATGACTCATATTCACCCTTTTATACAATTATTTTGTTCTTCTTTATGCATCTGGATAGTTAAATATCCATGAACTGAATTTTTCATCCTATTATATATAGTTGGTATCCATAATCCTTTTCTTTAATATATGGAGGAATTATCTCTATGGCTACTATTGTGAGATATTTATAGATTTAATTTTTTAAAATACATAGTTTTAAAAAAGGATATCAATTGGATATAAAGGATACAACTAGAGTAAGATAATGATTTTCATTTCTCAATACACTAAAACCGTGGGAAGGAAAATAAATTTGTTGATGAAATGAGTAGGAAATATCATGTAAATATCAGTTAAATAGGGACTTAAATTGATCCAATATTCATTGATTTAGTACATATACATATGGTAATGATTATAAAAGGTGAAAAATAATTTCATCAACTAATTAATTTAAAAGCATATTTACTGGAGGATATAAAATGTTCATGGAATTATTACAATAGTTTAAAAATTTAATTCAATGATATAAATGATTGGAAAAATCATTTTTTAAGAAGGCAATCTAATAAAGTTTAGAAAGAGGATAAGTGTGTAATCAATAGGTGGGATGAATATATAAATAATCAATAATTCACATAGATCAAATTTATTTCTAAATCCTAGTATCAAAAAATATTTTTGGGTTTAATTGAGAATTTTTAGTATGATATTTTGAATTGGAAAATTGCTAAATATGTATCAAAATGATTGATGCATCATCTTAAAGAATTCATGAAACCGCTCTATATTCCTATGTGTATTTGAGAAGAATTTATTTTATTATTTGTCACCATATTTCATAATAATCACAAAATAAATGATTCCACATTTTTTATTGGTGACCTCTTTACCAAGTATAAACATTTCTATGCTATAGGACATGATCTACCTCTTTAGTACCATGACAATTGTATATCAAACAAGTTTTGAGACATAATGGTTAAAAATGATCAATTATATCTAATGAAAACATATGGTTCACATAAAAAAATCTAGGAAATACGTTAAAATTATCTTCAAATAGATCAATTTTTTTATTTATTATCATACTAAGATATAAGGGATATTTTAAAGAAAAATTAAAACAATATAATACATGTTTATGTCATGGTCACTAGACTTTCAAGGTACGTGGTATTATAATTTACTATTGGTGTAATTTTATATAATAATAACTTAAATTAAAGAATTAAAATTGAATTTTATGAATCAATTGATTGGAAAATATGTAACACCCAAACTTGTTGGGATAAAGTTAATGAAAGGAAAAAAAAATTCCTTGAACATAAGGTGGAGACAATGACAAAATTTATAACCATTCAATGTCTTATCATTGAATTTCAATGTATGAAAAATATTTATACTAATAACCAAATGAATTAATTGTAATTTCATGTTTTGTATCTTGTGTTCATGATGATAATTACATAGAAGGGTTTTATTAGGTATTAAAATAAAGAGAAATCAAGTGCTATGTTCCTTCGGCCTGTTGAGACGATGGAATGAATTGGGTCAATGTCTTACCATTTGGAAATACAAACCTACCACTTTAAAGTGCATGATGTGTTCCATATATATACAATTAGGAAGTATATTAATAACGCAATTCATGTAATTACATTTTAATAAACATAATTAGATCACGATCTATCTCATTGTAATGGTTCCTTCTATATTAGTGAAATTTAAAAAAAAGTGTTACATACTAATATTTCATTGGTGGTAAGGGTACAATGGATAAAAAATAATATAGAAGAGGTAACATGGGAACCTATAAAGTTTATTTTTAAGAACTACCCAATTATTTTCATTAGGTGAAAAATTTTAAATTTCAATGTTTTAGTTTTTGAAGAGGAAAAGAATGTTACACTTGGGCATTAATTATAGTATGTGAATATATCATTTTCAAAAAATATAACATAATCTATATTACATTATGCAATAATTTTATTGAAAACAATATCCCAAAATCATTATGAATATTATGATTTAATTAAACATTTCCTAGTTATCTTAGAATTAAATTTTGGTATTTTTTATAAATAGATGATTTTTGGGTCAATAGTGAAAAATACCAATTTTACAAATACTATTAAATTTTTTAAATTATAATTATATACGAATGAATGGAATGTTTATGAAAAAAAAATTATAGAACAAATATATATTTAATATGTAATATGATAGATTTAAAAATTAATTTTGAATATATAAATCTATTCTTAACAATTTGAAAAATAAAGTATTGTTTTTATTAAAAGGAAATCTATTTTTGGTTCTTCTCTTTTAATCATGCATTCAAAAGTTTATATTGAGTTTTTGATTGGTTTAAATGAAAAAAATCCTATTTTTTATCATTATAATATTATTTTCAAGTGTATCAAAATTATACCTATTTTTTCTATAATGATATTTTTATTCATAGGATAAACATTTATCTAAAAATGAGTTTCATTTATTTTCATCGATTTATATAAAAACAAATTTCTATAAATTAAGTAAATTAAATGTTAAAAAATGGATTCAAGACATTATTTAATTATAAATAATATTCATTAACATATTCAACATAATTTGTTAACATTATGAATAGTTACCATGGTAAATAACTATCACCTATGATAAGTGTAAAATTAGTAAAAATGGTTTAAATATATGGATAATACTTTCACATAACACAATAAAAATGATTAAAACAATTTGGGTGTTTTGATTTATACATTGAAATTTTCATCTTCAAAAATATGAAAATTTTCTTCCACATAACTTAATTAATACATATTTTATATAATATAGTTTCATATATTAACATATTTTCCACCAATATCACTTATAAAAGAGAACATCCTCTCATCACTTCTCAAAAAATCATGGGACACATAGATTGACAAAAAATTACCAAAATATATTCTAAAGAAACTTAACCACAAACAATAGGTTTTTTCTACATAAAATACCACTTTAGGAAGGCTTAAGGTATCACCCGAATGAGATTACCAAAGGAAGAGGTATATGTTCTTTATGAGCTTTTTCGTGTTCCGATATTCATAAGACTTATCCATATTTTCAATAACCATACCAAAAACCAAAAAAATATATTTAATATAATTAGTTTTCTAAATGTTGATGATACATCCATTTCAACTATCCTTTCCATCATATTGATAATGAAAACATCATTCATGCATATGTACAGACTACCATCTCTATATATGGGTAGATTCATTTTCCATAACCACCTAAAATTACAATTTATTAAGATGTAATTAATCAATATATATATAAAATTAATGACAAAGTTATGATTCTATAAATTTAAATTGTCATCCAATTTCATTCCCTCTCATACATTAAAAAAAATTAGCATATCAAATGAGTATGTGTAGGCTATCATTTCTAAAAATTATTGTGATTTATTTTTCAAATAAAACCCAACATGGAAGATTCTAAAATATTATAAAAATAGTAATAATTAAATTCATGAAATTATTATCATTATGGGTATGAATATATGATTTTGAAATTCCATAAAAATGGTTTGTATACAAAAACATTTTAGAGAAATTGAAAAACAACATTAAGTGGTCAAAGTAGAAAGGATATATTCAATGAATGGATGTAAAATGATTATATAATGTTTCATCCTGTCTCAGATTCTACATAGTGGTGCCCTGAGATGGTGAAAACATGAACTCAAGTGTGCCTCCCTGAACACCAATGGTTTCTGACAACCAGTGAGGGCCAATTGTGTGTCGTGGGGAGACTATTCTCACATTTATCATAGTGGGGTGAAAACAATATATATATGTAATAAACAGAATAATGAACTGTAATAAAGTAAACATGTAAGAGAAATTTATTATAAGAAGAAGCTGAATAATGGTTACACATTTAGAAGATGATGATGGAATTTCATGTACTATACCAAATCACACAAGGAAAATATGATAGAAGAATATACTACATGATAGCATAATACACAAAAAGTCTAGAAACTGAGATAACTAGAAACTTGAGCATATGATAGGTTATCTTATTCAAAAATCCATCCTAGAATTAGCAATCAGGATCTCCAAGCTCAATTCTTCTCTTTCTCAATACCTACAACAATAATGTCTTCGTGGTTGCAAAGGGCGGCCCATGTAGGGTGTGAGAAACAATCTCAGTAGGCCTCCACCTAAGGTGTCTAGAAAATTCCAATCCATGAAATAGAGAATATGATGTGTTCAATAATAACAAATTAAAAACTAAAATAAATTATCAAATTATTTAAATTGGGTTTCACTTGGACAGCTATCCAATTTACCTGCTTTAGTTTAAGCTGTTGAGTCTGAACCAAGGTAATCATCCAAATTAATGTATCTGGGGTAATACATGAAGGTTTGGACTATCCCCAATCTTTTTATTGGACATGGAGGTCATGTCTCTACATTTTCAAAACCAATGAATCATTCTCATTTAAAAACATTCATTTATTTTTTTAAATTCTGTTGAAAACCAATTAAAATATTATATGCAGTCACGATGATCTCATCCATGGAAATCATGAGTTACATTCGAA
Source organism: Viscum album (assembly GCA_963277665.1). NCBI lineage: Eukaryota > Viridiplantae > Streptophyta > Magnoliopsida > Santalales > Viscaceae > Viscum > Viscum album. The sequence goes on from OY728131.1 coordinate 1,939,717,290, forward strand.
GTATCGATCTAGTGGCTTGGTAAATGACTAATTCCATGGAGTCCATCCATATGAATCATGTATGTGGTCCCATGTGTCACTCTAGCATGGTATGAAAACACTAATAACTACCCTCTGATCATGTACCTGGTATTGCAGGTTGGGGCCCATTTCTATCTTGTGGAATGGTATAAACATCATGTCATCAAAACCATCCAATGGGTCTCGCTTAGTGAACTTATGTCACTCACTAGTAGGTAAAATAAATAACACTAGGTGAGACCATCCCTAGAATAGTTTTTATTAGCCATGATGTGTTTACAAAACAATAACAACTCTAACAAGAGGGAACAATAGACCTCCCAAGGGGTCCTTAACAAATAGACCCTCCTTTCACCCTTGGAACTAAGGTGAAGTCATTAAACTATCATTGCAATAATATAATATTTTTTTCAAGAGGGATCATTCCATTAGCTCAATAATTTGAATCATAATTTCGTGTTCTTAAGTCATTCAATTAAGAGACCATTTATGGTAGAAGGGTAAAATTCATGAACACTTGAAAATATCACATAGACCATCCATTTCATTTAGGGAATAAGTTTTGGGGTCTAACACTTGATTCAACATCAATTCCAACTAATAAAATATGATCAAGTCATTAATTATGTGATAAAAAACATCAAGGGGTTTTTTGGAAAATTTAGAATAAGGGGAAAAAGTCCTATATGGTGTATCTCACTCATTTGGGTGGAATGAGTAAATAAAATTAACCAAAGGTGGTGATTCACCATATTCTTGGGGTCACTAAATGCAAAGTAATGAATTCTTTTTAATTTAATTATAAAATCTGGGGTTTTACCAAAAGGGTTTGGCTCATAAAATAATGATATAATTTATATAACACAATGAAATAAGGTAAAATTCCCTATACCACCTACATTGGCCTTGTATAGCTTCCATCATCTAGTGTCAACAATTTATTCAAGCATGGTCAGATGAAAATAGAGAAATTATTAAATTCCATGAAATTAATGAAAATGAAAATCCACTGTGATAATATAAAATATGGGAGGAAGAACATGAAATAAATGATATAGGATTGAGGAGATTAATGATATATACCCAATGATTCTAAAGGAGAGTGAAATGGATTCCAGATGAAGGAGGTAGCTTGATCCCTGAGTTGAGAGAGAATAGAGTTCCACATGTGAGTGGGAGAGGAGAGAATCCAGAAAAGAGAGGGAGAGGAATAAGGAAAATCTTTAAAATTATTTAAAAATGGAATTTCGGTATATTCACTCATAAAACAAGGGCACACAGTTTGGTAACATGGTTTAAAAAACCATGCACCAACCATCTAAACGGTTCGACTTTAAATGGGAACATAACAAGGTAAGGTATATATTTTTTCTAACAATTTATAGATCAGGTGAATGGGATCTTTCCCAAACCTTTGTAGCACCGAAATGAAATATTCTAGGGTCAGATGATTTCATAAAACTATGTTCCTCCCAACATCCCACTGTATCAAACTACACAGTTTAGCAGAACAATTTGAGTTGGGAGGTGGTTCTGACTAACAAGTATTGTCTTGTACGTGTCCGTGCTTCCAAATCACTTGGTTAAGAAAAACTGACCTACATTATTTAACATTCATGATACAATTGATGATATGTATTATATGTTCCTTAAAGGATTAATTTGACTCTAGATCGATATCCTTAGGGTAAAAGAAATGAGATAGGTTGACATGATACTGTCAAAGTTGCGATATGTGGAAGATGTCATGAATGGCATGGTAAATTTGAGGTAATAACAACTGGTAGGCTACTGTCCTGACTCTATCCACTATCTCAAAAGGACCAAAAAATCTAGTAGATAACATGATCGATAACTAGATTCTTCTATGTCCTAATCTAGGTGATACACATACATATAAATGACGTCCCACCTAAAAATGTCGAGGTTTACTGCAATGACTGATATAAGAATTCTTCCTAAACCTGGATATAGGGATATGCTTATGAATTAGCATAACGTACTATAAAGTCTCCTCCATAAGATAAGGACATAGTAAATATGACTCACCTCCCTCTATCCCGAAAAGAGGTGAATGACATAGTCTACCATATAGGGACTCATACAAATCCATTTAAATATTTTACTAAAATATATTTTTGTAGGAAAAATCAACCAGAGGAGTATGATTTTCCAATGAATTTCCAAAATAAAGGATACTAGCAAGATGAATATCATCTATCAACGATATTTTACACTCAAACTTCCCTTAAACCAGAGGGTAATATGTCATGCTCAAGATAACCTATTAACCTATTTAATTTTGAAATCCTTGCCAGATGTGAGAAGTAAAGGAGTCATCTGAGACTAAAATGATATAACTGGGTACACTAAGAAGGAATATTATATCTTGGATGTAAATACTTCCTAACACATCAATAGATATGTTATATCAGATCAGTAGAATGTGTTAAACCTTTGTCAGATGATCAATGATCACCCACACCACATCACTGCCTTGAGGATATATCATAAAGTCTATCACAAAATACATGGTGACATCATTCCTTTTCCAATCAGAAATGGAAAGTGTATATAAAAGATAGTGGTCTCTGATAATTTGTCTTCACTTGGTAATAGGTGGAGCACTAAGTGATGAATCCTATTATTTTTCTATTTATACCAGGACACCAATGCTAATGATGATTATCTCGGAATATCTTGTTAGGACCAGGATGAAATTCCCAAATAAAGGCATGTGATTCCATCATCAACTCACCCATTATACACATAGGTATACATTACCATAGAAGAGTAGGGTTTTTATTTCATTAACAACCTAACCAGGATGTTGGTTCTCTCATGTGACACTATCCCTTATGACAGGGATAACATAACCAGATAACTGCTTCATCTAGACCGACTCTATAAGAGAGAATTTCACTACTATTGATATAAAAAATGGATGAACAATCTATTCTAGAACCTTAATATGCATCTCAGAAAACAAATCCATCAAATTTCAATCCCTGGTGTCCTCCATGATGGGTTGTGTCTATGTATTCTAGCATAGGTCATCAACTATGAAATTTCCCTTTTTAGGTGTCTATGAAATCTCAAAGTTGAACTATTGAAGGTACATCACATTCCTACACTACCTTAGATTCAATTATCACTATGTAGATTTGTAATTGAAAAATTTATTATCTTTGTAAATAATGAATCACTCACCGAAAAAATAGTGCCTCAAAAACCATATAGCATGAACCATAGATTCTTGATGTAGGTTGTACATTGGGTAATTGTACTCCATGGTAATCAAACTATGAGTCCTGTATGTCATGAATCGATCACCATGAATCATAATGGTATGAAAACCAATTCTTTAAGCATTATAATAAATAGTATATATTCTACCCAGAACAAGAAGAAGTAAAGTCGGTGCTGAATACACTCTTCCCTTTAACTCAAGAAAAGCTATCTCACATGCCTCAGTCCAGTCAAATTGAACACCATTCTTGGCCAAATCCCTAATTGGAGATGTAAGTCATGAAAATTCCATGATGAAATTCCTATAATAGAAACATAGTCCTAAGAAGCTCTATATATCGAATACACTGATGGGATTCTCCCATGAAACCACATCAATCACCTTATTTGGGTCGAATGATATTCCTACCATAGATAAGATATGACCCTATAGGTGAACCTTTCTGATCCAAATGTTTAATTTTCTATGATTCACATATAGCTGATTCTCCCTTAGTTTATTTAGAATGTTCTCAAGGTAATTTTAATTATGTTGTATGGTGTGATAAAACACTATTATGTATTCTAAGAAGAGTACCACAAAGGAATCAACATATAGGTGGGAAACCCAATCTATAAAATCCATGAAGACTTACGGTGTGCTTGTCAGACTGAACGACATGACCAGATACTTGTACAAGATGTACCTCATTATTAATGATGTACATGATATGTTAGATGGCCTCACACACACCTGATAGTAACCTGGCCTCAAACCAATCTTAAATAAAAAAGTTTCTCCTTAGAGTTGGTCAAAGTTGTTGTTGATACAGGGGTTTGGATACTGATTCTTTATCATAAATTGGTTCCACAGGTCTCCATGCCCAATATAAGGGTTCCATATACCTTATTGGAGAAATTTTAAGGTTAAACCTAGGGAAATTTGATGGGTCTGAAAAGACTCAAAATCCTCAACATGATTCTTAATTTCCTAGAGCTCTATGTGTTGCATCTTATTTAGTGGAATGGACATTAGTGACGTACATGACACTAGATCTATGGTGAAATAATCCTCTACCTCACAAGATAATCTTGAGAAATATTAAGGGATGAAATACTTGAAATTGACTATGACTAGAATAAAATCCAAAAGCTATAATCTCTACTCTCTCAAAAAGAGACATGCCATTTCGGTTTTTATTCCACCTAACCCAATATGCTTGATTCCAGGTCGACATGACTGAAGATCCTATTCTCCATTCAGAATTTACATTCTACTCATGGGTGATGTGAATGATACCAAACGATGATAAAAATCTACATGGGGATCGGTAAGGAACAATCTATTACATACCAAGATGATGTCAAATCCAGTCATCTTGGGGATAACTAAAGTCCACGGAAAATGGTACCCACCTATTTTAAGGGGAAATTCTATTAACTAGAGTATACCCTCGACTGAATCTCTAAATAGTGTTTCAAGGGATGTAATAACATAGGTGTACACTATCACTAGTCCTAGACATCAAATAGTTTCATAAAATATAAATTAGTGAAATTCATTTGTATCACATAAGGAATATACTATTGTTGCAGCTACTAGAATAATACCTCTAACTTTAGATTGGCCTAGAATATACTCCTATGGTGTAGGATGCAAAACATTAATATTTCCTGAACTATGTCCCAAATATGCTACCTTTTTCTCTTGAGGCAGTCTGGTATGATGATGCTAAAACATTGAGTTCTAACTGTCGTGGCCATAACCACCCACTCGGCCCGAATGGCCTATAGAAAACTAGATTCTTTCCTGAATAGGTGTCACTGATCTTATACCTAAACGCATCTCTGGAATAGATCCCTTCTCACTTTTTACTAATGGAAAAGATTGGTAGAACTTCTGGAAGTGACCCATCCTAGTAAAATTCCATCATTAGACTTATTTACTCAAACACTAGGGATTTTTTTGGCCCTAACTGCCTCACTAGTGACACTTCACAAAGCTTTCAGTTCATGAAACCTAGATAGTTCCACCCTCATGTGTACCCTTGATGAATCAATTCCTCAAATTAGAAAAACCACTACTCATTATAGAAGATGGACTTTCCTATTTCATGTCACCTGATTCCCTCTAATTTATTTAAGTGATGAGGTAATGGTTCAATATTTATGAAAAAAAGGTCATTCAAAAGATGACACATGTGAGTGGATGGAACATGCAAACCCATATTAATATCTTCACATTAATCAGATCATCACTAGTTAGGGTTGGTGAAAAAATCTACAATTATATGTAGCGAGCTGAGTATTCCCTCACCAACATGTCACCTTGATAAAGGTCCATCGACTTATGAACATGGTCCATTCTCAGAATCTGAGGGATAAAGTAGTCAAAAAGATTATCTGGAAGTCTACCCATTACTTTCCTTGAAGTCGACCAACCAGAATATGAACATCGTAACATCTCTTGGCAGAATTACACAATATATATGTCGTGATATTGACCCTCTTCACTAGAGTCATCTCAATATGCTCGATGATGGACTTCTTAGCCTCTATCCATGACTTTTCAACCTGTGGTATGACATCCCCCATGAATGTGGGAGGATGCGGTTTCTAGAACTCTTAGGTCATGTCTACCATAGAATGGGTAGTTCAAGGGGTACCCTTTACTGATTTCTTAAAGATAAGGAAGTTATAGTAGAGCTGAACATCAGTGCTCAGTGGAATGTCTACATGAGGTACCTTCGGAGGCACCACATGAGGTATCATGGGTGGTTTCGGGCCCACCATCTCTATAGTATTCTCATCATCACATTTCTGGCATACAATACAAGGTCATTGTAGTGGAGGATCTCTAAAAATGCCATGTTCATGCTTCATATATGGTTTTGACAAATAGGGAAAGAATTAAATTATGAATGGTACAAGCCTACCTATAAGAAAATTATAACCATTATCCTTCTTTATAATCCAGATCTGGGTGATCAAAATTAACCACAAAATAATCATTGGAGATTGGAGAAACATTCTCACTACTATGTTTGAGTTGGTTTAAGGACTCATGTGACATATGTAATGGTTCTATTTATTTCATAGGTTTATCCTTTTTAATTCATTTATTTATTTAAATCTCTTTAGTAAGTTTAATTAGATGAATCAGCATTTAAAATTTATTATGGACCATACACGTTATTAATAGTATGTGGTTCCCATTTAATCATAACCAAAACACGTTCTAGCCCATCCGATCAATGGTCAATGGCTCAACATGACATAATTAGATGTTTAAGGTATCTTCTTTAACCAGTGTTAGAAAATGATGTTAGGTTAAGGAAAATAAATTATGTTATATTAGTGTCCTTATATGATCTATAATAAATTTTATCACATTTATATGTATAAAAATTAAATAATTAATAACATAATAGTTAAGGCACACAAAACACTAACATATAAAATCGGAAATGCATGCATAATATAAATATGAAATGAAATAATGCATGGAATCTTAAGTCATATTGTTCCTAATAATTAATGACTCCAATATTCCCTCATTTCATCAGTCCATGATAATAAATATCCCATAACAGTAATAATGAATAAAATAATCTACATCACTATATGATTAAATCTATGAAATGGTAACAATGCAAGAAATAATAGCATTTACCCAATGTAAGAATTTTTTGGTTTCCCCTATATATGGGGTAGATACTACTAGGCATAGGATCATTACCAAATTACAAATTCCTTCCCCCCTTTATAAATCCTAAAAAGTAAGACAAAAGTAAATATAAGTCTCTAATTACACATTTTATAATCCCACCCCTCATGCAACATAGAATTTCCCAAAGATGGTGACTATAAGACCTCAAGTATTCCTCCTCGAATCCTAGAGTCTACCAACTAGTAGTGAGGGCCTAGGATGTTCTAGGGGAGAGAATATTTTTTCATTGATCACAGTGGAGTGAATCAATATATATAAGGAATATGAAATATAATGAAAAATAATAGTTAAACATGTGATAGAAATATACAGTAAGTAGAAGCTGAATAACAGTAACAAATAAGAATGATGATGATGGAATGCCATGTAATATACAAAATCATACAAGGGGAAGGGGGTAAAATTATATACTAAATGATAAAAAAATTTACAAAGGAAAAATACCACTATGAATAGTATCTTGATAATAGAATCAGTACAATGCTCCCAAAATCCATCTTAAAACTATTAATCAACCATTATATTCTAGAGGATTAACTTTTCCAATACATTAAACCATAAATTCGGCTTAGGAGCCAAGAGAGGACCATGTAGGTTGTGAGAAAAAATCTTAGAAGGCTGACACCCATGATGTGTAGGCCATTCCATTCCATGATATAAAAAAATATGTATTGTTCCATATTAATTAATTAATAATAGGAATAAATAACAAAATACATTGAACTAGATTCCAATTTGACACCCATACAATTTAAATGCTTTGGCCTAATCCAGTGAGTTTGAAGTACTGGAATATGGAAAGGTAATGTAAGTGGGTTAATAAATGAAATGGTATAATAACCACTATTATTATAATTAGAAATAGAGGGAACATCCATATGTTTTCAAATCCAGGGGATCGTTCTCATTTGGATACATTTCTTTACTTTATATTAAATTCAATTGAAACCCTATTTGTAAGTTATAAGTACTCAACCTTTGATTTTACCTGAAAATAAATGGAGGCTTTCCAATTATCTATCTATGGGCATAGTAAAAGTCCAACTTCGTGTATTAAATCTATGTGACTCAAGTATGATGTCCCAAGTGTCAATCTAGCGTGGTATGAAAACATCAAGAACTAATCTATGATTCTATTCCTAGTATCATAGATAGGGGCTCAAGCCTCTCTCATGGCATGGTAAAACCATCATCCCATCAAGCATGTCCAATTTGTCTCCCCTAGAGAACCGCTTTTACTCATCTATAGGTAAAAGATATAATTCTTGACGAACAAATCATATTCATAGCTCGCATCTCTCACTATATGATTACAAAACAATAAAAAATTCTAACAATAAGGCATAATGTTCTGTACAAGGTGTCCTTAAGTCTGAACCCGCTGACTCACCCTTTCCACTAAGTAGAAAGAATTAAACAACCAATCTACTTATATAACATGTCTAGTAAGAGGTACAATTTCATTAGATCAATCATTTGTATCATAATAATCATGTTGTCTAGGGAATTTAATTGGACAATGAGTTATGACATAAGGGTAACATGCATAAAAATTTGACCAGCAAACATAGTGAATCCATTTAATTTATGGAATAACGTGTGGGGTATAACTCATGATTCAATCTGAATTCAAAATAATATAATAGGATCAAGTAATTAATTATGTCATAACACACCTCAGGGGGTGTTGGAATAATTTAGAACAATAGGAAAAAGTCCTCCTAGATATAGCTCACTCATTGGTCTAGAACGAGTCAAGAAGATCAACCAAAGGGGATGTTTCACATCTAGCTTGGGGTTCCAATTTCAAGTTAAAGAATTAATATTAATTTAATTATAATATTTTCAGTGATATCGAAAGGGTTTGGATCACTGCACAATGATGCAATTTATAGAATCCAACAATATAAGGGAAAAGAGACTAGACCACCTACCCTAGCCTCCAAGAGATTACCTTATACATCATAAACCATTAATTCAATCTAGGTTGGAATTAAAAAGATAAATCATAAAATTCCCTAAAAATAAAGAAAATTATCATGTAATAAGATAGCACAATAGAAGGGATGTAGAACATGAAATAGATGGGAGAGGATTGAGGATATTATTGGGAAGTATCCAATTCTTCCAATGATGAGAGAAACATATATCTAATAAAGGAGTTAGCTCAATATATATGTTGATGGGGGAAGGGAGATACATACATGAGAGGGAGAGAAGTTCCATAGGAAAAGAGAGGTGGAGGAAGATGGAAAACCATTAAAATCAGTTAATATTGGAATTTGGTTATATTACGCTACAAAACAAAGAACTTTTTTTGGCCGCACATTTGGCAAAACTGCATGCCAATAGTGCACATGGTTTTACATTAAAGGGTAAAATAAAACAATTATGTGAACAGTTTGGATATATTTTTATATTCTATGAAAATAGGCTCTTTCCCAAACCTATGTAGCACTTTATTTCTGTTCACATAGGGTCTCATAGTTGCAAACAATCTGTGCAGCCCCTTGTACCGCATTTTCTGTAACTGAATGGTTTAGGGGAACTATGCGGGTTGGGAGACACAATTTTTATTAACCATGACACCCAGTCTTCATCTTTACATTTGAGGGATCCATGCTCCAAATGATTCTTGGATGCACCTAAAACCTCCTTGACTATATTATGAATCATTAAAAGGTCCATGAAAAAGAAATTGAACCACAAAAAAATGTTATGTACCTTTGGAAAAAATTGGGAGGTTATGTAGAAGGACATAAAAATAGAATATATATTAATATTGTTCTTAATAATGAATTTAATAAATATAATTTTTTATAAAGTAGGATACAATTTTCTAGAAAAAGTAGGAATCCAAGGTGAATGTTTTTCATCATAATTCACCTCCATTGAGACATACTTTATATTATACAAAAAAATATATTTTATATGGTGTATATAAAACACCATTGAAATATAATATCATGAATTAATATGTATGATTTAAAATTTCAGTTCATTTTTTCTCGTTTAATGTGTTTTGATTCAAAAGTTATTAAATTTGTAAAGGATTATTTTACAATATAACTCATGTTTTAGATTATTCATGTTTAAATTTATGTTGGAATAAGTTTTTGTTCTTTATCATTTTAAACCATAGATATTTTTTTCTCCATGGATATTCACATGGATTCCATAATTATTCCTAAAACTTTTACTCTCTATGGTACTTAATGAACAAAATAATTTATTTAAGAAATAGTATACTTATTTATAATTTTAGTTCATGAATATTTTTCTTCCATATCCATATATTTTAATCTGATTCATGAATTTTTTTTATCAATATTTAGATTATTAGTAACGTTTTCTTGATAAAAAAATTACATATCATTAAAAATGTTTAAGAGGGATATTTTTAGAGTTTTTGAAACATGTTGATTTTGAATTATCATAAAAGTGTGAATGTAATGTTCTTTTTATCATATACTAAATGAAAAGATTTTCTCACCCCCCATGAAATTTATTTTCAATTTTTATTTCAAAATATGATTCTGAAAATTGTTATCGAAAATTATTTTCCATTATTCAATGAAATTTTATTATTTATATAAAAATTAAAGTCATTATTTTTTAAACTCCTAAAATAATTTTGGAAATAATTTTTAATGGTATTTTTATAAAAAACATTAAGATAAAATTAAGGAAACATCCATTAACTATCTCAAAATGCATTTCATTGTTTTACAGCTTCATTTAAGAGGACATGGTGATATTCTATAATACTTTCATGATCTATATATTATACATTATTTTTATTGGATTCAATTGTTTGGATCATGTTATTTTTCTCCCTCCAATGCTCACCAGACATTATTTATGTCCAACATGTTCATATTTTCAGTATAATATATATTTATATATTCAATATAATTTTTACTTATCTGATATTTTGTAAAACATATATAAATTCAATATATGGTTTTATTTTAAATAATAACATTAATAATGGTCTTTCCTTTATTGGGGTAATATTAATGTTAAATTTTATAATTCAATATATATATATTTCAATTAATAAATAAATTTTGATTATATATCGTATTTTTGATTCAATATATGAGGAATTATTTTGAAAAATATACATTGTGGGTTGGGTGTAGTTATATATATCCTCTAAAGGTAAAAATATATCTCATGAGACCGAAAATTATACAACTTAGTTGGGTATTGGTGTTTACCTTCCCAATAATTGAAATGTTATAGCATATAGTCCTGACTATTAGGTTCATAATGTATTGGAATGAAGATTTGGTGTTACAGTCATAAAATCCAATATTATGAATTTTTTTTATAATTTAATATATTATTTTCCCGATTATTGTTAGGATTATATTTTCTAGAGATACATTTTTAATCAGAAGTTATTTATTAAGTGACATATGTATTAATTATCCACTCTTACATATTATTTATTCCTTATCTACTAATGATATATTACGTTATCGACTTTTCTATATTGAGCATCTCACTCACCCCTTATTATATTTTCATTTCCCCATGATATAAGAAGAAATATTATAATTATATTCAAGGATGTGATAATTTTTGTGTTATGTTTCATTTTCTCCAATGTAATATTGAAATGTTATATTTATATAGTCTACCTATACTCCTAAATGGATAAATAATTCATGTTGGGATACATTTTTTTATTAATAGTTTAATATTGTAAATAATGGCTCTCAATTACAACAATCAGTGTTGTTAGATGGGTCATCTCCTTCAATGGGTCTTTGGGCTATATTGGACAGGGCCTTTGGGCCATCAAGATAATGGGATTTAAGGACATTAATAAGTAATAAAATATGTCAATTAAGGGTTTTCAATTCCATATGTGGATGGATGAGGCTTGACCCATTATAGTGCCTAAGTGTGTTTGGTTTTCCATTTATAATTCCTTATACATAATATATTATTTATATTAACATTTATATATGTATAAATATATTATTAAAAAAATATTAAAAAATTTATTTTATATTATTATTATTGTATTTATTTATATTTAAGTGTACTTTATATTGAAATATATTAATATTCATATTTTTTATGTGTGTGTGTGTTTGAATATGTATATATGAAAAAGTACATTTTCCAGGGATAGTTGTTCTTACTATTGGATGGTGGGAGTTCGAGTCAAACCCTCTACAATTAATATAGTTTTTTATTTGGAATTCATAGTGTCTAGGAAAATTGAGATCCATTTGTGTCGGGGTGGGACTTGGATGAAATAATTGAGTAAATAATTACAAGGAAAATGGGTTATGACCACATTACATGATCATGGTCAAAAAATGGATGGTATTTATCATATCTTGTAGCCAAAGATAAAATTCCCATAGTGCATATTTTCTAATCAATAGTGGTAAAAATATGGTAATTTTACTTCATTGGCTATATGGTTACTAAATATCATAAAACATATTATATTTTAGGTATATCTCTCTATATGTGTTTTTATTTTTGCAAAAAAAATTGAGAAATATAATAGAATATCATAAACATACATAATAATATATGTTTTAATGATGATTTGATAGAATTGTATTTTTCATTATATGTGATATTCATAATAATATTAAACACTATTATAACCATCTACACAACCAATTCTACCCTCATTAGCATTAACATCAACCATAAAAACACCAACACCATCATTTCCATGCACAATTCCACCTATATATCTTTCATCATAGTTATCATAATCCTCACGAGAATAAACATCATCATTGGTGTCTAAATTAGAATTCAATGGAGAATATTGTAACAATATAGATCCCACACTCATGGATTCAGGGATGAAATCGCAAACATTACATATCTATCTTTGATTCTATAAATTTTGACCCACTTTTTTCATCTATACCTTACAACATCAAAAGGCAAAATTGAATCACTTAAAAAATAGTGTACCTTTTAGGGTTTTAATTTTAGAGAGTTAATAAAAACTAAAACATAAAAAATCATTCGATTTTAAATTAGAAACCCCCAACTCAACTTTTCCTTTTCACTTTAATAGATCATCATCATCCATATGAATTAACTTCTAGACATAATTCATTCAATGTCATTTATTAAAACCTGATGAAAATGAAATATAAGAAGGGTGAGCTAAAATGATTAGTAAGGGTAAACATACACATAATCAACTGAATTTCATAAATGAACATAAGAAGGGGATATGTGTTTGACAACATAATCAAAGTGCATGAGAAAATAATAAAATATCTCATATCCAAAAATAACTAAATAATCAAATATGAATACATAGAAAATAAAAGAGTCACGAGAATCAACAATCACAATCCATGTGACATAAATTATAATCACACAAAACATTATAAATCTATAATTGGAATGAAAACAATATTTAGTAACTTGGAGCATCAATTTCACATAACCCTTTCAAAATCACTTTAATTTGAATAACCATACGTCTGAATTCAAATATAATTATTACCTAATAAATTGGAGTGATATATTTTTACACCCATTATATAATCAATAATTTGCTTAATCAATGCTATCTGGGATGCACTATCATATAAGCTATAACATGATAACCTAGAGCTATCTTTACTTCCCATTATATAAGCTATAATGGGATCACTTGGGGCTATCTGGGCCACCACATCTAATAAGATATTGGAAAACCACAACATGAATAAATTACATATATATTTCATTATAAAATTAAAATAAATAAAAATTATTCATTTCATAACATGATTTACCCATGTAAAGGAGATGTTTTTATGCCAATCTCTTTGAAACATGATTATCCTATGGAATAGAAATGAGTTCCAAAACAATCACATTGAAAATTGAATATCCCATGGAAAATAAATGAGTTCCACAATAATCCCTTTGAAACATTATTATAACATCTAAAGGAAACTGTTTCCCAAAAATATCATTTCAATATGACTATACTCAGGAAAAGATATGGGTTTCATAACAATCTCTTTTAAACATGAATATCGCAAGAAAAAAACCAGGTCCTATAAATATCTATTTGAAACAATCGTGATATATCGAGAGAAATAATTATAATGGCATCATTACAAAATATACCCAATAAGGAATATATAAAAACAAGGATTATTGACATTGATTAATATAAATATAATTAAAATATTAATAAATAAATTTTTTTATGAAAATAAACTTTTAATTTTGAAATCATTTTTTTCTAGAAGAGAAAACATTTTATAAACATTGTTATTTGAGAAAAACATTAGAGTCATATAAAATACTATTTGAATAACTTTTTAACATATATTGAGAATATATATTTCTTTCTTGATTTTTTTAAAAATATTTGTGAAAATATTTTTTGAAAATATGGTTTTATAAGAAAAATATATTTCGATTGAAAATATTCTTTTTAATAAAAAAACTATTTTGAACACTTGATTGCATAAAGAGATCAAATTAAAGAATAACATGTATTGTCATGAAATTAGTAGAGTATAATAAACTTGATTAAATTATTGCTGGATAAACCATATGCTTTCATCATTGGTATCCTAATAAAAACAATCTTGTTAAATGATGGGATTATTGTATATCACTCTTACCACATGGGTAACGTTGAATCATAATACTCATGAACTTATATCATTAAATGAATCATTTAATATCATTAAAATAATAATATAAATTAAATAACCTGTAAAAGTGGAATAATATAAACCACATAAAATGATATAGGTGTATAATAGAACTTATAACTCAAAGAAAGAAAATTGAGAAAAAAATCCATTATCGCTTTGGTAATATTGAATCTATAAACCCCATTAAAGAGATATCTAAAAATGGATATGTAAATAACCATAAATATATGGATAATATTATTAAACTAAATTCATGTTCATTATACACACTAAAAAATGGAGTGAATATGGAATATATATCACAGAAATAATAGTGAGAAGGGAAATCCCCTAACCTAGAGTATTTTTCCCTTAATTTCATATTTTTCTTTTTTATCATGATGAATAATAAACTTATGATAATTTTTCACATGATTGAGAAAATTTTTAAACTATATTATTACTTTTATTTCACTTATTAAAAATTTATATTTAATTACCTAATCAATTATGTTTAAGTTAGACGTTTTTACCATATTCTGTTTATGTATCAAAAATGACTTCGGTGGTTGAATTTGGTAAAATAGGTAATTATTTAAACTTATATATAATAATAATTAATTATTAATTACCATATTTATTAATAAATTTTAATTTTTAAACCAGTAAGTTAATATGTTTATGAAAAATGAACGAACATTACAATCAATTGATGGTACACCATATCCATGCATGAGAAACGTTTCCATTTTTCAATGATAATTTGGGAAAGAAGGAAAGTAATATTTTATATATAAAAAAAATTATAAAATAAATATAATTATATTTAATTATATATACTTATATATATATATCATTCTAGTGATGTAAAATTAATCACATTGCATTGAGGAGGTAGTAGTCCACATGTCGACAAACAACATTATCACTTTTTCAATGTGTGTAATTGTTACAATGAAAAATATATAATATATTTACATAATTATAATTATGTTATTAATATCATTATTATATAATTTTTATTATATAAAAAATTATGTTTACCCTTATTACCATCCATGTAACACGTTAGTTAAAAACGCTTCATATAAATTTGTAAGGATGTAGTTCACCGTACACACGAGCGACGTTATTGTATCCCCTATGGTATGGAATTTTAATAGGATATAGATGATATAATTATTAAATAGTTATAATTATGTTATAAATATCATATACAAACTTGAAATATTCCATTATTCCTAACCTCAAAAAGTTTTTATGGAAAAAAGGACGATATCATTTCGTAAGGCGGTAGTCCTCCATACACATGAATGATGATTTTGGAACCCATTTGATGGAATTTTGTGTGTTTCTAGGTAATAAAAATAATATAAAAAATCTATGTTTATTTATTATACTTATGTTATTATTTTTTCATGTTATTAGAGTAATTTAAGGGAATGGATAAATAAATAAATCAATAAATGCTTGTTGGTGAACATTACCTCTTCTTCGGGTAATTCCTTTTGGTTCGAACCAATGAACATACATGGTATTTTTTATCCCATATGATATTTTTCTATGGTAAGAAGATATAATTTAAGAATTAATGTGTGTAGATAATTTCTGATTCAAATGGCTTAAGGGTGTGAAGGGAGGAGGAGATGTGGTGGCCTTTTATAAGTGAGATGAGTTGTACACTTGTAATTTTGTTGAATGAGTCAACTCCATCCATGTATTTTTCATGTCACCATGACCCAATAATTCAAAAACTAAATAATTTAAGGTATAATGTCTAAATATATACATAATATTGGTTTTGAAAAATTTTATAGGTCATTTCCACCCATGTGATATAATTTTTAACAACTAAGTAAACACATTTTTACCTTAATCTTTGTAATTAATTTTAAGTTATTTCCCAATTAAAAATCATAAAATATTATTTGGAATTATTATAAATTATAAATTAATATTATTATGAATATGGAATCTAATTTTCAATAATTAATTCATAGAAGTGTAAATATTGAATTTGATATTAATTCTACATACGTGGCGAGACAAAAGGTTTTTAAGAAGAGTATTTTTTTTAATAAATATGAATATATAATTTCTCTATGAATAATAATAATAATATTAAGAAACTAAATTAATATTTATTTATATATATTAAATAAATTTCTTTTTTAAAATTCCCAAATTGGGATAATTTTAATTAAATAAAAATGAGAATCATTATGCATTTAAAAATAGTTTTTAGAAAACCCCATTTTAAACCAAAGAAGAAACATATAAAAACCCAATATAATGATTACTAAAATTAATTAAGTGGATTAAATATAAAAATATCTTCTTGAAAAATACTAAAAATTTATTTGTAATTTTAAACAACCTAATTTCTTCAAAAGAAAATGATTTTCAACAAAAACCGGTAATTTTAATTATTCACCAAATAATCAATATGTTCCAAAAACTCAAAATTCCCAAAAACTTATTTTTTATATTAAAAAAATAAAAATATATTTTATATTGTAAAAATATTTATAAAATATTATAAAATTAATTTTTAAATAAGTGTTCTTTAATATGGAGACACAATTGTTTTTTTTATTTTATATTTGTAGATAAAAATTGAAGTTAGTTGTATATCATGTATTGGAAACACATATGATAAATTTTAAGCATTATATTGAATATATTATATATAAATTTCATTAATATTGCACAATAAGTGTGATTTTTTGTTAATTGGTATAAGACCCCCTTTTTCATATTAAAATAGTTTTTTATAAATACATATCCTTTTATTTTCATAAGAGTTTTATTTTGATATATAATTAATATGTTACCAAGGTATATATATAAACCATATTTTCATAGTAAATTTATTCATGGTTATATATTTTATTCGAATGTATTGGTTATAATGGTAATATATATGATGGGATGTTTCTGTTTAGCGTTGCATGTTGAATATGCTATTGAACATAAAAATTTCATGGTTTCATATAACATAAGGTATACTAAGTGTTCCACGTAATAAAACATATATATAGTGTTTCATGTCCTTTAATCTTTCAAATATTGATTTATTCTTTTAAAATATTTGCATGTTAAATTATGTCCCACAAATTAAAAAAATTTTTCCTCTCAGTTTAAACATTATCAATGTAATCAAAGGTTAGACATTGAAAGTAATTTTTTTATAAACCCAAATAATAAAAAGGGATAATAAACTATCATATTATTATGAGATAAAAAACATATTATGGCCTTCTATAAAAACTCCTAATTATGTTTTCAAATAGGAGAACATTGGTGGGAATGGTGGGAAATCATAAATAATTATATAGTGTGATTGAGGTCATTGATCATAAGAAAGTGAATGATCAATGGAATGTTAAGGGCCTCACAAACATATATCTATGATGTTTGAAAATAAAATTGATTCATCAGAAATGAATATATTAGGATAACATTTATTCTTTTATATCCTTTTACTAGTGTTAAATATTTTCCTTACCATATAGACTAAGAGAATATGGAAATAAACTTATATGATTTGTATAATTTCAACGTTTTATAAAATTCCTCCACAATATATTATTTAGGTCAAAATGATGTGAATTCAGAATGAATTTTCAATTTATAAAACACTAAAATCAATATTTAAAGAACACATAAACAGAAAAGTTATAACAATATATTCCTCATGTAATTAGACATTAAACAAATAAAAAATGGTTCATATATGGTAATATAAGTCACAAAATTAATAAACCATCATATGATGCATTAATATTTAGAATTAAATATTAATACATGATTTTCAAACAAAATTAGTATGAAAAAAATCTTCTTTAAAATTCTTCAAACATTTCCTTACTATGATTGAAACCCAATGACTAGAAAGATTTGACCATATAATCTTCTAAGATAAATAAAATATTATTCCTAAAAAACCTTATTTTTATTAAATAAAAATAACATTATCCTGTAAAAATATCTTACTAGACATGAAATCACATGGTCTAGTGGTAGGATTGAATCTCTTATCATACATCGGTCATGGGTTCAAGCCCCACAACCTACCCGAATGTGATGGTATTTCACCCAGTATACAGGATGTCATTTTTACCCATAATAATTCAAAATAAATCCTCCCTAAAAACAAATCATGTTAATCCTAGGGTTTTAAAATAAAACTACAAAGAAATATCTCTAAAAAATGGAATTAGAAACCTCAAAATATTTACTACTTGAAATTATCAAATGAGGTGTCTAAGACATTGAACTTTTAATCATCATAAATATTATAGATATATGATGGTATCCATAACTCCTAATATAACAACACATAAAAACATCATAATATCTAATGTTTTCTAAAATAAACTTTTATACCAACTATAAAAACACAGACCCCACACACTTAGATTCGGTGATGAAATCGTACACTTTACATTTATTGATTTAATGCCCATAATTTTGAACCAATTTTTTCATCTAAACATTACATAAAAAATCATAAAATTGGATCACTTACAACCTCGATGAAGGTTTAGGTTTAGAGTTTTATATAATTAATATGAAATCAAACATAAAAAATTCAAATTGCTTTAAAAGTGAATTTATCCCAATTAACCCTTCTTTTCTTTATCATATTAATACATCATCATGATCCATATTTAATCACTACTAGACATAACTTGTTCAAAAAAATTATTTAAAACTTATGGTAAAAGAAACATAAGAATGGTGGGAACAAATTATTATAAATGATAATCTTAATAATTTATAATTGAATGTCATCAATGAGCATAAAAAGTGTATATGTGTAGAACGAAATAATCAGAGTGTATAGACACATCATGAAATAACTCATACCGATCAATACATGTATCATTAAATATGAAATCATGAAAAAGAAATGATTCATCATATTTAATAACCATAATTCATGTGATATCAATCTCAATCATGAGAAACATTATTAAACCATACCACACAATTAAATCTCTTTTTAGTAACAAGGAGCATAATATTCATAGAACAAACTGAAAACCATTTTAATTGAAATAATTATTAGTCCAACTTCTTATATAATCATTACCCAATGTATTGGAGAACTATATGGGTACACCCATCATATAATATGTATTGGGCTCAACTAAAACTATCTGGGTTGTGCAATCATATATGATATTATGGGATCATCAGTCCCTATTTGGGCTACTTCATCTTATAAGATGTAACTGGATCACCCGGTGATATCTGAACCTTCCCTTCTTATAAGATTTCCAAAAAAGAAAAAAATAAATAATGCAAATAGATATTTCATCATTAAAATCATAGAAACAACCATTATCCATTTCATAACTTGATTAATACAGGGAAAGTAAATGGGTTTCGCATTAATTTCATTGAAACATGATTAACCCATGGAAAATAAATGAGTTCCATAAAATTTTATTCAAAACATGTTTAACCCATAGAAATGAAATGCATTTTATTATAATCTTACTGAACCATGATTAACCCGTGGAAAAGGAATAGGGTTTATATAAATCTATTTTAAACCTAATTAAAACATTAAATATAAACGGGGTCCATAAATTTTTTTTTGAAAAGTGATTAACCTATGGAAAAGAAATAGATTCCATAAAAATATCTCTAAAACAATCAAAATAAATCCTGATAAAGTTTAAGGATGGTATAGTTACAAAATATCCCCTTCATAATATGATTAAAAAGTGTGGTTGTTTACATTTATTAATGTAAATACCATTAAAATATTAATAAAACCATTTTTTATGAAAATAAACATTCCATTTTGAAATCATTTTTTCTAAAGCATGAAATATTTTAAAATCCATTTATTGGAAATAAACCTTATAAAAATATAAAGGGTTATTAAAAAAATTAATACTTATTAAGAAAAAAATAATTTTTTATTAAAAAAAATTCATTGAAAAAAAAATTCAAACATATTTAGAAAACATGGATTAGGACGAAAAATAGTTTTCTTCCAAAAAAGATTTTTTTTACAAAAATACACTTCTTGAATACATTAGTTCATAAAGAGAGAAAAATAAAATTAAAACATGTTTTCTCATATAATAAAAATAGGATAATAAAATCCATTATTTTATTGAGAGATAAAACATAATATAACATCATTGGAAGTATAATCATAATCAATCATGATAAATGATGAGATTATAACATATGACTCTGACCACATTGGTAAATTTGATTCTCAATACACATGAAATAATATAAAAAAATGAAACTTTTAATATCATTAAAATAATTATATTAATTATATAACATGTAAAAGGGTAAGAATATACACCTCAATGTGGAATATAGGTGTAAAACATAACTTATGACTTAATGGAGACAATGTTTGACAAATATCCCTTACCACATTGGTAACATTGATACCATTAACCGCATGAAAGTTAGATCTTAAAATGGATATGTAAATCCAACTAAATTTAATTGTAATAATCATAAAAATATTATTTGGTACTATACACACTACACAATAAAAATAAGTGGTGTATATGGCATACATTTCAAAGTAATAAAAGTTAGAAAATAAAAACCCTTACCTTGAGTTCGATTCTCCATGATTATTATTTAAAATCCGAAATAATCAAATTATTTAAATTATATACATTCTTGAGAAAACATTACTTTTTCATTATTAATTTTATTTAACGGATATAAAAGTTATGTATAATTACCTAATCAATTTAGTTTTAGTCAGATGCTTTGACTATAATTGGATTCTGTGTCAAAAATGACTTTACTAGGTTGAATATGGTCTAAAATGTTATTATTTCAACATATAAATAATATTAATAGTTAAATAATTATAATATTTACACATTAATTATTATTTTAAAACTAATGATGAAATATGGTTATGAAATATGAAATAACATTATGATCACGGAGATAGTAGGTAGTATATAAGCTTGGGAAACATTTACATTTTTCAATAATCATTATACAAAGAATGTATGTAATATTTTAATATTAGATAATTATAATTATAACATAAATACATATATATATATAATTATATATAATTATATACAATTATATATATTCTTATTGTGATTTAAAAGGAATCACATTGCTTTGAGGAGGCAGTAGTCCTAATTTCCACGAATGACGTTTTCAGGTTCTCAGTGTGTGAAAATGTAATAATGAAAATAAGATATATTTTTTATAGATATATAATTATTCTATTATCTTTATAATTATTTCATGTATATCAAATATATTCATTATAGTTACCTTAATTACCTTCCATGTAATATGTTTTTTTAAAAACACTTCACATCACCTCATGAAGGGGTTATCTGCTATACACACAAGTGAAATTATTGCATCCTCTACGGTATAGTATGTTAAAATCATATAGAAGATATAATGACCCTATAAAGATACTAGTTTAAAAAATTAATTATATAAACATAATTCATTCATTATTCGAAACCCAGATAGTTAGTAATTGAAAAATGAGGGACGTTAGTTTGTGCGACTTTAGTCCACCATACACATCAATGATGATTTTGTTATCCATTTCATATATGTTTGTGTGGTTTTAGGTTATACAAAAATCATAATGATATCTAATTATAGTTAGGATACTGAGGTTATTATATAATAATTTTATAAGAGGAATTCATGGTTTTGGATAATGGAATAAAATAAAAAAAGGTCATTGATGAGCAATACATCTTGTTTGAGGAACTTATTTTGGTTTGAACCAAAGGTAATCCATGGATTTATTTATGTCAAAATTGAGGCATCTAGTATGAGCTAAGGGAATTTTTATGTTATTTTTTCAAATATTCGCCCATACAATTATTGTATTGGTGTGAGGTGTGGTATAGAGGTGGTGGACTTTCATAAGCTAGGTGAGTGGAACACTTGTAATTTATTTGAAAGTGTGAATTACACCCACATTTGTTTCACTTAAATGGGACCCAGTAATGCACAAAACTCTATAATGGAAGGTATAGGGACAAAATATGGCTATATAATAGGTTCTGTAATAGTTTTTAGGTTATTTTCCCCTTTAATATTAATGTTTAACAACTAAGTAAACCCATTTTTACTTTAATTATTGTAATTAAATTTTACTATAGTCAATAATTATTTGGTAAAAAATAATATTGGACTAATTTCAAATCAGAATTTATTATTATTTCAAATATGGAATCCATTTTTCAAATTAATTTCCTTGAAGTGGCAAAAGTAATTTTAATATTAATCCTATAGAAGTTTTGATACATATTGTTTTTAAAAAGATTTTTGTTTTTAGAAAAGGTTGATTCTATATTAACTGTATGACTAATAATAATCATTATATGAATATAGTATAATATCTACCAATATATATAATGAAGATTTTATTTAAAATAATATTAATTAGTGATTAAATATGACTTATGTTACCTGAAAAAGTATTTAATATTTTTTTAATTTTTAATTAGATAATTTGTTGAAAGGAAATGAATTTTTAACTAATATTTGATATTTTATTATATTCCCTTAAAATGAATATTTTCCAAAAATCCCAAAATTTCACCCAAAGTAAATTTTGATATTATACTTCAAAAAATGTAGTTTATTTTTTCAAATAAATTTTTTAATTGTGTTAAAAATTATTTTAAAATTAGTGATCCATAAAAAGGTGATCAATTTTCTTTGAAATGTATACAATTTTTATGGGAAAAAGTATTTTTTTATATAATAATAAGAAAACACATTTGATGAATGGTATGTATTATATTGAATACATTATATATAAATTTCATTAATTTAATCCAATAAGAGTGATTTTTTTAATTTATTTGAATAGAACACATTTGTGCACACAAAAATTGTTTTTTAGAAAAATATTTCCTTCAATTTTCAAAAGGGGTAGATTTTTATTTCTAATTAATTTTTAATAAAATAATATACGTAGAACGAATTTTAAAAATTTAGGTCATTCTTTTCATATATTCAATTCTAATGGCTAGGTTATAATGGTATTATATATCGTGGGACATTTATTTTTGGTGTTTCATGTTGAATATGCTATTGAACATAAAAATATAGAGGTTACGTGTAACAATATCTAAATTGATTATTGTTTTTAAAAAAAGATGAAAATTATTCCTTGTCTCCTTAACACCATAAAATATAATTTTATTCTTTTAAAATATCATGGAATAATTCGGATTCCACAGAAAATTGATGTATCATCATTCAACAAGAATCATCATCTACTACACTCTATATTGGAAACAATAATGAAATAGTATAAATACCCTTTATAATATGCTAATTTGTTTTCATTTAGTTTCACTGAGACTTATCTTCCACACATTATATTAATTTTTTTATGAAATAATTCATCTCATCCTCTATAACTAGAGTGGAATTAATATCGAAGAAGCATTGGAGTAAGACTAGTATCTATATGTGAAAATATATTTCTTATGTTGATAGGGAACCCATCCCCAATTCTCATATCCTAACACCATATATAGATGATCCATTAGACTAGAAATTCCTATTTATGTCACAACCATTATTTTAACAAAATAATGTTATATAATAAATTTCATTAATTATAATGAAAAAATGATAGAAGGAAATTTAATCTTATAAATAAAAACATATATATTCTTATAATTTTTAATTATGTATTGAAATATATTTTATTTCATTATTTCATTTTCCTAATTGAATAAAAATAATTATTTAGAAAAACAAACTTAATTACTCAAATCCATTTTTATACAATATAATGAAAATTAAATTTTTTCTAAATATATA
This sequence comes from Viscum album, assembly GCA_963277665.1. NCBI lineage: Eukaryota > Viridiplantae > Streptophyta > Magnoliopsida > Santalales > Viscaceae > Viscum > Viscum album. The sequence goes on from OY728131.1 coordinate 1,939,741,746, forward strand.
AAAAATAATTCTATCAAACAATGAAAAAAATCACATGAAATTAAATTGAACCAAAAAACTAAAAATAACCTAAATGGAGAATGGTTGATGTCAAAAAACATCAATCGGTTATAACCAACCAATAATAAATTAAATAAAAATACTATGAATGGATCAAATAAAAGGAACCAAATAAAGGTAAACCATTAAGTAATGATTCAAAAAAGCTAATATAGAACCTCACCTTAAAAAGTATTTTTTTTAGTTTGGTTTTGTTAGATTTATACTATTTTAAATTATTATTCTTTATTTACATTTGGTTCTTTTGAATTAATTTTATTCTCTTTTAGTTTAATTTGGTTACAATAAGATTGATTAATTTTATATAATTTTAATTATGTTTTTTTGTATTTTTTACGGGTTTATTTTTTATTTTTCAGTCGACTTTGTATTTTTAGTTTAGTTTGGTTTATTTTATTTCAATTAATTAAAGATTCCATAAATATGGATTATTATAAGACTTCTTATATCATTTAAAATAAAAATAATTTTATATCTAACCAATTCAATTTTAGTCAACTTAATGACATCATTAAATATTATAATTTAATATATTTTTATACATGTCCAATGCACAACATACAACTAGTAAGTTTACTTAAATTAAAATAAAAATATTATGCGGATAGTTTATTTATGATTCATTACAATAAATCACATGATTTTAATTTAAATTAACACACAACATAATTTATTTCAACCACTTTGAATATTTTCTCAAGAATATCAAATTTATTTTAAGTTATAATTCATAATGTGATTATTTAATACTCTCAATAGATTCAATATATAACATTATTTAATTTTAATTACTCATAATAAATCAATATGAATTGAAAATCCTATATTCTTAGAATATTTAGATTACATGTTGAGTATGATGTTGACATATAAAATGATAATAAAGGAAAAACCTTATAAACTAGAAATTACATGTGAATAAGTACCTTTTAAACCCATGAGTAAGAATTATATCAAGAAATAACTAAATTAATAGATATATTTGTTGATTTAATTTATTATTAATTTATATCTAATATATTAAATATTCTCAATTGTGTTTTAATCATTATAAATTGTTAATCACTTGTTAATTTTAATCATTGTTTTAAATTTTCATGTTTTTTTCTTATCATTTTTAATTTGAATTTTTAAATTCGGTGCAACTGCTTTTACATTTGATGTCAAATTTTTTACTTAGATTCAAACTCATTGTAGTTTTCCAATTATAAAGGAAAAATTATATATTTTATTTATTTATATTTTACTAATTTTTTTCTTTCTAATATTCATGTTTAAAAATTACTTTTCCATTTCATTGCATACTAATTGTAATTGATTTAATCTTTTATTTTTTAGACATTATTAAATTTAACCTGTAAAATTTATTTCAATATATCTCTTTTTTGGATTTTTTAAATTTTAATTTTCTTATGTATAAATTGTATCTCTATGTAATTTCATATATTAATTGCAATTTAAATTTTTTTTTCTAATTACAATTTTTTATACTTATTAATTGAAGCTTGTATTGTTTATTTATTTTCACCTATTTATTTCTATTTATTAATTATAATTTTCATGTTTATTGATTTTCACTATGTAATGCCACTTATTCTAATAACCAATCATAATTTTAACCCATAATTAATCATCCATTAAATTCCAAAAAGGATATATTGTTTTTTCCCTAGTTAATCCTTCACTAAGAACTAAAACATTCAAAAACAAAGAATATAGTTTCTATAATTTTATCTATTTAACCACTCTAAAAGTAATCATAATAAAGTACCAAAAATTAGTTTTCTAATCCTAATATCTTGTCATACCGTACCATGTGTTGTGACAATAATATTTTTTGATAAAAATGAAATATTAACAACATAGTAAACATTATTAAATAGAAAATCATCATGAAATAATGACATAAAAACATCAATCTTAAAATCATATCACACACCATAGACTTATATATACCTTATCTAGAAAAAAAATATTCACTCAATGTAAATTATTATAATGTAAAATTTTCTCCAATAAATAAATGAATAATAAATGAAATATAAAATTACCAACTCCAACTATTGATTTATAAGATACATGTTTCCACGAATTTGATCATATTTCATTGAAACATCATTTCTTTAGATTATTTTTTAATTTAATAATTAGGAAATGTTCATATAAATATTAATTATCTATAATATGATAAACATAAGTAATTTATATGTTAAAAAAAATTTCAAATAGAGAAATGAATATATTTATATATAAATAATATAATAAAACCTAGATTATTCCCATTCAATCATCTCCTAAAATAGAGAAAAAAATAACTATCAATAACAAGTATAACCTAATGATAAATACTAATTATCCATTTTCAACCTGCATAAAATTTATACATTAATGCTTTAGTAGTTCTTCAGGCACCATAAACCTTATAGTCTTTTCATTCCAGACATCAGGGAAGATATATCAATGTTACATTGGAATATATATATAATTATTTGCATTTTTTATTATTATATTTAAAATCTCATAAATAGTATTTTCTCATATCTCTACCTATGGTTTGTTATTTATTTCCCCACCAATATCTCTTGATGTTATTTCTTGGACATGTATAATGTTACTATGTTTTTCAAATTTCCTTATGGAACTCATGTATCATTTCCCATAATTTACAATTATATTGAAATTATCATTATAATCAACCATAATTTGGTGGTATCATTTAGAAATACCTCATGTTTGACCATACCATCTATCAATAAATTTTGCTTTTAATGAAAAATTACACATATACACACATATACATATATAATTCATGTAACAACCTTGAATTTATAAATAAAAATTTAATTTCTGATTATATAATTGGTTTATATATCATAATAGAGGTGATAGAAACTAATATCACCTTATCAATAATTTAAAGGATACTATTTCTCATATATTTCTATTGGAATAAAAATCAAAATTTGGGTACAGTAATAATATAAATATATTACAGGTCTTAAGAAAAATTTTTAAAAATACTATTTTATTGAATGTAAAAAAAATTTAAAAATATTTTTTATAATTTATATAATATTAAAAAAATCATCAATTTTTTTGGATTGACTATGTAGGAATGATCTTATAATTAATTTCTAGTTTTTTTAGAAATAATTAATTATTAGATATATAGTGAAAAAATACCTACTTTTTATAATATAATCACTTTTATATGACGTATATGTTTTTTAAATAATTTTAATATATATTTACATAATTTAAATTAAATAATTTAAAAACACTATGTAAAATAAATAAAACCTATGAATATCATTTTATAAAATCAAGTAATATTTTTATGTAAACTAATTTTCATCTTTAACGTTAATTTAGTTTAATCATGCGAAAGATTGGTTTTGGATTTATTTTAATAACATATAAATATTATTGTATCAATAATAATTTCTTAATATCATTATAAATTATAATTTTGATAATTTGTTTCGATTTTTAATATTTATCTGTTCAATACACTTTCAAATAAGGGCTTTTGCGCTTTATGTGTGTTAGTGCTATAATTAACTTATCTAACTCTTGGAAATTTTATTTTGAATAATTTTTATATATTTAAAATAAGTATGATAAAATTAATAAATAATATAAATTTTTATTTCTTACATTATAATTTGTCTCTAATGGCAATAGTAAAGTAATTGATGTATTGGTAAATTAGAGGAAAAGAGTTTAATCCTTGTGAGAATTGCTATAACATGTGAAACAAATATATAATATTGGATGGTTGGTGGATTCTAGACCTTATCACTTTCTCCACACCATTATGGGAAATTTTTTTGGCCTTTGGCCTTGAATAATGGAGTGACATTATAAAGAAATATTGAGTTTTTACAAAACTGATCTTTCTTTCAATTATAAAAGTACAATACTTCCTCCCCATTTATCCACCCATTATAAAGACATGGATCATCCAAAACATTTACCTAGTCTCTCTTCGAAACCATATCCATTTCTTTGATGGTTTGGTAAGAATGATTGATCTATCTGAAAAGTGTTATGGGGTTACCCAAGGGGGAACATCCAAGGGAAATATAATATTATCACCGTAACATTTCTAAGACATTTTATTCATCTAATATTATAATGTTCCATAAAAACATGAATATATTATAACACCAACATTTAAACTCTAATGAAATATTATTACTCTATTTAAAAATTCACTTATTACTTCCTCCAAAATCACTAAGAAAAACAAAGACATCATAATGTGTTTGTGTCAACTACCATAAACAACATGCCTTATTTTCCATGACCAACGACCATTAATGATATGAAAAATAAAATTAATATTTAAAAAATCATATTTTTAACACTATTAGTATTCATTAATTATAATTTATGACAATATATAATTAATAAAAATAATAAATGGTTACAGTGACTTTAACCATCTTAAATAGACTTATAAAGGCTTATTTCATAATTTTTATCATTTTGGGATAAAAATTGAAATGGTGTATTTACTACAATAATAGAATAATAAAGGAAATAATCCAATTTTTTTGTTCAATACGTTATTTTTTAACACCATCGACCACAATCCAGAAATTAAAATTGTTACAATGTAATTTTCCAAATAGACATGATTAATTGATGTAATGATACAGTATATTAAAAATTAATTAAAATAATAATAAAAGGAATTTATAAAATAAAATTTGATGAATAAGGTTTTTGAGTATATATTTACTAAAATAAATTTAATTATTTTTAATTTAACTGCATGTACAAATCACTTTTTTTAAAAATGTATGGGATCCCAAGAACCATTTTCCATATTTTTGGGATACAATTTTAAATTTCATTTTCTCCATTATACAATATCTTATTCAAAATTATGACTTCCATGTCCTCTATATTTGTTCCTTAAATATAAAACTATTTTAATTTACCTGTCATTATTTAAAATAATACACATTTAATTCCATCACAATTTTCTCACTTATGTAAACCTTATTATTAAGGGAACTTAGCTTTCTATAAAATAATGTCATGTATAACCCCATAAATATTAAAACATTGAATGTTACTATAAACACATATTTATTTCATAAAAACACTTTTTATGTCAATTATGGTTTTAAATTTAATTTTTTTTATTGTGTACTACAAAATTTCATTTTCTCTTATTGAAAAGAAAAAATTTATGTGATTATTTTTATTCTGACTTATTCAATTTTTTTTAGAACTATATTATAAAATTTCTACCCATAATCAATAAAAATTATTCTATTTAATAAAAATTGAACATTAAAGGTAATTTTATACCATTATCTTTTTAGAAGTTATATGATATATCTTTTAGTTATGCCTTGAGATGGTTTTTTAAACCCACATTATTCTCATGTTTGTAATAATGCTTCTTAATTCAATATGGTCTTCTTTTTATTTTATGGAACATATATTCTTGTACAATTTATAGTGGTAGTTCTCCTATGATTTTATGGTTGGGATAATTATATCCCTTCAATGCAATGGGTAATTTTTACTTCACATGTTATTCCATATAAAATGCATGAGTGGGGATTCACCCTAAAAGAGTCATTAATTACACTAAAAATGATCAGATTATAAATTTATTATTTAAAAACCACATCTACGACTAATGTGTATTGAGATGGTAGTGTGGGGTCAATCACACATAGGCAACTAGAAGACAAAAAATCATGAAACTCAAACCCTGAATAAGGATTCCTCACATTCACTATGTTGGTTTAGTTTCACCAGAAAAATGTAGTTTGGATTTACATTGGATTATATATAATGCACTAGGTTTAATTCCATGTATTTTGGAAAAAATATTCATATGTTTTTTAAGGTATAATCCAATTTCTTATGTTACAACGTGGTGTAAGGGTTATCAATTGGTTATGGTCCAACCAATTGGATCTATATAAGTTTTAACTATAGATTGGTTCATTTATATCTAACAATATATATATTACACTTATCTTATATGATATAATCATAGGACAATGGATATAGAATATTCAACACCAATTTGGTCATATTCATTCAATTACACCTTCCATGGTAAGAGATGTGCAATAGGATGTGATAAAAAGTTATTTTTAACCATATTTATAAACATAGGTTTACCATTATTTAATTCATGGATTCTTTAGGTATAGATATACCCTTAATGTGGACCACTAATACTACTATTATTTGATAAACATAAAGGTGATGATCAAAATAAATTGAATAATAAAAATAATCATTATAATCATTAATAAAATTCAAAATATAAAATACACTATTAAAAAAAGAGGGAATAAATAAAAAATTTACTATTAAGGAATAACCAATGATGAAACACTGAAATCATTGAAATCAAATTATAATAGGTGTTGATGCATTTGTCAAAATAGAAGTATAATTTAATCAATAGAATATTGAATTTAGAAAACCAAATGACACAAATTGTTTGGATAAAGTGAATAAAGGATTGAATTAAACCTTAGTTTGGAAGGAATAGCTTATTAAGTAGATGATAAAATAATAGAAACATTGGTCCTATAACACAATATCCACAGCGAGTTTCACTAAAATATTTATAGGTAAGAATGTTACATCACACCTAATGTTTTCACATTGTGTATTTTATTTATTTGGATTATGTATCAACATTTACATGTTAGGTAAAAGATTCACATCAATAAATTTAGATCCAAAATCTCATATTAGAATCATAAATATTTCTGATGTATTAGCCTTCATTTTAGTTAGGATTATATTCTTAATTTTTCCTTATCATGTAAATTATACACAATGTGTATGTTATTCACATCTTATACTTCCTCTATGACATGTAATTTTAATAGGAAATAGACATTGAACATATCATGATGTGTAATGTATTTACACATTGTGTATCCACTTCATGTCATGTAATTTCTCATGAGACAGCCTTTGGTTCATAGGAATGTGGTGAATAAGAAAAACATCTCGTAAACCCCTTTCATAACATGTAAAACCAGTTTTGGAATTTTTTTAATTATCTCTTTGAGTACATAATACATAATTTTAAATAAAGAAAACAAAAACCTTGTTCATTATCAATTAAAACATTATTGTAAATTAAATTATTTTTTCCAAAATGTGTATATACATTTGGATTTTCAAATTCCCCCTCACTTGAAAAATTTCTTGTCCCAATAAAAAATATCAATAGGGATTCAAAATGAAATAACTTTTAAAAAACGAAACATGCATTAAAACCATGGAAATAAAACTAAGTGAATGTGGAATAAGTAAATTCTACAGAATCAATCCTCTATCTAAAAAATTTAATTCTTTCTAGTTTAGTTATTTTCGCTAGATTTTATCAACTTTTAATTACTATTTAAGAACTATTGCTCAGAATTATAACAATTTTTTCTATTTAACTCAAAATAATTTTTATATCATATATCAAAGTAATAAATAAATAGAGATATTCTTATTCCCTTAGTACATGTTCCTAATCATATTCTTTCATTTCTTATATCATCCCTACTTCATAAAGAAATATATATGTTATATCCTGAGGGATTCACAAATAAGGTTCAAATTTCACTGAGGCTGAGGATATTTTGGTAGATATAGATAATAATTCTCTAAAAGGTGGGTAAGATCTATAGAAAAATTCATGATAAACATGAATATTATAATGAAGTAAAAAATCCTGAACAAAATGTTTATATACTCCAAACAGCTTAACATGGGTCTATAAATTAATCACGATAACACGTATAATTCCCCATATTCCTTCTTTTTCATTTATTATTAATTTTTTGTGAGTAATTACTATGTCAGATCTTATATTCATCACATATCCACATATGATCCGTTATATTAGTAATTGGTATTATAATGATGATTTTTGACCTTCCTAATAAAGAACTGAATTTTTTATCTCATATTTTCAAAGGAACCAGGTAGGGGTGGAAAATGCCAAAAGTAATCTGGAACCACATTATATTGATCTGGTGAATGATTCATTATAATTCTCTCTTGTAGCAATATCACATGTCTATTAGTAGAGAAAATTAACCCACAATTTTTCAAAAGAAAATCATGGCATTGTACTAAGAGCTCTTTAGTAAGGGATAATAGGCTTGAAATAGATCTAACCTAATAATGTTGTTCATGGATACTATATAAAAAATAAGGAATGATATATAGGTTGGCGTCATAAAAAATGGCACCCCAAATATTTCTTCAATCATTCTTTAAGTTTCATTTTTTAATCATAGCCTCAATAATATCTCAATGAATTTTATGATAGTTTTATACTCCCCATGTACCTATCATGGGACATAGTCTAAAAATAATATGATAATGTGAGTCAAGAACTCTCTTAGGAAGGGGAGTATATAAAATGACTAGACATTACTCAGGGCATAGTATATAGTAATATGTAAATAAAAAAAACTACAATAATCTAGAATTTGAATTAAATTAATCAACTCATCAATCATATAAAAAATCTAAACTGGAATAAAACAAAAATATAAATAGTCTCCAACCTAAATTTGACCTTTATTTTGATGTGTGTAATGATATTTGATGTTTAAATCTGCTTTTAATGAAATATTTCTCACTAACTAGGGAAAATAGACAATAAACCATATTTTACTTTAATATTGATCATGATGGACTCCCACACAGTAAAAATATTATATTTTCATCATTATTATCAAAATAATCATGGGAGTTATATTAATATAAGAATATAAAAAATGAAATGGAAATTTTGAATTTGAATTAAGTGAATCGAGGGCTCCATGTAGTGAAATTCATTCCATTAGAAAAAATTTAGATGTAGATTGGAAATTGTAATACCATTAAAAATTGTTAAAAATATAATAATTTCACTTGATATACCATTTTTTCATAAATTATAACCAAATATTTCAAAGAATATTGTACATGGGTAAATAATCCAAAATAGTGGAATGAAACTCAGATAAAATATAGGAAGTTTGTATATTGATGTCCTAGAGGATATTTCAAAAAATTTATTGAAAAAGGAAAAAGTTCTAAATAACATAATGAAAATAAAGAATAAAAAATTATGGGTATCCTTAATAATGTGATGATACTATGGTCATCAAGTAGTTAGATAAAAAATTTATTATCTATTATCTCCCATTTCTTTACATGTATATTACCCTATGTAAGAGCCTGTGGTAGTTTTATAGAGCTCTTGAGGATTCTTGGTATGATAAACCACATCAGAAAGGCATCGACCATGAATATCATGTGGTATAAATGAATTTTATGATTATCATGGAGGAGGATCCTGATAATAATGGATCTAGAGATCAATATCCTCATTATACCTCTAGATGTTATCCAAATATTGAGCTACCACATGTGCTAGTTAAGATGGTGGCCTAAAAGACTCAACAATGATCATAAAAGATATACCAGAGTATATTGACTAAAGTAATGTTATAGTAAATGGAATATAATCTCGAAAGAAGAATAGAAAAAATAAAAATATATAACATCTATATATATAAGGAATGATACATCTATGAAAAAGGTATCAAATAGGAATAGAAAAAAAACACCAAATATAAGCTTATATAGAGCACAATAGTGGAGTGGTACAAGGAAAAGACTATATATCATGAGTATGCACATTGGTATATGCATCACATGTCCTTATAGAATATTTGTGTATTGTATTATCTCAAAAAAATTTATCTCATCGTCGAAGGAATTAGATAGAGGATAATCCTCTTTAAGAGATGTTTTGTGGGAGAAAATGGATCAGTCATTTTGGAGGAGGTGATGTGTTTATTTTTACTATGTTCATATGTATTTAAGATAGACCAAGAAGAGGACCATAGATGAAGATGGAATGTGATGCACTTTTCCCTGTCAGGTCTACACTGTAAAATAATTCTTCTAGGTAGCATGGTCAGTGATGTCAAAGCAAAGATCGGTCCAGGTGGGAGGTTGTGTTGGTAATGATATAAAAGTGGTAGTAGCATGTGGGGCTGTGTGGAAATATAAAGAGACTAGTGTATTTTGAGGGTAGTGAAGTGAGATTGGTTAGTGAACATGATGTGGAGACATTAGCAATGATTCTTATGTTTCTTTTATAATGATTGGATAAATAAAAATATATCTCTTGGAATGGGTGGTGTGGATGAAGGTGTATTAGGTTGATAGGTGGTGATGGTGGGTTACATGTTAGTGGTAACATGGGACGAGGCTAGGATAGAGGTGGTGGAAGTGGTAGTACTGTTGGATGTAGAGACATGTGTAGGTGAGTCTAGGTTAGCTACAGGCTAGGAATGTACTTCGTTAGCACCCTCAACATAACCCGTTTTCCACCCATAAATACTCCCACTCATCATCAGTATCTCCATCTTGTGAAGAATAAAGAGGCTAATAATCTCTGTATTTCATAGGTGGGGGAGATAATAGGTAGAATTTAATGTGTTCTTATTTTTATCCATATGGGTAATGAAAGTTCCCACATTAGCATACCTCAATTCATCTTTGCATGGTCTCAGTAAAACATAGTGAACTACCTGGATATGTTGATGCATGGGTTTTCTAGGGCTAAGTCGAGATTTATTACCTCAATATGGATCATAGTCCCCTAAGAATTACCTAAATAAATCAATGCTTGATCTAGGATCCCATGAAGGATTCTAAGGTAATCACCTCATAGTATTGTGCTCTTCATCATTCAAGGATCTTAAATACTCAGAGGGTCTTTTGATATCTTTTCCCAAAACCATGAAACATCTGTCTTTTTTGGCACAATCTTCATGGTTTGTAAATATGGGGAGTTTATGAAGTAGTTATATTAAATTTTGTGTTTGAAACCAACTTTTCCAAGAGTGATCACTCATGGCCTACCTCTAAGTCTGAAGGTGATGGAATCAATGGCTACCTCAACGGTGGTATGAAACTCTAGGAAGAGTTTCATGATGGTATCCCCTCACATGTAGGTAATGGAGAATAGGTTTATATTGATAAAGAGTTTAATATACTTATAATGAATCTAGATATCCTTGAGCACCCTGAGATATAGTTTTTTGTTGGTTATCATAGGCAACAATTGGAGATGCAGCTACCTTACTTTGTGCTCAGGTACCGAGAACTAAAAATATGGGTGGAGGTCTAAGCATCTAGTGCACAATGACCCACTAGAGGTTAACTATGAGTCTATATAATTTTAATCAAAGGTATAGTTGAAAGTAGAATATAATGTGTATGGATCTATGGGTGGTTGAAGATGAGCATCCATCCACTGATTGGGTGGAGTAGGTGTCTCGTCATGCTCGGGCATGCGTTTGGCAGTTGAAGTGTGTGTGGTTTTGGTGAAGTATATTTCAAATGGTAGGTAAATAAGGGGGAAGGAGTTGTGGTTTGGACTGAGAGGATAGAAATATGTAGGAGGAGGGATGACCAGTGGTGAGGGAGGCCGTCGAGTGGCGGTTCAGAAGGGGGTTTGTGCGAGAGAGAAGAAAACAAGGGGATGATCTTATTCAATGAACCTATGGTTCATATAATTTTAAATCTACATGAAACATACATTTTTCAATGAATAAACAACCTATAAATACACAATTTTCATAAATTTTAGGCCTTCAACATTATAAAACATTTTAAAAGATACACATCCTGTATTTTGAATTTTGTTCCCCCTTCTAGAACAGGTCATTTTGAGAAGATTCTAGAAAATCTACCTCCCTAGGATCTAAACAATGTTATTGGTCCTAACCTAGGTTGCCTCCAAATCAGTTTATTATTTAATGTAATGATATAGAATATTTTAGGTTCATATGAATTTGAACGGGAAGATATACACCTCATGGAATGTATCGTGAAATATTTTGATTCTTTTTCCATTAAACTTGATGGGCGGTTCCTTGCATTTTTTAATCACAATAGCCTCATAGTGGGACACATTAATGATTTTGGAAGGACCCGACCCTCATGATTTTGTATTTTGCGGAAATAATATCAATTGGAAATTAAATAGAATAACATTATCTCATAGTGTGATGGTTTGATGTGTAATTCTTTAGTCATTCAATTTTTTTTCCTTTTCTTTATAAATTCTGTAATTTTCATTAGAATCCATCTTGATTTATTAATGATTTTATATCTATATAATTATAACATCCCCAACTTCATGGTCATCCATGTTAAATTTTTCTATATCCATGTAAGATATTTTTTCTAATTCTTCTAGTAGCTGACAATTTTTTCTGTACACAAGGTTGAATGGAGTAGTATTGAAGAGCATCTGGTATGTTTTGTGATATTCCCAAATTGGATCATCCACTTTGACAATAATGTCATTTATACTTGTATTAACAATATTCTCTAGGGTTTTTTAATTTCCCTATTTTAAAATTCCACTTTCCCACTAAATTGTAGGTGGTAGGGATTTTATATTTTATAACTAATTCCATAAATTCCAAGAAATACCTTCACTAAATTATGGACTAGGTGAGTTCCCTAATCACTAATGAGTAATCGAAGGAATATAAATATGAAAAAGACATTTTTCTGTAAAAATTATATTACAAATTTTTATGTTTTAGGAGTAGTGGATTTAGCTTCTACCCAAATTTTTATATAGTCAATGCTGAATAGAATATAAAACATCCAATGTCAATCGGGGAATGGTCCTAGAAAATCAATCCCCCATATTTTGAATATTTTTAATTATCGGATGATATATCGGTGGATTTCTTTTATTTTTCCAACAGTTAATGTTAATCAGCATCGATCACAGCTTTGACCAAATTTTATTTCCTCATAGTGTAGTTTGGTCAAATATAATAAACATTATATGATTTTTTTTCTTGGTATGTTTAGGTATATGATTCCATACAGCTAGTGATGTATGAAACATGTTGGGTACACATTGTATTTTAGTTTATGTAATGTAGTGCCACATTTATACATAAACATAATTCTTAAAATCTAATTCCTCACCTTAGTAGAAATGGTATGATTTGACTAAGAATATCTTCCTCTACCAATACGTGAGGTATGGGTAGAGTGACCCAGTGGTGAAATAATTTTTGTTATATGAGAACCATGGTCTGGATTTGGTATTAATTATTATAATGGTTTCTTTTGAGTATTTGTTCTCGATATAAATATTGTCACCATCAAAAATGTTGCACAATTAAAGTCTAAATAGATGACCATATATGGCGTTCATTCTTTTTTTTTTGTTTCATTTATAAATATATCAAAATATTATAGTAGTAGGATCTGTATTGTCTAATATGGTTTGTAATTCTTTTTTGTCAATAGATATTTAACTGTTACATGATCTGTTTAGACCACAACTTTGGATAGTATGAGGAATGATAGAAACAATTATAAAGAATATATAACATCAAAAATTTCCCTTTATGTAGTTGTATAATATACCTTAGTGACATTCAGTGGGTTATTGTCTTAGTAAATGCGAAGAAAATATGTTTCTCACCCACTATCCTAAGACAATTCCAATAATGAAATCATTGGCATTACACATTACCTCGATGTTCTTCCAATTTGGTGAAATGAAAACAGGAACAACCACCTTTATAATCATTAGGGTATTGAATTCCCATCAGCACTCTTCATTGAAATCAAAAAGAGATTCTTTTGAAAATATTTATTTCATGCATGGGATACTTTGGTAATGTCTTTTACGAAGGGGTAATAGAATCCTATATAGACCAAAATGATCCTTATAACTATTATTTTTGTTGGATTATGTATATATTTTATTACTTATTTTTTATTTGGATCCACTAACATTCCATTCACTATTTTTATATTTTTAAGACTATACCACCATGTACAATGAGGTGAAATGTTTTCCAGTTTTATACAAGTCATTTTTTTCCATAGTGTCTTAAAATTATATCTATGTTACTCAATAACACCTTGAAGGATCTTCCATATAAAATAAAATCTTTGATAATGATCTCCATGAACCCCCCCCCCACTATATTATGAAATATATGAGTGTATCATCAATGAAAATTTCCTGGTGAATTATATATACCAAATGACAGACAACTATAGGTGAAGGTTTTAAAGGGTAAATGAATTTAGTTTTGGAGTAGTCATCTGGATCAACAGAAATTTGATTCTATACTAAATAGACATCAAGGAAATAATAGGAATCATTCATTTCTAGTACATCTATAATTCGATCAATAAAAGGTAAAGGGAAATGATCTTTTCAGGTTGTCATGTTGAGGTTTTGATAATAAATGTAGACTCCCAATGCAGTGATCATTTGAGATCATATTACTTTATATTAATTGATTATTTAATGGTCCGACCACCCTTTATTTATAATGCATGTAGTGGGATCACCCATTCGTTTCCATATATAGAAAAAATTATCCCAACATCTATAATTTTCGACACTTATTTCTCTACAACCTCTTTCAACAGTTCTGTGTGCTAACTCTGGGGTTGGAATTTATGTTAATAATCTTATTCCAATAATATAATATGGGTGTATATTTTGGGGTATATGCATTTAATGTCACCCACTCCATATGGTATTTAGTTTTTTTTTATTTTTAAGACATTAATTGACTTGTCCTCTTGAATTTGGGTAATCATTAAGCTTATAATGTAAGGACCTAAAATTATATTAATGAGATTTCCCTTATTATGTTAATTTTATATAGTATAAATCACATGAAATCACTTATAGAATGTCAAAAAATAATTATAAATGAATAAATAATGAAATAATAGGTAATTCTAGAACTTATGAAACCTATACCGGTGAAATAATATCATGACATTATGAATAGTAATATAACCCTCATGAATAGTAAATCAGCCAAATGAATAGTAATATCACCCATATTTCTACAAATAAAATTTAGGAATCTTACAAATTAAATTATGATATAATTATATAATAGTACAAGTAAATGAGTATTTGAAAAACTATTAATTAAGTGTTGGTATTTTTGTGGGAAATAAATATTTATTTAAAACTTTTTAATTTATAAAATTATTTAAAATAAAATTAATTTTCTTAAAATATATTCAAAAATAAATATTTTTTTGGCTTATTATTTAATATTAATTTAATGATACCTTTGAATGACTTTGATAATGTTATAAAATCAGTTATAATTTTAAATACTATACTTTTTCGGTAAATCATGGTTTTAATAAAAAATAAAATTTATTATATTGGGAAAATTATTTCCATAAAATGGATTTCATTATTTTATTATACACATCGAAAATGATTAGGTTTAGTTTTTTGTATTTTCCAATAAAACATGATTTTTTTCTAGAAAGTAAAATATGAAAATTTACTATAAATGTTAAATAAATGAATTAATGTGTTATAGGTTACTTATGGATGGTGTAAGCCCATATTCTAGAAATAAAATTCATTATTTTAATATATTTGATGATAAATCTTAAACTATTCTTAGTATTGTGCCAAAATAATAAACAAATGAATAAAATATTCATAAAAAACCTCTCTCCTCCACTATAAATACCACCCCTTATCCCAACACCATCCAAGCTTTGAGCCATGTAAAATTTTGATACAATCCAATTACCAAGTCCCACCCCTACATACAAAATCTTCTGGTCTCATAAAAATATGAAAACCATTTCTCTAATGAGATTATCGAGGAGGAGTATTTAAGAGTTAAAATCCCCTTCCTTTTCCTTTAATTTTATGATCAAGTTATTTTCTTTTATTATTATCTCCTCACCTCCCCTCATCTAAGTAGATCAAAAACTAAATTAAATTACATTTAATGTAATTTTTAATTCTACTGTAATAATCCATAATCATTCCCCTTCTCCTCCCTTTTTTATATTAAAATTTGTTATGTCATCCATGAGGTGTTGATTCATCGCCTTCATTGACGACAAGTTTTCATTTTCCTTCACCATATTTAAGGATATTAATGAAAAAATTATAATGGTTGAGATAGATTTAAAAACATATATTATAACCTTTTTATGTTCTAGAAGTGACATATTTACATAATCCTAATTGATAAAACAAAATGAGGCCGTTATGATCAATAACCGCCATAAGAATCTAAATGATTATCACTAATGGTATTATCTAATGATTCATCCTCATACCATATAAACAAATGATATACATAACCATATTAAAATATTTGTTTTCATAATTAACATATAATTATAATTATTGAAAATTATACCCATTTTACCTGAAATCCATTACATTAAAATAAGAAAACTGATCATGAAAACCAAGTAAATGAATGCTTATTACCGATAAAATAATATATTATAAATCATCAAAAATGTGATAAATGAACCTTTTAAAATTATATAAAAAAAATTATAATATGACATTAATTAATTAATTAATGGATTTAATTTTATTATCCATGACATTAGGATCAAGTTCATGAACACATTCGTGCATAAGGTAAGGGTTTCTACCCGAACCATTATTTTTCCTTCAGGTTATTCTTTCACTACCTTTACCCCCATGTAAAGCGTAATTATTTTTGTTTACATATTATATATTCTATATATATGGTCATAACACATATATATAGATCATTTAATCTTTATTTTTTGGGAATTAAATGTTTTACAAGGTTTCCTTCTTAATTCTTCCTAATACGCAAGCTCGAATAAAGAGAACATTTGAATTTCATACCTATTTTCAAATTTAATCCATAATATATTTTAAGACACAATTATTTATCTAAAATAAATTAATATTTCAATGAAAAATATATTTGTTCATTTATATTTTTATATAAACAATTATTTAAAATAAAAATGAGTTCTCCAAAATAACTCTTCTTTATAAAGGAAAACACAACTAGAAATAGGATATATACCAACATACCAATACCAAAATATTTAACAAAACAATTTTCATACGTAACATAGAGAGAACCTATACCAATTTTTTTGAAGAAACCATTGTTATAGGTACCATGGAGAGACCCTATACTAATGGTTTTCGACAAAACATTTGGTATAGGTATATTGTAGACACCCTATGCCAACGGTTTCCAAACAAACATTGGTATAGGTCCACACCATTCTATCAATTTAAGAAAAACCATTGTTATAGCTCAAAATATAAAAAAACCAATACCAATGGTACTCAAAACCATTATTATAGGTCTATAATGACAGTTTCGGGAACCGTTGGTATAGGTACCCATTTTTTTATGGATTTTTTGTCAAATAACATTAAATAAATCAATATTTAAATTACATGTGAATATAAATATATATAATTATGAAATTATTTTCAGGATATTCATTTTATGTTAGTGGTTAGGTTTTTTTATTATAAATGGGATGATCTAGGATCAAAACCAAGAGGGGTTTTATTTTTTATAATAACTATAACAAATATTTTAAGAACCCATTGGTATATGTTTTTTGTATGACCTATACGAATGATTTTTAGAAAACCATTTGTATAGGTATATATCAAATATATATCAACCAAATCCCATGCTACCATTAGTATAGGATATCCCAAATGTTTGGATAGCAATACAAATGGTTCCAAACCTTTGGTATAGGGTTTTTTTCTATTACTAAATGGAGTATTCCTCTCAAGAATTCATTTAGAATTTTATTAAATTATATTCATTTTTCAACACCTCTGTTGAAATTTATACTTTATTGAGATTGGTATCTTATGATTATCATATTCCATATTTTAATAAATTGTTTAGGATCGGCTTGACTATGGATTTTCTATCATGATACCATTCAACATACTAGTCAGAATACTTATTAATCATGTTTAGAGATTGGGAAATGTTATTTACCTATCATATATATATATATATTGTTTATGTTAAGCTTGTTCATATTAGGAATTAAATAGATATATTAAGTGATTGGAGGGGATCGTTATATCCCCTCGATTCATTATTAATTCTCATGAGAAAAAACGGATATGGATATGGATGAGGCCTTGCCCATTTTTAGATATAGTTTTGGTTGAGGACTTAATCATTTTTAGATTTCTTGGATGAGGCCTTGATTGTTTTTTTAGACGTCCGAAATTATAAATTACCTCATTATAATATTATTAATTGATAAATAATATGATTACTTGACTTGTAGAATATCCATGGATAAGCTTTGTGTGACTATTTATATAGAATTATTTAGTTTGGTTTGCTTCCTTCCATATTAGGATCAATATTATGTTTTAGTGGAATGTATTATTTTATTTATTAAACATACATTATTATTTATGAGTCCACTGTATTAATTACCCTTACTAAGAATTTTATCTCCCCCATTTGTTATATTTTATTTATTCCTAGGATATGAAGATGAACATTATTAATGATTTGTGAGGTTAATCTAAGAGTTTTGGGGTGTAACAAATGGAGTGTCTATAGTTTTTTGCTTCGATGTTGTAATGTAATGATAACATATGTAATATAGATTCCGAAACTACTAAAATGGGTTTTACATTATATTTGGGTCAGTATCTAGGTTATTTTAGTAAATTAAGGCATCAGTTCCAAGCTACTGGGGTCGGGGTCTCTACAGTTTGAATTAGAGGAATTTTAGTTTAAATTTTGGAGGCTATATTTAGAATATATTTTTTAGGGAACATAACCATAACATAGAATTTGAGGATAATAATAGAAGAACAGCCTAGAATTTTGGTATGGTAGAGATTATTAGGATCTTACTAGGAATATATATTTATCTGTACAATATAAGTGGATGTAGTTTTGGCATAGATGTACCAAGGGGTAACAACTCTGGCGCGGTGTCCCGAGCCTAACTCATGCTAACTTGGTACTTAGAAATATGCATTACTACACACCTGGTTTGAAACTACAAGTGGGTATGATTAGTATATTTTTTATATTCTATATAAAACACAATGAATTATTTAAACATAAATTTTTCCTCAAATAAACCATGTTTATGATTATGAGATTATCTAAGAATAAGATTTAATTTTTTTCTTATGTATTTTTATAGTTTAATATTATACATTATTCTTTAAAACCAAATTTAGTGTGTTATATTATTTATATTTGTCACCTAGTGGGAAGAAAGAGAACCGTATCAACAAACATATCCCATGTTGGTATTGTCCTTCTATGCAAGATAATGACATTGGTATTGGAGTTGTAGCTGGTGCTGAGTAAAATAAATCTATGCTATGGAAGTTTAAATTGGTTATAAATAATACCCTTACCCATATGGATCATCCTTGAACCAAAACTTCGAGGATTAATGTTAGAATTTTTTATAATTTAACATAATCCATCATTCAATAGAACTACAAACCCATTTTTATTGGAGTAGTGGATATGTTTCATAGAAAAGATATTTCTCAATTTGTGAAGTAATAAAAGGGAGAAGGTATTCATGGTAGTTTATCAACTATTCAGAGATGTGGATCAATAATAGTCATTAATTAAAAATGAAATGGAGGAGTAAGAAATTATAAATAAGGAATTGAGTGATTTTAAGGAAACGTTCCTACAAAAATATTTTCCTCACGAACAACACGAAAATATAGAAAGGAAATTCTTATGTTTGAAAAAAATAAATGATTCAAATTTTGAAAATTATGAATCCAAATTTACAAGGTTAATAAGAAATTACAAGGACTAAAAACTTAATTCAAGGAGAAATATCGATCAATTATTTTATGGTTTAAAAAAATCCCCTGAAGGGCACTAGTCTCGCAAAATTTATCATCATATAAAGATATAATCTCATGTTCTATCAGTATAGAGAAAGTATTTTGTATGTATTAATACATTAAGGTAATACAAGAGAAGAAGTGTATGTTGTAGGAAAGCATGGATAATGGGAATAATAAAAATGGTAATTTATTAACTTGTGATACTTGTGGAAGGAAACATCCTAGAGCCTAATTAAAAGGAAAAGGAGTTTCCTTATAGCGTGGAGAGAAAGGCTATAATGATAATTATTGAAAGTGAAATAAAAATATATTAATGTTTAATTCTATAATTGTTGAAATATGGTACACTATAATAATTATTGTCTAAATCAATAAGGAAACATTCCTTATAAAAGTATATGGTTGAAAGGCCATGATTATGCGATCACAACAATTGAGGTTGAAATTTCTAATATTGTTTTGACAGGTAATTTAATCATTTACTCAAACATAGTCAATGCATAATTTGATTCTGTATGATTGATTTCTTTTATATCTTCCCATTTTCCCAATAAAATTAGACATTTAACTTTTCATTTAATAAATGATTTTTCAGTGAAAATTACTAAGGGAAGTATCATTGTAACGAATATGTGTTTGTCAGTCCCCTTTATGAAAAATAAACATAATTTAATTTTTTACATTTTCATCATACCTATGAATGATATTAACATAATTCTTGTATGGATTGGATTTCAAAATATGATGTGATAATCTATTTCAAGAAAAAGGAAGCCAGAAATTTTAAAGATAATGTAGAATCCATTATCATTAGTGTAGAAACATCATAATTTGGTTATTATCCAGATCCACTATCAGTATCTTTTATAAATTCAATTATTGGGGAGGAAGAGAAAAAATTAACTATGAATATTCAAATTGAATATGTACATATTGCGCAAGAATATATTTATTTATTTACGGTGTATTTTCTTGGAAATCCTCTAGAGTGGGAAGTTGAGTTCTCTATTGATTTAATTCCTCGATCATGTTCTATATTAGAGGCTCCTTATAGAATTTCCATTATGGAATCAGTAGATCTAAAGAAAAAACTAGAGGAATTGAGTTATAAAGGATTTATTAACCCTTGTGTTTCTCCATTGGGATCCATTATTCTCATTATAATGAAGAAATATTGATCCATGAGGTTGTGCATTGATTATAGAGAAATCAATGTTGTTATAATAAAATAATAAATATCCCATGCCTCACATTGATGATTTATTTGATCAGTTTCATGGAGCTCAATAATTTTCCAAGATTGACCTTTGATTTAGATATCCTAATTTTTGTGTGTGTAAGGGAGATATTCTAATTACAACATTTTGAACAAGGTATGAACATTACGAGTTTACAGTGATTCCATTTGGACGTACTAATACACCTTATGTTTTCTTAGATCTAATGAATAAAGTGATCAAGGAATGTCATAATGAATTTTTTATGGTATTTATTGATGATATTTTGATATATTCTAAAAGATTTGAGGACAATGATAACCAAATTTGGGTTGTTTTGGAGACTCTTTAAAGGAAAGAGTTATATGGGAAGTCTGACAAGTGTGAATTTTAGCTTCAAATAGTATATTTTCATGTCTATATTTTCTCTAAGGATAGAATCGGATTTGATACTATGAAGGAAAATGTATCCTAATAATGGCCTACACTAACGAACATAACTAAGGTATGTGGTTTTATTAGTTTTATAGGTTATTGTTTGTGTTTCATTTAGAACATCTCTTAATTAGCTAACCCATTAACCAAGCTTACAGGTAAAGGGGTTAAGTTCATATGGACAAATGAATGTGATTATTTTTTGGAATAATTGAAGAGGATATTATTGAATGTTATGATCTTGACTCACCCATAATGAAATGGTGTATTTGTGATTTTTAGTGATGTATCAATGAAACGACCTTTCTGTTTCATTATGCAGAATAATAGAGTTATTTCCCACGCATCAAGGTAGTTAAAAACTCATAAACAAAATAATCCAACACACGATCTTGAGTTAACCTCTATAATGTTTTCTCAAAAAATACGTAGACATTATCTCTATGGTGGAATATTTGAGATATATATAGATAACTAGAGATTGAAATATATCTTATCATAGAAAGAACTCATCATGAGGTAAAGGAGACGGTCTGAGCTACTTAAGAATTATGATTGTTCAATACACTGTCACCAAAGAAAGGAAAATAAGGTAGCTGATTCATTAAGAACGAATTATCATGGAGTTATAAAGAAAATGAGGACTAACAAGGACCCTTTATACATGGATCTAGTAAATATGGATATGAGAATTATCAAGGAAGGTGAAACATTATTACTTATTCAATTTATTTTCCAATAATATTTATTTTAAAGGATAAAATTTTCTCAGTATAATGATGGGATTCATTAAATTAAAATTAAAGCTTTGAATGCTGGGAAGTTTCCAAACTTCATGCGTGATGGTGGAATTCTGAAATTTGGGAGGAGGATATGCGTTCCCCCTATAATCGAGCTAAAAACGGAGTTATTGGATGATGTCAATAGTTAAATTTTTATATACACCCTACTATCACTAATATGTATACTAATTTTAATGAATATTTATGGTGGGATATCATAAGTGTGAAATTCATGATTATGTATCAAAATGTTTAGTCTCTAAATAGGTGAAATCTGAAAGACAACATACTAGAGGAGTCATGAAACCTCTACCAATTCATACATGGAAATGGGATGACATCAATATATATTTTTTCATTAGATTACCATAAAATCTAATAAAGAATGAAGCAATAAGTGTGATTATTGATCAAAATACAAAATATTCACATTTCCTTTCTATAAAAGATGATTTTACACTAGGGAACCTTACACAGAGCTATATTAAGGATGTTTTAATACTTAATTGATAACCTCTCTCAATTATTTCTGATTTTGATCCATGAATTACATAAAAAATATGGAAAAGTATTGATATTTATCTGCATAATGAGCTTCATTTGACTACTTATTTTGACCCTCAAACTGATGGGAAGACTAAAATGACAATCTAAACATTACAAGACATGTTGTGATAATGCTAACATGGTTTTAAATGTATTTGGGATTAATATTTACCTCTATTAGTTTTTTTCTCCAATAATAGTTTCCATTCAAGTATTCAAAAGGAACCATATGAATCATTGTATGGAAAATGATATCATACCCCAACTGTTTTGGATGATGTTGGTGAAAGGAATCTTGTATGTCCAGAGCTTATGAAGGAAACAACACTGAAGTTAAAAACTATTCAAACCCATATCAAAATATCTCAAAGAAGGAATAAATATATATGCAGTTAATCAATGGAATGATTTGTAATTTCATGTGGGAGATCACATTTTCTTGAAATTATCTCTATGGAAGGGTGTTATAAGATTTGGGAGTAAAGGGAAACTGAACCCAGGAACTTTGGCCCTTTTGAAAACGTAGAGAGGATTGGTGCTATGGCTTATCATTTGGCAATTTCATGTACCCTTTTTTAAGTACCCAATGTTTTCCACATCTCTTTATTAAGAAAGCACTTACCTGACCCAATGCATGTACTTGTTTATGAAGGAATATTTTTAGAACATGATTTATCTTATTATAAATAGCCTATGAGGATTCTGGAAACTAAAGAATATGTGTTGAGTAATTGGATGACTCGCCTAGTAAAAAATCATTGGAAAAATACTAAAACTTAAGAGGTGATGTGGCATCCTTAGGAAATTATGATTATGAACTACCAAAATATTGTTATGGTGTGACAATGTGGAAATTTTAAGGATTAAATATAAATAGGAGGGGAGAATGTATAGTGCCAAAAGTTTATCAAGGAGATTTTCTTTATTATGATTATTTCATATAGTATAATTCACATAAAATAACGTATTGAACATAAAAAACCTTATAAATGATGAATGAATGAAATAATAAGTATTTATAGAAGTGAAGGAACCTATACCTATGAAATAATAACATAACCATAGGATTAAAAATATGACCTTTATGAATATTCAATTGGATGAATGTGTATTAACCTCACCCATGTTTTTATATATAAAATTTATGCATCTTATAAATGAAAGAATGATATAATTATATCATATTATATGAAATGAATATTTTAAAATTTATTAATTAAGTGTTGGTATTTTTTTGAGTCGTAAATATTTAATTACAATTTTACAATTAAAAAATGATTTTAAAATTTTATTTTCATAAAATGTATTCATGAATAAATATTTTCTTGTCATTTGATTTAATTATAATTTAATGGGACCTTAGTTAATTTTTCATAATTTTATAAAATAAATTAAAATTTTAAAACTATATTTTTTGATAACTGATGATTTTAATTAAAAAATATTTTCATCATATTTATAAAACTATTTTCATAAAATGAAGTTCATTTTTTAATTCTACACATTGAATATTCATTAGGATATTTTTTGGGGGGGTTTTGTAAAATATATGAATTTGTAGTGAATAGTAAAATATAGTAATTTACAATAAATGATAAATACATGATGTATTGAGTCGTAGGTGATGCTTAGATGAGGTAATCCCATAATCTCAAGCTCTCCAACTTTATTTTAATGAATTTTATTATAATTCTAGAACTTTTCATAGTATTGAGTCAATATAATAAACAAATGAATAAAACATTCAAAAAACACCCTCCCTTCCAATATAAATACAACCATCACCACCCCTTCACCTCAGACATTCCGAGCTTTGATCCATGTAAAATTTCTACCCAATCCTCTCCCCAAGTCCATAACCCTTATATAAGAGCTCTTAGTCACATCAGAAGACAAAAACCACTTCTCTAAGGAGGTTCTCAATGAGGAGTATTGAAGAGGTAAAATCCTATTCATTTTCCTTTTATTTTCTTTTCCCATTATTTTTATTTAATATTCTATCCTCGCTTCACCTCATGTATATAACATGAAAACTATGGTACCTTATATGTACTTTAATTTTATTATACTAATGTAATGATCCATCATCAATCCCCTTATCCTTTCCCTTTTATTATAAAAATGGAAATGTTGTCCGTGAGGTGTTTTTTCATCACCTTCAATGATGACAAGTTTTAATTTTCCTTCATAGTCTTCAACAATGTTCATGAAACCATTTTAATGGTTGAAACAGATTATAAAATATATTTTATAACCCTTTTTATGATCTTTATATATAATATTTACATAAAGATTGATGATAAACCAAAATGAGTTCATTATGGTCAATAGACACCATAATATTCTAAATGATTATCACTAAATGTATTATCTAATGATTAATCCTCATAAAATATAACTAAATAATATATATACACATTTACACTTCTTGTATTTTCACTACCTTAACACCTATTTAATACTTATTTTTTAAAATTATTCTATATTCTATTTATATTTTACAAAATCATATATCCAGATCATTTTATATTTATTTTATTGTGGTTACATATTTTACAAGGTTCCCTTCTTAATTCTTCCCAATACACAAGCCCAAATAAAGAGAATATATCAATTTCTTACCAATTTTCACATAGCATCCATAATCTATTTTACCATACCATTATTTTTTTAAAATCAATAATATTTTCAATAATAAATCTATTAATTAATTTTTAGTTTTATTAAAACAATTATGAAAAATATAAATGATTTTTCCAAAAAAATATATCCTAACAAACTAAAATGAGTATTTCTCCACAGAATTCTACAATATGTTTTTTGAGTATTTTCATTTTTTACCACTCTTTGAAAATTTATTCCTTATTGATACTTTTATCTTATTATTGGCATGTACCATATTTTTTTAATGATTTATGATTTTTTTTACTATTGATACGCTATATTGATACCATTCACCATACTACTTTGAATAGTTATTAATCATGTTTTCAGATTTGGGAAGGTTATTTACATATCATATATATATATATATGTGTGTGTGTGTGTGTGTGTGTATGTGTGTGTTTGTTTGTTGTTTATTTTTAACCTCATTAATTTGAAAAATACATTGGACTTAGTATGTGATGGAAGGGCTTGATATATCCCCCTAATGTATCGGTAGGTCTAACGAGACAAAATAGATATGGAATTGGCTGAGGCCTTGCCCAATTTTAGATATGGTTTTGGCTAAGGTCTTAATCATTTTATGATTTATTGGATGAGGCCATTATGATATTTTTTAGACCTACAAAATTATTAATTCCTTCATTATGATATTAGTAATTAATAAATAATGTGATTATTCAACTTTTAGAATATATATTGTTAATGTTTGTGTGAATATTTATATAAAATTATTTTTTCCAATTTTATTCATTCCATATTTAGATCAATATTATGTTTCAATGGCATGTGTTATTTTATTTATTCACCATTCCTTATTATTTATGCTTCAATTTTATTACATATCCTTACTAAGAATCTAATCTCACACCTTTCTTATATTTTATTTTTCTTAATGATATGATGATTAATATTATGATTGACTTGCGAGGTTAATTTAAGATAATTTAGTTGTTATAAATGGATTTTCTACACTGTTTTTCCTTACAAGTTGAAATATAGTGTTCAAATATGTAATATTGATTCCAAATCTACCAAAAGGATTGGTCCTTTGGTATTTGAGTCTTGTATCTTTGCCAATTTAATAAAGTAAGTCATCGGCTCCAGGATAATTTGGTTGGCGTCTCTATAGTTAATGATTGATAGTATAGTTGAAATATTTAGGAATGAGTACTATATTTTTCACAAAAGAGGATTTAGTTACAATATTGTTGGCTTGATTATTAATGGTATGAATTGTGGGATAGTGTTCCTTTTCAACGGTTCAATGTAACTAAAATTTTCCAGACCAATGTTGTTGTCCTCATCAGGGACAAATATCTCTCTTTCTTCCATAATGGTCATTAAACCATATCTCTCATAAATAATAATTATTTTTTAGAAGTCAATTATGCAATATTTTTACTTGTAAGCCTTCACTATTTCAAACAATACTTATCTATATCCTACTATGAATATCAAACACTCTTGATTTACATCAATTACTTCCCAAAGCTGAGAAATGGTAGTCATAGAATAAATAGAATCTCTCCTTCTTCTCCCATTCCTAAGATGAAGATATCCATATGAATGATTAATATTCAAAAAAATTCTAAGATAACCCCAAGTAGTCCTCAATGATAATTTAATAATTTGTTACACATTTTTAGTTCCACTTTTTTTCAGATTCGATTATTCGATCCCTAGTTTATGAAATAAACCAATTAACCTACGGATCATGTTTGAAACATTATTTCACAATTCTATTTTGATGTTGAATTTATATAAAGTGCATATAATTGCGAAACATCCTGAGGCTCAAAAATTAGGGGGAAACTTCTATTTAATGTTAATAGAATATTTGTTCAATTGAAGAAATGACTCCTATGTCTAACATCTTTCTTTTGATGGAATGAAATTATTTCAAAAATTCAAAATAGGAAGGAATCTGAGTAATGTAATTAGTGTAGGGGATGTTGATGTATAATTTATTAAATATCAATAAAAACATTTTCTTTTTCCCTTTAATCATGCATTTCTTTATTTATTTTTGGAAATCCTTATGGGTTTTGAAATTTGGTGATTCCACATATTCTTCTTCCATTTTAGGATATTATTTATTAGAGTTTTTTATTAGTTTCTTATTCATTATTTTTTCCCAACCATATTCCCTTGTGCTATTGGTTTCATCTTCACTAATGAAACCTTAAATTTTATTAGGTTAGTTTATTCTAATTTTCCCTCCCTTGAATGGGTTTTGAATGTCTAGATCATTCCCAATCCTAATAATTATTTCCTTTCCCACTTCTCTCAAGTGTGTTTCAATATTAATTGGAAATATACCTAGTAGTAAATCCAATATGTTCAATGAGATTTGACCCATTTGGATCTCAGGATTGCATATGGATGCTCTTTGATTTTTTCATTTTTATCACTTCTTTAGTCATCATATGATCAAATTCTTGAATAAATTCATAGATAATTTATTCAAGATTAGATTCAGGTGGTGGTAATTGTTTTGGTGGTATTTTTGGAGATGGAAGAAATTTCTTCCAATCTCTAGGGAAAGGTTTACTGTCGTATATTCCATTTGAGTCAATGAGATGGATTTTAGAGTGGTAACCAAGTTAGTACATGATTCCAAGGTGGTGATTTACAACAAAATTATTGATAGTGGAATTGGTTAGGATGTTTTTATAGATACTAAGATGGTCTCTGCTGGTATTATTGTGGATGTTGGTATTGTGGAGGCTGTAGGAATTGTTGGACTTTTTTATTGCAATTGAAGCATGTGTAATCATTGTCTTGAGGTTCCTTTATCCATGTCCTACATTTTTTTAATGAGTGTAGGCCTATGACCATTTCAAATGATCAATTATACATAACATGATAATCTATGGGTGGTGGTGCTAGAAAATATAATAGAAAAGAATCAAGATTCACTGCAAGGGATTATACTTGTGCGGCTAGGCAAGTGTTCAGATTTACATGATGTCTTCCACACTGAAGAAATCCTCAATCACTCTTCTAAATACTCAAAATTTTTGATACATCATCTACATGTACTTTACCTAATTTAGATGTCTAAATCATGAGTGTTATATAAATATAGTCATCCATTACTGTTCATGATGCAGGTTGAAATCCCCCGTATAAAGATTGAAGTTGAATCCATACAGCAATTCCGTGATTTGGGAATTATCTATTGAGCTACATAAAATAATCCTAGGCTCCCCATGATAATTATAAATCTATGAGGGAAATGTATAGGATTTTATTATAGAGCTTCCACATCTATATCAGTGGATAGTCCTTATTTAGGAATGTCTTAGCTAGGTTATCACAAGTCATGATTGAATTGGGAGACTAGATCTGGGGCCAATCCTTATCACTGTCAAGCATGGATAATGGGAAGACACATAGTTTTTTTATGTCATATGATACTCTTTTATTTCTAATGGTATTGAAAACATATAATTTTTTTTGAAATTTTATCATTGGTGTATGCTCCAAATTGAACAATGAACTAAACCATGTTCTAGATCGTTTGGAATATTCTAGGGTTGATCACAAATGTATGAACATAAAATGGAGTTATCTCAAGGCTGGGTGAAAAAACACTACTAAAATACATGTTTTAATCCATTTAGGTGGACTCCTACAATGCTATTTTCTCCCCTAATTGACAAGTGGTGCATATTGTAGGTTTTGTTAGTGTGGAGGTATAGGATCATTGTGCTAATCAATTGTAAATTAATGTAAATCAAGTAAATATTGATCAATCTAGGTATCAAACTGATTAATTTCTTGAGCTTAAATTATCATCAAGCAAGTGATAGGGCCCTGGAAAATGTACTATCCAAAAGTAAGAAAACATAGGTTCTTTTCATTGAGTGAATATTGTAAAAACAACAGGGGAAGGAAAAAAATTGAGAGGGGGTGAGATATTTTGGGATTCATATAACAGGTAACTATTCCTAATAACAGTTATTCCCTAGAAATGGTGCCAAAATTTGATGCACCTAGAGGGCGCCATTGATTCTTCCAAAAAATATTAGATTAGAAACATGTTGTTCTCATGCTACAATTACTAGTGGTGAGTACTAAAGAGCCACAGTGGATTCAAAAACACATGGAAAAATGGAAGATAAGCAACCTAGTAACTCAAACCCTATATAAGGATTCTTCATGTCTACTTAGGATTAACTATAACATGGAAGTATGGATTTATATTAGGTAAAAAAGAAAATATTAGAGACAATTTCTAGGATTCAGGAATAATGTAATCATAAATTTATATTGGGATATTCTGTTGTCATACGCTGAGAAGTATTGTAAGGTTCAAAAATAGGTTATGGTCAAACTAATTGGATAAAACTATGATACAACTATCCCTTAGACCAGGTAAAGATAGAAACCTATTTGAATTTCTTGTAGCTTTTATGGTAGAAATATTCAAAGGCTAATCACAATAGCCTTCTCAACTCCAATTTGGTTAAGTTTGTTAAATGTTTTTTCCCATGGTTAGGGATGTGAAATAGAATTTATTAAATAGGTTTTTAACATAATTACTATCCGTAGGGTCACCAAGGTACAATTGACAGATTCATTAGGCTTAGAAACAACCTTACTTTCAACCCATAATAATAATTTCATTAGTAATGCATAAATAATTTGATCAAAAGAAAAGGTGTAATAAATATGACCATCATAATCATAAATCAAGTTATAAATATCAATTCCACAATTAAAACAAGTAAGAATCAATCAGAATCATAATATGAAAGAATAACTAATGAATAAATAGTAAAAACATTCAAGTATAATGATAGTCGTTGTTGATATGGGAATTGAAATAAAAATAGAATTGAAATGATCAAAGAACAAATATAAAACACCAAACAACATAAAATTATTTTTAACAAAATTAAAAGTTTTAATTACAATTGTGTTTGGAAAGGAAAAAGGTATTAAATATAGAAGATAACATTAGAAAATTTTGGCCCTGAATCATTCTATTAGTTGCGATAATAACAAAAATATTTATAAGAATTATTATTACATGATGTTTAATGAATTAAAATCATGTATTTCATTTTATTATATTCTATATATACTTTTATACAATATTTAAATAATCCACATCGTGTACGTGATATCCATAATATCATTCGAGAATATTGAATCTTGTGGAATTATCTAGATATATATTTTACTAGGTGAGACCTATAAATTTTTCATGTCATGTAAGTTATACAAGATGTGTATGTGATTCACGTATTCTACTTCCTTCATGTAATGTAGTTTCAAAGGGAATAGTACATTGAAAATCACATGATGTGTAATGTATTTACACATCATGTAACTAATTAACATCATGTAATTTCTCATTGGATGTCCTTTGATCTATAGGGACATCATGAATGAGTAATACACATTGTGAAAGTCATTCATGACTTGTAAAAACTATTTTTTTTATTTGTCATTATTTATCCCTATTAGTACAAAATTTTAAATATAGAAAACATTTACCGAAACCTAGTGTATTATCAAGTAAAACATTCTTAACCATTAAATAAATGTATCCATAATGTGTTTATAAATTCATGTAATCAAGAAATACTAACAAAACTATGTATGGTGCATGTATGATTAGCCTAAGAAAACTATATATGGTATGATTTTCTAAATAACACCATGTTTATGTTGGAAATTATCCTATAATAATATCTCTTTATGGATATACATTACATAATATTATTCATTCATTCTTTATGATGTTTCCACAAGATAATGATTCTTTAATCTTATGATTTCATTCCCTTATGCATTGTTTCCAAGCTTATAGTAATCCTTCTTATTGTATCATGTTATATATCTTAACCCATTTTAACCATAATGTTTTACTTTTCTTATTTCCTTGTCGGTAATTTTATATCACCCTTTTATTTATGTATTTTCCCCTAGGTAATACCATGTAGTTTTTTAGGAATTATGTGAGTTGGTTCTCCAATTGGAGATTTAAATAAATGCAGTTTGTTTTTTATTATGTTGTTTTAATTATGTATTTAATTTTATAAAGTAATTGTACCTATTGTTATTTGGTATAAATATTTTGGAATGGAATCTTATCAATGAATAAATAATATTTATTTAAGGATTGTGTTTTTAAAAGACATATAAGAGTAAGTTCTAGTTATTCTTAAAGATCCTGATTAGATAACATTAGTGAAAACCTTAAGGATAAGCATAAGAATTTGATAATATCCAAATTCTTTAGAAATATATGGGTTATTGAGTTTTCCTATAAAATATATCCATGTATGGTACTTGAAATTGGTTATGTGTTCTATCATAGTTTCACAAATGGGTAATAATCCCAACGTGGATTCTTTGCATATTAACTCAGTCATGACCCGGTGCATGACGAAGAGGCCTAACAACACATCTTATAGATATTATTATCAGATATTACATGGTCAATTCAAATTTTCCTTAAAAATAATTATGAACAAATTGAATGTATCATTATTAAAATAGATTTTGATAACCTAATATGAAAGTTAACATGATAATGATGATCGAAGCTGCTAAATTTATTCGTTAGGCTATAAAAATTAAATTTAAATTTTTAATAAAATATTTATAGATTTAATATACATGTTTTAAATTTGAGGATTGTCATCCTTACCATCCCTCTATTATATAAAATAGAAATAAATAGGAGGAACCATGTCAGCAGTGTAATTTATGGGAAGTTTGATGATTTTCTTAATGAAATGACTTAAATGATTGTAGATGGGGTTATTAATTTCATGGGAACATAATAAAAACGTACTTATATAAGGGTAAATAACATGAATCATGTGGGAAAAACTCCTAATAAATCAATATACTAGGTTGTGGTGGTGTTATTTATGTGTCAATGGACTCTTATGTTTAGCGAATCGGCTAATTGCATTTTCATAGAGAAATGAACCCCCTCCATTGATAATATATTCACAATCCTCCATTCATTTGAGAGTAATAAAATTATCTTGGTAGCTTATCATATTAAGGGGAAGATGATTAGTTGTTAATCCTGATCATGAATACAATGACCCTACAAGAAAATGAATCTATTTAATGGAGAAAATTAAGGAGTATATTTATCGTCAAATCTATTCCTCACACATTTCGATGAAATATGGTATAGGATTCCATCGAATAAAAGAAACATGAGAAAGAATAAATGGTTTCTTTAAAGGAAAATAGTATAAGTCATTCATCTTAAGAATCTATATTTTTCATTAACACCAAAAGTAATATTGATCAATTCATTAGGTGTTTAAAGGCGATTCTTTAAAAATCCTTAGTAGTTCATGAATTTGATAGTTATAATGACTTTTTCAGATGTTATATCAATGTTGAGATAAATATTGGTGATAAAATGTGGAAAATGGAGATTAAATCTAGAGTATCATTATATATATCTCATAATGGATAAAAAATTTAACTTCCCACTTATTGTAATTTTGGGGAGAATCCTTCTGGTGTATACTATGAAAGGGATGGTCATCGGGACAATAAATACTGATGTTTGATAAATATGACATCTAGTTTGATGGATGAATTGATAGTTCTATCAAATCCTCAACTAATGATCCAATGTTTCAATTTTACGAAACATGGATACTCTGTGAGAAACTTTTCATATATAAGGGTTTTTAAATGTTACCAACTATATTAACTTCCAAGGTTGAGAGAGTAAGGGAAGAATTACATTTTAATTACAATTGAGGTGGAGTAGGATGAATTTGAGGTGATATGTATTCTATTTATTCATTAAATAATAGTGAAAAAAGAATCTAAATATATATATATATATATACGTTCATTCATGTCATTAAAGTTTGGTAGAACTATTAAAACCCTACAAAAAACTTGGAGTTTATGTTATCAGTTATAATGTGGAAATTGTTTCATTCCAAGTACACATGTATTCCACATTATGTATATGTGGGAGATATATCCCAAAAAGCCTAGTCATACTAACTATAGTGGAATTAAATTGAATAGTCTGTATAGACTATTTATCTTCATATGGATCCTACATCAAAATTTCAAAAGAGAAAATTCACTTTAGACATTCCAAAATATCATTTTATTCTCTATAGTTTTGAGGATGAGAATGATGAATCTACATTACATATTGGAAGATAATAATGGATATTGTATCTATTTTAGAATTCATAGATATATATATATATATTAGATTATTGAAATAATGAAAATAATAAATCAAGATGAAATTCCCATGGTAAGGTGGTATACAGATGCAATCCTTAAAGTGTTTCTAAGAATTCATCTAGACCAAGTGGTTGAATTCTAAATTAAACATATAACTAGTTACATTATAATATCCAAGTCCCCATTTTTAATATTTATCATTAATCTATCTTAAGAGATTAATAAAAAATAGGAGGATCTAGAAAAGGGATTCATACACTCAATCACTTCACCATTTGGTTCTCTTGTTCTCCTTTATAACAATATGAATGGGTTGATATAACTCTACATAGATTATTATTAGCACACAAAAAATCATGATCAATAAAAAGTGTCATTTTTTAAGATTAATGAATTGTTTGATCACTTACATGGAGCTCACTAGTTCTTAAAATTTTACCTTCAGTCTGGTTATTTCCATTTAGAGGTGTGTAAAGAGGATATTATAATGAAATAATTTTTTAAAATTTAAAATCACTATGTGTTCATAGTCAAATTTTTCAGACACACAAATTACCCAAAAAACTTCAAAGACATAATGAGTAGTGACTAAAGAAATTAGGTCAATAAATTTTTTGTGGCCTTTATAGATGATATCCTTATATACTACAATCACAAGGAATAACATGGGAAGTATTTGAATAATTTTCTAATGACCTTAAGGAATAAGATTTTATATACAATGTACAATAAATGTAAGTTTTGGATTAATATAGAATCACTCATGGGGAATGTTATCACAAGTGATGGGATATATAAAGATCCCACAAAGATGAAGGTAATAAATAAATGACCAAGAATAATATATAATATAAAAGTCAATAACATCCAAAAATTATCAAAGTAGTATCGATGATTTCCGAGGAATTTATCACAATTTTAATCCCTTATATCAAGATAACAACTAATTGAGTAATGTATAGTTTGAATGATTAATGTGTATAAATATTTTATGATTTGAAGAAGAAGCTAATAATTTCACATATACTCACACTATGATTAAGCGGGGAGGGATTTTCTATTTACAGTGATTATCATAATAATGTCTTCAGCTATGTACTCATACAGAATGGGAATCTAATATTGTTGAAATAGTGGGTTCCCAAGACCCAACTATATAGTACTTTTGACTACCATATCATGTGTTTAGTTATCTATGAATGAGGTTATCATACCATTATAGTGCAGACTTTTCTGTGTCCAATATAATAATGGTAATGCCCAAAGGTTAATTGTCATGTCGAGAGGTTGTAGTAGATCCCAGGCTATAATGATAACCTAGAGAAATAATGACATTGATCTTAAATATATGTTCTACATTATAGATACATCTTATTGACTGGACACAGTAGATGTATGACTATCAGGTGTTGGGGGCTCATAAGCATTGAGACTTCTTCTCATGATGTTCGCACTTGGTGATCTCTAGTATTGAGATCATGAGGACAGACCCGCCAATAAAAACACCACATGTTTTGGGTGTCATTGGTTGTTCCTATCTATGGACTTGTGTACTAGTTTCCTGACTTGAGACCATTACCAATATATATCACTTGATTATGTACTTGGATGCCAGGCGAAAACCATGGCAGTAATGTCATGGCGAGGTAGTTTTTGTTGAGTGAATCATTGGTGGTATGACGTTGGTTGAATGGACAAGAAAGGATTTGTCACTTCCACTGTTAAGAAGTTATATATCTTAGGCCCGGTTGATCAGGATGGTGCCACCTTCAAAATTATTTGGCCAAAGCAGTAGAAAGGAAAATCCATCCGCAGAGATCAACAAATAATAAAGCAAGTTAAAGATAATGACACAAGAGTGTGTCCTGTTTTATGAGATATTTAATGACAAAGAGACTATAGTACATCGTCAGTGTTCATAGGATGGTAGTTGTTTCTATGATTATCTTTATCACTTTAGGGCCCATGATGAGTTTCTAGACTCTACTCTCGGTCTGTGGATTTTATTCAATGCTATCGAGATAAGGGCCTAGAGGGTCACACACAACAACATATTCAAGAATCCTCCATATTCAGTTGAATATGTATATGGACATATTGGGCCCGGTCACGGGGTCCGAGTATTGTCCAAGTTATTGATCACCAACTGAATTAAATAAATACATTAATATTCAAGTTATGAATATTTGGGATTGAATTTATTTAATGTATTTACAAGTTCAGTAAATACGAGAAAATATAAATCAAATGAATATTATTTTAATATTTATGGTTCGCTTAATATTAAGTGGGGAAAGCGAGTCGAGTTAAAAGGCTCGGTCATATCACGAAATATATTTTATATATATTACAATTATATGATAAAATAAATAAATAATATTGACGCAGTTATAAGTCATCATAGTTATTTATTTAGAAAACGTTGATATTAACAGGGGTCGGGGAACCCAATCGGGTATTTATCAACGTCTCTATAAATAAGAGAAGAGGCTCTCTCTCTTTGGGGTGGCCAATTCACTATTCACTCATTTGCATGGAATGATAGTTGAGAGCCTCTCTCTCCTCCCGCTTCATAGAGATAGAATTACTCGATCCAATATTTCGGATCAAGTTTCTCCTCACACATCGCAAGATCACGATGTGGTGATTGTCAGGACGTCGAAGATATTGGTGAATCGTCGTGCTAGCACCCGGAGTTCGACCATTGGCATTTCGGCGGATTTTTGAGGTGCGTGTGGACAATATATAGGGATGCTTTTATGGATCCTTCGTGCAACAATCATTGTCAACAAGTAGTTGTTGACAACGGCTTCAGATATGCAACTGGTATGTTTTCCTTTTATTTTTTTCTCTTAATAATCAATGCGAGATCCTCAGACCTCTCCGGGGCACGGATCATCGGCGACGACAAGTATCGTTGTTCCACAGTTGAAAATTTTAAAATCCCATGCCCACCAGCTTCTGTTGTGGGCCTTGGAAAACTAACAGTGGTATCAGAGGGAGAGCGTAAATTTTCTGAGCCTAGAAAATTAATTTGCATAAATATTTACGTAGAGGTTTCTTTTTTGGTCCCAACGATTCAAACTGCGTGGAAATCTGATATCGAATGACCACGTTATGGTCAGTTTAAATTTTCGGATTGGATCAAATTCACGTTTGATCTCGAGTTCTAATTTTATTTCATTTTGTTGAACTGATTAAAATTCAATCATTTCATTAGAAATAAAATTAATTGTGGAAATTATTTTTTTTAATAACATATTTTGCACAATAATTTTTTTATTATAATAATTATTATTTTATTATTAAAAAATGTAATAATAATAAATTATTATTTCATTATAATAATTATATTATTATTTAATTTAAAAGTCTATCTTTATCCTTAAGAATAATAATGGAAATGACATGAAAAGATAAGTCTTAAAGTTTAAAAAAATGGGTGGAACCAAGACCTAAAAAATTGGGTGGAACCAAGACATTAAGAAGTATTCATAAAACCCAAAAAAAGGAGGAAATGTGGCTATGTACGTGGAAAAGAGAGCAATAGAAAAAATAGGGTGGGGAGCGGCCCGTGGAATCAAAAAAAGGGGTGAACCTTTGAAGGGGGTCCGAGCGGACCCCCTCTTCTTCTCCTACGCGCTACAGCACCAAGCCGCGCCCCATGCATGCGCGCCGGCCCTACCTCCGCACGGACCTGCTGCACCGGAAGCCATCGGATGCCCCTCTGCCTGGCCTTCCTCTGAAAGTCTCTCCCCTTCCCTACGCCTACTTTCTCCCTAGCGCACAGCCTGCGCACCCCAGCTGCCCAGCCGAAGCCTCTCATCCGAGTCGCCTCACCCTGCTCCTCTGCACAGCCTGCCCCCAGTTCGCCAACACCTCTCCTGGCGGACCAGACCCCAACCGAGCACCCTACCAACCATCCTTCAAAGCAGCACCACCACTTGTTCCATCTGCTCGCTTAAGGAGGCGCACCCAACCAGGCGGCCCACGGGTCCTCTCCAGTAGGCGCACGAGCCTCAACGCTCTCAAGGCTGCAACCGGCCAATGCGGACACCACCTCCCTCCACTCACGTTGGGATGCCTTTAACCCACTCCCATTGTGTGCCTCTGACCACCACTTTAGTGCATGTGTTTTCCTCTAGTTGGGCTGCTCTGCGGCCGCAAACAGTGGCCCCTCCTGCTGGCCTTCCCCTCTGTCGCAGCACCGGAAGTGGCTCGCTTCCGGCGTCTCCCTGTTGCGCAGCACTCGCTCCCTACCGTTTGAAGCGTCGCCTCAAGCAGCGGTAAACCACACAGTGGCTCCTCCCCAGGAGTACCCTTACCAAGTTTACTCGGCCACCACCATGTCCTCCTAACGGGCTTGTAAACCCCCAGGATTCATTAAAATAATTAATATAATAATTTAATATAATTAATTAATATAATTAATATATTAATTGTAGTGATATAAATTTTAATACCCGATTAGAATTAATTTAATTTAGATATTAAATTAAATTAATTGATTAATTTAATTTTATGTATTAAAATTAAATTAATTAAAAGGACCTTTAGTTAATTAAATATTTTTAATTTTTTAATTCATTTAATTAAATTTTATATCCCTCGTACTTATTTATGAATTTCAATTTTTATCGCGCAATATATTGTACCCGACTACTGGTATTGAGCACTAGCCCTGTAGGTCTGTTTTTAATTAATTATTTAAATAATTATTTAAACTACGTGTGATGTGTGTAATTAATTAAAAGATGTTCTGCGCATCGTATATTTTTTGGTTAAAATGTATAAGGGCATGCACGTCCAATTTACCTTATATAAATTTATACCTGAGATCCCCTCGCCTACGCGTGAGTACCTTTGCACTACGTACAAAGACGCCGAGCAACGTATACCCCTCCAAGATGAGGCGGTGTACGATGGTGCAAGACGACGCGTGGATACCACCAAGGCGAGGTGGTACTCCAAGGCATGACGTCAACCCGGCCAAGACATGGTGACACTGCAAAAGACCAGTGAACATACATGACAGGGAAAGGTGCATCAAGAGTCAAGCATATGACTCAGGTACGATGCTCTTAGGTTGTTTAGATGCACAAGACCAGTCGGGTAGTAGTTTTTCCTTTATGCATTTATTTATTATTTTATGCATTTTATGTAACGGTAGAAAAATACATAAAATTATAGATAATAAAATGCATAAAGACACAGCGTATGTTTTTCTATTAAAGTTCAGTTGTGAGCATGACAACATAGATGAACAAGTGTAATAAAAATGGATCACATTTGTTGAGAGAAAACCAATAAAACCCTCAAAAAAATTATTAAGTCACAAAGAGCCTTCCATCATTCATGTTTGAACAAAACCGGGTGTTTGAGGTGTCGGTTCATGCCTTAGCTGTGGGTGCCTCTTACTATAGGGGAGTTCATATTTGTGTGGTGGGTCGACATAACTAAAATTGCAAAATAGATGTAGCCTTAGCTAGTTTGTTGTTATTTTATAGGCAAACATTCAGTAAATCATTAAATTATTTCTGAAGCAGGGACTTCACTCAATAGATCAAGGTACCGCAAGATAATGCGGTTGGCCAGCCAAAAGCCTACCTTGGTTCCTCCGAGTAGTGGCGTAGCCCTAGCTTGTAGACTATGGGGGAGGTTCAGGGATCCTATCCACTATAATACTCATGATTATTCCGATTCTAGTATATAGGGTTCGTAGAATTAAAAAAAAATAGTGGGATACATTTAATGATTAAAAAATCAGTAATGTCATATTAGGTAATCACATAAAAGTACAATATGATAAAGTATATTTGTCGATAATGGAAAGTTATACCACAATAAAATAGTGATAAATATTAGACAATGTTTATTACTAAACTAAGAACGAATTTCCTAAATGTAGTATAGGCTATTGCGCACATTACAACTACAATGGAAATTCAAGGTGCTTGTGTCCAACCTGTTAAGCCACCTCGAGAAGTGAGGGTGTAAAAATGCTTACAGGAGACTCATGAATCAAGCATATGATGGTTCTGTCATAATGTTGCCATCAATGTCTGATGTTAGTTGCGGCCAGTACATCTTGACATGGATGATGTAACATGTAGTCTCGTCTCCATGATCCTTTCGAGGAGAAAGAGAAGCAAGATTTGATTGTGATGGTTGCACTCGGTTTTGGTAAAGGGAAAGACGGTTCGCAATCTTTCACGCCATCCCATTTCTTATAACTTTTACACCAAATTACTCTAGTTTCGTTTAGGCATAAAAATGAATGGTATAGAGTAAGCGCTTCATTACATTTAAGGTAACATTGGCCAAGTAATAAGAATATTGAAGATAACGCCAACTTTTATTCTTATAGCGAATACATTGAAAAACAAGGTGAAAAGGCCTATGGAAAGTTATGCCAAAGGAACCTTCTTCATGTCCTTAAAAGAATAGTGTTTGGTTATTTAATACGAGGTTATTTGTATCACATATTTAAATAAATTCATGGATGTTTAAAAACTGATATAAAAGAAGCAACTACCGCTTCTCGTTCAGTTTATATTCATCAAATAAAAGTATTGTTTTCTCGAATACTTCTTGGGTATTAAAATACAATATGCTTTTCACAGATATTTATTGAAATACAATAACCAAGTAAGTAAAGAATCATTACTAGAAGTAACGTTTCTTCTCCAAGCAGTTGAGAAAGGGTGATTCCTAAGTTAGCAATGAGAATCACATAACTCTAAATTGCCAAGTGATGGATTCAAATTGAAAAATTTGTGGAGTATAACCAAAAACATTTATCTCACATGACCATATGGACATGATGAGACATTATTCCATGTTTTTGGATGAATTTTGTTTGTGGTGACATACTCAACAAGTAGTCCACTTCTATTTGAATCAATGGCAATACATGATGAAAATAAAATGTACAACCTAGACAGTTGTGGGAATGTGATTATTTGTCATGTAAAACTAAAATTGGACGTCAACTATATATCCAGTATGGTATATAGGCTTGGCACAACTAAACACCTATGGTATTATTGACACCCTTAG
Organism: Viscum album; assembly: GCA_963277665.1. Classification (NCBI taxonomy): domain Eukaryota; kingdom Viridiplantae; phylum Streptophyta; class Magnoliopsida; order Santalales; family Viscaceae; genus Viscum; species Viscum album. The sequence continues at coordinate 1,939,782,443 of OY728131.1, forward strand.
TGTAGACAAAGAAATCATTAGAAATAAATGAATGCCACAAAGCCTTCCGAGGTTAGTTCAACAAGACAATGTGAACTATTGAAAAGAAAGAAATAGGTAAATATACTTCATATGTTTCCTTTAAGTCATTAATAAATAGTGAAGTATATGTTTGGTCATAAGATATGAGTTGCTTTGGATTGACATGCCGAAGAATATCTTGACCAAACAATCATCATTTATGATAATGTAGCGTGGAGTAATTCTTAAACGCATGTTACCTTATCTGCATCACCGTATTGATGTTCATAAGGAGGATAGATGGTGAGTCTTACATATTAACATTGATCAACAAACATGTAGCGTGGAGCTATTCTTGAATGCATATGATACACATCAAAGTTATGATGTAGGTTGTATCAATGTTGAAACTTGCGGATACTTCCATCATATTTCAAAATGTGATTTTCAAATAACAGCGTAAACCCATAACTAGTATGCCAACTAAAATGAAAAATGGATATCATACTGGTCATATTATGATGGAAAATCCATTATCTCATAGTATGTGTTTAGAAGAAAAGAATTTATTAGAATTTAAAAAAACCTGCATCATGATTAAACACTTTTTTCATCTTATATAATTATCCTAACAATTGCTTTTGATATTACCTAAATCCCTAAGATAGAAAATATGTAGTCAAGTATTAGACTACATTTATATACAAGGGTGCACATCTCTATTAGAGATAGTGGAATCTGAATTGACTTAGACATAGTCAATGCTCGAGATGCACAAATGGTTGGCATAGGGAACAAGTTCCACAAGTACAAATGGAATTGGAATATTCCAGTGACACATACTGTATAGAAAGAATGAAACCATGGTGATGGTTTTATATTCACCGTAGTGGGTGATATATTATTCATTATTAATAATAAATCCTATAAGTAAGCTGTATATGGCAACAAGCTAAGATTGACAGGATCGAAAAAAATTCAATAATGGATTCCATGTATCAAATTGAAAAGGGGATTATAAATTGAATACTGCGGTGGGTATTCAAATGAAATGAAACATGGATGTTACAAGTATGGTACCAATAAGGCTTGATTGGTTATACCAAGTCGGTATGCCTAAATCTATTAGAATTTTTCTTTCATATCTGAACTTCTATGCTCCTTTTATTGGTAATTGGATGTCAAGAACATTTTTTCGTGGACGGTGTCTATACGACGCAACCATAAAGAGATTATGACATCAAATGATTCCAACAAGGGTTGAAAGTTACTGAAATCCAATTCTAGATTAAAGTAAGTGACAAGATATTAGAACAATTATTATAAATGAATCATTTCCTTATGTCTACCAAAGGGTAGTGGGAGTGCCAATTTTTTCCATGTAAAATATGTTCGGCAATATATGAAAATAGATTTTGATCTTACAGTTAGATATGATCAGGTTAAAAGCAATACTCCAATGATTGACTTTAAGTAGGAACCTAAGTTCTAGGGAACAGGATCCACTAAGGTAGATCCAAAGGTTTCTTGGTCCTAGTCAATAATACATATAGTGACATTGTATTGAATAAATACAAGATAAAACAAAGCAAGTTCAGAATTGTTTCCTCTGTCACATGGCTTAATCTCTCCAGGTTAACATGTTCGGAGCATGTGTAGAGATTAAATTTGTGAATTGATACCATATTATACGGCGATGGATCAATCACATATTCCATAATATGTACAATAATTGATACTTCCAGGATATAATTTATTATAGGCAGATATAAATTATTTCCAGGAGCACTATAAGTGATGTAGTCAGAACTATCATCTTATTCATCGGTGAGCAGAAATGATATGTTCCTAGAATATGGAGAGGAAGGTATACTAGTTTTGGTGGGACACAAACTAGTAATCCTTAGATAAATTTGATCTAGTATAATAGTTAAGCAAAGGGGATGAGAGAGTCAAACTCATAAATGCTTCGGGTATCCATAGCTACAAATATCGAGTATGTTGCAGCTTCTAAGGCAGTTAAGAATCAGTTATAAATCGCAATGATTTGTCACAGTTCTTGGATTATCACCTAGTGAGAAAAGTATTATCATAATGGGAATTATGATATTCTTACTATCCATGTTGTCAAGATATGACAATGGACAAAAGTAGTATACTTGGGGATACCCTATCTTGAGAAGTTTTACTCAAGCATTTGTGGTCGCATATAGCAGATATTCCACTTGGAAAAAATGTGGTAGGCCTTGAAGTTAAATCCATTACTCAGCAGAAGCATGGTATTTATCATGTGATTAGCTAACAAGTTTATTTAGCAAGTTGGCTCTAGTCCAAGTGGGAGTGTAGAAATAGTGGGTTCCCTAGACCCAACTATATAGTACTTTTGATTACCATATCATGTGTACAGTTAACTATGCATGATGTTATCTTACCATTATAGAGCAGACTTTTCTGCACCCACTATAATAATGGTAATGTCTAAAGGTTAATTGTCGTGTCGAGAGGTTATAGTAGATCCTAGGCTATAATGAGAACCTCGAGATACAATGACATTGATCTTAAATATATGTTCTATAGTCTATATACATCTTACTGACTGGACATAGTAGATGTATGACTATCAAGAGTTGGGGGCTCATAAGCATTGAGACTTATTCTCATGAAGTTCACACTTGGTGATCTCTAGTAGTGAGATCATGAGGACAGACCCGCCAATAGGAACACCACATGTTTTGGGTGTCATTGGTTGTTCCTATATTTGGACATGTGTACTGGTCCCTTTAATTGAGACCATTACCAATGTATATCACATAATTATATACATTGATGCAAGGTGAAAACCATGGCAGTAATGTCGTGGCGAGGTAGTTTCTGTTGAGTGTTTCGTTGGTGTTATGACGTTGGTTGAATGGTCAAGAAAGGATTTGTCACTTCCATGTTTAGGAAGTCGTATATCTCAGGCCTGGTTGATCAGGATGGTGCCACCTTCATAAGTCTTTGGCCAAAGCAGTAGAAAGGCAAATCCATCCAGATAGATCAAAAAATAATTATGCAAGTTATGGATGATGACAAAATAGTGCGTCCTGCTTTATGAGATATTTAATGACAAAGAGACTATAGTACATAGTCAGTGTTCATAGGATGGTAGTCATTGCTATGATTATCCTTATCTCTTTAGGGGCCATGATGAGGTGCTATACTCCACTCCTGGTATGTGGATTTTATTCACTGCTATCAAGATAATGGCCTAGAGGGTCACACACAATAGCATATTCAAGAATCCTCCCTATTCAGTTGAATAGGTATATGGACATAGTGGGCCCACCACGAGTCCCAGCGTTGTCCAAGTTGTCGATCACCAACTGAATTAAATAAATTCATTAAAAATCAAGTTATGAATATTTGGTATTTAATTTTTTTAATGTATTTACAAGTTCAGTAAATACAAGAAAATATTAATCGAAAAAATAATATTTTAATATTCAAGGTTCGCTTAATATTATGTGGGAAAAACGAGTTGAGTTAAAAGTCTAGGTTTTATTATGTAATATATTTTATATATATTATAATTATATGTTAAAATAAGTTAGTATTATTAACGCAGTTATAATTAATCATAGTTATTTATTTAGAGAACGTTTCTATTAACGGGGGTCGGGGCACCCTATCAGGTATTAATCAACGTCTCTATAAATAAGAGAGGTGGCTCTCTCTCTTTGGGTTGTGCAATTAACTATTCACTCATTTTCATGTAATGAGAGTTGAGAGCCTCTCTATCCTCCCACTTCATAGAGAGAGAAGCACTTGATCCAAGACTTCAGATCATGTTTCTCCTCACGTATCGCAAGATCGATGATGTGGTGATCGTCGGGACATCAAAGATATCGTTGAATCGTCGTGCTAACACCTGGAGTTCGACGATTGGCATTCACGAGGATTTTTTAGGCGCGTTTGGATGATCTATAGGGATCCTGCTATGGATCCTTCTTGTAATGATCTCCATCGACAATTAGCGGTTGACAACTGCTTCAGATATACAACGTGTATGTTTTCCTTTTATTTTTGTGCTCTTAATAATCTACGCAAGATCCTTAGACCACTCTGGGGCTTAGATCATTGGTGAAAACAAGTATCACCGTTCCACTGACGAAAATTTTAAAATCCCTGGCCCACCGGCTTCTGTTGCGGGCCCCAGAAACCAAACAAATATCATATTCCTTATAATAGTAGAAGGTTCAAGAATAGATAATTCTTAGATATTTTTTGGATATTCATTCAATAATATAATTATTGATAATATAGATTCATTATATATATGATAATAATTGTGAAATATATAAGGATAAAAAATCATAATTTATATATTCAAGTATGTAGAGGTCAATATACCCAAATGATGATAGTCTGATTTGATTTAATATTATTATTTATAAATACACTACCATACGTGGATGGTGAATAAAGTGGAAGATTATCTAAGATGAAAGGACCCTACAACCATATCTATTATGAAAATTTAGAAGGATCCAATCTCTTGAAACATGTGATGAATGGACATGGGATTAATAAATATGGTATCACCATCCTACATTTTCAAATATTTTCTTAACCGAATATTCTGGTGAATATTAATAAATCCAAAATATTTATGTAGAGATGTATTTGTAGGTGGATCTTGTGGGAAGGGTTGAATCCTAAATGTTTAGTATAGATGATGAGGAAGTAGTGGTATTTAGGAATTGGTAATATGTGACATCTGAGACAAAAATAAAGGAGCTATTGAATGATGATCATATGTCAATATCACCACACAAAATGAAAACATGAAGATCTATAGAGATATATGAGAATAAAATTAGTGATATAGTATGCATATGGATGTTGAAAAATATGTGTGAATGTATTTGATGTGTTAGTAGGTGAATTTTTATTGGAAAAGTTCAAAGGGTTGATGCAACCATTTCCTATACCTATATTGAAATATGAAAACATCACAAATAAATTGTCATGGGTCTTCAAAATACCTAGAAATGAAATAATTCAATATGGGTGGTATTAGACCATCTTATAAATACTACATAAATCATTTCTATTTTATAGGAATTATCACTTGATCATATTGCAATGACATTCACTAGTGAAGAGTTATGTCCTTATAAAGTATGACTAAAAATTTTATTTGATTGAGATCTGAGGTTCACATGATTTTTTGATAAGATTCATCAGAATGAATTAAAAATATAGTTAAAATTTATTAAAAAACTCTATCCCTGGAATGATGGCTAATTTTAAATAACTGTCTAGACTCAGAATCATTTTTTGAGATCCTAGTATAAGGACATCAATTGAGACGTGGACAAACATCTTCCATTTTTAATTTTCTCATAAAAATATTATTTTCAATCGATCATTAAAATAGCACAATATAAATCCCTATATGGGATGAAGTGTTTAACATGTTTTTTTTGTATGATGTTATGGAAAAAAGTTCCTTGGATTTGAAGTGGTTGAAAAAATTGATGAAATTTTAAAGACTATTCTACTACACATCTGAATTTTTCCAAGTCGACAGAATAGTTTTGGTGATAACCAATGGTAAGACTCAACGTTTTAAGTTGATGATAATTTTTTTCTTTATATATCTCCCTAAAAGAGACTTATTGTGATTATAAATAAGGGAATCCAATGTCCAAAGTACATTTTCCACTATGAGATATTTTAATATGTTGGAGTAGTGACCTATCAATAATCACTTACAATGAACCAATATCAAGTATAAGATATGTTTAATGAATCTCACTTGATGATGTACATACCAAATACCACATATTTACTCAATCCATAGGTGTTTTAATTGTAGAATTATATCTCTTACAAGGAGCTGTCGATGAAGATTGTGATTCACAGAGGCAATGTTATGCTCAACTAGAATAATCTCATTGTCAAAGTAATTTTATGAAACAATAGTATTAAATCAGAAACATTATAACTTTAGGACACAATGAAACATAATTACACACCCATATTCTTATCATTATGTATGGAAAAAAAATAAGGGAAAACTTATCATAGGGAGAATAATATAACGAACCTAAATTTATATACAGAAATTTATCTTCAGATTATATATGTGTTCCATATGATGTAATATAGATGATAAGAAAAAACATCACATTATCATTAATTGATAATATAAAATTTTTATGATATTAAATTTTGGATAATAATCCTACTTGTGATAAAATAATATTATTGATATATTACCAATTATAAAATATATTTACAAAACAAATTGTTTTTACTATGTTCTAAGAAGTTTTATTTATAAACACAATTTATCACTTATATAAATTATATATAATATATTTTAATCATTTTTTAAATTCGTCATGTCAAAATGTTCTTTTAATTGATTTTGGGGATTTTTATTGAAATTTTTTTTAAATAAATAGTGAAAATATTAAAATTTTCTAAGGCTTTTAATTTTATGTGACATACAAGTTTTTGAAATAATTTTCGATATAATATATATATTTATTTTTATATTAAAATAAATCATTTAAAAACATACAATTTTAAACATACAAAACAAATAAATATCTTTTCCGAAATTCAAGTAACATTTTATGAAATATTTTTTGTCTGTTTCATTAGTTACATTTAAAAATTGAGAAATTATGTAATTGGATTTTTTTTAATATAATAAAACTATTATATGATCATTAATTAAATTATTAATATAATTATATTTAATAATTTTAACTAATATGTTCAATTCAAAATCCTTATACTGAACAATAATTTTTTTTTCAAAATTAACTTCTATCTACATATTATGTGTACTAATATTAAATAAATTTCATTGTATTTGGAAATTTTTTATAAAATTATTTTAATATTTAAAATAAAAATTTATAAATTATAAAATAATATCAATTTTAATTTTCCTTATTAAAAATAAATTCAGAAGGAAAAGTGGAGTTATCAAGGTAAGGGTAAATTAAGGGAAAATGTATTAAACACTATAAATGTTAATAGTTAATGTGAATAAATTTTATAATAATTCATTTGGGATGGATGTTTAGACTTATGAGTTTAACAACAAAATTATTTTCCATTTATGGATCCTTTTTCATTGAATAATGATGTGTTATTATTGAGAAATAATTAATTTTTAGTGATGTTCCCTTTCCGTCAATTATTAAAGTAACCACATAATTTACAATTCTCTATTAATTCTAAATAATTATATCACCCAAAATTATACCATAGTATCTCCAAAAAACCCTTCACTAACCTTTAAATATATGGTATAACCAATATACCATGTTATATAGTATTACATAGTCAGCCAAGGGAGAACATGAAATTCAAAATCAACCCAACTAGTTTATGTTCTTTTGTTATTATAAAACCCTCAAGTAACATCTATCTATGATGTTGGAAAAACCCAAAATTTTTAAAATGGTAAAATTCTATTATTCTAACATACTTTACATTTTATAGATTTCATCAAGATCATTATGAAAAACGAAAATTATAAAATCATTACAAAACTAGGATCTGAAGGATTAGAGATGTTGGAAAATTAGTACCATTAATATCATTTAAAAAATAAAACACAAACATTTTTTTAATTATTTATTCTATATATTCTTATTTTATCCAAAATTCTCCTTATTATATGTAAACACTTAAGGATATACCTCAATGTAAGGGCTGAGATAAAAGCCTAGTAAGAGGATTTGAAGGATTTGTGTTGTTGGAATATTACTTCCATACTTAGCATTTAAAAAATAATACACAAACATTTAATTAATTATTTCTTCAATAGATTCTTATTGTATCTTAAATTCTCCTTAGTATATGTAATAAATGGAGGATATACATCAAAGAAATGGTTGAGAGAAAATCCTAGTAAGAGGATAGATAAAAACATGAATTAATATAACATGGTGTGAGAATAATTATTATCATCATAACAAATTAATAACATCAAAATCATGTGATGTAGAATTAATAAATGTCTTAGAATGTGGTAATGCATAAAAATGAAACATCAAGTCTTAGTGGTCAACTACCACACATAGTTGTGAAGTAATATGAAATCTTGATCCTATATATTTAACAGTTCCTCATGAGATACATTAATGTAACGAATTTGTTATAGTGATATATGATTTTGTGTGCACCCTTCACATTATAAAATTTATATTACACTATATAATTCCAAGAGCACACATCACACCATAACATTTACATTATCATGCATTCCACATAGAACATATATCAATATTGTGAATAAAATAACCATAGATATAAATGGGTTTCATTTCATAAATCATACATTTATAAACATTGGGTTCTTAAATTAAAGAGGGAATAACATAATTGATATAATAATCATCAACCTTTAATGAAGAAGAAACAATCTCAAGAACTAAAATGCATGTTTTTTTAAATGAAAATTTCTTTTGATAAAAATTTATGTTTCTCATTAACTCAATTAGAAAACATATATATACCATAACAGGTAATATAATGATTAATAAATGATATTTGAGGAATAAACATACTAAAAAATAGATGAAAGGGTGAAAACCCAAAGAAAGAGAGTTGTGTTTGAGAATTCCACTTACATTAATTCCTACTTAATTTTGGCTCTTTTGTGGCTCCTAAATAATTAATTTATGTTTATTAAATAAATGATCAAGAAATTAATTATAGTAATTTTATAAAAATATTTTTCAATTATATTAATTTTATTATATTTCATAATTCTTATTGTGGAAATTGAAGCGTTTTGATATCATATTTTACATAAAAATTTCCTATCATGCAATGATTTAACTATTTTATTAAATATAATTTATAAATTTGTATAATTAGTTCCAGAAGAATATAATAATTTTATATTGAAATAAATATATTATATATAATTTATACTCTCCAAGCATAAAGGAGGTTATAATTATTTTATTTGAAACAACATTATAGGTTATTAATCGACCTTTAAGGGGATATTATTTAAAGTGCTGGAAAAGGAAGTATGAAGTTTTTATTTTTCATTAATATGAAAATTAATGTACATTAAAATCATTAATATATTGTTAAATTATAGTATAAATAACACTATAGAAAAAAATTTGAAAGGGAGAGGGTAAAAAAAGAAAATAGAAGAAGAAAAGAGGGAAGAGTTAATATAGAATTACTCTCTCCTCGGTGTAGCTTCTATTGAATGATACTCTAACTCCTTGGTTTTTTGGATTTGAATTGCATCAAAATGTCCATAATTATTATAATGGGATTCATATAGAGTATTTGGGATGATATTAGTCTTTATAATGTGTGGGGTAAGGGATAGGGGTTATTTATAGTTGAGGACGGGGTATTTTTAGAATAAAATATTGAATTAAATAATATATCAAAGTTAAAACTTGTAATAGGAAATTTTTTACATTATAAATAATATATTAATATAATATATTTATTTTAAGACTTAGAATCCCTTTTATAATTTTATTTACTTAATTTATTGAAATTGAAATTGGAAAGAATGAAAAAATAATATTTTAAGGAATCACTTTTGAATTTTGGTTTTGGAAAGTTCTTTTTAGGTTTAGAAATTTTGCATATTTTATTTTTATAAAACATTTTTGAAATTAAATAATCCAAGGCCGAACCTAATGTTCTATAAAGGATTATGTAACCATTACATCATGAATGATGTAATTTAAGATATACCAGTTATGTGAAAACTGTATGTTTACTATTAAACCAAAAATTGAAGTATTTCTAAAACATTCCAAAAATTAACCCTTGGACAATATTGAAGAGCATATTTAAAAAATGGACACAATTTTATGAAAATAATTTTCTAAATATAAGAAATGTATTTTTATATAAACCAATAATTTATTTGAGAAAATTAAAATTTTAAAATTATAATTGAGTTTATAATACATTGAAAAATTAATTAACCTCTCCTTAATCATTAGCTCTAGTTCCAATGTAGCTTCTTCATACTTGTGGTTAATACACAACACATTGACCATACAGGTTGTCTTGTTTCGTAGAACCTTATTTCTCTAGTACAAAATCTTTACTAGATTCTCCTCATAAGTGAAATCATCTTCCAACTGTACTACCTCTGAGTTTAATACACGTGATGGATCTGGTATTTACTTCCTCAGGAGTGATACGTGGAACAAATCATGAACATGAACTATATTTTGTGGATGTAAAAGATGATAGAATTTGGATCCTATAAAATCAAGGATCTCAAATGGGATAATGTACCTTGGGCTTCACTTTACATTCTTTCCAAACCACATGACTCTCTTCCATGGTGATATTAAAAGGGATAATTTATCACCAATGTTGAACCCTATGTCCCTTCAACTGTTTTCAAAATTGGTATTTTCCCGACTATGATCAGCTTTGATATGTTACCAGATTGCTTGAAACATCCCTATCATCTCTTGTATTAGATCAGATCCAAGTAGCTTTGTTTCTCCAATTTCATCCTAACAGGTTTGAGTTATACAACTCTTTACCTATAGATCATTATATAGACCCATCTGAATACTTTTGGAAGCTATTTTTTGTATGAAAATTAAAACAATTTGAGATGGTAACCCCATACCAATTTTAATTTTAAATATAAGGCTCTTAGAATATCATTGAGCATCATAATTTTCTCTTATGATTGGCCATTAGTTTTGGGGTGATAGGTCGTGCTGAAATTTAATTCAGTACTCAAATCATATTGAAGACTGCCCTATAATTTAGATGTGAACCTAAGATCACGATCAAATACAATAGAGAGTGGAACCCCGTGAAATATCACTACATTCTTCAAATATATTTTTTCATGTTATTTAAGTGATATATCTTCCTGAATAGAAATAAATTGCGTAGTCTTGGTGATTTTGTCCACCACAACACATATTGCATTTTTTCCTTTTGATGTTTTAGGGAGACCGATGAAAAAGTACAAAGTGACGTTCTCCCATTTCCATATGGTTATAGTCAATTTTTTGCATCATCCCATTTTACTTATATCATTATCCATTAACTTTATGAAATATTGAGAACCTTATGATGTAATCCTCAATCTCTTTCATCATGTTATCCCACAAGAAGTGTTTTTAAAGATGAAAATATATCTTAGGACTCTTAGGATGGATATATAAAGTTAGGTTATGTTAATTATCTAATATATCTTATTTATCCAAGGTTATTAAGGCACACCGAGCCTTGTTCCAAATCAAATCACACCATCATTATCGATATTTAACTCTTATAGTTTCCCTTCTGTTTCTGCATTCATCTTATTTTGTTACTCTGGATCATCCATTTGTGTATCCTTAAACTTCTCATGGATAGGTGGCTGTGAAATTATTGGGTCATGGAAGGATATATTCCCTGCTATAATTATTTCAAAATCAATCCCTTTCACATCCATATAGATATGGTCTTTCTTAATTAGGAACATAGATAGAGTAGTAGGTTATTTTCTGCTAAATGTTTCATCTATATTGATTTCCTTGTCAAGATGATAGTGAATAGAGAAATCATAGTCTTTGATTAGATCTAACGATATCCTTTGTAACATATTGATATACTTTTGGGTGAATATATAATTTAGTCTCTTGTTATAAGTATATGTGTCACACATCTCACCATAGAGGTAGTTTTGCTAGATTTTCAAGGAAAAAATCATAGATGCTAACTCTAGATCTTGTGTCGGGTAGTTCTGCTCATGGATATTAAACTACCATGAGGCGTAGGATATCACATTATCATTTTTCAGGAGTACATAACCCATTTCGTTCTTTTATGAATAAATATATATCAGAAAATTTTATCCACCTTTTGGTAATCTGAGTATAGGTTCAGTGATAAGCATTATCTTTAAATCCTTCAATTCTTCCTCACAATATTTTGTCTAGGCATAAATTAACCCTTTTATAATTAACTTAGTTACAAGGATTGAAATTTGGGAAAGATTTCTCATAAAATATCGGTAGTAACCTACTAAACCCAAACAACTGTGGAATTCTATGACACTAATGGGTGTAGGACATTCCCCTATTTTTTTTAAGGGTCCACATAAATTCCCACACTTGTGATCACATGTCCCAATAATGTGACTTTATGCATCTAAAATTCATACTTGTTGAACTTGGTTGACAATTTCTCCTTCCTTAATTTCACCAACACAATCATTAGATGTTATTTATATTCCTCCTTTCTCTTGGAGTATATGAAAATATCATCGATAGACACTAACAATTTTTTTGAGGTAATGTCTAAATATTGTATTCATCAAATCCATTAAAATAATTGGGGTAATAGTATATTTGAAGGGAATCATGAAAAACTCGTATTACCCATACCATTGTATAGAAGGAAGTCTTCTTGATATCTTAATTCTTCACCATTAAATAATGATATCTTGAATAGAGATCCACCTTTTAGATGTAATGAGCTCCTCATAACTGATTGGATCAGTCATCAATACTTGGAACAGGATACTTGTTATTTATGGTGATCTTGTTGAGTTACCAATAATTGATACACAAATTCATTGATCCATCATTCTTCTTGAAAAAATGCACTAGCACACCCCAAGGCGATGCACTAGGGTGTATGAACACTTTTTCCAAATATTATTGCAACTACTTTTTTAACTCCTCTATTTTAAAGGATCCATACTATAGGGACACTTTGAGATAAGAGTATCATCAAGTATGAGTTATATTGAGAAATCTACCACATTATCTAGGGGAAGATTGAGTAAAACATCAGGAAATAAATCACTATATTCCCTAACAAATGGAATTTCCCCCAAGATGATACCTTCCTATTATTGAATGATTTGAGAGAAGAATTCTTCTTCACAGAGAATCAGCACCCAGACCATTGAAGTATTTTCCAAAATATATTCATGATATTCCTTATATATGTAGAGGAGCAAGGGAAGGTTATTAATATGAAAAGATATTTCATTTTCCTGACAGTTTATATATTCTTTATATAATGAGATATAATCCATTACAATTGTAGCATCAAATTCCACCAATGGAAGTATCAAGAGAATCACTGGAGGAATCTTCCCACATAATCTATAGGAGAATACTATGTCACTTGGGATGCAATGACATCACTACTAGGTGTTTTTATAGATATATCTACTTCTAGGTTTTGGGGCTTGATTGAATAGTTCTAAAAAACATGGAAGATATATTGGTATTCATATAACCAAAATCAAATAATAGTTTTTCCATTATTGAGTTAATAAGAAGTGTACCTTATATGATTTAATTTTCTGGCTCTACTTCAACAATATTGATGTAATAAGCCTCACCATTTTCTTTTTTACTTCGGTGGATACTAACACTGAATACCCTCAAGGACATGAGGTTTAGTGCACTGGATTTCATAGTTCTCGTGCTCCATATAGTTATTGCATTTAACATGGTTGGTTCTCTCCCTTCATCCACCACATTATCATGCTTCCTCATGTCTTTTCGACATTCAGGAGCTTTGTGGCCTTCTCTTCTACTCTTTAAAATTTTTATCATTCCTTTGAGGTATTTACCATAATGCTTCTTCCCATATTTTTGACATATGTGTGGTTGAGTTTTCTTTCCACCTTTCTCATTAGATCCTCCGGATTGAAACCCTGTTTTCTTTTCTTATCACCATAGCTATGGGATAATTCTATAAACTACATCTCCACTGTAAAATCACATCAAAAAAATACATCATAACACCCAAAGTATCTAATTTATAGAGCCTTTTGTAGGTATGTTTTTAATACAACAATGAATCTAAGAATTGTTCTATCATTGTTGATAAAAATCCTAAATCATACCTTGAAAGCCTAGTTAAATTTTCTAAACAGGACGTGATATATTATCCGTCATTTTTATATAGATCTATGAATTCCCACTCTATCTATGTATAAAGAGTTCATGTGAAATATATTTAAGAAGAATTATCATAAATTCTTTCCACTCCATCTCATCAATTTCATCCATCAGCTTTCTATTCTTAATCAAAGCCAACCATTAATTAGACTCTCCATCTAAATTTTAAATATATAGAGTCACCTTCTCAATATAAAAATATTGAACCATAAAACAGATCTTTTTCATTGAGTTGACATACTATTCCAAGACTAGTGGAGAAAAAGACCCACTAAACATCAGTGGTCGTTTCCACATAAAACTCTTGATTGTCAGTTTCTCCCTCTTAGGTGAACGTGGAAATTCTACAATGTTCAGTTTATTGTTCATTACCTGAGATTGATGGGTATGAATAACCATGAAATTTTAAACTCCATCTCCCAAGGTATTGGGGATGTCATTCAGGAAATCACTTCATTATACCTCACATATATTGTTTATCCTGGTTTCTCCTAGTTCCAATTATTTTCTAAACTAGAAAAGGTTATAAAAAAAACCTGAGTTAACAAGTCACAAATAATTTACACATTTTTGAAATTACCTATAATGGAATATATTTTGGGATTACTATTTTTATAAAATAATCTTTTGTGCTTACATATACTTAGTCTCATACTATGTGTTTTCACTAAGGTTATCTAATCCTAATTCCAATATTAAAAAAACAATGCTCTAATACAAACTATAGCAGACCTTCTATTTTCATACTTTACTATTACATCATATTAAAGAAAAAAATATAAAATCATTACATAATAAGGATCCAAAAGTTTAGTTTCTTTAGATAATTAGGACTATACATAACCATTTAAAAATAAAACATAATCATTTACTTTATTCCTTCTTCTCTAGCTTCTTATTGGCCCTTGAATTCTCCTTAATACATGTAATCACATAAGGATATACATCAATGAAATGGGTGACATAAAAGCCTAGTAAGTGGATAGATAATATAATTAATTTATATAACATTGGGTGAACATAATAATTATCATCATAACATAGTTATATGATCATAATCATGAGAGGGAACCATTAGAAAAGGACTAGAATAGAGAAATGCTTAAAAATAGAACATAATGTATTATTGGCCAAGTACCACATATAGTTGTGGATAAAAATTGCATCATTTACACACATATTTCACTTTTTCACATGAGATAAATTACATTAACCAATGCATTGGAAGATTATATAATTCTGGGTACACCCATCACATCATAAAATTTACATTATCATGCTTGCCACATCGAACGTATATCAATATTGGACATAAAATTACCAATGGAAAGAAATGGGTTTAATTTCCTAAATCATACATTCATAAACTTTGGGTTCCCAAATTAAATATTTAATAACATAAACGATATAAGAATAATCAACATTGAGTGAATAAGAAACAATATCGAGAAGTAAAAGGTGAGTTTTTTGAAAGAAGAGTTCTTTTGGAAAACAGTGTGTTTTTTATAAAGTCATATATAAAACATTTATATCCAATAAAAGGTAATATAATGATGTATAGATGATATTTTAGGAATATAAACAATAAAAATGTGGTGAAATAGGGAAAACCAAAACAAACAGTGGTTGGTTTGAGAATTTCCCTTACCTTAATTCTTGTTTAATTTTGTCTATTTTTCACCTCCTAAATAATAAAAATATGTTTATTAAAAAAAGTATTGAGATTTTAGTTATAATAATTTTATAAAATATTTATCAATTATATTAATTTTAGTATATTTATTAATTTCTCTTGATGAAATTTATGTGTTTGGATATCATATTTTACTTAAAAATTTACTATATTGTAATGATATCACTATTTTATTAAATATAATATATACATTAGTATAATTAGTTATAGAAGCATAGAGCATATGTAATTTGATATTAATATATTATATATAATTTATACTATCCATTCATAAAAGTGGTTATAATAATTTCCTTTTCAATGACACAATAGGTGGTTAACCGACCTTTAATGGGATATTATCGAAAGTGCGGGAAAGGAAAGTATGAAATTTATATTTGTCTTTAATATGATAATTAAAGTAGGTTAAAATAATTTATATAATGTAAAATTAGTGTATAATTAATTTTTTAGCATAATATATTGAAAGGGATAGGGTGAAAAAATAAAGGAGAAGAAGAAAAGAGGCAACCATTAATAGATACTAATTCTCTCCTCAGTGTAGCTTCAATTGAACGGCACTATAAATCCTTAGTGTTTGGAGTTTTATTGCTCAAGAATGTCTTTAATAATTCAAAGTCGATTGATAGGGAATATTTGAGCAGAGAATAAGCTTTATAATGGGTGGGATGATTGGTTTTCCAAGGGGTGGGATATGGGCTATTTATAATTGAGGAGGGGGTATTTTTAGAATAAAATATTGAGTAAAATAAAATATCGATAGTAAAACATGAAATAGTGATTTTTTAAATTATCAATCATATATTAATATAATATAATGACAGTAAGAATTAAAATAACCTATATATTTTTAATTACATAATTCATTAAAAATGAAAGTGGAAATAAAGAACAATCAATATTTTAAGGAATCACTTTTGACTTCCTGTTTTGGAATGTTATTTTTTGGTATGGAAATTTAATTTATTATATTTTAAGGAACCATTTATTAAATTAAACAATCCATGTTTGAATGAATTTTATATAAAGTATTATCTAACCATTACATCATAAATGTTGTAATTTAAGACATAGAGTTTATGTGAAAATTGTATTTTTACTGTTCACCCAAAAATTAATGTCTTTCAAAAAATTAAAAAAAAATAATCCACGGAAAATTTCAACTTTGTGATTTAAAAAATATAAAATATTTTATGAAAATTATTTTCTAAATGTGATAAATTTAATTTTTTATTAAAATAATCATTTATTTGATTTTTTATATTTTAATATTATAAATGATATTATAAAATTTTCAAAATATAATTAATATCTAATAAAATTCTCATAAAATAATTAGAAATAAAAATATTAATTTATGAATAAATTTTATGAAAATATATTCTTTAAAATTTTTAAATTATTCATTAATTTGTAATTAAATATTTATGACTTACAAAAATACTTAATTAATAATTTTTTAAAACATATGTTCAATTATACTCTGATATAACTATATCATAATTTCATTTATAATATGAATAAATTTTATTTATACATTAATGGTTGTCATTACTATTCATTTTTCTTGTCTACTATTCATAAGGGTCATATTAATATTCTTAATATAAAGTTATTATTTCATTGGTATAGGTTTCTGAACTTCTAGAAATAATTTTTATTACATTAGTTATTCTTTTATTATTTTCATTTTATGGTATATAAGTTATTTTACATGATTTATACTACATTAAATTACTATAAGAATGGTAAAATTCTATTGGTAAATGTTTCGGCCATTACAAAAATTTTGTCCGGAATGTGTGCGAACTACTACCTCCATGAATAAAATGTTTTTCCATTTAATACAAAAAATTACAAACAATTAAAATTAATTTAGTATATAAAAGTTATATCTTTGAAACTATTAATAATATATAATGAAAATATGTGACAATCAATATGTGATTAAAATAACAAACCTTTATAATTAATTTAATTGACATAAGTGGACATATCAAGGATCCTTTATTAATTTATATATGCTTGGGATAACATTTGAAAATATGTAATTATTTCCATATTATAATAATAATTTACATAAACCATCTTAATTATGTATATTTTTATGTCATTTTACAACACATTTTTCATGAATCAAAAAACTGAAAGTATTATGAAATACATTTCGAACATCTGTGAGTAAAAGACATAATTAGACCCTATAATAATAATAAATAAAAATGGTAAAAAATGGAATTTATAAAATTAAATATATATGAATAATCTTATTGGTTATATATTTAATTAACATTATTTAATTATCCTATATGGGATGTGCATATGCATAACCCTTTCAAAGTGGAGGTATGGGGTCCACCAAACCTTTTCCTTACATTTTGGTTACATGTTCTCTTTATTTTTCTTCCTTATACACTATATTATTCAAATGTATGGTTTATATATTCCTTATATATATTCCTAACATATTTTAAAATCTTATTTTACATTTATTTATTATGGATAATACATGTTTTATGTTCCTTCACAATTCCCTCTCTTATGTGAACCCAATTTTATAGTAACTTCTCTTTGTCTACAATCATGTCATGTATCACCCCAATAAACTATTTTAACCAAAAATGTTTTTATAAAAACCCACTTTATTTTATGTAGATATTTTTTCTCAATTATGGTTTTAAAATAAAATATATTTCTTTTTTCTTCATCAATTTTTTCTTCACTCATTTCTATGGGAACCACCTAAGAGGGTCTTTTTATTCTTACATATTAAAATTACTTTATAAATTGTTTTATTGAATGAATACCAATGTTATTGAACAATTACTATATTTACTAAATAATGAATATCAATATGTATTTATTTATATCATTTCCTTTGAATACACATGATATCAACTTCAATAATTCATTAAGATAAGTTTGTTAAACCCACATTCTTATAATGGTGTCTATCATTATTATGATCTATTTATAGGTTTCCTTTTCCTTTTTTGCACACATATTATTGTACATATTATTAATGTGGTTACTATAATATGTAAATGTTTCCTCAATTAATTCTATCCAATAGATTGGATAATGTTAATCACTCATGAGATGCGATGAATAGTACACATTCAGTTATCCTAAGAAACTCATGTTATGATGATGGCACTGAAGACAATACTATGATTTTGATAGATGATAAAATAGATTATATATTAATTTAGGTTATACATGATATATTATTATGATTTAAAACATTAATCAAATTAATTTAACACTATGATCATATGATGTCTTCCCCTTATTCCTAGTTTCCATGCTTATGATTACCATCCATTGAGTATAATTTCTTCTCACAACCAATTAATGACTTCATTATCTAATTTGACTGTTCTTTTCAAGGTTTTTTAGAAAACCATTTCTTTTATGTATTTTTTCACATAATTTCCCATGATATTTTAAAGTACATATGGTAGTATGAGAACCATTTGTAGTTTAAATAAAGATATTTCTTTTATGTTTATGTTGTTGTATTTATGTATCTAATTTTCCAAATACTATATAACTCTCAATTTTGGGTGTGTATTTTTTGTATATGATTTCTAATAATGATGAGATTATATGTGTTTATGTTGTAGTGTTTTTTATTTAATTTCATTTACTATATTTTGAAAAAATACTAGAATATGTGAAATTTGAAGTACCACGAAATTGTGTCTAACGTGGAGTAGTTGAAGTTTCATATACAATGAATGATATGATATTAACCGGTTAATGACTCTATAGTGTAGATAAAGTATTCTAAACTGATGGAGGATAGAAAACATGATTAATTCCTTATATAGAATATAATGGATATCTATAAATAGATGTCATGCATAGAAAAACAATACCCTATAAAATACATGATATGTATGAATAATTAGAGGGGTGCCATGGTTTATACTATTACCCTCTATGGTCATGGGTTGAAAATGATATGGAAGAGTACTAGTCATTATTATGGGTCTAAAAATGTGATAGTATCATTGGTGGATGATTCTTTGGTGTTTGAATTTATTAACTAAGAGGATAAAATATATATGTATGAGTAATATTATGAAAAAAATGAGAATTATGTGTTTTATTCTACTCTGTAATACCCATTGAATTTTTAGAAAAAATGATTTTTATACTAAACAAAGAACCATAACACAGTATGAAAGATTAAATAAAGTCAATATTTATAAAAATCGTGGATAAATTGATTTTGTATGTACCTATTCATAATCAAATTTTATGATGTTATTATACTTAAAGAGCTGATCAACATATAAGAAACCCTATAATCATAGAGTTGATCATCATACATATCCTTAAAATATATTTTAACTACTCATTCCTATATAAATTTCATATATTAAAAAATTATATAGATAAATAATGACCTATAATGCACTTGAGCCTTAGCCCAGTTGGTAAGGACTCCGTAAGTGCATCCGAGAGACCAGGGTTCAAATCCAAGTGGAATCATTATTTCATGGGGTACTGTAGCAGTACTGTAGTAGGTAATGTACCGGTACTGTAGCGAGAACTATGCAGTAATGTAGTAGGTACTGTAGTGGGAACTTTAGAAGGTACTTCTTGGCACTGTAGAAGCTGGGAATATGCCCCCGTTTATGCCTTTGGGCCACTGATTTGGTCCCCATGTCCTTTAAGGCCTTCGAGCCACCCAGGCCTTTGGGTCAGTAAGTCCTTCGGGCAACCTCAAGGCCTTCAAGCCACCTTAAGTGCTGATGCAAACCGAACGACCTACGAGGAACAAACTCTACAAGGAGGATGGGTAAGGATCTTTCACCAAAGCAGAATCTAAACAGATTGCATGAATGAGAGGGTATGGCACCTGCCATCGGGACAAGCCTGTGCATGCACGAGAATGCATAGCCGAAAAACCATGCAAGGTTGAAAGATGATTTCACGATGAAGATTCTAGGGAGGAGCAGTTCCAAGTAGTGATTCTGGGTTGTTTGTAATGTTTGAAGCCTACTGGAAAAGGAATTACTCTAAAGGCCTATGGGCCATGTAATACTTATGCCTACGGGCCTTTTAAGGGTTCTAACTCACCCCTTGAAAGGTGGATTGTCAAAATAAATAAAAAATGAAGGCCTTCAAAACATTGGATGGAAAATAATGACCTATAAGACAACTAGGGGAAAATTGAGACCATTAGAAATAGAAAAATTATTAAATTAAAATATTATACTGCATAAAAAACACATAAAAACATTTTATATAATTATTATTGAAAGGATTTATCAACATAAAATAATAAATTAAATTTGGGCATTTGATTAATAGCGTGATAACTTATATAACTCAGATTTTTATTTTAATATTGAATATTATTTTAGTAAATAATACAATCAGTCTAATAAACCTAAAAATTTATATAGGTTCTATTTCTGAATTCATTATAATAAATTCTTCTAGTTGTGACACTATACATCATCCATTCCTACATAAAATATTATTAGTTCACAACCAATTATAAAAATTGAAATGACCAGAAAATCAGATATAACATAAGATATAATATTAGTAGGGTTATCTAAAATATCATTATCATCCATACCTACATCAAAAATAAGCCTTCAAAATAAAATTAGAACAATAATAAATTATTTTTTATATGGATTATTATTAAAAATTATCTATAGGATGGGATGCATGAATGTATGATTTATATAATAATCCAGAACTTCACAACTATATATATACCTTTCAATGTCATTAAATCAATCAACATTCATTTCATTATTTTGACTCAACCATGTGTACACTAATCCAATATGACTATTATATCCATTATACCATAAGATGATACGTTATATAATTATAGATTCATGCCAGATGCACATTCATAAGAATCCATTATTTCAAAAAATGTCACAAAATAATTTTTTATTTTCATGATTTATTCCATTCAATTTATATTGAATTTAATAGTTTTGATGACTAATTATTTAAACCCATAATCCCTAGTGTTTGATCTAAATTAAGATGAACTAAAAAAAATTCAGGTCGTGGTTTTAGTAACCCAAAAACTATAACCCCGCAAAAATTTATTAATAATTATATGAAAAATAAACATGTAAAACAAGTTATATAGTGTTAAAATGTGGAAGAATGTAAGGTAACACAGCTAAAAACATGGATGAATCATTAAAAAAAGGTATCAGTCATCATAATTTTTTAGAAAGTGCCTTGATCATTTTTTGTTGAATTAATCTTCATTGAGATCCACTAATATTTTTTGGGTTTCATCATATCCTCCTGGTGTGGGGATACCTTAATGTATCTTTATTTCTCACATACTCTTCCATCAGACTATGATTTTCTATATAGTTTTCATTCACAACATTCGAGGTATAAGTCCCCAGCCTTAAACCTTACTTAACCTTGAGTTATTACAGGATTACACATTCAGGAACATTTCAGGTTTATAGTTTTAGAGAATTAGATCATAAATTTTGTATTACATTCCACATTTAAACAAAGTGGATACATAAAAGATAGTATTCATTTTTTTCCATCAACGGAATCATATTTAAAAATAAAGCATGGATTCTTTCATGACACTTCCTTAACACTATCATCATATCATTTACCTTTCCCTTGACCTGTGAAAAACATTTAAAAAAAACATGGGATGACCATAAAAAGATCAGTATGGGTTATAAAAATATGGAAAAGAAACATGAGTTCATATATACATAAGAATGAAATCATACATTACCCATAAAACATATTCACTTTAACATACATCATCAAATCATGAATAAATCATAGAAATCATAAGATATAAAAGGTAACTTGAGGCATTCATAACATTCTTACGTAGGGAGTAACCCTCTTGGTTACATTTGGAATACCCACTATAGTATATTCCCTTAATCCCTTTGGAGAAACCTTAGCATTTTACTCCTTCACATTTCCCAATGCATTGGAGAGCTATATCGGGCTCACCTGCCCTTAGTTTATCATGGAACCACCCGTCTTCATAACAATGCCCAAGAACCATAAAATAATCTTATCACATAAAACATGTATAAAGGAAACATAACATCTCCACCTTTCAATAACAAGATATCAATACAACACATTGATATATAAACATTATGACAACCATTTTCAATACCAAAATAAAAGAAAAGTAAAACATGGTATTTATTTTTCTTTTAAAAAGAAGGTATGGCTTGTAAAGGAATCTGAAACTCAAATAATGGTCACGGCGGTAGAGAAGTCGTTGTCGCCGCATACATATGGAAAAAACATTCCCTTTTGTCGTTTAGTAAATGCTTTGTAGAAAAAAGATTCCTTTTGAATAAACGTAAAAGTCAAATGGGTTTATACACCATATAAAAGAAAGTTGAGTATAAAACAAAATATGCTTTCATGAAAGGAGATTGAGACGAAGTCCCATACGAAGACGGTATCCTTGGATTAAGGATAAATCAGTTACATAATTATGTGTAACAAACGAATACACATTATATAACTGGGTATTAAGTGTAAAAAAATCAGAAGAAATCACACATAATCATACAAATACATATTCAAGGTGTACAAGTTTATCCCAAAGAATCATAATTGGGTTAAGAAGTTCCTTTGCAAAAAAATTGACAACCTAACGGCGGCACTTCAAAATTCAGAAAAAGAGTTGATGAGAGATAAAAAGGTTATCTCATCACTTGGTCATAAAATTTAAATCAATAAGGATATATATAAGAACATATCCAAACACAATAGTATGTGAATTACAAGACATAACAAAATAACTCTTTTAAAAAGTGGAGTGTGAAAGGTTCCCTTACCGACATGGTTATCTTTCGAAACATACACCCCATGAAAGAATGACAATACAAAATTGATGTAAATACTCATAAAAGAAAGTATATTACAAAATGAGTAGAATAATGGGTAGTATATATACCACTCAATGAAAATGGTGTAAAATGTAGCATAAAACTCACAGGAATAAAAGTGAGATAAATTATCCCATATGAAAGCTCATCAGCCTAAGGACGCCACTTAAAACATCCAAAAATGGATTGATGAGAACAAATATAGTCTCTCATCAAATTAAAAAAAAATACATCATGAGGAATATAAAATAAAATCTCACAGAATAAAAAATAGGAGCTTAAAAGAAGTGACATAAAGGATAGTACTTTAAAAGAAAGAGAGAGGTTGGATCTCTTACGAAAATTTGGCAGCCTAACAGCGCCACTCAAAACATAAAAAATGGATTGATGAGGGAATATTGGGTCTCTCATCATATGAACAAAAAAAATTACAGTAATACTAATATAATAGAACATCCCAATCATAATAAATATGAGCTTAAAAGGAATGACATAAAAGAGTGTACTTAAAAAGAAATAGAGGGGTAGGATCCCTTACCTCGGGTCTGACTTGACTCGATCGTTCTTTAATATCCTGAATAATAAACTTGAGATAATTTATATTTCTTCAAGAACCTTTTTCAAGTTCATTATTCCTTTTATATCACTTATTAACATCTTATGAACACTATGTTATTATTTAAGCTAATAACGATCGTTTTAACGATCATTGGTACTTGAGTCAAAAATAAACTCTTTATAATTACAAGTTGTTAATGTGGTAAAATATCCATTATATATAGAATTTTATTCATGATGTAGAAATCATATATATAATATATATCCAGTATATTCATGCATTTATAATATTACATAACATTTAGAGTTAAGAATTGAAATGCACTGTTCATGGAGATGGTAAGTCGTACGTACGCATGAATGCTACATCCATTTCTATTTCATATTTAATGGAATTAAAACATAATGATACATAATAGTATTTTAATTCCAGTATGGTATCATATATAATATCATTTAATATATCCTTTATACATACCACATATGGTTTTAATAAATCAAATCACTTTGAGGGCGCGGTAGTCCGCACTTCCTAAAATGAAGATATCACGTATACCCATATTGGAATTCACAAAGGTATGCCATAAATGAAAAATACAGAAGATTATGGAAAACATAATCATATTATATATCATATATAAATATAGTGACATCTTAATGGCCACCATGAAAGGTGTTAAGAGAATATTGAACAATCATCGTTTCGTGAGGCAGTAATTCGCCATCCACGGAAACAGTATGTTCTTTAACCATTAGACGAAGGTGTGTGTAAGTTTAGCTCGAATAATTAACATAAAAACATCCTAGTATATTTAATATACTGTTTTTTTACAAAATAAAGGAATGAAAATAGTTTAGGGCAGTGGAGAAGCAAAATAGAACAAAAGGACTCAAGTGAAGACATTACCTTAAAATCGGGTAACTCCCTTTGGATTGAGGTCAAAGGCTTCCTTGGGAAGACTTATGAAAAACGTGAGGCATCTAAGAGATAGAGAGGGATATGGAGAGACACAATGGGCAGGGTTTGGCCGAGCCAAAGGCTTTGGAAGTGTGGGTAAGGAGGTAGATGTGGGGGCCTTTTATAAGAGGAGAGGAGGGGCACTCTTGGAAAATAAAGAAATGTTACATTATTTTAGAATGAATTTCGGATTTTAATTGTCCCACATTGATGTGTTTCGAGAATAAGGTGATAAGGGTTTTAAATACACCAATACAATAGGTTTTGGACATGTGTATGTCTTAGTTTTTACATTATCTTTCAATTTTATTTAAATGGTTAAATAATGAGGTCATCGTTGCATCATCATGATGTCATAGATAATTTAATTTATTTAATGTCTAAAAATTATAAAAAAATACTATGATGTAGGAAATATTTTTAGATTTCAAATAACTATTTATAGTCAAAAATCTTACTTGTATAACCCCATGTAAAAATTCTTTTAGTTAAACAACTCATGTTTGTAACATTTTAATTTTAACATGAAATAAAAAGTTATTTATGTCTTTTTCCATCCAAAGTGGCTCCATGGGGTCCCCAAGTTGACCCATGGATTGTCTTGGTCGTCCATGACTCATCCAATGAATGTAGGACATGTTTCTAGGTTATTTCATATTATTAAAACATTATTTTACCATAAACTACACTAATTACCTCTAATCGCGATTAAAAACATAATAACTTACTATTCATCAAAAAATTATTTTAATCCCATTGAACCACATTTTACTTCTTAATGACAGCCATGTATGTCGGATTTTTGAAATTCAAAACACAATGGTGGAAATTTTTCATTTAAACGGAAAATCAGTTTTTATATGTACCACTTAGTGGTTTCACTATTCATCAAAAATTGAAGTTTTTCAGAAAATTACCAAAAATTCACCCCAAGATATATTTGATATTCAGAATTAAAAAATGATTAAAAAATTAATGACATATAAGTCACATTAAATAATTTAATAATTAGTTCCCGCTGTCAGAACAAATAGCGTGTTTTTATGAAACAATATATATAAAAAGATTGACACTAGTTTAAGTCAAATTTCAAAGTGAAATTAATTCCAATGACCACTATTTGATTAAATGGTAAAAATATATTCTAATTTCACTTTAAATCCAATTCAAAATATAATCTAATAATATAAATAAGTTAGATTAAAAAGTGGTTTTGAATTAAAATACAACATTTTTCACTATTCATTAAAAATTGAACTTTTTCGGAAAAATACCAAAAATTTACACAAAGTAAATTTTGATGTCCCAATTCTAAAGAGGAATTTCATTTTGTCAAATATAACACATAATAATTTCAAAAAGTGGATTTAAAAGATGTTATCCATCAAAAAGCGGTTAATCGACCTTTTAAATAATATTAGAATGTTTACGCTAAAAATTGGATTCATTCGCATTTTTAATCCTCTATCATTTATTGTAAAAAGTAAAAATATTTGACAAATATATATAATCATTTTGTAGTTAGTTATATTCATTCCCTCTGTCACAACAGCTAGGCATTAACTACAATAATATTATATTTTTATTAGAGTGCAGTGTAAGATTCCCAAGAAACTCGTTATTGCGTGTTGGGTACACCATCGAGCATAGCGTCCCCTTTAAAGTTATATTAATATTTTATTCACAAATATGGATAAATGTGAAAATGTCATACTCTTTATTTACATTGGGTGTTACATCCTTCCCCCCTTTTGGGAATTGCGTCCTCGCAATTTTAAAATTGTGCTTGGAAACTTCATTGAAAATCCCAAATCGGAACAAGAGTCAGTAAAACAATCACTTTAAAATAAAGAAAGATAAGTACAAAGGTCACCCGAGTTAACCCATACTAGGATTCCAAGTATGAATATATGGACATGGAGGAAAAAACAAAGGCTCATGTTCTGATGGAGATTGATAGTAAACATGTCTAGGAAAAAGTTAACCATAAGAAAATCACAAACTTGTGATGGGTTAAACGGTATTCGATTCCCCAGTAGGAAAAGTTAACAGACAACATTTTTGTTTTAAGATAATTTTCATTGAGGAATTTATTTTTTAGCTTAACTAAATCATAATGAAACATACTTACTTGTTATGTAGACTTTCAACTTTTACTAGATTCCTTAATCAAACTCATATTTTCTCCAAAAGATGAGTATTTAAAAAGACTTGTTCACATTAAGAGTACTGTAATCAATTTCTAGAGAATTAACTAATACAAAAAAGAGAACTATATACTCCCCAGGTCTTTAGAGTCTAACCAAATCCAAAACCAAAAAGGTTAGTACAAGATCAGATAATCCAGAAAAGGATAACCCTTTATAAAAATAAAACCTATTCTTAATCTTCAAAAAAATTTCAACAAAACCCAATGTTCAACGAGGACCATTCGATAAACAATTTGTCCATAAAATTCGACAAAGTAATCCAAACTAAGATTGAAACCCAAATATTTGGAGGATTTAGTCACACAGTCTTCCAAGTTAAATCGTAACATTTATCTCCAAACAACATCAGTTGCTCCTAAAGTCTCGTATTGAAAAGTAATTAACCTAATCGCATATCCTCGATGATAGGTTAATAATTTTCATAAATAACCCAAAATCAACCTACTCCTAATTCATAAAGTCTCCTAACTAAAAATAATAAGTCATACTAACCTGGGACTTCACGTAGTCCAGTGGTAGGTGATAAATACCAGTTGCACTTTGGTTGTGGGTTCGATTCCCGTAGCATTGTTTGACACGACAGGTTGTCACATGGTCTGTGTGTTGTCCTTTTTCCAAACTATATAATTCTCAAATCATTCCCCAAAAAGAGATAAAATCATCAAAAATAACCATAACATAATTTAACCTCAATTTTATCTCATACCTTTCAATTCCATCATAACATATAGTAACCCATAATTACCTCAAAAGTAAGGACCATATAAACCCAAATGGTTCTTTATAACTATGTCCACAAAAGAACAAATAGTTATTCCTTGAATAAAATTCCATATATTAAACATCATGGTTACACATACTATAAAAAGTCTTCTAATGTAACCCCATCATCAAAAGAGACTTAATAATCTTAATAATTTCACCATAACTCTTGAAGCCCATATATGTTGACTTCTTACTCATTCAACATTCTTCATGATCCATTAACCATTCCTTTCCAACTTATTCTGAAATACTTATTTCCTATAAACAAAATCATGAATCATATCCTAAGATTCCAAAATAGGAAAACAAAAGTTATGAAATAATACATACCTTTGATTGGTCATTGTCAGTTTCTTCATCCTCAATCGGAATGGCATTAGGTATTGACAAACGAGTATTTGTACGATCTTGGTGATCCCATTCATGAAACTTATTCATAAGAAATGTGTTTTCATAATGACCATGCACACCAAATTTAAAACATTCAATTGATCTCTCAGAAAGAAATTCTTTCCCTTTCCTTGAGTCAACAAGATGATTCCTTTTTAAATGGCAGGTTCTTTCTCTATGACCTTCATTTCCACATCTATAGCATATTTCTGTCCCTTTGAAACATTTTACTAGGTGTTTCTTTCCACATCATTGACACATAGGTTTTTTAACACACTTACCTTTATGTTCTTACCTGTAGTTCCATAGGGATTTGATTCTCGCATATATGATTCCTTAGAGAAATCACCATGGTTTAGGTGGTCAATCATGACTCCAGATAGTTGGTTGAGGATAAACACAAGAGTTCTCATTGCAACTCCCATATCATTCAGTTGCTCGCTAAAAAAAACTGTCACAGTTTCCTTCACATCCACTGTTACTTTGGTACCTACTAGATCTATCCATTTACTAAAACCAAGATAGTCCATGTGAGTATATCAACAAAACCATCATATACTAATGAGGAAGATAAACACTACGATATACTTCCTCATTCACTTTATCTAAAACTATGACTCTTTCTGAAATCCTAACCATTTTGGTAATGTCACTTATGCTTAAAGAATACCCTGACCTCTAAAGTTATCTAAAATGACCTCTGATACCAACTATAAGGCCCCAGCCTTAAAGGTTACATAACCTTGAGTTATTAAAATATTACACATTGAGGATCTTTTCAGGTTTAGAGTTTTAGAGAATTAGATCATAAAACATGCATTATATTCCACATTTAAACAAAGTGGTTACATAAAAGATAGTATTCATTTTTTCCACCAATGGAAACATATTTAAAAATAAAACATGGATTCTTTCTTGACACTTCCTTGACATTATCATCATATCATGTACCTTTCCCTTGACCTATGAAAATCATTTCAAAATAACATGGGATGAGAATAAAAAGCTCAGTAAGGTTTATAAAAATATGGAAAAGAACTATGATTTCATATATACATAAGAATGAAATCATACTTTACACATAAAACAAAGGAACTTTAACATACCTCATAAAATCATGAATAAATAATAGAAATCATACGACATAAAAGGTAACTTGAGGCATTCTTAACATTCTTACGTAGGGAGTATCCCTCTTGGTTATGTTTGGAATACCAACCATAGTATATTCCCTAAATCTCTTAGGATAAACCATAACGTTTCACTCCTTCATGTTAGCCAATTCATTAGAGAGATATATCGGGATCACCAGCCCTTAGTTTATCATGGAACCACCCATTTTCATAACAATTCCCAAGAACCATAACATAATCTTATCACATAAAACATCTATAAAGGAAACATAACATTTCCACCTTCCAATAACAAGTTATCAATACAACACATTGATATAAAAACATTATGAAAACCATTTTCAATACCAAAATAAAAGAAAAGTAAAACATGGTATTTATTTTTCTTTTAAAAAGATGGTATGGCTTGTAGAAGAAGTCGAAACTCAAAAAATGGTCATGACGGTGGAGAAGTCGTTATCGCAGCATACGTATGACAAAAACATTCCCTTTTGTCGTTTAGTAAATGCTTCATAGAAAAAAGAGTCCTTTTGAATAAATGTAAAATTCAGAGGGGTTTATACACCGTATAAATGAAAGTTTTGTATAAAACAAGATATTCCTCAATGAAAAGAGATTGAGACAAAGTCCTATACAATAACGGTATCCTTGGATTAAGGATAAATTAGTTACATAATTATCTGTAACAAACGAATACACAAAATATAAGTGGGTATTAAGTGTAAAACAATCAGAGGACATTCACACAAAATCATATAACGACATATTCATGGTGTACAAGTTTATCCCAAAGAATCAAAATTGGGTTATGAAGTTCCCTTGCAAAAATTCGACAGCCTAACAGCGTCACTTCAAAATTCAGAAAAAGAGTTGATGAGAGATAAAAGGGTTATATCATCACTTGGTCATAAAATTTACATCAATAAGGATATATATAAGAACATATCCAAACATAAACGTATGTGAATTAAAAGACATAACAAAATAAGTCTTTTAAAAAGAGGAGGGTGAAAGGTTCCCTTACCGACTTGGGTATCTTTCGAAACATACACTCCATGAAAGAAGTACAATACAACATTGATGTAAATACTTATAAAAGAAAGTATATTACACAAAGAGTAGAATAATGGGCAGTATATATACCACTCAATGTAAATGGTGGAAAATGTAGCATAAATATCATTGGAATAGAAGTGAGATGAATTATCCCATACGAAAACTCGGCAGCCTAACGGGGCCACTTAAAACATCCAAAAATGGATTGATGAGATCAAATAGGGTCTCTCATAAAATTAACATAATATTTACATCATGTGGAATATAAAAGTACATCCCCCAGCATAAAAAATAGGAGCTTAAAAGAAGTGACATAAAGAAGAGTACTATAAAAGAAAGAGAGAGGATGGATCTCTTACGAAAATTCAGCAGCCTAATGACGCCACTCGAAACATAAAAAATGGATTGATGAGAGAAAATTTAGTCTCTCATCATATGAACATAGAAAAATTATAGTAAAATTAATATAAAGGAACATCTCAATCATAATATAGATGATCTTAAAAGGAATGACATAAAAGAGTGTACTTAAAAATAAAGAGAGGGGTAGGATCCCTCGCCTCGGGTCCGACTTTACTCGATCATTCTTTAATCTCCTAAATAATAAACATGAGTTAATTTCTACTTCATTAAGAACCTTTTTCATGTTCATTATTCCTTTTATATCACTTATTACCATGTCATGAACACTATGTTATTATTTAAGTTAATAACGGTTGTTTTAACGATCACTGGTACTTGAGTCAAAAATAAACTCTTTATAATTACAAGTTGTTCATGTGGTAAAATATCCATTATATCCAGAATTGTATTCATGATGTAGATATCACATATATAATATATATACAGTATAATCATGCATTTATAATATTACATAAAATTTAGAGTTAATAAATGAAATGCACCATTCATGGAGACGGTAAGCCGTACGTACGCATGAACTCTACTTCCATTTCTATTTCATATTTAATGGAATTAAATCATAATGATACATAATAGTATTTTAATTACCGTATGGTATCATATATAATATCATTAAATATATCCTTTATACGTACCACATATGGTATTAATGAATCAAATCACTTTGAGGGGGCGGTAGTCCGCACTTCCTAAAATGAAGATATCGTGTATACCCATAATGGAAGCCATAATGGTTTTCCATAAATGAAAAATAAAGAAGCTTAAGGAAAACATAAACATATTATATATCATATATAGATATAGTGACATATTAATTCCCACCATGAAAGGTGTTAAGAGACGATTGAACAATCATCGTTTCGTGAGGCAGTAATTCGCCATCCACAGAAACGATATGTTCTTTAACCATTAGATGAAGGTGTGTGTAAGTGTTGCACGAATAATTAACATAACAACATCCTCGTATATTGAAGATACTGGTTTTGTTACAAAATAAATGAATAAAAATAGTTTAGGGGGTGGAGAAGCAGAATAAAACAAAAGGAATCAAGTGAAGACATTACCTTAAAATCGGGTAACTCCCTTTGGATTGAGCTCAAAGGCTTCCTCGGGAAGACTTATGACCAAAGTGTGGCTTATAAGAGTTAGAGAGGGATGTGGAGAGACAAATTTGGAAGGCTTTGGACGATCCATATGTAACATCCCAAGTATGAAATGAATAATATATAGTTTTATCTATGTCTATTAATGATTAAGATAGTGTTTTAGAGGCTTAAAATGAAAATAAATCCAATCTTAAGCATGGAATACACTAATATTCTTAAAAGATTGTTTTACTGCCTTATGATGGAAAACCCTTTTTAAATCTATCTTTTGACAATTTTATATATTATTATTGTCAAAATAAACATATTCTTTATGATTGGGACATAAAAATTTACTTTGTGTGAATTTTTGGTATTTTTCTGACAATGTTCATTTTTTAATGAATAGCGAAAAATACAGCATTTTACATCAAAACTGCTTTTTAATCTAATTTATTTATATTATTAGATTATCTTTTGAATTGGTATTAATGTTTAATATGAATATAATTTTACCATTTAATCCAATGGTGGTCCTAGGAATCAATTTCTCTTTGAAATTGGACTTAAACTAGTGTCAATCTTTTGATACTTAATGTTTCATAAAAACACGCTATTTGCTCTGACAGCGGGAATTAATTATTAAATTAATTAATGTGACTTATATGTTTTTAATTTTGTAAAATAGACTTCATTTTTGAATTTTTAATATAAAATATAGCTTAGGGTGAATTTTTGGTAATTTTCGGAAAAACTTCAATTTTTGATGAATAGTTAAACCACTAAGTAGTACTTATAAAAACTGATTTTTCCGTTTAAATGGAATTTTGCCATCATTGTGTTTTGAATTTCAAAAATCCGACATACATGGTTGTCATTAAGAATTAAAATGTGGTTCAATGAGATTATAATAATTTTTTGGTGAATAGTAACTTATTAAGTTCTTAATCGCGATTAGTGGTAATTAGTGTAGTTTAAGGTAAAAATAATGCTTTAATAAAATAAAATGAGCTTGACACATGTCCTACCCTCATTGGTTGTGTCATGGCAGACCAAGACAAGCAATGGGTCAACTTGAGGACCCCATGGATCCACATTGGTTGGGAAATGACATAAATTATTTTTTATTTAATGTAAAAGTAAAAATGACACAAACATAATATGTTTTACGAAAACAATTTTTACATGGGGTTAAAACGATAATATTTTTGATTATCAATAGTCATTGGAAAGATAAAAAGATTTCCTACATCATAGTATTTTATTTATAATTTTTAGACATTAAATAAATTATATTATTTATGACATAATAATGATTCAGCGATGACATCATTATTTGACGATTTAAATAAAATGGAACGATAATGTAAAATCTATGAACTAAACATGTCCAAAACCATTTGGATGAGTGGATTTCAAACCCTTATCACCTTATCCACGAATTATATCAATGTGGGACCTTTTAAAGCTGAAACACATTTTCAAATAAAGTAATATTTCTTTACTTTCCAAAAGTGCCCCTCCTCTCCTCTTATAAAAGGCCCCCACATCTACCTCATTTCACATACTCCTCAAGCCTTTGGCTCGGCCAACCCCTGCCCATTTACTCTCTCCAAATCCCTCTACTCATCCTATAGGATTCCCTTTGAGAAGAATCCTTTCGAAGGAAGCCTTTAGGCTCAAATCAAAAGGAGTTACACTTTTAAAGGTAATTCATTCTCTCTTGTTCATTTGTTTTATTTTTCTCCTCCAACCCTCTAAAATCTTTTTATTTACTTATTTTGTGACAACACCAGTATCTTCAATATACTAGGATGTTGTTATAAGATTTATTCGAGCTACACTCTCACACAACAACATCAAATGGTTAAAGAACATATGGTTTCCGTGGATGGCGGAATTCTGCCTCCCGAAACGATGATTGTTCAATACTCCTTTAACTCCTTCAAAGGTGGCCATTATGATGTAACTATTTTTATATATGATATATAATATGTTTATTTTTTTTATTTAAGCTTCCGTATTTTTCATTTTGGGCATACCTTTAGGGTTTCCATTATGGGTAAACACGATATCTTCATTTAAGGAAGTGCGGACTACCGCCCCCTCAAAGTGATGTGATTTGTTAATGCCATATGTGGGACGTGTAAAGGATGGATTTAAAGTTATTATATATGATGTAAAACTGGAATTATAATATACCTCTATATCATTATTATTTCTTTCCATTAATGTATGAGATAGAAATGAAAGTAGCGTTCATGCGTACGTTCGGCTTACCGTCTCCATGAACGGTGCATTTCATTTCTTATCCCCAAATGTAATGTACTATTAAAAGTACATGAATATAATGGATATATATAATTAATGATATATATAAATGATGAATATAATTCTGGAATTAAAATATGCATACCTCTCATTTAGTTTTAATTCCATTAATATGACAAAGAAATGAAAGTAGGGTTCATGCGTACGTACGGCTTACCGTCTCCATGAACGGTGCATTTAATCTCTTACATATAAATGATTATGTAATATTATAAATACATGTATATGCTGGATATATATGATACATATTATATCCAAATCGGGAATTTCATTTTGGATATAAAGAACCTTTGACCACACGAACAACATGTAATTGTAAGAAGTCCACTTTCGACTTAGGAACCAAATATTGAGAAAACAAACATTATTAACTTAAATGGTTACATAATGTTTATAACATGGCAATAAGTGATATAAAAGGAATAATGAACTTTAAAAAAGGTTTTAATCATGTATAAATTAACTCATGTTTATTATTCAGGACGTTAAAGAACGATCCAGTCAAATCGGATACGAGGTAAGGGACTTCGTCTCAATCTCCTTTCATTGAGGCATATTTTGTTTCATACACAACTTTCTTTTATACGGTGTATAAACCCCTTTGACTTTTACTTTTATACAGAAGGAATCTTTTTCTACGAAGCGTTTTACAAAATGACAAAAAGGAATGATTCTTTTAACGTACGCGGCGAAAACAACCTTTTCCGCCGCCGCGAGTATTATTTGGTCATTGGCTTCCTCAACAAGCCGTAATGTTTTTAAAATAAAATAAATACCATATACTCTTTTATTTATTTTGGTATTAAAAATGGTTTTGATAAAGGATTCTATTATGTTAATAAATTTCTGATATATTGTGATTTAAATGTGGAAATGTTATCATTCCTTTATATTGGTTTTATATTTTATGATTTTATATTGGTACTTGGACATTTTAACGGGTGGTTACGTTATAAACCATATGACGGGTGGTGCCGTGAATACCAGGATGGGTGGTTACGTTATAACCTCTAATGAATTGGGTATGGAAGTCGGCCGTATGGATATTCCATAAAGTATGTATGGAAATTGGCCGTATGGCTATTCCATTAAGTGATATGTGTGGAAGTCGACCGTATGGTTATTCCACTTAAGTATCTTTATGTCCCAAGTTACCTTTATATATGTTATGTGTTCTTTTTATGGGTTTTATGGTAATCCTTTGGTTACAAAAAGGTAAGTAATGATACTATATTCAGTGAAGAGTTTTTACTACTTCATGAAGGTGAAGGTATTACTTTGATAGAGTATATATGGTTTACTTGATGTTTGAAAAACTAACAGTTTTCATTCTTTCTGTATCCCTTACTGAGCTTTTTATGCTCACCCCAAGTTTTTTTGAAATGTTTTTCACATGTCAAGGGAAAGGTACATGATATGATGATAGTGTCATGGAAGTGTCAAGAAATAATCCATGTCTTATTTTAAATGTGTTTCCATTGATGGGAATGAAGAATACTATCTTTATGTAACAACTTTGTTTATATGTGGAATGTAATGCAAGTTTTATGATCTAATTCTCTAAAACTCTAAACCTGAAAATATCATCGACGTGAATTATTCATTTAATTCAATATTAAGTAAGGTTTAAGGTCGGGGCCTTATAGTTGGTATTAGAGGTTGGTTTAGACAACTTTAGGACTTCGAAAAGTGTTAAATTATAATATGATTGAAATGATATAGCATTTACGGATTACCATGTTGATTCTCCTAAGATATTTCTGTGTTTAGAATGGTTTTCCGCAGAGGAAACAATGTAGCTATGTTGGGACGACATCAGGAGGAAGATAACCTTCCAAATCAGCAACCTGAGATGGTCGGAATCAGAACTGAACAGTTTGTTATAGTGATGGCACAGTTGACTCAGGATATAAATGGTGGTGGTATCCATGCACGAGATCAGCCATATCAACCGCAGAGGAACATGTCAGTGGTGGAACATTTCATGAGGCAACATCCCCCATCATTCAGAGGATCATCTAACCATGTGCAATATGAAGGGTGTATTAAAGCACTGGAGAATATTTTTGATGTCATGGGATGTTCAGAACATCAAAAGGTTAGTCTGGTTGTTTACCGTTTTGAAGGTGAAGCTAATCAGTGGTGGTCGATGGTGAAAAATATAAGGGATAGTGATGAGATTGAGGATCTTCACTGGGACGAATTCAAAGGTATGTTTCTTGAGAAATATTTTCCTATGGTGGTTCGTCTTAGGATGGAAAAACAGTTCCTAGAATTGAGGCAGGAGGATGATTCAGTGGCTGCTTATGAATAAAAGTTCACTCGATTGGCAAAGTATGCTCCAAACTTCATACGAGATCTTGATAGTTAAATAAACCATTTTTACTTAGGGTTAAAGCCAAAGTATCGAAGGGCTTTAGCTTCTCGTGAGTTCAAAAGTTATGAAAAACTTGTTCGATGTGCGGAGAAGGTGGAAATGGAGTTTTCCAATGATCAGGTGTTCTATGAAAAAAAGAGAATAAGAGGTCTAGTTGGAAAGCAAAGGGGAAGAATTCATCAAAGAAGCAAGGAGGTAAGAAAACCAAATATCCATCCTGTGAGAAGTGTGGAAAAATGCATCCTGGAGAATGTTTATCCATGTCTGTTAAGTGCTTTCGGTGTGGTAAGTCTGGTCATATTGCTCGTAACTGTAAGGAATATGATCAAGCAGGAAATGAAAATCCAACGGTAAGATGTTTTAAGTGTAATGAAATGGGTCATTAGGCAAACGAGTGTCCAACGAAGAACTCAACTGGGGGAATGCAGCTAGACTACAAGCAGAAAGGTGTGGTGAAATCCTTTGCAACAACTTCAGAAGATGTTGGGCCGTCGAATGAAGTGGTATCAGCTCCAGGGAGCTCAGTATTTTTCGAACATTGACTTGAGGTCGGGGTACCATCAGTTGAAAGTAAAAGAAGCAGACATTCCGAAGACTGCGTTCCGTACTAGATATGGCCATTATGAATTTGTAGTTATGCCTTTTGGGTTAACAAATTCACCTTCTGTATTCATGGACCTTATGAATAAAAATTTCCATGAGTTCTTGGATAAGTTTGTGTTTGTGTTTTGAGGTTTGGGAAGAGGTTATGTGTGCCTTGTGATTCACAGTTGAAGAGAGAGTTGTTATGTGAAGCTCGTAGTTCTCCGTTTTCAGTTCATCCGGGTAGTACTAAGATGTATAGAGATCTATGGGAGTATTACTGGTGGGATGGAATGAAAAGAGACATTGCTGATTTTACTGTGAAGTGTTTGACATGTCAACAGGTTAAAGCAGAGCGGCAGTTACCGAAAGGGATGCTTCAGCCTTTACCAGTGCCAGAGTGGAAATGGGAAAACATATCCATGGACTTTGTTGTGAGATTACCGAGGACATCTCGAGGTAATAATGAAATCTGGGTTATTGTTGATCACTTGACCAAATCTGCTCATTTCCTTACTATACGAGATACTTTCTCTCGGGATCAACTTTCTCGTTTGTATCTTAAAGAGATAGTCTGGTTACATGGAGTTCCTCTCTCCATTGTATCGGATCGTGATCCCAGGTTTACTTCTAACTTTTGGAAAGGCCTTCAGAAGTCGTTGGGTACTGAATTAAATTTTAGTACAGCTTTTCATCCTCAATCAGATGGGCAGTTAGAACAAACAATCCAGACATTGGAGGATATGCTAAGAGCTTTTTCTATGGATTATCAGGGAAGTTGGGACCAACATCATTCTTTGGTTGAATTTTTATATAATAATAGTTTTCATTCCAGTATACAGATGGCACCATTTCGGGCATTATATGGGAAGCGATGTCGAACTCCAGCTTTTTGGGATGAAGTGGGTGAAAGGAAGTTGATGGGACCAGAATTGGTAGAGGAAATGGCAGAAAAAGTTCAGTTGATTCAGAAACACATGAGAACAACTCAGAGCAGGAAGAAGAGTTTTGCGGATAACCGAAGGAAGGATCTATCTTTCGAGGTAGGTGATCATGTTTTTCTCAAGGTTTCTCCATGGAAAAGTGTGATGAGATTTGGTAAGAAAGGAAAGATGATTCCAAGGTTCGTTGGACCATACGAAATTCTGGAGAGAGTTGGATCAGTTGCATACCGAGTGGCTTTACCTCTGAGTTTATCTCAGGTACACAATGTCTTTCACGTTTCGATGTTGAGAAAGTATATGCCAGATCCATCTCATGTTTTGAGCCCAGAGGTAGTTCAGCTGGAAGAGAACCTATCTTATGAGGAACAACCGGTCCAGATTCTTGACCACAGGGAGCAAGTGTTACTGAATAAGGTGATTCACCAGGTAATGGTTTTGTGGAAAAACCACATGATTGAAGAGGCAACATGGGAATCTGAAAATGCAATGAGGGATAAGAACCCCCATTTATTCGATAATTTAATAAATTGTGGGGATGAAATTTTCTAAAGAGGGGAAGGATGTAACATCCCAAGTAAGTAATGAATAATAGATATTTTTATCTATGTCTATTAATGATTAAGATAGGGATTTAGAGGCTTAAAATGAAAATAAATCCAATCTTAAGCATGGAATACACTAATATTCTTAAAAGATTGTTTTACTGCCTTATGATGGAAAACCCTTTTTAAATCTATATTTTGACAATTTTATAGATTATTTTTTTCAAAATAAACTTATTCTTTATGATTGGGACATCAAAATTTACTTTGTGTTAATTTTTAGTATTTTTTTGACAATGTTCATTTTTTAATGAATAGTGAAAAATACTGCATTTTACATCAAAACTGCTTTTTAATCTAATTTATTTATATGATTAGATTATCTTTTGAATTGGTATTAATGTGTATTATGAATTTATTTTTACCATTTAATCAAATGGTGGTCATTGGAATCAATTTCACTTTGAAATTGGACTTAAACTAGTGTCAATCTTTTGATACTTAATGTTTCATAAAAACATGCTATTTGCTCTGACAGCGGGAATTAATTATTAAATTAATTAATGTGACTTATATGTTTTGAATTTTGAAAAATAGACTTCATTTTTGAATTTGTAATATCAAATATAGCTTAGGGTGAATTTTTGGTAATTTTCTGAAAAACTTCATTTTTTTATGAATAGTGAAACCACTAAGTAGTACTAATAAAAACTGATTTTTCCATTTAAATGGAATTTTTCCATCATTGTGTTTTGAATTTCAAAAATCTGACATACATGGTTGTCATTAAGAAGTAAAATGTGGTTCAATGAGATTATAATAATTTTTTGGTGAATAGTAACTTATTAAGTTCTTAATCGCGATTAGTGGTAATTAGTGTAGTTTAATGTAAAAATAATGCTTTAATAAAATAAAATGAGCTTGAAACATGTCCTACCCTCATTGGTTGTGTCCTGGCCGACCAATACAAGCCATGGGTCAACTTGGCGACCCCATGGATCCACTTTGGTTGGGAAATGACATAAATTACTTTTTAATTAATGTAAAAGTAAAAATGACACAAACATAATATGTTTTCCGAAAACAATTTTTACATGGGGTTATAACCATCAGATTTTTGATTATAAATAGTCATTGGAAAGATAAAAAAAATTCCTACATCATAGTAGTTTTTTTATAATTTTTAGACATTAAATAAATTAAATTATATATGACATAATAATGATGCAGCGATGACATCATTATTTGACGATTTAAATAAAATGGAAAGATAATGTAAAATATATGAACTAAACATGTCAAAAACCAATTGGATGAGTGGATTTCGAACCCTTATCACCTTATCCACGAATTATATCAATGTGGGACCTTTTAAAACCGAAAAACATTTTCAAATAAAGTAATATTTCTTTACTTACCAAAAGTGCCCCTCCTCTCCTCTTATAAAAGGCCCCCACCTCTACCTCATTTCACACACTCCTCAAGCCTTTGGCTCGGCCAACCCCTGCCCATTTACTCTCTCCAAATCCCTCTCCTCATCCTATAGGATTCCCTTTGGGCATAATCCTTTCAAAGGAAGCCTTTAGGCTCAAATCAAAAGGAGTTACACTTTTAAAGGTAATTCATTCTCTTTTGTTCATTTGTTTTATTTTGCCTCTCCAACCCTCTAAACTCTTTTTATTTACTTCTTCTGTAACAAAACCAGTATCTTCAATATACTAGATTGTTGTTATAAGATTTATTCGAGCTACACTCTCACACAAATACATCAAATGGTTAAAGAACATACGGTTTCCGTGGATGGCGAAATTCTGCCTCCCGAAACAATGATTGTTCAATACTCATTTAACACCTTCAAAGGTGGCCATTATGATATCACTATTTTTATATATGATATATAATATTTTTATTTGTTTTCATTACGGTTCTGTATTTTTCCTTTTGGGCATACCTTTATGTTTTCCATTATGGGTAAACACGATATCTTCATTTATGGAAGTGCGGACTATCGCCCCCTCAAAGTGATGTGATTCGTTAATGCCATATGTGGGACGTGTAAAGGATGGATTTAAAGTTATTATATATGATTTTATACTGGAATTATATTATACCTCTATATCATTATTATTTCTTTCCATTAAGGTATGAGATAGAAATGAAAGTAGCGTTCATGCGTACGTACGACTTACCGTCTCCATGAACGGTGCATTTCATTTCTTATCCCCAAATGTAATGTACTATTAAAAGTACATGTATATAATGGATATATATAATTAATGATATATCTAAATGATGAATATAATTCTGGAATTAAAATATACATACCTCTCATTTAGTTTTAATTCAATTAATATGACAAAGAAATGAAAGTAGCGTTCATGCGTACGTAAGGGTTACCATCTCCATGAACGGTGCATTTCATTTATTACCTCTAAATGATTATGTAATATTATAAATACATGTATATTCTGGATATATATGATACATATTATATCTAAATCGGTAATTTCATTCTGGATATAAAGAACCTTTGACCACACAAACAACATGTAATTGTAAGAAGTCCACTTTCAACTTAGGAACCAAATATTGAGAAAACAAACATTATTAACTTAAATGGTTACATAATGTTTATAACATGGCAATAAGTGAAATAAAAGGAATAATGAACTTTAAAAAGGT
This sequence comes from Viscum album, assembly GCA_963277665.1. Classification (NCBI taxonomy): domain Eukaryota; kingdom Viridiplantae; phylum Streptophyta; class Magnoliopsida; order Santalales; family Viscaceae; genus Viscum; species Viscum album. Next base: position 1,939,824,001 of record OY728131.1, read on the forward strand.
TTTTAATCAAGTATAAATTAACTCAAATTTATTATTCAGGACGTTAATGAACGATCGAGTAAAGTCAGATACGAGGTAAGGGACTTCGTCTCAATCTCCTTTCATTGAGGCATATTTAGTTTTATATACAACATTATTTTATATGGTGTATAAACCCCTTTGACTTTTACTTTTATACAAAAGGAATATTTTTCTACGAAGCGTTTTACAAAACGACAAAAAGGAATGTTTCTTTTAACGTACGCGGCGACAACGACATTTTCCGCCGCCGCGAGTATTATTTGGTCTTTGGCTTCCTCAACATGCCGTAATGTTTTTAAAACAAAATAAATACCATATACTCTTTTATGTATTTTGGTATTAAAAATGGTTTTGATAAAGGATTCTATTATGTTTATATATTTATGATATATTGTGATTGAAATGTGGAAATGTTATCATTCCTTTATATTGGTTTCATATTTTATGATTTTATATTGGTACTTGGACATTTTAACGGGTGGTTACGTTATAAACCATATGACGGGTGGTGCCGTGAATACCAGGACTGGTGGTTACGTTATAACCTCCAATGCATTGGGTATGGAAGTCGGCCGTGTGGCTATTCCATTAAGTATTTATGGAAATTGGCCGTATGGCTATTCCATTAAGTGATATGTGTGGAAGTCGACCGTATGGTTATTCCACTTAAGAATGTTTATGTCCCAAGTTACCTTTATATATGTTATGTGTTCTTTTTATGGGTTTTATGGTAATACTTTTGTTACAAAAAGGTATGTAATGATACTATATTTAGTGAATAGTTTTTACTACTTCATGAAGGTGAAGGTATTACTTTGATAGTGTATATATGGTTTACTTCATGTTTGAAAAACTAACAGTTTTCATTCTTTTTGTATCCCTTACTGAGCTTTTTATGCTCACCCCAAGTTTTTTTTGAAATGTTTTTCACAGGTCAAGGGAAAGGTACATGATATGATGATAGTGTCAAGGAAGTGTCAAGAAATAATCCATGTCTTATTTTAAATGTGTTTCCATTGATGGGAATGAAGAATACTATCTTTATGTAACCACTTTGTTTATATGTGGAATGTAATGCAAGTTTTATGATCTAATTATCTAAAACTCTAAACCTGAAAAGATCCTCGATGTGAATTATTCATTTAATTCAATATTAAGTAATGTTTAAGGCCGAGGACTTATACCAAAGGCTTTGGAAGTGTGGGTAAGAAGGTAGAGCTGGGGGCCTTTTATAAGAGGAGAGGAGCGGCACTCTTGGAAGGTAAAGAAATGTTACTTTATTTTAGAATGAGTTTCGGGTTTTAATGGTCCCCAATTGATGTGTTTCGAGGATATGGTGATAAGGGTCCGAAATCCACCCATCCAATAGGTTTTGGACATGTTTAAGTCTTAGTTTTTACATTATATTTCCATTTTATTTAAATCGTTAAATAATGATGTCATCGTTGCATCATCATGATGTCTTAAATAATTTAATTTATTTAATGTCTAAAAATTATTAAAAAAATACTATGATGTAGGAAATATTTTTAGCTTTCCAATTACTATTTATAGTCAAAAATCAGACTTGTATAACCCCAGGTAAAAAAATTTTAGTTAAACAACTCATGTTTGTGACATTTTATTTTTAACATTAAATAAAAATGTATTTATATCATTTTCCAACCAAAGTGGCTAAATTGGGTCCCCAAGTTGACCCATGGATATTCTTGGTCATCCATGACTCATCCAATTATGGTAAGACATGTGTCTTGGTCATTTCATATTATTAAAACATTATTTTTACCTTAAACTACACTAATTACATCTAATCGCGATTAAAAACTTAATAAGTTACTATTCACCGAATAATTATTTTAATCCCATTGAACCACATTTTACTTTATAATGACAACCATGTATGTTGTATTTTTGAAATTCAAAACACAAAGGTGTCAAAATTTCATTTAAATGGAAAATCATTTTTTATAAGTACCACTTAGTGGTTTCACTATTCATCAAAAATTGAAGTTTTTCAGAAAATTACCAAAAATTCACCCTAAGCTATATTTGATATTCCGAATTCAAAAATGATGTCAATTTAACAAAATTCATAACATATATGTTACATTAATTAATTTAATAATTAATTCCTACTATCGGAACAAATAGCGTGTTTTTATGAAACAATATATATAAAAAGATTGACACTAGTTTAAGTCAAATTTCAAAGTGTAATTAATTCCAATGACCACTATTTGATTAAATTGTAAAAATATATTCTAATTTCACTTTAAAACCAATTCAAAAGATAATATAATAATATAAATAAATTATATTAAAAAGAGATTATGAATTAAAATACAACATTTTTCACTATTCATTAAAAATTGAACTTTTTTGGAAAAATACCAAAAATTAACACAAAGTAAATTTTGATGTCCCGATTCTAAAGAATAATTTTATTTTGTCAAATATAACACATAAAATTATAAAAAAGTGGATTTAAAAGAGGTTCTCTATCAAAAAGCGGTTAATCGACCTTTTAAAGAATATTAGAATGTTTATGCTTAAAATTGGATTCATTCTCATTTTTAATCCTCTAACATTTATGGTCAAAAGTAAAAATATTTGAAAAACATAAATAATAATTTTTTAGTTAGTTCTATTTATTCCTTCCATCACAACAGCTAGGCGTTAACTACCATAATATTATTTTATTATTAGAGTGCAACGTATGATTTTCAAAAAACTCGTTGTTGCGTGTTGAGTATGCCATCAAGCATAGTGTCCCCTTTAAAGTTATATTAATATTTCATTCACAAATATGGATAAATGTGAAAATGTCATACTCTTTATTTACCAGGGGTGTTACAGGAGGGACCCTAATCTCTACAAAAATTTAATGGTCTAGAGGTGTAAAAAATGGATACACCCATGCCTAAAAAATTATTTCATTGCTTTTTTCAAATAAATCCTCATATGTGTCCTCATATTATCCCTCTAATACTTCAAAAAAATTATTTATAATTTAATAATATATTTTTATAACTATTATATTATCAATCAAATAAATAGATAAGTAATGTATTCACTTGTTGGAGAATAAATATTTATTATAATTTATGTCACAAAATAAATTATTATTTACTATATTAAATATAAAGAACAGATAAATAAATATTATATATTTACAAGACTGATAATAACATGTACATAATATTCAACTCATTTACATATAAATGATAAAAAATGGTTATTAAATTTATAAGATCAACATAACCAAAATAATTGTTACTCCTTAGTCTAGAGAATAATAATTTTTATAATATTCATTTCAAATAGAATTCAAATGAGATTCATGATACTCTTACTGTCTAACCCAAGTGTCATTTTTCTTAATGGAATCAAGAGAGTTGGATGAAAGTCACATATTAGCATCTAGAAACACATTAATGAACACATAAAGATATATGTTAATATCATAATGAATATAACCATATATGAATTCTCACTATTTAATATATTAATTTTATCATATATATCATAAAAATATGTTTCTTACCTTGTGTCATCAACCTATATGATTTATAAATCGTTATTTTACTTCTAGAAAATAACTCATTAATTAATGACTATTATAATGAATTTATTAGATAGTTCCATTTCAAAGGACCAAAAATATATAAATTAAATAAAATGGTTAAATCCTTTATATACATATTCATTTATGTCATATCACTTATGAAACACCCAACACAGCCTACCTCAATTAAAGGATATATTATAAAATTTATCATCAATACATTAAATAACATAATTTATGTAATATATTAATAATAATTTGATGTATAAGGACCAATACACTCATTCATAGAAAGTAATATATAATAAAACATGAAAATAGGGAATTCATATTAGTGGGTTTTTCTCATAGTCTCCTCTCCAGGGGGTTTCCAAGTGAGAAATTCATGAGAATTTTTTTGAACAACTTAAATTCCCCAAACACCTATTAATTAAAAAGAATACATGTCCCATTATATAGATATCAATTAATCATTAATCAAATTTTGAATAATATTTTTATAACACTTAAATGTTCTTATGATTATGGTTAACTATTAAAATATTTATTTGTGATATAAGCTATTTGGAAATTATCAATGAAATTTTACATATAATAACACTCATTATTTAATAAAATATCATATTTGGTGCATAAAATATTTTTATAATATAATGTAGAAATTTATAATGTTCTAGGGAACCATCTATAACAGACTACAACTTTCAATAGAGCTAACAACTAATTGAGTTTTTAACCTTATATGATAATCATGATTCTAATGAGGTATGGATTTAGTTATTGGAATTACCATGGTATTTTGGTTAATCTATATACTAAAATAATATATCACAAAAAAATACCTTAATAAAAGATATCTTTTAAAATTAACCATTTTACCTTTATAAAAATTAAATCTTAGCTAACAATATAGCCCAGAAAAAACGTTCCTATATAACTTCTTAAGCCACATTAGAAATCCTAACATACTCATTAGATATAGATATGGAATCTAATGGTTGTAAAAAGTTTTCCTTGAATATTAAATATATTTACTATAATCCTATATCAAATTGATATTAAAGAAATATAGTTTTATATCACCTCAAAAACTAGTATTCCCATTTCTCCAACAACATGGAACTCATCAATATCTATTTTTTCAAGTATTATTGAATATTTATAGCAACATGTCTATGAATTTATCATTAGTATTTTTTGATATCCATTCTCTATTTTTACATTTAATAAATATTAATCCTCAATACCTATCCAGGATTGTATGATGTACTTACAAAGTACTCATAAACATATGTAGTTTATTCATCAAAAAAATCTCTTCTTGTGTTCTCAAATGTCAACCTATAGAAATTGTATTCCATGTTATATAGGGAAATTTTTTTCATCAATAGTTAAACCTTGTATATTTTTTTTATAATTTATTAGTTCATGTATTATGACCTAAACAGTGAAACCATGTTGGTATATGTCTATGGTGAAAATATCTTATAGCTCAGTACATTAAATTAATTCATTCATAAAAAAATTATTATTATTATTAATTAACAATGGGACTAATAAATTTTTTTTCATATGATATAAACTTATATTTATTTTTCAATAATATCTCACCCAGTTACCGCTTATAGAAATCAAAAACACATTTATTATAAATTAATTTTCTATGACAATTTTTCTTTCTTTAAAAAAAATAAACAAACAATGAACACTTGAAAACATTATTGAAATTATTTCATTCCAATAACACTTCTGTATTTTTTCTATTTAAATAATCTATTAGTTTTCAACCAAATAGGGGTTTCATATCATCCAATATAAAAATACAATGATTCAAAATGATAGTTATGAAAAATATAATCCAAACAAATTTCTTCCTGACAATTGATGAAATATTTTGTTAAAAGATATTTCTATATAACCCAATAAACATTCAGTAAAAAAATATGTTTTATTAGTACCATATTTTACAATCCATGTATAGTTTCTCAGAAGGGGATAAAAATAACGCATTCTTTCAGGAATGTATATTTTCTCTTGAATATCCACCAAAGGATCTATATAAAATTGAGATACATCCAAAATCACATACTAGATTTGGGTACATTGAATACATCGCTAAATTTTTTTGAACATTTTAATAGTAGTTTATTTATATGTACTACTTCTCTATATGATTCATTATTATTACTGATTAATATCTCAACTGTCTTGATTAATATAAAACCAATTCTTGGGTTGAACATTACTTTGTATTATGTGTCTATAAAATAATTCCTCCACTATAACTCGAGGATTATAGTGTTCATTTTCAATATTAGGTGTATATAGAGCATCAACCTCGTCAAATTCATGCCCTATCCAAATTTCATAAAAGATAAGTGCTTAATTATTATAGAGAAACATTTTTTATAGATTATACAATAAAAACCTAGGATTTTCATAAAAGGATATTTCATCTTTTTCGATAAATATTCAACATAAAAAAATTACATTCTTGAGGACAGTAATAGTTTAGTGCCTTTAGATGCTTGGATACATAATGTTCTAACTAGTTTAAAGATCATAAACATTTTCCATATATATATTCATCATTATAAGTCTTCAAAATCACATACTACATAAAACCCTTCTGTATAACCAGGGTAAATGAAATATAAAAACGGTGAGCATAGATGATCTATAAGGACTAATAAGAGATATTTGTAAGCCTAACATAAACATAAGGGTATGATACCATGATCATAACATTTTAATATCATACCATTCATATCAAAGATCATACACAATATTCATGGAATAAATTGTATTGTATCATAACACATGATTTATTATAGAATCAGGAGAATAATCCATGAGAGCATAAAATAGTAATAAGACACAGAACTATGGCAGACACATAAAAATATTTAAATCTATCCATAGTAGTTAAGGCTATCTATGAATGGTATATAACTAAAATGGGTTCACTCTTAAAACCATCTCAATTGTCAAGGTTTACTCCCAAAACCATATTCTTAGACATGGTTCAATCTTATGTCTATAATAGTGGTCATGGTTCACTCCCAGAACCATCATAACAAAAAAAGTCCCTTGTTAAACTGATTTCACTCCCCATACCATCCATGTATATCTCCTAAGATATAAATCATTTCCCATTGTATTGGAGGGAGATATAGGTTCCACCCTTCACGTAATTAAATCTTACTTACATATTTCTCAAGATAATAAAACTTTCATAATATATTGTCCCATTAAAATAGATAGGGTTCATCAAAATCATAAACTAACTCATGAAATAAAATAGGTATTATAAAAATTTAATCATATCAAAAACTTTTTAAAAAAGATTGGTTTCATAATAATTTCATCATATAATAATCAATGAAAACAAGTGAGTTTCAAAAGTTTATAATCATTTTATAACCTATAGAATAGGAACGGGATTCATAATCAACTTTTAATTATAAAAATAAACCATTCAAAGAAATAAGAAGAATGGTGTCCATATATTATGTACCCAACAAAGAATAAACTATATCAAAGGATGTCATCTTAGATGGATAATGATTTTGAAAGATTGCATAGTTCATTTCTTAATGAAAATAGCATTTCATGGAAAGTAACATTCATAATACATTTTTAAAATCCATTTAATTTAATATAACATTAGAATCATATAAATTAATCTTTAAAAATTCATTTAGAAAATTTCTTGAGGAATACATACTTGTTTCATTGAAAATCACTTATTATAATGTAAAAAAATTTCAAACCCATTTTATTTAAAATTAACCACGAAAAAATATAAAGGGATATTTGAAAACAATTTTAAAAACTTTTCAAATTAAAAACATTTATGAAATTATTTTTATTTGAATATAAACTTTTAAAACATGTAAAGGTGTCTTTGAAAATCATTGAAATAATTTTCATTGAAAAAAACCCTTTAAAACATATAAATGAATCATTAAAAAATTGAAACACTTTTTTTGACATAAATCATTTTGAAAATACTTTTCCTCTAAAATGAGATTAAAATATCATTCAGTTACATTTTGAAAATATTTTTATAAATAATTGTTTTATTTGAACCTAAAATTCCATCTGTAAAGAGAAATAAAGTTGGATTTATATAAAAACATTTTATTAAGTATAATAATTTCCATTGAGTGTAGTAAAGGTAAAATTACATGAATATATCATTAATATATATATTAGAAGAAATATCATGAGATTATTTCTGAGATTGTTCCATAAAATTCACTAATGGAAGTATAGTCATCAACAATCATGATGAACAATGATATTGTAGCAATAAACCCTTAACAGTTTGGTAACACTGAATCATCGTACCTAGAAAGAATAAAATTACCTGAAACATAAAATTCATCAATAATATATATTCATAAAATACAATGTAAAATGGGTAGTGTGTACACCTTATAAAATAATACAAGAGCATAACGTAACATGTGTCTCAAAGAAGGAAAATTGAGACAAAATTCTCTTCTTTCCTTGGAAACATGGAAACTATTACCCCATTAAAGAGAGATAAAAAAGGATGTGTAAATACCAAAAAAATTATAAGAATATTAATTTAAATACAATGGTATTATTTTCCCAACATAGAAGAAATAGGTGCTGAATATATCATGTGTCTCACAAAAGTAAAAAGTGAGACATAAATACCTTACCTTAAGACTTGAATCTTGTCTTAATTTTTTATTATTCCAATATAATAAATTTAAATTTATTATAAATATATCAAAATAAAAATATTCATATATATAATACCACATATTATTTACTTATGACTTTCCTGTTTACTAATAATTCCATGTTAAATTTATGTTTTGGGTAATAAATGCTTTTTTCATATATGCTTTGGATTTTTATATTTGGTCCACATAATTTTATCATGATTTACTCATTACTAGAATTTAAAACATGTTATAAATATCATATATATTTCAAATATATATATATATGGTGGAAATAGGAAATGAAATACCGTTGATAGAGATGGTAGGTTGTACATATACATGAACATTGTTTCCATTTTCGTTTCATATTGAAATAAAAAAAGTAATGATATATATATTTCCAATTTACTTGAATAATTATGATATATATATATAACCAATATTTCTATTGAAAACATATGTAATACATTCCATGTAATGTGTTAATGAATCACATCGCTTTACAAGAAAATAGTCCGTCGTACACATGAATGACGTTATCGTATAACCAAAAAATAGAAATAAATAAGGTATTTGTGATATAAAAACTCCATAATAATAATAAAATAAAAAATTATAAAATATCACACCTAAATAGTATTTCCATCCTTGGCATGTGAAAATGGAAATATGAATAACATCGGTTCACGAGGTAGTAGTTCATCATACACACGAACGATGATTTAATAACCCATTTGATGAATGTGTGTGTAGTGTTAGTCCACACCATTAACATAATGATATCATTCTATATTTAATATAATAAGAATACTATATATTAATGATTTAAAAATAATAAAGGGTTCTGAGAAAAAAATTAAGCAAAAACGTTTGTTAATGAACATAACATATTCTTTTGGTATCTCTTTCTATTTTTTCCCAAAGGATTTCCTTGGATAACATTATTCTCAAGATAAAAATCATTAGATTATTTCATTGAAGAGGATAAGTGATTTTTTATGGATTGTATGATCAAATTTGTTCGGAATGTGTGAATAGAGGGGGAGAGTGGGTGGAATTTTCTAATTGGTGTATAAGACACACTTGGAATTTTTGAATCAATGATAGGTGTACCCATTTTTTACCTAGACAAAGGATTCAATAAAAAATAAATTCATGAAGGTTTAGTGTTAAAATATTTCCATCCAATGAGTGTTTGAAAAGTGTCTAGGTTGTTTTTCCTCCAATGTTTTAACTTTAGTCCCTTAGTAAACTCATTTTGGTCTTAAAAATTGTTATTAATTTTAAAAATTTCCACTAATACATTTGATCAAAAACAATGTTGAAATTATTATAACTTACAAATTACAAACTATGATACTTCTAATCATGGAATCCATTTTTTCAAATTAAATTCACCGATGTTGTAGAAATGAATTTAATACTAAGCCAACAGGCATGATGAGAAAGTGGGTTTTTAAAGAGAAGAGTTCAAGAGTTTTTAATGTTTTTATATCCGATTTCGAAATAAATTTTATTAAAATGAAATAATTTGGATTTATAAATGTATATTTTATCCGAATATACTTTAATCAAATTTTAAAATAAAATTTAATGTTATAAATAAACGAATTAACAAGGAATTATTCAGTTAAAATTCTGTATTTTTCACTCTTCTTCACAAATGAATATTTTCAAAAAATAACAAAAATTAACCCCTATATAATTATTTCATTCTATATTTAAAAATTAGTTTTATTTCTAGAAATTTAATTTATAATGTTTTCAAAATTTATATATCAAATAATCATATCATTAAAACTTTATAAAATAACCTTTTAGAAAAATACTTCTTATACATAAAATTGGATTTATTCTTATTTATTATATATAAAAAACATATAATAAATGTTAAATGGTTTATTAACTATAATATTTATAAATATAAAAATATATATTTCATTAAAATAATTCATCAAAATTTTTTTTGTTAATTTATTGAGATATAACATATTTGTGAATAGAAAATATTTTTTTTAAAAACAGGAAATTCATTATTTTCAAATAGTTAAAAACTTAATTTATAATTAAATAATTACCAAAGATTTAATTATATATGAATTAAGAAAATATATTTTCATAATTTAGTTAGTACTTTTCATACTTTCCATTACAATAACTAGGTGATAACTATAACAATATTTTAATAATATGTCACATTTCATTTATACTTAATGTTTGTGTAATGAAAATTAGGTTTGGTTTTTTCTGGAAATTAGATCCAAAAAATGGTATTTCATAAAGAAAAATCCAATATTAATATGACTTGTAGTGAATAATAAAATTAGTGTTTCATATAGTGTATTATTAACTGGGTGTTGTGTATAAATATTGATTAACATTGTGAATCGTGAAATGAAATCCATTTATAATTTTTTTTATTAGAAAAAATAATTCATATAAAATCAGGTATTACATTATACCCTCTTAAAAGGAATTTTACCCGTTAAATTATTTAACATCATCAATGGTTTAATACATGATAATTACATTTAAGAAAACCCACATCATTAAAATGAATACTAAAAATTATTTTAAAAAAAGAATGTTGGAAACATTAAGGAAACCCAAATTAACTCCTAACTAAGTATCCACATAGGAGAACATAAGTGGTATGTGTTGATTTGAACATGAAATAAGAGTATAATAAAATTATAGAGTGGCGAAGATCACTGATGATAAGAATGTTGGTGATTCAGTGATGGTTAGTGCTTATAACACCATAGACCAAAGAGGCGTGAAAAAGGTCATTAATATCATAAAAATCATGATAAAAGGACAAAATTTTATTTTATGACCCCTTCCCATAAGTTGAACAAATTTTCACAATAAGATACACTTATATGATTTGATTACATTTCATATTAACAATATCAGCCATTGGTTATTCCTTCATTAATTTTCAATTTCATTATTATTCCATGAAATGATGTTGAATTTGTTATATCTAGAGAAATAAAAGATCATAAAATCCCTAGATATAAAGATAATTCATTCTTTATATCATCAATTAGCATAAAAATGTTTAGATTAGGTTATCCAATATGCATAAATCTTCATATAGTGAAATAACACATTAATATATAAAACCTCATTCAATGTTCAATATATACCATTTTATAAATGGTTATCCTTTTAAACCTTTAAAAAGATGAAAATCTAATGATTTATAATTATTTTGAATAAATTTCACAAAATATTATTAACATTGATCCCCCACATATCAAAAAGTATCTCTTGATTGACACATATGAAATAAGTGAATAACATTATCTTGTATTCTATTGAAACATGGTAATTTCCAAAATTACCATAAATCCTAATTTATAACATACTTGATCTATCATTTAATTTATATAAGACATATTATTAGATATATTCACAATATCTAATAAATTTTGTGAAAATTATTAATGATAGAATAAACCACTTTTTAAAGAAGTCCTTAATTAGTTCTTAGGTTATTAGTACTATCCCATTTACATTATTCTTATCCAATGTCTATTTATACAAACTAAAAATCTATTTCTAAACATCAAGAACATAATAAGGTCTACCTTCCCTTAGTCGTTTTTTACTTAAAACAATACCCTTTCATTAAATCAATTTTCATGTTCAAAAATATCATTGAACACATTTTTTACATACTCAGTGAAAAGCATTTACAAATAAATACTTATATATTTTAAAATTTATAATTATTCAATCCAAATACATATAAACTTAAATATTTACATTTTATGCTTAATCCATTAAATAAGATCCCTTATTTTCTTCCTTGATACATATTTCCTTTCATATGTAATTCATAGTCTCTTCACCATCAGCAGTTGTAATGCCCAAATGTTTATTAGCATTTTATATACAGAATATTTGTGTGTTCTATTATATTATATAATATTATACACATAAAAAATATAGAGAAAATAACAAAATCAATATTTCATTAAAAAATACTATTATAATTATTAGTAATGAAACCAATTAATATTCGAAACGTTACAACTTGAAAAAAAAATTAAATAGAAAAGATAAAATTTTAAAATATGGATCACCCCAATCTAGTATAATTATCACCCCTGATGAAAAAACTATAGAGAAGAAACAAAATATTAGTAAACCAAACAAAATTATAAGAAAATATAAATACAATTCCATGATAAGAAATTATTTTAATAATGAATTAATGAATGGAGAGGTATTTATAGAAGGTAATGTGACTATTTTAATAGTAATTTGACCATTGGAATGGTAAACTAAACTATGGTAGTAATAACCTAACCATTGGTTATAATAACATGAATGATATAATAGTAATTTTACCTCAAACTAAAAAATGTTGATATAAGTAATATTTATCATGATTAATTTATTTAAATATGAATACAACAATATAAAAAATAAATATCATGATTAAAAATCTCAAATAAAATACAACCACATTGTTATTAAACTGAATTTTATATTATTTCATAAAAAAGATAAAAAATTAAAAATTAAAAGTACCAATGTTATAATGTCTTGTTTTCCAAGGGTTACCTTTTTGTTAAATACAATAACGTTCGGTGAATAGTAAAAATACAGTTGTTTACATAACAATTGTATCTTAAATTTAATAATTCTTGACATAATAATGCCCTAATCCATTATATAACATGTGGTTTGGCCATGATATATTTGATTTAACAGATTATTCATTAAAATAGCATCATCCTAATTTTCAAACCTAAAATGGATTTTAAAAACCTACTGTTAAAAGTGATTCATTAAAATAACAATTCCTCTTTATTTTCTCCATTCTTTTTAATAATGTAATTAATTAAAATTTTAAAGGGGATTTAATGTCATTAACCCATTATATTATATTTATATATCGTTTATATTTTAAAAATTCACTATTAAATATTTTACCTTTTATATAATATTTTATTCAATAATTAGTTCTAAATATTCCCCTCTCCTCATGTATAATAAACCCCACACTCTCCCCTTGGAAAACCAATCATCCCCAACCTGCAAAATCCTAATATTTACAAAACATTATTCCCATAAAAACCTTATAATACTTAAAAAAATATTGGAGTAATCCAACTCAATGAATCAATGTATATTTATTATCATACAATAGAATCTACAATGATGATTTTGTAAGTTTAGATCAACTCTTCTGCTTTTTATTTCTTATTTTTCTTCTCATTATTTTTTTCCACACCACATTCTCAACCAAAACATATAAATAATAATTAGGAATTATTTTAACATTATATTTATTATTTTAACAAATTTTATGTATTATATTACAATATATATAAATTTTAAACATCTATTTGTCGGTCTCTTGATAATGTGTCGTCAAAGGATGGTTAACCAGATATTGAGACATTTCCATGTCTGTAAATATAACCATATTCATATATGGATATAATAAACTATATATAATATATCTAATCTTAAATATAAGTGTTATAAAGTTATGTAATTAATAATAATATCATATAAATTACAATGAACAATGTAGTTAAATCATGAAAAATTAGAAAATTATATGTAAAACATGATATCAAAATGTGTACCCAATATCCAAGGAAATTATATATATATGAAAATTAATATAAATGATAAATAGTAGTTAATATTACAATAATTCCATTATGGGAAAATTTTTTAATAAATATAGGTATATTATTCAAGAGGCACAAAATGGAAAAAAAAGGCTGGAATAAAAGCTAGGGGATTCTCAAAACCAACTCACTTTCCTTAGGTTTTTTATTTTTCACAATAATTTTAGTATAAATATACCTTTAATATTCCATAAATTAAATTTCATTATTTTTATACTTTTCTTTTGTGGCATATACATTTTTCCTACTAGATTTTATGAATAATACAATCATTTTCTAAAACAACTCTTCTTTCTACAATACATCTTTGACTCCTCTTGAGTTGTTTATTTTTTGATAAAGAATGATGAGTATTATGCCAAATATGGTTGATTACTTTTAAATTTTGGAAACTCATGTTCATTCATAAAATTATTATTGATGGAATACTTATTTAAATCATTCATTCCCATGGGTTAATTCATGACTATTATTTTAAAACATTAAATATAGATTGCATGATTTTGTAAGTTTTATGATGTGACAATTGGACCCATAATTATGTAACCCTATAATATATTGGGAAATGTGATATATCTCATGAGATAATGTGAAATATTCCTAAATATTATTATTTATTTGTTCATGAAGATGGTCTTACGATTTTGCACATATGTTATGTGTGAACATGATGATAGATTTTTTCACAAATATGAGGGATATTTTTACACTATGAGATGATGTTTCATTTTTATGAATTTCCAAATTCCACACCTTTATCACATCCATCCATAATGATGTTCATGATGATGATTATTCTTACCCATTTTGTGTTGATTCATTTCCCTTATTCTTCTTCTTACATGTATTTTATCTCACCCCGTTCTTTGATATATATCCTTAGGTGATTTTTTATACAAAATATAAGGTGAGATTTTATAATTATAAAGAATAAGTTTTTTAATAAAATTTTATGTTAAATAATTTTAAAGTAATGTATGAGCCTAATTTTCTAATGAAACAAAATCTTATGATCACATATTTATATTTTTATTTTGTTATTTAACAAAAAATGATGTAATAGTCATGTCAGAAAAAAGAAGGTTCGTTGTAGATGGTATCGGAACATATTTTAGTTAAATTGTATATTTTTATGGGAGAATGTTGGTGAAAATCCAAAGACTAAGACTCAGTATATCCAAAAACATTGAAAAAGGATAAACATAGGTATCCTATAATATATTTCTTTAGAGTTATTTTCACAAAATAAAATGGTGGGCTCCATGATAAACCAGTCTAACAACATTTGGGAAGGATAAATAAAGGATTTCATGAATAACATTAGTAATTCCATATAAGGGGGAACTCAAAAATTCAAGTTAATGATTACCCCAATGTATTTTGATATGAATAAATACTAGTACTATATTGAAATTCCTACACCCAATAAGGATAAAATATCCAAGGATTCTATTATGTGCAATCGACCACTAAAATTTAGGGGATCTTACAATACACTTATCATGTAATAATGGATAAAAAAAATTTAGGAGATATTTTCTATGATCCTATATTATGATATACTCTATCATTTTATCATTTAGATAGAGATTGTGATCAACGGTGGTAGTTGATAGAGAACACCAAGATGAAGTATGAATTAGAATAGATGGAGTGGGAAGACATTAGGAAAATATTTTGTATAAAATATTTTTCTTAAACACTTAGAAAAAAATATGGAGATAGTATTCATAGAGATTGATAAAAATGAATTTGAATCTTTCATTGATTATAAGGAAAACTTTTCAGGGCTTCAAAGACACACCAGAGGTTTTGTTATTAATAATGATAAAAATTAGGTAAATTATTAAGTTGTTTTTAATCACACCTTCAAAAGGCTCTATCTATCATAAACATTGATAGTAATGAAGAAGGGTTTTGATGTGATCTCAAATTATAGATGGTGTTATGATAACGGTCCCCTATTTATGGAAACAAGAAGATAATAATGGAGACTCTTGAAGGTGGGTCAAATGAAAATGGATCAAAGAGGATACAACTACCCACATGCTAAATATTTGGGAAGAAACATTTTGGTAATTTTCTTAATGGTGTGGGTAAAATATTTATGTGCGGTAGATAAGGACAATAAGCTCATGAATGACGGAGATACCCAATGAATATGACCAACATTATGAAGTAATGGAAGTAACCTCATAATGCACCATCCATGGTTCCATGATTCAACTTTATAGATAATGGGATCTATAAAATCCATTGAACTAAATTATGGGTCTTTGAGGGTAAAAACATCAACAACCACCAAATCGAAAGAAGAAATGTGTGGATTAACCATAATTAAAGCTGGGGTTGAGCGTAAAAATGTTTTCATAAAAGGTACACTTCTTATTCACTCAAGAATGGAAAATGTTTTATTTTATTCTTAATCTATGTATTCTTTTATATCTTGAATTTTTTCGAGAACTTTTCAATTGATTACTCGATATCATGATGTATAGATATTTGTAAAAACAAATTGTTGTGAAATTATTGAAACCTAAGTGTTGCACTCTTCTCCTATAAGAATACACAGGAATATTACTTTAGATAATCTCATAATTCTTTACCGGATGGAATTTAACTTTATTTTTCACTTGGATTGTCTCTCATTATATAATGAACACATCAATTACCAAGAAAAGTAAACCTCTTTTCCTATTCCAAACCATCCAATTCTCCTCTATAATGAAATAATGTTCATTAATCTACTTTGGAAAATTCAGTAATGGTGTGGGTTTTAATACCATGTGGATATGAAAACCATACAAAATTGGTGTTTCAAAGAATTTTATTATCCTAGTGGAAATGGAATTTGTTAGGGAATACACTTATGTATTTAATGATGAGTTACATGGACATCCCCTAGATTATGGGGTAGTTTTCTCAATAAAGCATACACCCAGTGATAATCTTATCTCAAAATTCCTCTATAGGATGGTCCCGATCTAATTTGAGATGTCAAATAAGTATTTGCAAGAGCATTAGAACAAAGGGTTCATTTTCCATAGTGCATCACCTTATAGTGCACCAGTGCTCTTTGTTATAAAAAAGGATATACAAATTCGGATGTCTATCGATTATTAAGAGATTAAGAAGATCAGAATAATGAGATAGTAACCTTTCAAAAGGATTGATGAAATTTTGGATCCACTATGATGATCTCAATAATTCTAAAAGATGAATATTTGTTTTGTATATCATCAAATGATGATGGAGAAGGAATATTTTCAGAATAATTCATTATATATAAGTTATGTTCACTTCAAGTTTTTAGTGATTCCCTTATAACTTTCTAATTCCCTCAAAATCATCAGTGATTTGATAAATATATTCTTTAGAGACTACCTCAACAATTTTTTGGTAGTGTTTATAGATTATATTCTCATTTAATACAAGAGTAATGAGTAACATAAAGAGAATCTAAGGATTGTGATGGTGACACAAAGGAAGGATAAAATGTATTCTATGTTCAGAAATTGTTAATTTTGGTTGTAGATAGTCACATTTTTGGGGAATGCGATCACAAGTCATGCAATTTATGAGGAATATTAAAAGGAAAAGGAATTTGAGGAATAGACCACACCAACTAGTTTCACAAAAATCCTTGGTTTTCATATAATTGCAGGGTACTATAGACATTTTGTGAGAAATTTATCATGATATTCAAGAATGATAACTATGTTAACATGGAATAGGGTAAAGTAAGTATGGAAATATGAATGTGATAAAAGCTTTAAGGATATCAAGAAGAGGCAAATTACTATGCTTTTTCTCACACAAAAAATTGTGGAGATGTTTTTGTGATATACAATGATGCTTAAGATAAATTATTTGGTAGTATAATCATGTAGAATGAAAAATTGATAACATATGAATCATAGTAGTTGATGATCCATAACATGAACTACATAATGCATGATCTTGGTTTAGCAGATGTGATCTTTACCTTAATATTTTGATTCAGAATCTATATGGTGAGATGTGTGACATATACAAAAATTATAGTATTATATAGTACATATTTATATATAATGAGATCAAAATTAACAAAATAATGTGGTTAGGGCAAATCAACAAATTGTATTTCTCTATTAACTACCATCTAGAAAACGAGAACAAGGTATTTAATGCTCTTAGAATAAAAAATACATTCTACTCAATCCATTATATCGATTGATAAAGACAATATCATTATGGATATGAAAATGATGAATCTTGAAATCATAAATATAGGGAATAAATTATAATTTTTCCATATTATTTTCTGACCATCCATCCAAGAGAATATCAGGGAGCAACAAAGGGATGATATAGAGTGAAAAAATAATGTAACTGTAGTAATTGGAGGGAATCTACATGAGTTACACATAGAGGAGTATGGTGTTATTCAGTTTAGAACTAGACATTATGTGCCTACATCAACAGACAAAAATAGTTATATATTGGGTAATGAACATATCTCACCTTTTGCTATTCATACATGAATTACTATGTAAAACTGTGATATTATATTGAACATATGGTGAGAAAACATGAAGAAGGAGTTAGGGGAGTATATCTCATGGTGTATGGTATGTCATCAAGTGAAATAAGAGTTGGAGAAGTCCCAGGAGATGATACAACCATTTCTTATACCCATGATGAAATGAAAGAATTTTTCCAAGTACATTGTCACTAGTCTCCATAAGTCATCAAAAGGAAAAAAATGTAATATGCTTCGTATTGGATCAACTCACCAAGACTGACCGTTTTATCAATATTTGGGTATATATATCACTTGAACAACATTATAATATATATATATAAATGAAGTGGTGTGGATGCATGGGGTTCCAATTTTGATCATCTCTGATCGTGATCTCTGGTTAACATCTAAATTATTGAGAATTATTCAACATTAAATGAGTACAAAATTGAAGTTCAGAAATTCATATCACCCCCAAAATGATGTTCAATCTATAAGAACTATTTTTTATGCTCGATGAAATGTTATGTTCCAACTCTATGGAATTAAAAGGTTGATGATATCATCATATCCCATTGGTAGACTTGTCAAATAAAAATAGCTCCCACTTGATTATTATAATGGTTCCACATGAAGCTATATATAGGAAGCAATGTAGAACTCCAATTTTTTGGGATAAAGTAGGAAATGAAAAATAATTTGACCTAATATTGAGAAAGATGTGACATAGAAGGTTCATTCCATCCAAAAATATATATAATATTCTCAAATTCCTAAAAGTGTTATGTTGAAAATTGTCTAAGGGACATAGAGTTTGATATAAGAGAAACAATTTTCATTAAAATATAAAACATCAAAGAGATTAATGTGGGTTGGAAAGAATGGAAAGCTTTTCCAAAGGTACATTAACCCCTTTGATATCCTTGATCACATAGGATAAGTTTTCTATTGAATTTCACTTCCACCAAGTATGGATGGTATTCATGATGTGATCGATATATCACTCTTTAGGGAGTAAATTCCCAATCCCTCACCTGTACTGAATCCAGAGGTGGTACAACTGGAGAATTCCCTCTCAAATGAAGAGCATCATGTAATTATCATGGATTATAGAGACAATGTTCTATGCAAAAAAGAAAACCCACCATATCAAATTATAATGGGAGAACTATAAGTAAGAAGAGGTGATATGAGGACCATAAGAAACAATGAAATAGAATAAAACTCATATATTATCAGTCGATAATTTAATCTGCAATTTTGGGGATGATATTTCTAAACTGGGATGAATTTAATGACCTTGTTTTTTTATTTATATTTCTTTCCTGAATAAATTTGTATTATATTATATTATTTAATATTTTACACATAAAAAATATAGAGAAGCCAAAAATAATATTTTTGTTAACAAATAAAATAAAATTAATTATAAATGAAACCAATTAGAATTCAAAAAATTACAACTGGACAAAAAAATATAAAATAAAAAACATAAATTGGGAAAATATGGATCACCCAAATCTATTAGAATCATTACCCAAACTGCCAAATCTAAAGAGAAGAAAGAATTTATTAGTAACCCAAAAATAATTGTAGAAAAATGGAAATATAGAACCTTGATAGGAATTGAGTTAAATCATGAATGAAGTATGGTAGGAGTATTTATAGTAGGTAATGTGACTATTGGACCAATAATGTCACATTAATAATAGTAACTCAACTCTTTGGAATAATAATATAACAGTTGGGAATAATAACCTCAATGTTAGAATATTAATTTTAACATAAAATAAAAATAACCTGATAAATATAATATATATCATGATTAATTTAATTATATATGAATAAAATTGTTACAATAAAATAAATACCATGATTAAAAACTAAAAGAAAATATAAGCACATTTTTAATAAAATATTGTTTCATGTATTTTTTAAAAACACACAATTTTTATATTGAAAATAAAAATTAACAATGTACGAAATTTATTTTGATCATATGAATTTCATTTTATAAATATTCACATTGAAATTTTCTAAGGGTTATTTTTTGTAATTTTCAGGAAATACTTCAATTTTTAGGTGAATTGTTTTTAACACATTCAATGTATCTTAAATTATATCATTTGTGATGTAATAATAACATAATACATTCTAGAACATGTGGTAAAACTATTTTATATTTAATTTCATAAACCATTCATTAAAATAAAATAAATATAATTTAAAAACAAAAAAAAAATTCTAAAACCTAAAGTCAAAAGTGATTCTTTAAAATAACAATTTCTTTTTTTCACTTTCCTTTTTAATAAACTAATGAAATTGAATTATAAAGGGTATTTAAAGTATTAAATACATTATACTGTATTTATATAATTTTCATATTGTAAAAAAAATTCACTATTACTGGTTTTTCATTTATTGTAATATTTTATTCAATGTTTTATTCTAAAAAAACCCCTCTCTCATGTATAAATTCCCACTCTCCCTCCCCTTGAAAACCCACTCAACTCCCATGAGAAAAAGCCTAACTTCTACCAAAATAATTCTTGTAAAGACCCTTATAATATTTGGTGACATTATTGAGTAATAAAAAATCAAGAATCAAGGGATTTTTAGAGTCATATAGGAGAATCTACAGAGAGGATTTAGTAAGTTCCGATCAAATCTTCCCTTTTTTATTTTTTTCTTAATCATCTATTTCATTCTTCAACGCCAATTTCTCCGACAAAACATATAAGAAGTAATTATTCAGTAATTTAACATTATAATAACGAAATTAAACTACTGTATTTTTTGATCGTATATATATGTATATATATATATTAATGTTCTCTTTCTTTCTCTCTCAACAATGTCTTGAAAAAGGTCTATTAACCACCCATAGTGAAATTTACTTATCAAAAAATATAGACATAATAATGGATGGAAATTATGAAATAAATATAATATATAATTGAATAATGTTATCTTTAAAATTCTTATCAAATTTATAATACTAATGTTTTGATTTCATTGAACAAAGTATAGAAATGGAGTCAAAATGAGATTTTTTATGTAACAAATTATATCAAAATTACAACCCTATAACCATGGAAATGAAGAAAAATAATCAAATGAATAAAATTGATAAGTATAGGTAAAAATTAAAATACTTCAACTTTATATCAATGTTTTAATAAATCAATGATTATTATTTTGGAGGCACAAAAGTGATTAAATAAAGCTAGAATAAAGGTAAGGGGATTCTAACCCCCCCCCCCCTATATCTTTTTAGGTTTGCCCTCATTCAAACAAATTTTAGTATGGATATTCCCTTAATGGTTTTAATTAATATTTCATTATTCTACACTTATTAATTTTGGGTATATACATGTTTCTTACTTGATTTTTTTGACAAATACTATCATTTTGTATAAGAACACTTCCTTTCAAAACACGTCTTTAACTCCTCCTGAGTTGTTTCCTATATGCTGAAAAATGACAATTCATATACCAAATATGGTTTTCCATATTGTATTTGGAAACCCCGTGATTATTCATGAAATCATGATTTATGAAATCCTTATGAAACTGATTCCATTCCATTAGTTAATTTATGACTATTATTGTAATACTTTCTATGTGTCATGCATGATTATGTAAGTATGACGATGTAACTGGTGGGGCCATAATTATATTGTCCTCCAATGAATTGTGTATTATGATGTATCTCATTTTATAATGCCTTCTGTGAATGAAAATTATGCCAGATTTTTCCATAAATAAGATGTTATGATTATGAACATATGTAATAAATGTATATGATGCTAGAATTGTTTACAAAAATGTGTGGTATTTAACCACTATAACATGAGGTTTCTTTTTTTTTTGAATTACCACATTCCATGAATTTATCACATGTTTTCCTCATGATTTTGATGATGATTCTTTTTCATAATATGATGATCATTATTATTCATAATAATGTTAAATTAATTTCTGTCCCTTATTAATCATCTTATTGGGATTTTATCTCACCCATTTATTTGATGTATATCATTAGGTTATTATTTTTACTATGGATAATGTCATATTTTATAAGGGTAATGAATAAGTATTTAAATAAATGATTCTGTTTTATTATTTTCATGTTATGTATGTGTCTAATTCTCTTATGAAATTAATCATTTTGATCCTAGATTTTTAATTCTCTTATGTTGTTTATCTTAAAAATGATGCAGTAGTCATGTTAAAAAATAGGGTTGCTATTGTAAGGACCCGCAAATTCTTATTAGTTTGAGAGCTCAATAAGTCATTACTAGGCCTTAGGCGACATCCCCAAGACACCAATTACTATAAATAAATGCCGAAGGGGGTAAAATAAAAGTGGGGGACGATTTACCCTTTAGGAAATAATCCAATAAACCAACAACCCATAACCAAATCATAAACTCAATGATGCATGAACAATAGAAAGACAACCAAACAATTCAACCATGTACTTCCAAAAGGACAACCAAGATGTTCAACAGTACAACCCCAAAACCACAACAACCTTCAAAATATCAGAGTACCAAGTGAAAGACTAAAAAAAGACCAAAAAAGAGCTAAGACACACTTCATGGCTCCACACCAAGCTCCATGCTCCAAGCACCACAACATCACCCAAGAAACACCACGAACCACCAGTAATGAGATGCCTTAACTTTACTTGTTTCTTATAATACAACATCTGCAAAAGCACCAAATTGCCAATGCAGGGGTGAGTATAAAACTCTGAAGGTTTTCCCTAATGACTTCCCTAGTAATGCAACTAGGATAGAAGGGTTATCAACAATTATATAAAAATAATTTATAGGAAACATTTTCTCAAAAGTAGTTTATAAGTAAATATAAACATGTTTCCAAAACCATTTATAACCAAAATCATCTAAGAGCAATTGAATTCAATTTTTCCATCAAGTTATTTTTCCTGAAAAATAACCAAACCAGCTTTATACCCATTTCACAACCATCCCTTTTTGGATTACCCAACTATTTCACAACCCCATAAAATCAATTATGCATGCTATGTTATGACAGTTTCATACTCATGAGCGGTCTCTCATCGATCTACCAAGTCATCACAAGGTAATTGTTTCCCATGTGACATTACACCTTTGGAAACAAGCACAAGGTCCTATTTCAACCAAGACTCTAACATATTATTACCATGTGCTGTAAAATTTTTAGCACTGAGGACAACGTCATATTTCAACCAAGCCTCGTACAATGCAATATGAACACACACCACACTTTCCCAACAATCATGACAAAAAAATCCTTTCAATAAAAACACCTTTTTATTGAAAAACATTTCCATCAAAACCATTTAACTGCCAATCCATTTCCATTCCAAACCATTTCAATAAAACACCCATTTTATTGAAAAGCAATTCCATCAAAGTCATTTCAATATCAAACCATTTCTCTAAAACACCTTTTTATTGAAAACTGATTTTTCATTAAACCCTTTACAATTCCAGCGAATCTGTAATTTAAAATCAAAATTTTAAATTAAAGAAGCCAAAAGACTTTTCCCAACAATTCACCAAGATTTCACAATGTCACTAAAACAATAATTCATCACTAAAAAAGATTTATTCCATACTTTTAATAATCAATTTCATTCAAATAATATAATTTTAATCCAATCCAATCAATTCATACAAGAGGAGTCGAGAGTGAATCCTCCTACCTCAAAGGTTTTGACTAAAACAATAACGTTCGAAGAATGCTCAAGAAAACCAGGTCAATTCTCCAAGAACCCTCCTTAGATCTCTTCTCATAACAATACCAAGACCAAATTTAATCATATATGGATTCCATGCACTTAGGTCCACCCATAACAGGTGTAGATCTATGAAACCAAGAGGATAAGATAAGTAGATCTAAGTATATCTATGAAACTGATCAACAACAAAGAAGAATGATCATATACCTCAAGAATATGGCTTTGATAAGCCAAAAGAAGACTTCGGATCTCCTCCGGAATGCATAGGAGAGGTTTTCCAAATTTCAAGGGAGAGAAATCCCATGTTATGGCCACTTAAGAGAATAAACGAGGCACATAAAGGGAAAAATGAGTTAGATCCACAATATAAGGATCTGGTTTAAGTTCCCACATGGTCAGTTCACACAGTTTGAAAAACTGTGTGTAAACTGTGTGTTAGATACTTCCTCGACCACCCATCTCACATGGCCTCATCGCATGGTATCTCCTAACCGTGTTCCAACAATGTAGAAGCTACTACATTTAACATCTACTACTCACGGTTTGGCCACACAGTTATACAAACTGTGCACCACTCATGTGACTTCCTCTTTTTCCTCAAAACATCATTTGATGTTCTCCTGACTCTCTCAATCGTCACCCTCAACATTATGACCATGAAAATCATTATATAAGGTTAACATACCAGAAACTGGTGGAACTACATTGTCACCACCATTGGTATTTCCATCTTTAGAAAGTAGAAAACCTTCACCCAATTGAAAGAGTCCCGGCCACTGCTCTTTCATTTCCTGCTCACGTTCCCATGTCTCTTCCTAAATCTGAACATTCCGCCATAAAACCTGCACTAGACCGATTCTTTTTCCATGCAAGATATTCTCTTGCCTATCAACAATCTGTACCGAGATATGTATCAATGAAGCATCTGTTTCTAGGTCAACGTGATCCCATCTGATAACATGGTCAGGATCAGGCTGATACTTTTTCAGCTGAGATACATAGAAAACATTATGCACCGAACAAAACTATTGTGTTAATGCCAACCAATATTCCACCTCTCTTACTATTTACAATATTTCAAAAGGGCTAATGTATCTTGGAGATAACTTTCCCTTCCTCCCGAAATGCTGATGTCCTAACCTTGGAGAGATTCTCAAGAAGACATGATCAGCCACAACGAATGACAATGGTCTTCGATGGTGATCTACATAAGATTTATGAAGACTCTGAGCCATCTCCATCCTCTTTCTAATCAACTAGATCTTCTCTGTTGTTTCTTGGACAAGGCTCAGCCCGACTAGTGAAGTTTCACCCTTGTCCACCGAGCAAAGTTGAGAATGACAAGGACGCCCATACAATTCCTCAAGCAGAGCTGTGCGTATCGAAGATTGATAGTTTTTATTGTATAAGAACTCCACTAAGGGTATATGCTTTTCCCATGAGCCACCAAATTCCATTACACAAAACCACAACATGTCTTCCAACATTTGTATCATCTTCTCATATTTTCCATCCATCTGAGGATTATACGCCATGCACATAGTCAACTGAGTTCCAAGGGCTTGCTGTAATGATTTCCCGAAACGAGATGTGCACCTCAGATCTCTATCAGAGAATATAGACACTAGTACACCATGCCTCTTTACCACTTCCCAAAGAAATATATTTTTGAAAGATCTTGCACTGTTTGAGTTTCACAAATAGGGATGAAATGGGCCGACTTAGTGAGATGATCCACTATCACCCAAATGTCATCGTGTTTCCAGACCATTGATAGAAGACCTGTAACAAAATCAATTGTAATCTGATCCCATTTTCACACTAGGCTAGGAAAAGAAAGTAACATACCAGCTGGTCTCTGATGATCCTCTTTAACCTGCTGACACTTTAAACACCGTGAGACGAACTCTGCCACATTCCTTTTCATGCCACTCCACCAAAAATGTGCATTCAACGTCTTATACATTTTCTGTGTACCCAGATGTACAAACCATCTCGAATAGTGGTAAGCATGAAGGACTTGTTCCCGAAAAAACATAGGTACTACCATACAAATCTTTGAAACAAAAAACTCAATCCCCATCAAGTTCTCAGCCATCAAAATCCTCCACACCCTTGAGTTTTTATCTTACCACTAGACCTTCTGCATCATATTTTTGTACTTGTATGATCATCATTACTAAATCAGGAATAGTCATAGTCAAAAAGAAAACTGCAACTTCACCTCGGTCTTCACATTCCACATGAATTTCGGCTAATACTGACATCAATGACCGTTCATCCAAATCTTCTTTCTCCAACTAAACATATGACATTCTACTCAACGAATCTACCACCGAATTTCCTTTCCCCAATGTGTACATCAAGTCAACGTCAATCATTTGGAGATACTCCATCCACCTCCTTTGCCTTAGATTCATATCTCATTGTGAGAAAATGTGTTTCAAGATTTTGTGATATGTAAACATAGTAAATTTCTCACCAAAGAGATAATGTCTCTATGTTTTCAAAGTATGGACAACTGCAGCTAATAACTCAAAATCATGTGTTGGGTAATTCTTCTCATGCACCCTCAACTTCCTTGATCCATAAGAAACCACATGTTCTCTATGAATTTGAACACAACCCAACCCTGATCCTGAAGCATCACAATACACTACATACCGCAATCATGATTCTGGAAAAACCATGATTAGTGCTGATGTAAGATGACTTCCAGTTCCATCTTCCATAATCACAGAAAAACAGGTGCTACTAAAGGAGACATACTTGGTCGAATGCAACCCTTTCATTCCATCTCTTCTAACTGCACTTTAAATTCCTGTAACTTCGTTGCTGTCATTATGTAAGATGAAAGTGAGATATGACCGGTCCGAGAGATGAGATCAATCGTAAACTCTACTTCTCTTATGGGAGGTAACCCAAATGATTCTTCGGGAAACCATCAATGACTGATCCACCACTGCCGGAAGAACAATCTTCTCAACACCCTTTACCGATTCCAACGACAACACTGCAAACTGATATGATAACTTTCCCACTACTGGTGCCAACACACCCATTGCACCCTGCTTTCATTCATCTCTCCTCTAAAGGGATGTCTAACGCCATCATGTGTCGTAAAACCACTGTTCACACATTAAAGTCTATGTGGGCCTTAAACGCCACCAACCAATCTGTTCCCCTGATTACATCATACCCATCCATATCATGCACTGAGAAAATATCCTTTAGCTCAACCTTTCCCATAATGATACAACATTCTCTATAGAAAAAGGTTCGACACATTCTTCGACCTAGATATGTTTTATGTTTCAAAACTGAAGGCATCATTTCTACCCTTAAACCCAAAAACTCAACCACACATGCAGCAAAAAAAGAGTGTGAAGCACCTGTAACAAACAGCACTTGCATCAAGGTAGAATTTAACAGAATAGTACTTCACACTATGGATGGTCCCAACTGATCATCCACTATAACCTCCTGGGATCAGAACAACACCTTGGTTTCCACACTCTGCTCTTTATTTCTCTTTCATCGGATTATGTTTCATACTCCGACAATGGGAATAAGTGTTCCTCCTCCACTTCAACCCAGTATTAGAGTTACTACTATTCCACATAGGAATCACCATGCTTCCTCTGCCCAAAGCTCCCAACAGATCCCACCTAGCCACCGATGCCTGATTCACCATCTCGGTGTAATCATTGTCACACAACATTTCTATTTTGAACGAATATCTTACCTTAAACCCACTTCAAAGATATATTCCTTCAATGACGTACTACCCGCCCCCTCAGGTGAAAACCTCACTAAGCTCATAAACATTGTTGCATACTCTGTCACCAACATATGCTCTTGCTTCATACTAAAAAAATCAGTTGCGTGCTAAATTCTGAACATATGTGGGTAAAATTTTTTATCAAACAATTCCTCAAAAACATTCCCACGTCATATCCTGATCTGTTCCCACTTGGACTACCAACTCCCACCACTGAAGAGTATGATCTTATTGATTACATGTTTCTAGCTTTACTTTCAGCTCTACCGATGTCCCCATGAATTTGAAAATTCTGTTCATGCTAGACAGCCACGTCTCTACCCTTTCCGTGTCTGAATCACCCATAAAGATATATGGATCCTGCTTTTGGAACTGATCTACATAATCAACATGGTTTGTCTCTTCCCCTCTATTCGCACTTCCCACAGCTTGGAAAGTCTGTACTATGCTTCGGACTGACTACTGGTTAACTTGGGGCTCAGTGCAACCATGTTTTCCTCAGCCAATTCTGGTTGGTCTCTATGACACCTACCCAGTATCTATAGACACAAAAAACAACCTTTAGTCTCACTTACATAGACATAAATAATTCCCATTTCAAATCGTATTAGACGACACTATCCCAATGGGGCATTCCACCTTTCTGTAATTGTTGTTTTCTAAATGGATAACGAACTCTGTCAATCTCACTCTCTAGAAACTGTTGTTATAGAATTTCATATTCTACCATATTATATATCACAACATTGTTTTTCCAAAAACATCCTTTTTCCTTGTTCAATTATTTTTTTAATCATTTAAAATGATTTTTCAAAATCAATCCATTTTCCAAATACACCAAATATCATCTTTTCAAAATCATTCATTTGAAAAAAAAAATCTACATTTTTCAAAAATTCGCACCTTTCCCGAAATCATAAATTATTTTTCTCAATGAGATATGAAATCCTCGTGGGAATTCATTACTATAAAATTCATGTATTTCTCCTCTCATTGGCTAAACCCATGACAATGAGATTTGAAATATTATAGAAGTGTATCCAAAACACTTATTTACCCAACACCCTGGCAACTTGAAGTTCAGCATAAATGGGTTAGCTATTTTCTTTTATGATATAACTTTCATGTTCATACAATCCTACTCCTGTATAATATTTTGACCCAAGGAATAAACAAGAAGTAATTTTAACTCCAAGACCAAGATTATCGATGACACTTGTTAGGAAAGGACCGAACAAGATGATACCATTTTTAATGTCCCACCAATTCTTATTGCCTTGAGAGCACAACGTATCAATACTAGGCCTTAGGAGACATCCCCAAGATGCCAAAGGCAGGCAATAAATGCCAAAGGGTGTCAAATAAAAGTGGGGGATGATTCACCCTTTATGAAATAATCCAATAAACCAACAGCCCATAACCAAACCATACACTAAATGATGCATGAACAACAGAAAGACATCCAAACAATTCAACCATGTACTACCCAAAGGACAACCATGATGTTCAACACTACAACCCAAAAACAAAAATAACCATCAAAATATCAGATTACCAAGTGTAAGACTAACAAAAGACCCAAAAAAAGCTAAGACACACTCCACGACTCCACATCGAGCTCCATGCTCCCTGAACCACCACATCTCCCAAGCATCACCACGAACCATTATTAATGAGATGTCTAACCTTTACCTATGTCTCGAAAAAAACATTTGTAAAAGCACCAAAGTGCCAAAGAAGGGGTGAGTATAAAACTCATTAGATTTTACCCAATGACTTACTTACTCACTCTACTAGGATAGAAGGGTTATCAACAATTATATAAAAATAGTTTATATGAAACATTTTCTCAAAATAAGTTTATATCTAAATATAAACAAGTTTCCAAAACTATTTATAACCAAAAACATCCAAGAGAAATTCAACAAAATTTTTCCAACATGTTATCTTTCCTGAAAAATAACTAAACCAGCTTTAAAACCATTTCACAGACATCCCTTTTGGTCATACCCATCCATTTCAAAAACCCGTGAAATCAACCATGCATGCTACATTATGACAGTTCCATACTCATGAGCAGTCTCTCGTCGATCTACCAAGTCATCATAAGGTAATTATTTCCCATGATCCATTACTCTTTTTCCACCGAGAACAATTTCATATTTCAATCAAGCCTCATACATACAGTAACCATGTTCTATTAAACATTTGGAACCAGCACAAGGTCATTTTCAACCAAGCCTCATACAATGAAATATGAACACACACCACACATTCCCAACAATAATTAAAAAAAAATCCTTTCAATAAAATACTTTTTTATTAAAAACCATTTCCATCAAAACCATTTAAATTAGAAGCCATTTCCATTCCAAACCATTTCAATAAAACACCCATTTTATTTAAGAACAACTCTATCAAAATCATTTCAATGTCAAACAATTTCAATAAAACACCATTTTTATTGAAAAACCATTTTTCATCAAACCCTTTACAATTCTAGAAAATCCATAATTTAAAATCAACATTTTAAATTCAAGAACCCAAATGACTTTGCACAATAATTCACTAGGATATCACAATTTCACTAAAACCATAAATCATCAGTAAAGAAGGTTTTTTCCATGCTTTTCAGAATCAATTATATTCAAATAAACCAATTTGATTCCAATCCAATCAATTCTAAAAATAGGAGTCAAAATTGAATCCTCATACCTCAAAGGTTTTGACTAAAACCACAACTGTCGAAGAATGCTCATGAAAACTTGGTCGATTCTCCAAGAACCCTCCTTAGATCTCTTCTCGTATAAAAAAAGGACAAATTTCATCATATTTGGTATCCAAACACATAGGTCTACCCATAACAGGTGTAGATATAAGAAACCAAGATTATAGGAGATGTAGAACTAAGTAGATTTAAGAAATTGATCAAGAACGAAGAAGAACGATCACATTCCTCAAGAATCCAGCTTCAATTTACCAAGAGAAGCCTTCGGATTTCCTCTAGAATGCTTCGGGGAGAAATACCAAGCTATGGCTTCTTAGGGGCATAAAAGTAGCACTTAGAGGAAAAAACGAGTTAGATCCACAATTTATGTGTCCAGTTTAAGTGCCAGCACGGTTAGTTCCCATGGTTTGAAAACCTGTGTGCTAACCGTGATTTAGCTACTGCCTCGGCCACCCATCTTGCATGACCTCATCGCATGGTCTTTCCATACCATGTGTCAACCTAGAAAATGATACTGCCTTAAACATCTAATACACAAGTTTCTGTCGAACGGTTATACAAACTATGTGCCGCTCATGTGACTTCCCCTTTTTCATCAAAACTTCATTCCACATTCTTCTGAATATCCCAATAATCACGCTTAACTTTGCAACCATGAAGATCATTAATTGAGGGTTATATAGCAAAAACTAGGGGTACAACAACTATGGTGGTATAAAAATTAATCATATAAAATTGATGACTATCTTCATGAGCTTTCCACCTAGGAAAATGATTTTAATAATTCCTATACATTCCACATCTATAGAATTAAATAGTCGATTATATCTTAGTGAGACTATTATTTTAATCAAATTTTTTAACCATACATTTCATTTTCCCATTTTATTTAAATTTTTTGGACAATATTTTCCATATTCCAAACATATTCTTGACCCATTAATACATTCTTTTGAGAGATTCATCACACATTCATGAAATATAGAAAACTAATTCTACATTTTTACAGGGCCTATGTTATTCGAACTCTTACCAAACAATTTCTTTATCTTCTTCAGTCAGTCTGAGTGTTGCTTAAGGTATACATTGTTAATCATGTTTCCTGTAAATTGATTTGGTATAATCAAAATTTCCATAACTCTAGTAATCACCACATTTTCCCTCTCATTATCTAATTTTCTAACACATTCCATGTTTACCTATTTCTTTATTTTCCTCTCCATTGAATAAAACCAAAAATAATTGTGTGTGAAACACTTATCATATTGTAAAACCACATAATAATGAGAAGTTATTTATAGTATTTGATAATAATTTATCCTTCTTCTTCAATCTATTTACCCTATTCTTAATCATATATTGTTAATATATGTATTCAGTTTAAATTCATCATGATTTTTTATAAATAGTTTTTGAATTTTCAAGGCATATACCTTGGGAGTGTCAAACAATGTGTGCATTAAGGCCCATTTTGATACACTAGTTATCAATAAAGACTTTCTCAATACGGTGTTTTCGGGGTAGTTACCCCAATGTAAATCAATTCTAGAACCACATCCACTTATAGTATCAAGATAATGATGTATTTCTAGGAAACCACTCATGCAATTCTTCTCCAAAATACCAAGACATTTTACATTACTTTGACACATGTAGTTTTCCTAAGAGAAATGCTTTTACACATCTATACAAATATCCCTAGGGATCTCACTAATGTTTTATCATCCAAGTTTGAAATCATTACTAAACCATTTCTTTTATACCAACTATATCAACCTAAGAATTTTTTATATTGATATTAAATATTTTTGTAATAATATTTAATATATTAGAAAATTATCTACCTAAGAACAGTAATAGTTTAGTGCCATAGGAAACATGGAAATATAATATTTCAACATGGTAAATGATCTTCAACATCTCCCATAATAATATTCCCCATTAGTAATATTCAAAATCATACCCTATTTAAAACCTTTCTTCATAACCTAAGGAAAGAAAACAAAACAAAGGGTGACCTTGGTTTCTTAGTAATGGTAATTAAGGGATATATGTAATCATAAAAAAACATTTGGGTTTCAGAACATGAGAATAAAATTTGAATATAACACCCTACATATCCAAGATTATACGCATGATTCATGGAATATTGATTGTAATATCATAAGACCTGAATCATAAGGGAATCAAGTGAATAAGACATTTTTTAAAAACATATTAATTATGCATGTAATTTTTGAGTACACATAAACATATGAAATGATTTCCAAGGTAGTCTAGGATCACTTCCAAGGATAACTTAGTGGAATTGGTTCACAAACCAAACATTATTAGTTATTAAGGATCACTCCCGAGACAAACATAGTAGCCATGGTTCACTCCCAAGACCATCTGAGTAGTCAAGGATCACTTCCAAGACCATATTAGTGGAAAAATTTCATATTTAAACAGGGTTTAATGCATATTTGAGTTGTGTATATATCATGATATATAAATCATTCCCTAATGAATTGAAGGGTGATAAAGTCTAAACCATCTCATAATGAAATCATACATACATATTCTATATGAAAATAAAACATTCATCGTATATTGAACCATAAAAAGATATAGGTTTCATAAAAAATATATCATACCCCATGAAATAATATGGGTATCTTAAAATTTTCATAATATCATAACCCATAGAAAATAGATAGGATTCATAATCATTTAACCATTGAATAACTTTTGAAAATTATAGGTTTTCTCAATTGTTTAACCATTTTAAAAATAGAAGAATATATATTGTATTCATAAAAACCATTTCATCTTAAATATAAACCCTTCAAATAAATAAAAATAATTGATTCATTAGATCATATCCCTAGCAAATCATAAACTATACCAAAAGATATCATCTTAGATAGGTAATTCTTTTGAATTATCACATGGAAATTTTACTAAGGAAAATAACATTTCGTATAAAATCACATTCATAAATCATTTTCAAAACCATTTTCAATAAAAATAACTATTTAAACATACAATAAAATATTTCAATAATCATTTAAAACAATTATTGAAGGAAATATACTTTCTAATTTTAGAATTTGTTTTTAAATTTTAATAACTTTTGTAAACCACTTTCATAAATAAAACTCATAAAAAAATATTTTGAAATCATTTTCAAAAAATTTCATAAATAAAGAATTTAAAAAATTCATTTTCATCGAAAAAAAACTTTTAAAACATATTATGGAAGCATTAAAAATTACTAAAAAACCCTTTCTATCAAAATAACATTTTAAAAATTATAAATTATGATTTGAATATAATTTAGTAAAATGTTTTAAAATATAAAAATCAATAAAAATACTTTTCCTTAGGAATTTTCTGAAAATATCATTTATTTTTTTTCAAACATATTAAGAAAACATTATTTTTGAAACTAAAGAGAATTTTGACTGAAGACTTAAATAATTTCTACATATTTTTTTAAAAAATTATTAAGTATATTTTGTAAAAAGGAGTCAATAAATGGTACCATTAATTGAAGATATAATGAATAACTATTGGGGATGAAAATTCATTATAAATCTTGAGATATGGATCCTAAGTCTTTGTAAATTGAAGTATAATATAAAAAATATTGATTAATGATGAGATTGTAGAAACAATCTATAACAAATATGGTAACATCAAATAGTAATATTAATAAAATAAAATCATTAAATGAAATATAAAAATTATTGAAAATAATGAGATTCAGGATGTGTCATGTTAAAGGGGAAGTATATAATAGTCATAAATAATATAGGTGTATAAAATAACATTTTTCCCAAAGAAGGAAAATAGAGAAAAAAATTATTTTACCGCTTTGGTAATATAGAAACCATAACCCCATGAAAGGGAGATCCTATAATGAATTTTTAAATACCAACTAATTTAATTATAATAATCATCAACTACATTCATGGGAAGTATATACATCACATATAATAATGAGGTCGTGAATATAGAATACGTCTCAGAAAAGAAAAATGTGAGACATGAATCACTTAACTTAAGACTATACTATAATCTTACTTATTAGAAACTCTTATATAATAAATATAATTTTATTATAAATCTATAAAAGAACTATATTATTAAGTATAATATCAAATATGAATTAAATATGACATATTATTACCCTTTTATTACCAATACCATGTTAACATAATATTTTTTTTAGTATCCACTTTCTCTTTTGTATATGTTTTGGCCTATTATTTTTGGTCCCCAAAAATAGATAATTATTTACCCATTTGATTAATATAAATAATTATATAAATATCATATATATTAATCCTCAATAATCTATAAAACATATAAATTAAAAATGAGATGCACCATTAATGTAGATGGTAGGCCATACGCAGGCATGAACGATGTTTCCATTCTCTTGTCGTATTGAATGAGTCAAATGTAAATGATATATACATACATATATATTATCATTATAGTAAAATATTTATTATATATATGTATATATAATTTCTATTAAAACTAGCCATAATACATTCTGTTTTATGTGTGAGTGAATCACATCGCTACTCTAGGCGGTTGTCTGCCATACACACGAACGACATTATCAAATTCTCCAAAAATGGAATTCATGAAGGTATGTGTGATATAAAAATTCAAGAATTATTATAAAATAATAAATATCATAAAATCATAAATATAATATCTTAATTGTATTTTTGTCAACATGTCCAACCTTGAATGGTGTTAATGGAAAAAACAAGACACATCGATTCAGGAGGCGATAGTCCATCATATACAAAAAAATGGTTTTGCAACCCATTTGATGTAATTATGTGTGGTTTTAGGTTTTAACCATAACTTAATGAAATATTATTATATTTCACATACTAGGTTTATTATAAAATCTTTATATAAAAATTATTTAAGGGTTTTTAGAAGAAATAAAACAAAAATGTTCATTGGTGAACGTTACCACACCTTCGGGTGACTCCATTTGGTTTGAAACAATGGACATTAATAGATGGAATTATGGAAAAAATAAGGCTTCTAGGATGATATGAGAGATTTCAAGAAGTGAGTTTCTCTGTTCATGGCTAGGCCAATTTTTTTAATGATGTGATGATCGGGGGATATGGGGTGTCCTTTTATAAGTGGGGGAGAGGACACAATTGTCATTTTTGAGAATATGTTTCGTGTACTAACATTTTTTACCTATAAAAAGGCTTAAATAGTTATAAATATTATTTTTATGAATGTTTATGGTCTCTATATGTCCTACTAATAAATTTTTTTATAGGTTTCTAGGTCATCTATCCCATTAAGTTTAATGTTTAGTCCCTTGGTAAAATCCTTTATTTCTTAATAATCCTGACTAACTTTAACTATTTTTACAAATAATCTTGTCAAAAATTATGTGGGTCTTATAATAAATTATATATTATTCTAATTCCAACTATGTAATCCATTTTTCTAAATTAAATTAATAGAATTTGCTAAAATTAATTTTATATTAATCTCACAGACATGACGAAAAAACATGTTTTTATAGAGAAATGTTTGAATGTTTGAAATGTTTTTATATCCAATTTCAGTTGGAAATTTATTAAAATTACCTAAATTTGATGAGGAAATTTATTATTTATTTAATTATACATTAAAAAATTATAATATATTATATGTTTATAAATATCTTAATCTAAAAAAAATTCAATTAAATTTCAAAAAATTTCATTATTAATAAAAAATTAATCCCTTCATAAAAGTTCCAAAAAACATTTTCTTATTATTATTTGGACCCAAATATTAAAAATTGATGTTTATTTTTCCAAATATAATTTCTAAAAGTATAAAATAAATTATTTAAAATAAATTCTCCATTAAAATGCAGTAAAACTAACTTTTATAAAATTATATCTTTTAATGTGTAAAATTAGATTTATTATTATATCTTATCCCAAAAACACATAAGATGAATTTTAAATGGTTAATGGATTATAATATATATATATATACATATTTAATTACAATCATTCTTGAAAAGTGGGTTGTTTAATTTATTGAGATAACACATATTTATCCATAGAAAAAAATTCCAAAATAGGAGTGTCTCTATTTCCAAATACTTCTTAATTTCATTTATAATAAATTGGTTACCAATGAATTTATTTTATAAACATGAAAAAAATATATTTAAATAATTTATTTAATACTTTTCATATATGAAATTCCAATATCTAGTTGATACATATATTAACATTTTAATAATATGTCATATTTCATTTAAACTCAATTATGTGTGTAATACATGCTATGCATGGTGTGGCATACAATGTGATCTAAACTTGGTGTTGAATTTGACAAAATAAAATATCACATTTTATTGTACTGAAATCTAAAATAAATATTTTTTAGTGCAATATTAACTTGGTGTTTCATATAAAGCAATCTTCCCATGGTGTAGCATGAAATGAAATCGATTAAAGAATTTTATTTATTTTGATAAAAATAATTCCCAAAAACTCCTGGTGTTACAAATAACTTCCTATATTTTGGGATTATAATATTATGAGTATCTATAATATAATTTGATGATATACACATAGTATTTTTTTTAATGTATGTTTGTTTATGAAAACATATTTTAATAATAAATTCTCATTAAAAAACATATAGCTTTGATATAATGGATGTTTTTCATATAATGATTTAAATAAAATAAATTGTCAATCTGTTTGAAATATGGTCAAATATAATATTTTCATTTATGAAAAATATCTTAAATTGATTTAAAGAAAATATGAAATACATAAAATTCAACTCATTAATACCCCTCATACTACCAGGTGGGCATTCATGTGAATGCAATAATGTATTTTTTGGAGTGTCTCCACTAAATATTTAAATGATGTTGAATACTTGTGTATAACCATTACAAATTTTCCAAGGCATAAACCCATTCACTAAAAGAGAAATATCATTTAACATATAATCTTTCTATATTGTTTTTCCCAAAATCGATACCACAATTCACCCAAAGTGATTTTAATGTTTGTTTTATGTAACCCAATATTAAACCCCTTATCGATTTACCCTTTTCCTCAGGTCGTTATACAAAAAATTAAATCAACTTTTATTAACATTATATTTTTATTTTTTATTAAAAATTATTTAAAAAGATTTTTTGAACATATGTCATCGATTTTAAAAAAATTACCATAAATATTTTTAATAAAATTTATGAAATTTTGAATTAATATAAAGATAAATTTTAATTTAAACAAAATATATGGACTGATTTACCCTCATTCACTATTAATTATTTTTTATAAACCCTAATAAGTGTTATTCGTGACTCATTATCTTTCTTCATCTTCCAAAATCATCCTCATTTGATCTAATTTTTATTTTCTTTCGTCATGTATCTTCCCCAATTAATAATCTATGATTATCATTTTCTTCATTTAGATAAAAAATATATGAATCACGTTTCCTTTTTGAGTTTCACAATCATCAAATTTCATCTATATTCTGAGTTATATTATTTCATTGAATTAAATATGAATCTCATCAATCATATTTTTCTATATCTATGTCAAATATTTGTATCCTTAATCTCTATAATATTATGTATAATATTTGTTTACTATTAAATTATATTTATTATATCTCTTAGTTTTGAATTAGATTCATTTTTTTCAATATATAAATATATTTCAATTATACATTACTACATATATAATTATATTCACAATATAGATGTATTTGGTATTTTATGTTGTTTATTTTTTTGTCAGTATCCTTGTATTTGGAATTTTATTTATTTATGATCGTTTATATTTATTATTATTTTTATTTTTTTATTGTTTATTGTTAACCTTATTGATATTTATATAATGAAGGATAAAAATTTTATGATCGATTTTTCACTTTTTGTAATGCCCCGACCCCAATTACCTAGAGTTGGGGTATTATTACGTAACATTGGCATTATCAAAAAAGATCAAATCTCAAAAGACCGATTAATTTAGTAGCCTTGGAAACAATAGATATATTCATAATTCTTACATTACATTATAAAGTAAAAAAAACAACAACATCTTGTATCCATAGACCGCACTCATATCCCCTCATACTATCCCTACAAGTCAGTCATAAAATACTTCTTCACATCCTGGGAAAAACAAAACATAGAAAGGGCTGAGCTCAGATTCTCAGTAAGGATAACAGTATAGCGGAAACTTTCATAAATAACCATATTCTTTTAATTCTATGTATAACTAAAACAAAAGCCTTTTAAACTTGAACTTATGCAATATATGGAAAAGATAAAATCAACTAATTCCATTAACTTATTCACATGAATATTCTTCTAGTCGGATAATCACATGAAATATCAATAACCACTTTCATAATAATGTAATGCATAATTTGACACTATCATAACCGCATAGTCAAGGCCTTGTTCCAAGAATACAAATATGTTTTTGTCAAGGCCTTATTCCAAGACACCAGTTTGTCTAATGAGACCTACTGATGCATCGAGGAGCTATAGCAGGCTCCACCCATGACATACTAAGTCCAATTCATTCCTCTTATTAAAATGATTAAACATAACATAAACATTCGTATTAAAACTATCATATGAAATGTAAATAATTTATCTATAAACCATTAATGGTATAAAAATAACATATCCATAGTCAAACATATCACAAAACCTTCAATAAAATATGGATGTTTTTTATCATAATAAATCAACTTCAAAAAAGCTTAAATTCCATAAATATATGTTGACATATATGAAATCAAAACTATTTGAGAAAAATTTCTCTTTTATGAAATAATTTTAAAGTCACATAATTATTAAAGAAAACATTTACTTTGAATATATTCTTATAAGCATGTAATGGAAGCTTCGACGATTTTATAATGGTGAAAAATAGACGCACCCTCCGTATAAGTTAAAAAAAGACATTATTAACTTAATTTTGTCGAAAAGGTTAAAAAGTTCCTTGTTTGGAAATGATGGAAAGTTTTTTTCAAAAACTTATATGGTAAAATAAGGGTATAAATGATATTAACACATTGTCTAGTAAATAGAAAAAATGTTTTGAAAGACATTGTTAAGAAACATGGATCTTGATGATAAAGAGTTCTCAGTAGATAATTATGTATAAATAACCTTGGATAATAAAGAGACTGTGAAATTAACCGTTAACTTGTACTTTTCCTTGGTGGAGGGTAGGTTAACCTCCTCTTCATCGGGTTATTCCCTTTGATTTGATCAAAATGGCTCTTTAGGTTGGCTTTCTGATCAAAATAAGGCATCTAGGTTGAATTGTGGGAAGATGATAGGATATTTGGGTAGGTTTTGGCTGAGCCAAATGGCTTTTAAGGAGTGAAATTGAGTGAAGGGGAGTTCCCATTTATAAGAGGGGTGAGGGGCACCTTAGGAAAAGAGTGAAATATTATTTTATAATAAATTAATATTTGCTTTATAATGGCTCCTAACTAATTTATTTCGAGGCTAAGGTGGAGATGGGTCAAGAAACACCCATCCAATAGGCTTTATAATGATTTGGGTCACTATATTAACCTTATCATTTATATTTAACTCCTAGTTAAATAGTTTGACATTTACCATGTCTCTCTTTTTTTATATTATATTGTTAATTAACATACTATATACTTCCAAGAGAACACCAAGTGGTGCATTAATGATACACCTGTAATTATATAAGTCATTTGGTTGAACCTTATATTTTTAGGAATATTATATCATTTAATAATATAATATGTTTTTTGAAAACTCTTTTATGTCAATTTTGATACTATTTAATAGTTGATTTTTGTTAAATTCCTAACAACTTTATTAATTAGAAGTAAATTAATTTAATAAATACTAGAATTTCATATTTACATAGAAAATTTTTGGATGGCCTCAAAACTTTCAAATTATATTTATTCTATCATTTATACTACCATTTATTTGATTCTTTAATTGATAAAAAATATTTCATTATAATTGTTTTATAAAAAAATTTAATTATTCAATGTCTAAAAAATATAAATAAAATATTATTATGTATTAAGTTGGATTAGATTTATAATTAATATTTATATTCAAAATGATATCATACACAGACCTATGTTAAAATTGTTTTACTGAAAGATATATGCTTATGTCATTTTTGTATTTACTTTAACTTAATTAATATAAAGTGTCATTATCATTTACAAGTGTCCCTGGGGGTCCCAAAATCGACCCAGGGAAGCCCATGGTTGGAAATGTATCAGAGAATAGGGTTCGGACACATGTTATGGTAAATTATTTTTATTATAATATTATTTTTTACCCTTATTTACCCAATTTAACCATTAACCATGGTAAATAAAATATTTACCGAAGTAATTATTCATAATGTCTAAAAATAAAAGTTTCCCATTTACAAAATTTGGACATCCTGATTCCAAATATGGAATCCATTTTTATAAATTTAAAATATAAAAGTGGTAGAAATTAATTTAAAATTAATTCTCAGTGTCAAAACAAAAAGTGTGTTTTTATGAAATACTAACTATCAAAAGATTGACAATTGTTTATATATAGTTTAAATGTGAAATTTCATCCAAAGACCAACATTGGATTAAACGGTAAAAATATAATATAATTATACTTTAAAACCACTCAATATTAAAACTTAGAACAATAAATTATTTTGATTAAAAAGGTGTTTTTAATTAAAATTTTGTATTTTTCACTATTCATCAAAAAATGAATGATTTCATAAAAATATCAAAAATTCACCCAAAGATAATTTTGATATTAAAAATCAAAATATTATGTCCAGTTTGAATAATATAATTTATAAAATTTCAAAAATTTGGTATTACTATTTATAACGGCATCTTTGATTGGTTGCGGTGTGCTAAAATCATGACGTTGCGTACAATGCAAGCTATTGCATTATTCAAAGGCAAATGTTCCATGGAATCATGGGGTGTTACATTCTCCCATACTTAAAAAAATTTCTCCTTGCAATTTTAAATTATTCTTTGAAAATAAAAGGTTGAAAATAGAAAATATCTTTGTGGAAAACCCACATCCGAAATAGGGTTAATAAAATATAGTTTTAATAAGATGGAAAGGGAAATGAGAATGTTACCCCCAAATTAGGGTTTTGAATAGGAGAAGATTGGAGTAAATTATAGACACTTAATTATAGGTAAAACTTAAACATTTATAGGAAGTGATTGATGTCATCAATCACAAACATGTGTAAAATTGTGGGCCTCAAATCCATCAATCTATGATGATTTAAAATATCATTATTTCAAGGAAACATAAGGGATTAGGATAACACATTTTTGGTTATAATATACCTTCCATAAATATTAATAATAAATTTAATCATATAATAATAGAAATATATATATATATATACTTGACAAGTAGATTTTCATCCTCTAACTAATTTCTACCAAAAACTCATCATTCACTCAAACAGATAATAGAACTGAAAAATATTATATTTATCCTAATCATATAAGGTTTAAAATATTATCACATACCGTTTAAATGAAGAAAAATATTTTTTTAATAACCAGGGACTTTCTGTAGGCTAGTTGTAGGTAATAAAGGAATGTCCCACTATGGTTGTGGGTTCGATTGCTATAGTTTTGTCCGACATGACGGGTTATCGCCCAACCTACAGGTTGTCCTTTTTCAAAAATAATCATAATAAATATTTTAACCATAAACAATACTATCGAATGTTCAACTTAATCCATTCCCACCTTTTTATTTATCCAAAATACCTATGTCCAAACTCTCTGTAAAAGGTATCTAAATTCGAAATTCAATTGTAATATCAGATTCCCAAAACAATGTAAAGTTTCTCTTTTTATCACATAATGAAAATATGATTACCTTAGTCAGATTAAAACCTTAATGAAAACAAGAAGTACTGCAATACAATCCTTATATATATCACATTATTCTTATAACAAGAATATAATCCTTGAGTACAAAAAACATAAATACATTAATTATTCCACTTCAACTATAGTAACAACATATGCTTGGACTTGATCCCTTTGCCTTTTTTGAGGTAAGTTTCCCTGATCCTTAGGACATTCATTTTCATAATACCCCATTTCCCTATAATTTTAGCATTCAACATTTGCAACTTCTTTCTTCCCCTTGCAATCATGAGCTTGGTGGCCTTTTTCACCACACTTGTAACAAACTCCAATTATTTTTAGGCAAGTACCGGGGTGTTTCTTCCCACAATTATCACATAATGGAAAATATTTCTTGCCCTTCATCCATTTATCTATGTTTTTTCTCCATTGTTCTCTTCTTATCTTACTTTACATTATTGTCATAATATTTAGAGAATTTATTTTTCTGCCTTGATGGAACACGAGACTATACCATTGTACGATGAGAAGGTTTTCGATACTAATGCATGACAGAGAAATGGTTTTAACCCATCATAGATATGGTCAATCTTACTTCTTGGATTATGTATATAATCTACAACATCCCTTTCTAACCTTGTAAAGTTAGCTTCATACTTTGCGACATTCTCATCCTCCTTTTGCCTCAGACTCAGAAATTGCCTTTCCATATCCGCTTGATGGTTACAAGGAACATATTTTTATATCAAAAGTTATTTAAACTCCCTCCATCCTGTACATGATACTTCTTCATCTTCCTTTGTGTTTTTAATCAATGACCACCATTGATCAGCATCTCCAGTGAGGCGATAAACTGCCATGACAACTTTTTCCCTTTCGCTTCTCCCGAAAGCATGAAAAATTTTCTCTAAGGAACTAATCAATTTCTCAGCTACCAATAGATTTGTACTCTCATTGAATGTTGGTGGTTGTTTCCACGTGAAGTTATCTAACATTAATCCTTCGCATTTTGGATCAGGTTGCTCCTTACAGGTTAGTTTATTAATCATACCCTAAGTGAGTTGTCCCAGTATGGTGATAAGTTGATCAGCCACAGTAGCATCATCAGCTCCACTATAATTATCT
The DNA here is from genome assembly GCA_963277665.1 of Viscum album. Classification (NCBI taxonomy): domain Eukaryota; kingdom Viridiplantae; phylum Streptophyta; class Magnoliopsida; order Santalales; family Viscaceae; genus Viscum; species Viscum album. The sequence continues at coordinate 1,939,867,777 of OY728131.1, forward strand.
TGTGAAGGAGGGAAATCACTACATGGATTATATTAATTGATACGGTTTCCATTCCTTACACTAGGATCCATTTCTATACAATATAATAAACTTGATTAGTTTAATAATCAAAATACATAATTCTATACATGTAAAACACATAAAATAAATTAAACAGTTTATGGATATAATCCATAATCAAAAAATGTTTTCTTTGAGGATGTATATACTCATAAACACTTCATATTGTTTTGTAATGAAAATGAGAATTATCCTAATCATATCCACCGTGAGTGTCGTAACCATGAGTACAGTAAGGTCCATTGTCATGCACCAGTTTCCGTTTGAGTCGAGCTCAAAGTAGTGTTTCCAGGTTTTACCCCTAGGTACATCTGTGCTAGAGCCGCTTCTAACTGCTTGTATCCAGAAACGGATGTACTGCTCAAAAAACTAACAAAATCTCTACAATACCATAATTTTAGGGAGTTCATCTATACTAATACTCAATGTCTCCCTTAGGGCTATGTGCTCTAATCAGATTTTACATAAATTTAGCTTCCAAAGTTTATTACTAAACTTCCTCGGGTACCAACTATAATGCCCAAACCCCAATTACCCATAGTTGGTGAATTATTAAATAACATTGTCATGATCACAAAAGATCAAATCATGATAGAACGATAAGTTTTGTATCCATGGAAACACTATATATATTCATAAGTCTTATATTACATCATAAAGTGAAAACTATAACAACATCTTGCCTCCATAGACCACACTCATATCCCCTCATAATATCCCTACAGGTCAGTCATAAAATACTTCTACACATCCTGGGAAAAATAAAACATAGAAAGGGGTGAGCTCAGATGCTGAGTAAGGGTAATAATATATCAGAAACTTTCATAAATAAACAGAAACATTTAAGATAATGTATAACTAAAACAAAAGCCTTTTAAAATTGAACTTATATAATATATATCTTAGATAAAATCAAATAATTCCATTTACTTATTCATGTGGATATTTTACCAGTTGAATAATCACATGAAATATGAATAACCAAAATTATAATAATGGAATGCATAAAGCCAGATTATCATAACCACAAAGTCAAGGCCTTTTTCCACGACAACAAATATGTTTTTATCAAGACATTGTTCCAAGACAATAGTTTGTATCATTATACCTACCGATGCATCGTAGAGCTATAGCGGGCTCCACTCGTCACATACAAAGTCCAATGCATTCCTCATATAAGAAGGATTATACATAACATATTCATTTTTATTAAAACTAGCATACGAAATGTCAATACATTATCCATAAACCATGAATGGTATAAAAATTACATATCCATAGTCAAACATATCACAAAACCTTCAATACAATATTGAAGTTTTGTATCATAATAAATCAACATCTAAGAAGCTTAAAATCCATAAAATGATGTCGAAATATATAAAATCAATACTATTTGAGAGAAGTATCTCTTTTTTGAAATCATTTAAAATTCACATAATTATAAAACAAAACATTTACTTTGAAAATATTCTTATAAGATTGTAATGGAAGCTTCGATGGTTTTATAACAACGGAAAATATCCGTACCTTCCATATAAGTTAAAAAAATACATTTTACCCAAATTTTATCAAAAAGGATAAAAAGGGCCTTGGATGAAAAAAGACCGGATGATTCCTTTCAAAAATGTATATTGTCAAATAAGGGTATAAATGAATTTAACACATTGTCTATTAAATGGTAAAAAAATTTGAATGAAATTTTTAAGAAACATGGATGTGGATGATAATGATTTACCAATAGATAGTTACATAAAAACAACCTCTAATAATAAAGAGATTGTGAAATTAACCCTTACCTTGTACTTTTCTTTGGTTGTGGGTAGGTTAACCTCTTCTTCTTCGAGTTCTTCCTTTTGATTTGATCAAAATGCCTCCTTAGGATAGCTTTCTGATCTAACTAAGGCCTCTAGGATGAAGCGAGGGAATCTGAGAGGATATTTGGGTAGGTTTTAGCAAAGTAAAATTGCTTTGAAGGTGTGAATTTGAGTTATGGGGTAGTTCCCTTTATAATAGCGGTGAGGCGCGCCTTTGGAAAATAGTGAAATGTTATTTTATAATAAATTCATATTCAGTTTATAATGGCTCCACACTGATTTATTTCAAGGATTTGGTGTGTTTGGGTCGAAAACCACCAAACCAAAAGGTCTTAGATAGGTTTGGGTCACAATATTAACCATATCATTTATATTTAACAGTTAGTTAAATAGTTTGACATTTACCATGTCTCTTTGTATTTTTATATTATATGGTTAATAAAATTACTATATACTTCCAAAAGAACCCCAAGTGGTTCATTAATGATACACCTATAATTATATAATTCATTTTTCAAAACCTTAGATTTTTAGGAATAGTATATCAATTAATAATATATTATTTATTAAAAAAACTCTTTTATGTCAATTTTGAAACTATTTAATAATTGATTTTTGTTAAAGTCCTAAAAACATTAATAATTATAAATGAATTACTTTAATTAATTCTAAAATGTCATATTAAAATAGAAAATTTGTTGATCACATCAAAACATTCAAATTATATTTATTATAACATTTATAATACCATTTATTTGATTCATTCATTAATATGGAAAATATTACATCATCACTGTGTCATAAATAATTTTTATTATTAATTGTCTAAAAAGTATAAATAAAATACCATTATTTTGGAAATATTTTTATATTTCTAATTAATATTTATATTCAAATATATAACATATATAACAATATGTAAAAATTGTTTTACTAAAAGATATATATGCTAATATCGTTTTTGTATTTAGTTTAAATTAATTAATATAAAGTGTCATTATCACTTAAAAGTGGCTCAATGTGGTCTCAAAATCGACCAAAGGATGCCCATGGTCGGACATGTATCATCCAATAGGGTTATGACACGTGTTAGGGTAATTTATTATTATTATAATATTATTTTTTACCCTTATTTACCTGATTTACACTTTAACCACGGTAAATAAAATATTTATCAAAGTAATTATTCATAATGTATAAAAATGAAAGATAAATTTTTACAATATTTGGAGATTCTGATTCAAAATATGGAATCCATTTTTCTAAATTCAAATCACAGAAGACACAGAAATTAATTTAGAATTAATTCCCACTGTCAAAACAAAAAGCGTGTATTTATGAAATAATAACTATCAAAAGATTGACACTTGTTTATATCCTTTTTAAATGTGAAATTACATACAATGACCAAAATTTGATTAAATGGTAAAAATATAATCTATTTATACTTTAAAACCACACAATATTATAATTTATCAATATAAATTATTTTGATTAAAAAAGTTGTTTCAATTAAAATTTAGTATTTTTCACTAATCATCAAAAAATGAATGTTTTCATAAAAATACCAAATATTCACCCAAAGAAAATTTTGATATTAAAAATACAAAAATGAAGTCCAATTTTAATTATAAATTTTTAAAAATTTCAAGAAGTGGATATTTCTATTCATAACGGCTACTTTGACTGGTCGTGATGTGCTAGAATCTTGAAGTTGCATACAATGCAAGCTATTGAATTATTCAAAAGGAAACATACCATGGAAGCTTGGGGTGTTGCACTTTTTATTTTATGAATTGTTAAATCATCATTATTTATCACATTTAGATAATAATTAATAGATATTTTTTGATTCTATGGGATGTCTTTTGATATTATAGACTAGTATACCATCTTGATAAATAAGATGATTTTTTATCATTCCATAGAAATTTAGATTCTTATCTAAGGTAGTTTTTTCTAGTAATTCTCTATTATTTTATATAATTTATTCTTTTCATTTAATATTTATCAATAAATTTTCTATTGATTATTTAGATTATATATTTTTGTGTTTTAAATTTTTGATTTCAAATATATTTTTAAATATTTACATGTTTTAATATATTATAATTTTATAATAATCATGGATATATAATGGATTATAATTATATAAATTTTAAATGAATAACTAATGAATATGAAATAGGAGTTAATGAATTCGTGGAATTTTATAAATGAAGCCATTAAAACAAATATAGGATTTTCAATCCATGTGTGACGTTTTTGAATATGAGAAAGTTAAATTATAGGGAAATCAAAGATAATTTGATTCTATATGGTTTAAATTGTAATTATACATATTATATCTAGCATGGTGAGATAATAGAAAATTAAATATGTAATTATGATGAAAATATTTAGAATGATATAGAGGATTACATTAAATAATTAAATAATGATGTTTTCATTGAACTCATTGAAAAAAGTAACTATTGATTTATTGTATGAATATTCTGTTAAACCATTATTCTCAGGTTGCACTTATATTATAGAATTATTAGTAGTTTTAAGATTATAAAAATTGAATTAAATAAATTGGTGGAGTGTCTAATGTTTTAATGAATTTATTTAACTTTTAAAACAAATACTTCTAGACAGAAACATGCTTCCAATTTACAAGTATGACTCAAAAAAATATCATACCCAATAGAAGTGCGGTATATAAACATACATGCTTTCACCAATGATTTTTTAATATAAGATGTAATATGAATGTTTATTACAATGTCCTAAATGTGGGAAATTATGAAAAAGGATGGATGGAAGATTCAATTGTAATTTGTTATAATGTAATGGTACCAAACAACCCAATTATACAATTTGGAATCATCCCATAATTCCATATTATACTTGTTCATTTTTAAATTAATATGACAAGAAATTTTTTAAATAACATACAAATGACTGCATCACTGATGTAAAAAATGTCACCCTATTAACTCTATATAGTGGAATATAGTTTTTTAAAAAATTCCTAATTTTGGTTGTGAGTCTAGAAATCTCATAATAAGATTGTGCACAGATAGAATGAATCTATATCAGATCCATAGTAGCAACTATAGTCAATGTTATATTATACTAGTAGTTTAAATCTTTCTCCAATGTATATGTTTGAAAAGAAACTATGTTATGTTGATATTGATGTTTTCTGGACCCAAATATTTTGGAAAAAATATTATTGTGTATCATTCAACATTTATTGATGATTTTGAATTTTATATTGGAAAAATATGATAAAATTATTTATGCAAACTAGAAACGTTTTTTTATTTCTTGATAATATAATGTTCACTATGAATGAATGTACAGCATATGAAAATGTATTTAGATAATATGTTAAGGGGTATAAATCATGTAAAATTTGGGAAGAATATTATTTATATTATCAAAAGAATGATTGTAGAATAAATTTGTATGTGAGCCTATGATGATTTTTCTTAATGGATCATACTTATTTTATATTTATAAAGGAACACAAAATTTTATTGCAGTATAAATTTCCACCAAAATGGTTTCCATTATAAGATTACTATAATAAGGTGAAAAATATTGATTTCAAATTTAGGAATAAATATTGTTTTATTCATTGAAAAAATACATAATGAAACATTTCATCCTCCCAGATATATCATGATAGACATTTTTAGAGATAAACATAATATTTAGGCTATGAATGTTGAGAAACAAATATGTGATACATTGATTGAAACATTTTTATATATAAAAATGGGAAAAAAATATAAATTTTGTGATATATTAGACTTAATATCCATGGTAATATGTTTTGAGTTAGCTACCAATATGAATGGAAACATAAAATATTTACCTATAGATTATCACATATTAAGATGAAGTGAGAAGATAGAATTTTTTAATGTATTCATTTTATTAATATACTTATTTTTTATTCATCAAATGTGATGAATTTTGTGTCATTTAAGGATTTAAAATAATTGGTTTTAATGATAATGATTGTCATGTATTGATGAAACAACTTCTCTCTATCACAAATCATTGTATACGGATACCTATCAGAATGTATGTCTTCTTGATTTGTTATTTTTTCAAATCTGTTTGAAGAAACTAAAATGATCTAAATTTTTTAGATATATTGTAGAATGAATTTATCCTCACACATTATCAACTATAAATGTATTTACCACAAAAAAGTTTTTAATATAATGTTTAATCTAATATGTCATTTTGTACAAGATTTAAAAATATGGGGCTTGCTTATTTTGATTATATGTACCATTTTGAAATAAGTAAAACAATTTTGAAGAGATGTGTTAAAATTTTCTTATCGACCGTAGGCCATTATTTTTTTTAAAAAATATGTCAAAAGTGATTTTTGAGTTTTTTGCTGATTATTTTTATAAATTAGAGCACATTGGCCTCCCAATATCATAATATTTTATAAATGATATTTAAGATATAGTGATTATTTGTTTAATGGTAATGTTAATACCAAATGATTAAGTTATAATAGAAAATTTATAAAAATTTAAAAATATAGACAAGGGTAAATCAAATATAATATCTTCTATTATTGGATTGAAGATATGATATATAAAAAGAAATGAAAATTTTTTTACTTCTGAGCACAAACATACATTTGTTCCATTGTTTTAATAGAAATTCAAAATTGATTTATCTTAAATAGAAACATTGAAATGGATAGTTGAGGGACCATCAAATAATGCTATCAAATGGTCTCATTTCAATATTAATGGTTACAAATTTTACTTAGAAAATATAGAGGACAACATTTATGAAAAAAATAATGGGGTAATAGTCATTGATAATGCACTAAATTTTTTGAGTGCTAAAGATAAAAACACAATTTCTATATCAATGACTTATTTTAGAGTTTTTGGGGATATATGGGAAATTAATTGAATATATTTCAGGTAAATTTGTTTATGTGAAATTTAGTTAATAGTAATAGAGATGTAAAATGTCAAGATTAAGGATTTAAACACATTATAATGAAAATATTAATTTTCAAAAAGAAAATATTTATCATATAGACACATGTGAAACAAATATTTTAGGTTATTGAACCATGGAATGATTAGTAGTTTGTCATTTTGAAAGGTAAAATAATTCATTTAGGTTATGATGATGATGAGTTCATAGATTTATGTTTGGTTTGTTCATATATTACATTATTTCCTAATTATATCAATGACTGTAATGCAGAAATAGTCCATTATATATGAAATTATCATGTTGATGGAATATGGGAAAAATACAATTTTACTAAATTAATTATTCAAGATAATAATTATATTTTTTAAAAAAATCAAACATCTAAAAACACTCTTTTTCAGTAGGATGTTTAAATAAATATATATTGATCACTTATGTGTTATTTTGTGAAATATTTTATATTAACCACTTCAAATTAAGCATATTTTTATTGATAAACTTGATATCATTATGATTTTGTTAAATTTACACATATAATATCATTTTTTGTAACTATGATATTTAAATTTATAAATATTTCTCATTTATATCATTTCTTAGTTATTTTTTTTACTAGTTAGTTTATGTTATATTAATTCTATGAATCTTAAATAAATTATTTTTTTATGAAACTTACAAATGTATTAACATAATTTTCTTCTCTATTGTTTCACATTTTTTAGATAATCATTTTTATTATAATATATTGGTGTATATAATATTATTAAATTTATCTAATGAATTGACAAAAACATATTAAGAGGAATATTTATAGAGGTATTTGTATGTTTTTAATCATATTAATAAATCTTCAATAATTAAAATATTTAATTAATTAATTTTTTTAATTATTCAACATTATTTTCAATAATACTAGTGATCCTCCTATGATTTAATATTATTATTCATCTCTAATGATAATACTTCCTAAATTTTGTAGACATAAAAATAAAAATTTACTAAAATAATCACTTGATAATGGAAAGGGGATGACACATGTTAAATTTGAAAATAATAATACCCTAATTATCCAAAATTCAAAACACTTTACAAGTTATATGACTATAAAGATCAGTTATAAGACTAAAATTTAATATATGGGTTTGAGGTTTTTTAACAATATGAAAATAGAGTAGTTATGGGAGCCCAAATTAGTAAAATACCTCATTTGATTTATTTTTATCATGTTATTAGAATATTTTTTATTATATATGAGTATTATTTTATTTATTCTAATATCTAAAATTCAACATTCATGAAATGAATGGAATTTATATTAAGAGACATTAAAACAAAACATATAATAATATTATGTTTTTGTGATGTTATAAAATAAAAAATTATGCCTCAATTATGTGGTTTTAGATTTAGTGACATGGAGTAAATTTGTTACCAACTGATTCATAGAAGAATTTTTGGCATGATAATTATTATATATTGTAAAACATTTTTTATATTACATGATTACTTATTCATTTATTTTTATCAAATAGGACTCCAGGAGATCAGAAAAAGAGTTTCAATTAATGAATGTATACCCCATAGTTTATCACATAAAGGGTATCATTTACTGGATGAGAAAATGATTGTAGAGAAATACGATGCACTGTGAGATTAATCTAGTATAATCTTAGAAGAGTTCCAATTCAGTGATCTATACCCCCATCACCATGAAAAATGAAAAGGGTGTAAATGATAAAAAATAAAACTTTATTATGAAAAAATATAATAAGGTATTCAGTATGATTTTATGAAATTAATATTTATTTCTCTTAAATCATAAAATTTTTAAAATTAATATCACCGATTTCCAATTTGAATATATAATTTTAGGATAAAATTCATAAATGAGAAATCCTGGTTAATTTTATCGCTTAGGGTAGGATGTACATTCTAGATTCTATATTTCATAAGACATAACACCCTTGGCATATAAGAGGTTATGAGGTGGTGTTTCCATATTAGGATATTTTTTCATCCAAGTACAAAATTGATTAATGTGAAAATAAATTCCATAAAAGCTCAAGTGGAAGACAAAAATTTATTCATGGGTGACCAAATTAAATCATTTGTGAAGGATATTTTTGTAAAAATGTTGGGACATATATTGATTAATAAACCATAAGATTCATATCATCTAGATCATCATTCAGACCTTACCATTTATTGTGTGTTTTATACTGGGGATACTTATGTAGAAATTATAGTATACAATGCATACATATTTTTATATATTATACACATCACCATCCTGTGTATTTTGGGAAGGTAAGATTAAAATTTAATTAAATTATTGATTCAACTACTCTAGGGTCATTTCCTACAATGGAGGTTACAAGAGTTTGAGATTGGGTGGGTCATATAAACTATATCTAGCTAGAATTCTTCATCGCATGATATTAAAGGAATGTTTTTAAGTATTTTTAACCTTTTTTAAAAATAATTTATGACTTTTTATAATATTTAAATTACATAAGTGTATCTAAGATCAAAATAATGTTTACTATAGAAACAACCGGTTTAGGAACCAAAACATTCATATATATTTTATATTTCATATTGGATAATAATATTATCCAATGTTTCGTTTTTATTATAAATTTTTCTATTTTTTTATGACATGTGATATATGTTAAAGTGATAATACATTATCAATATCAAAAAAAAATATCATGGATTTTTGTATTTTAAATCAACTCACCATAAAACTGTTGTAATTATTTTCCATGAAAGTAAATTCTAATTTCTGTTCATCTCTTTATTTTTAAAAATATGGCGAGAAGTTACTTAATTTTCTACACATTTAAATATATATCTCAATGCTATTTTAATTAAAAATGGATTCACATCCATTTATGGGGATAATGATCGAAAATATATTTCAAAAACTATAAAATATCTAAATGATGATGATATAGTTACATATATATGTGAAAGATTAGAAAACAAAAATATTGGGTGTTTTTTTAATTCCTTTATAGTTACTAATTATAATAAAATAATAATAAATTAATTTTATATTCCAGGTAATCCTCAAATATTTTTTTTCTATGAATTTATTTAATAATATTTCAATGGATCATGGATTTCATTATTATAATCCATTAATCATTATATATAAAAAATTAATTTTGAACTTTTTATGTTTTATTAATAAAATTATGTTAGGTGTATTTTCCCTACATGAATTCAAATTATATTTGTTTTTATATAAATTTGTTATTTTTCATAATTATTTTGTAGAAATGTTAAAAAAAAATTGATTTAGTCTATATTATATGTTATTTATTCTTAAATATTATTTTTATATATATTTTTTGTTAGTTGACATATGAAAATATTTTTAATTATTAAAGTTTCACACTGTTCATTTATCTATATAGAATCCAAATAAAATTAAAAATCCTATAATGTTTGTAAATAATTTTTAAATTATATAGGATTTTAATTATCATATATATATATATATTTTTTTAGGTTAATTTTTCATAAGCACACATTTAACATCAAAAAGTAAATGTGGAATGTGGTTGTTATATTTTAAGATTCATGCTTTAGATCATAACAATTGGGATACTTTCTAAATATATTATGGTTAGACTAATTATGAATTTTTTTATATCAAAATAAAATATTTTTTAATAAAAATTAATTCATTGATATTGTGTGTTTTCAATAATGTTGTGTCATATATAGATGAAAAGTTTATTGAAATTTGAAATTTCTTTCCAAATGTCTTTTTTTAGAATGGTTAATTTTTATATTGAGTATCATATATGTCTCTAATAAAATTAACATTTAATGAATGAATATTTAACAAATTGTTTATTAGATTGTGTTGTAGTTTTCAATTTTTTGTAATTGAAAACATCTCAATGGTTTTTGGGTTATGTAAATATTTTTATTTTATGAAAATTATATCAATAAACATCAGTTTATACAAAAATAGACGTCTAATGTGATGAATATGATATTTTGATGTTGGTTTTGGGAAATACTATCATTGAAAGTGCCTTTCCCCCTCAATTTATCTATATAATCATCATGAAAATATAATATTTTTTTAGCCCATTTAGTATTAGTTTTTTGTTAATACATATGTGGAATGATAAATAATTTATATTTTTGGGTATTTTTATATTGGTTTTTTATAAAAATATTTTTGGAAAGCCTAATTAGATGTTAATTTTAAAAAAATTAATGCAAAATGTTAACATAAATTTGAATTTTTTATTTTGATGTTTTGAAAAAAAAAATTAAACTATAATCAAAACCAATATTTTTTACATCGCATGCATCAAAATTGATAAAAAGTGATGTTAAAAATTAAAAATATAGATAATTTTTTTTCTACTAGGTTTTTAAATTATTTTTAACTACATGTTTTTATCATAGTGTAAAGGAATCAGAGATCCTAAGTGGTTTTGGAAGGGTGTAATGACATGATTCTGGTTGAAGAATGGAAGTCCGTGACAAGACATAGGGGTGAATCATGGAATAAATTCTTGTTAGAGAGTTATAGTTGTGTGGGATATTCTAAGAATGGTACTTCAGAGATAATTTTAAATTTTTATTACCATTTGCTAGTTTTTTAGGAAATTCCCATATAGTTACTTCTAAGTGATGAGAATTCCATTAAGGGGGATTTTTTATTTCCCCACATAAATTTTGAGTTTAAGGTTTTAAATATTTGATGAGATTCATGTAATCTATTTTATTTTTGAATAATAGTGGAGTCAAGAGAGTTTGAGAGTATTTTTAGGTAGAATATGAAGGAATGATAGCACTTCTAGAGATATTAACACGCATTCACAGTTTGAAACGATGTGTAAAACCATGAAAAATCATGGTGAGTCCCTTAGGGTGTGATGACCAAATATTTTATAGTGTGTAATTTTTTTCATGCTATAAACTTATAATAGGGAGTGTTTCTAGAATTTAAAAGGGGAACTCAATGGGGACCGCTGAAAAGAAACCACCTAAACTCCCATTCCATATTTTGGATAGTAATGGAGTGTTTTAGATTCTAGGAGATCATCCAATGTCATTACTTGGTGGATAAAATCATTATTTACTCTAATTGATCACACTCAGTTTGTATAGGTTTCATGAGTATATAGATGTATTTTTTCTTTTATATTTCATGTACTCATTCTTGTAAAAAATAAAAAAAATTCTACGGAATCTTATCTATGGATCATGTATCATTGGTTTCAGTTTAGTCAATGGTTCTTTGTGATTAGGCATCATTGCACATAATGAAGGTGGACTATAAGTTATTACCACATGCATTGCTTATTTTATTAGATCATGGATTATGCTATTTCATCTTTATACCTTGAGTTCAACATATATTTTACTTCTATAATTTACATCATAGAGAATATGTTATGTAAAAACCCCATTAGTAATATATAAACTCTAATTGAAAGGAACCCATAGGGGAATACATGATAAGGTTATATTTCATTGTAAAGTATTCAATAAGTGATAAAATCTGACATGTTTGGCATGAATTATAGCCAGAAAAAATATTGAATAAAAAATAATGAATTTTAATTACTATAGAGGGTAAGGGATGATGCTATAAGGGTTATAAATAATGTTTTTTTAACATGGTAATAGTGGTGTTTAATGAAATAGAAGTATTTTCCTCGTGGTGAGATCTGTTTTTCTAGGATACTTGTACATACATGGGTGTCACTATTATTCCTAGATGAGTATATTTCCGTAGGATAGAAAATTGTTCATATATTAGTATAATACCTCAGTAGTGAATTTTTTGGGATAACTATATTTATATATGTAATATTTTTTTCATTAGTGTAACATGTCATTGCTGATCTAACATGTATGTATTTAATCCTTATATTGTATTTTCCCTTTCATTTATAGTGTAGGTTTGAGAATGAAGTAAGAGGATATCTATAATGGTAAATTCAGAGACTTTTTTGGTTCTTAGATTTACCCAAAATTTTCTACAGGACACTGGAGGGCCATACGTCATGTATTGTTTTCGGTGTAAATGTTATTAAAGGCCTCAAACTATAAAGGTGTCCCATATTGAAGTTCCTTTACACATCCTGAATGAATTATAGATTAGTTTTCATTTTGGATCACTAGAATTTATGTTCAGGTAAAACATTTTTTAGTAGTTACAGAAATTAACTATTTCATGACCCGTATTGGTAATACACGTCATGTAACATGCTAGCTGTGGTTTTTAAATAGGAAGTGCAGCAGGTCTATTATTTTTTTTATCATCTCAATTTCCCTCTCCCTTGTTATAATGCCTTATCTAGGTGATCATAGAGTGTATAACCCCGGTTTGAGGTATAAAACCTTTTTTTATGCCTTTTTATGTGTTTAAAGTGCATGAGATGAGTTGGGTAGAGGTTGGGAGAGTTTGGAATGGTTTTGGATATGTTTTGAGGATTTTCTATGGGAGCACAGTTATGGGAAACCATGCATGTTCTCCAGGAAACTGTATAGGGGGAGACAGTAGGCTTCGCACGGCCTGTGCACATTTTTCCAAACCATGCAGAGGAAACTGTGTGGACCCTTACTCTCAAGGCAGTAGCGTGTGCATGATTAGCGCACAGTTTGTCAAACTATGTGGGCTAACCATACAACCACTTAAAGTAGGGGTTTTTTAATCTAAGCTCCCTCAGACTTGACCTAAAACGCTCCAAAAACACTCCCACTCGAGCCTCACTCAGGATTTCAGGTTCTCAGGGGTTGAGGTTGATCTCCCACAAATTTTGGAAACGATTAGAAGGGGTTTGATGGTGGTTTCTTATAGGTAAGTCTCTCCTCTGGGGTTTATGTGGTTTTCCACTAGATCTTCATCCCTCTATTTCCTGGTTTTCTATATCTACACTTGTTGTGTGTAGATCTAGGGTTGTGGTTTCCTTAGATGATGATTTTAAGGATTGGGAATGCTAGGGAAAGGGATCTAGAGAGGTTTCAGTTGTGTGTTCTCCAGATTTGAGGCGCGGTTGTTCGTGGGTCGTTTTCTTAGGAACACATAATGTATGTGGATTCTTTATCCACTCCACTTGGTTAGAACTAGTGGTTATTTGATACAATTAATTTTTGTGCTAAAAATTAATTGTGTTGTGTTATGTAAAATTGGCTGAAAATCTATTTGGGTATTTTTGTGAAAAATGGGGTTTTATGGTGAACTGCTATTGTTGTGGATTTTAAAATGGATATTTTAAAATGTTTTGTTGAGATTGATTTGGTAAAATAGTTGATGAAATATGGTTTTCAATAAATTTGTTGTTTTTTTGAAAGTTTGTTTGGCATGGAAAATGATTTCCAAAAAATGGGTGATTTATTCAAGTGGATTGATGTGTAATGGAATTGGTTGATTGAATGTTGTTGTGACCTTGATGGGTTATATTCATGGTTGAGAATGATTAGAATGTTTTGTTGAAGTGGTGAGAAGGACCACTATAAAAAGGGGATGGATAATGGACGGAAGAGCCACCATCAAGGATAAGTGGACAGGAAGTGTCGCTTGGTGTGAATGGGTGAATGGGTTTGATGGAAGAACCACCGTTTTAGTTATTTGGGGTGAATGGGTTAATGGGTTAGATGAAATCTCCACCGTTTGGTTGTTTTGGTTCTTTGTTGTGCATTTCTTTGCAAGATGGAAATTGTTGTGCTAATTTGTAAATGATGATATGGCTTGTGGCTTGTTTGTTTGTCTTTCCCTTTGTTGTTTGGTTTGGGTGAAATGGCTGGATAAGGGTGTATTTGGCTTATGGAAATGATTTCACTTGTGATTATTTTATATAAATTGTTTTATATAAATGTGGTAACGGTTTTATCCTAGTGGTGTGTGTAGGGAAGTCATTTGGGGAAAACCTACTGAGTTTTAGTACTCACCCCTTGTTTTGGCATTGTGGAGTCTTTGCAGATGTCGCATATCGAGATTTGGGAAATGGTAAGGCATCACCCTCCTTTAGTGGAGCTTTGTTATCCCTTAGTGGAGCATGGATCTTGGAGCTTGGAATGGAGCGGTAGTGGTGTCCTGGCTTGTGGTTTTATTTAGTTTCCCCTTTTTACTCTTATGTGTTGTGGACATGTCAGGTTGTCTGGGTTTTTGTTTTTATTGTGGAACATCTTGGTTGTTAGTGGATGGTTTTTTTTGGGTTTGAATGTGCATGCATCATTAGTTGGTTGTTGGTTGAGTTGGGTTATCGTCTTCAGGGAAAATTCTTCCCCATTGTTCCATGAATCCCTCAACATTTATTGCCATCCTTTGGCACCATGGGAATGCCGCTTAAGGCCAAGTAACCCATACTGCCTCCTCAAGACAATGAGGTAAGGGTGTGGTGTTACAAATAGTATCACCTTGTTCGGTCCTTTATAGTTAATTCTCGAATTACGAGTTGACATTCATTGTGGTTTATTCCTTGAGTCGGGATGATAGTAAGGAGTGGGATTGTCGGAACATGGAATGTGTAGTATAAAAATATGTGGCTAACCCTTTTATACTGAAATTCAAGTTACCCGGTAGTTTGATACATAAGTGTTTTGGAGACACTTATAGGCATTGGAAGTCTCATTGTCATGCGTGTATCCAATGAGATGAGCATGGCCTGAATGGTAGAAATGAAATCCCACTAGGTTGCATATTTCATTTGGGTATAATTATTTATGGGTTATATGAATGTGTTTCCACGAAAAATCTGAATTGGGATTCAAAATGGAAGGATTTGAAACAAAGAAAATGGTGGTATTTTGAAAATGGTTTGGTTTTCAAAAATGGTGAAATATGGAAAATGTGAATTTTTGAAAATCCTTGTTGTGATAGTGTTTTGTAATGCGATTTGGAATGGGAATTCTAGGAGTCTACTCAAGTGAGACTCATGGGTGTTTGTTTTCTATTTACAGAAATGGCATCAAGTAGGCATCGTAGAGACCAACCAGAAGTGGCTAATGAGAATGTGGTAGCACCTGAGCCTCAGGTGAACCAGAAGATAGTGCAAAGCATAATGAAAGCTTTCCAAGCTATGGAAGGTGGGAATAATGATGATGAACCAAGGCATGTGGATCATGTTGTCCAGTATCAAAAGAAAAATCCACCTATAATTTGGGGTGATTTAGAACCTAAGAGGGTAGAAGCATGGTTGAATAGAATGAACAAGATCTTCGAGTTATTGGGAACACTGGAAGAGTTGAATGTGAATTTGGCCATGTATATGTTGGAAGATCTTTCCCTTCATTGGTGGGAGTTGCTAGTCTAAGACGAGACGAACCAGGGTGTGACATGGGTAGGCTTTTAGGAATTGTTTAACAGACAATTCTACCTACATATGTTCAGAATTCAACACATGACTTATTTCTTCATTTTAAAGCAAGATCATATGTCTCTGATGAAGTATGTAGCTATGTTTATGAACGTAGTGTGGTTTTCACCCGAGGTGGAGGGTAGCATGTCGTTGAAGGTAAGGATATTTGAAGTGGGGTTAAGGAAAGACAAATATTCAAAGATAGTAGTACTAAGTATAGATGATTACAGAAAGATGGTGAATAGAGACTCAGTGGATGAGTGGGATTTTTTGGGCACTCTCGGTAGAGGAAGCACGGTGGTACCCATTGGGAATAGTGGGAACACTAATGCTGGGTTCAAAAGGAGGATGGACACTTATTCCTAGGCTAGGAGTATGGAACATAATCCGACAGTAGGATCGGTGAATCTTCCTCTGAATCCCCTGAGAAAACCAGGATGTTTTTAGTGTGGTTTTACAAACCACATCAAGTAGGATTGTATGACACAACCTTGAGTATATCATAATTGTAAGAGGATGTGGCATCTGCAGTGTCATTGTTGGAATTCTCCAAGGTTGGGTGCGTGTGACAGTCCTCAAGGATCGAAGATGTCGTATGCTTCGACGGGACGGGGGCAGTAGTATACCCCTTGACAGTAGAGTAATGTGGGTATTGGTGATTCTAGGAATTCCATGACGCCTTAGTAAAGCAATAAAGAGCAGATCATGGCAAGAAAACTTGTTTTTCGTGATGAATAGGTTGTGGTGGTGATCAGTCGGGACCATCCACATTGCAAGGTACTATTCTTTTAAATTCTACCTTGATGCAAGTGTTGTTTGATACGGGTGATTCACACTCTTTTATTGCTGCATGCATGGTTGATTTGCTAGGTTTAAGGGTAGAAATAATGCCCTTGGTTTAGAAATTTCAAACTCCTCTGGGTTGAAGAGAGTGTCGATCCCTCTTGGGTAGGGCATGTTGCATTGTTGTGGGTGATATTGAGCTGGTGTTGAATTTATCAGTGCTTGAGATGGATGGGTATGATTTAATATTTGGAATGGATTGGTTGGTGGAGTTTAAGGCCCACATAGATTTTGATGAGTGAAAAATGGATTTTACGATGGACGATGGAGTTAGACATCTCTTTAGAAGAGAGAGGCATGAATTGAAGGGTACAACTGGTTTGTTGGAACCAGTAGTGGGAACATTATCGTATCAGTTAGTGGTGTTGTTATTAGAATTGGTAGAGGGTGTTGAGCTGAGTGTTCTCCCGACAGTGGTGGATCATTTCGTGGATGTATTTCCTGAATAATTATCTAGGTTACCTCTCATAAGAGAAGTGGAGTTCACGATTTATCACCTTATGGGGACCAGCCTTATCTCACATCCATCTTATCGGATAGCACCAGCTGAATTGTGAGTATTGAAATTCTTGTTGGAAGTGTTATAAAACAAAGGATTTATCTTTCCTAGCACATCACCATGGGAAGTACCATTGTTGTTTGTGAAAAATGAGGATGGAACATTGATGCTTTGTGTTGATTATAGTAGACATAACCATGTTATGATAAATATTATATTTCCACTTCGATGAATTGATGATTTGTTTCACCAGTTGAGGGCATCCCAGTGGTTCTCCAAGATCGACCTGAGGTTGGGATATCATCAATTGCGGCTGAGGAAGGACAATATTCCTAAAAGAGATTTAAGAAGTAGATATGCCTATTATGTATATGTGGTTATTCCCTTTGGTTTAACAAATGAACCAACGATGTTCGTGAAATTGATGAATCAGATATTTTAGAAATATCTAGATTCATTTATGGTGGTGTTTGTAGATGATTTTCTGGTGTATTCAAAGATAAAGGTGGAGCATGAGCAGCACTTGGCGATAATTCTAGGGATCTTTAGGGATCATTAGATGTATACCATATTGTCAAAGTGTAACTTTTTGATAAAGGAATTTTATTTTCTTGGTAATTTGATTTCTAAAAGGGGTGTTTTAGTGGATCTAAAAAAGATAGAGGTTGTTATCGCGTAGCAACAAACAAATAATGTGTTTGAGATACGGTGTTTCCATGGTCTAGATGGGTATTATCGGCATTTTTTTGTGATTTTTCATGTTTGGCTTCCCCGATGATAGCTTTGACAAGAAATAATGATCCATTCCAGTGGAATAAATAGTGTCATTAGTGCTTCTAAGAGAGAAAGGGTAACCTTACATCAGCACCAATCATGGTTTTTCCTGAACCAGGGAAAGGGTACGTGGTGTATTGTGATGCATCTGGATGTGGGTTGGGGTGCATTCTCATGCAAGGTCATCATGTGGTTGTGTATGGCTCACGGCAATTGAGAGTTCATGATAATAACTACCCAACTCATGATTTAGAGTTGGCAGTAGTTGTACATTCTTTGAAAGTGTGGCGTCATTATCTCTTCGGTGATAAATTCATCGTATATACGGATCATAAGAGCTTGAATCGTATTTTCTCACAAAGGGACTTGAACATGACGCAATGGAGAAGGATAGAATATGTCAAAACATTTAATTTTGACTTGATGTACACACAGGGTAAGGGAAATTTTGTGGCAGATGCATGAAGTAAAAAATCATTTCCTCATATGGTGATACAGGCATCAGACCAGTGGAAGTTGATGTCGGTTATAGCCGATATGTGGTTGGAATGTGAGGACCAAGGCGATAGAGAGGTCTTATTTCTAGTTTTTTTGATTCCTAACTTGGTTTACCTGGTTAGAGAGGCAAAGATATCTAATTCTAAGTGTGTGACCATGGGGTCGAGACTCAATGGTGGGGAGACCTTTGACGGTTGGCAAATAAATGAATATTCAGTTTTCTATTTTGAGAATTAGATGGCGGTACCAGTTTCTTGTCAGGATGATCTTCTTAGGGTGTATCATTATTCCAGGTGGTTTGTTCATCCTAGAATTCAAAAAATGTATAAATCAATGAAAGTGATGTTTTGGTGGGCTTGTATGAAAAGAAGAGTGGTTTAGTTTGTTTCAAGAAGCTTGACTTGTCAGCAGGTCAAGGTAAAGCATCAGAGGCCGGCAGGAATGTTGCAGTCTTTATCAATCCCTGTTTGGAAGTGGGAGAAAATAGTGATGGATTTCGTCACAGGTCTCCCATGAATGGTCAGAAAGCATGATACCATTTGGGTGATAGAGGACCAGCTAATGAAGTCAGACCATTTCATCCCAATTTTTGAATATCATATGGAAGAGGATCTGTCCAAAATCTATATTCGGGAGGTTGTAAAGAGTCATGGTGTTCTATTTTCGATTGTATCTCACAGTGATATAAGGATTATATATAATTTCTAGAAATCCTTACTGCATTCCCTTGGAACTAATTTGACCATCAGTACGATGTATCACCCTCAAACAGATGGTCAATATGAGAGGATGATACAAACTTTGGAGGATATGTTACATGTTTGTGTTATGGATTTTGGTGGCTCTTGGGAGTATCACTTGTCATTGGTTGAGTTCTTTTACAATAACAGTTATCAATAATCCATACATATGGCATTTTTTGAATCATTGTATGGGAAACCGTGTTGTTCTCTACTATGTTGGGTGGAAACGAGTGAGTCCTTGATGGATGGACCGAGTCTTGTCCAGGATACTTCGGAGAAGATCAAGTTGTCCAGGAAGAGAATAGAGATGGATCAAAGTCCTCCGAAATCATATGCGGGTCATTGTTAACGGCCGTTATCATTCGAGGTGAGTGATCATGTGTTCTTGAGGATCTCTCCTAGGTTGGGACATCATTAGTTTGTGAAGTATGGAAATTTATCTCCAAGGTATATTGGACCTTTTGAGATTCTTGAGATGATTGGTGATGTGGGTTATCATTGTTCTTTTTTACCTTGGTTCAGTGCAGTGCACAATGTGTTTCATGTGTCGCAGTTGAAAAAGTATCAGTCGGATCATGACCATGTGATTCAATTGGATCATGTTGAGCTAGAACTGGATGCTTTGTTAGTGCACGTGCTAGTGTGGGTTATGGATAGGGAAGTGAAAGTCTTTCATGGTAAAAGCATTGGATTAGATTGTGTTTTGTGGCAACAAAGTGAGACTCAAGAGGAGACTTGGTAGCAGGGGAAAGAGATGATCAAGCAGTGGCCCGAGCTCTTTCAGCAATGGGCGGGTTAACTACTTTCTGAGGACTGAAAGTCTAATGGTGGGGAGAATGTATCACCCCTATTTTGAGTTATGTAGAATTTTTATACATTTTTATTTTTTAATGTGCATGAGATGAGTTAGAAAGAGGTTGGGAGAGTTTGGAATGGTTTTGGATAAGTTTGGAGTCTTTTCTAGGAGAACACGGTTTGAGCACGGTTAAGGGAAACCGTACAGGGTCTCCCGAAAACAGTGTAGGGGGAGACAGTAGGCTCTGAATGGAATGCGCATGGATTTCCAAACCGTGAGAGGAAACCATGCGGACCCTTTCTCTAGAGGTAGTAGCATGCACACGGTTAGCGCACGGTTTTTCAAATCGTGCGAGCTAACCGTGCGGCCACATAAAGTTGGGGTTTTTAAATCTGGGCTCCCATTGACATGAACTAAAATGCTCCAAATTTTCTCCCACTCCAGCCTCACATGGTATTTTGGGTTCTCAGGGGTTGAGGGTGATCTCCCACACATTTTGGATGTGATTCTAAGGGGTATGAATGTGGTTTATCCTGGGTAAGACTCTCCTCTTGGCTTTTTGTGGTTTTCCTCTAGATCATCATCCTCTAAATCCTGGTTTTCTAGATCTACACTTGGTTTGTGTAGATATAGGGTTGTGGTTGCCTTGGATGATGATTTTAAGGCTTGGTAATTCTAGGGAAAGGGATCTAGAGAGGTGTTGGTGGTGAGTTCACCAGATTTGGGGAGTGGTTGTTCATGGTTCGATTTCTTGAGAACCCTAAATGTAAGAGGCTTCTCTCTTTACTCCATTTGGTTATAACTAGTGGTTCATTGATGCAATTAATTGTTGTGATGAAAATTAATTATGTTACTTTATGAGAAATGTTTTGAAAATCCATTTGGGTATTTTTGGGAAAAGTGGGTTTTATGGTGAAAAATTATTGTCATGGATTTTAAAATGAAGATTTTAAAATGGGTTGTTGAGATTGATTTCGGAAAATGGTTGATGAAAAATGGTTTTCAATAAAGATTTTGTTTTATTGAATGGTTTTTTGGCATGGAAAATGATTTCCAATAAATGGGTGATTTATTGAAGTGGATTGGCATGCAATAGAATTGGTTGATTGCATGTTGTTGTGAACTTGATGGGTTATAAGATTGGTTGTGAATGATTGGAATGTTGTGTGGAATTGGAGAGAATTACCACTAAAAAATGTGTTGGATAGTGGAAAGAAGGTCCACCATCAAGGATAAGTGGATGGGAAGTGCCGCTTGGTGTGAATGGGTGAACGGGATGGAAAAAAGCTCCACCATTTTGGTTATTTTGGTGTGAATGGGAGAACAGGTAGGACGGAAGCTCCACCATTTGGTTGTTTTGGTTGTTTTTTGTGCTTTGCATTGCAAGGTGGAAATTGTTGTGCTAAAGTGTAAATGATGACATGGCTTGTGGCATGTTTGGTTGGCTTTCCATTGGTTGTTTGGATTGGGTGAAATGGCTTGGTAATGGTGTATTTGGCTTATGGAAATGATTTCACTTGTGATTATTATTGGTAGGAGTGGATACTCAAGGGTGGGGGTTAATTGAGCTCCAATTAAAATTTCAGTTAAAAATATTTTCTTTTAAAATCCCCCTATTTAAAAACAAGTTAAATTGTAGAGAATTTTTACAGATTGTAAATGTTCAATTAGTTTCTGAATGATTTATTAGGTCTCAGTTAGCATAATCAAAAGATTAAATTAACGTTTGAAACTAACTTACTGATTCACAATAATTAAAATACTTTCTAATTTAACTATCAAAGTAACCTTAAAACAAATTATATTTCAAAGAAATTAGCAGTGGAATATAAAATATGTAGAATACTTTAAACTTAAACTAATATGAACAGCAGATATAACCAAGAGGATCAGTCTCAAGCTGAGACTTAATCCTATAAAATAATTTATATAAATATGATCCACACCCTGGATCAGGGTAAATAACAGTGAAAACACAATATAGGTACAAAGACCTCTACCACAGTTATATTTGGGAAAACAAACCACAGCGCACAGGCTTCCCAGGTCTTACTTGACATCTACCACTATCCACAGTGGGGTTTAAAGAAGTTATATAGTTTCAATGAGGATTTAGAAATCCTCCAGCTTAGCATAGGAGACGGTGTCTGTAATAAATAAACAGAGAATACACACTGCTCTAAAATATAATAAAAGAATCACTAAAAGAATAGATAAGATTCTAGAATGCTCTAGTTATAAGAAAGGGAAGCTCTGGACTCTTGATTTATCATAAATGCTTCTGAGTCCTTCTTTGGTTTTTTTTTCTGAAAAACAGAGTGTCGTTTTCTTCCTTGGTTTTCATGTTCAGCTGTATCAGCTTGAGTGCATAATGTGTCCATTGTAGTTCTTCACTCAAGGTGCAGCTTTTGTTCTCTTCTATAGTGAATGTCTTGGTGTATGTCCAATGCTCTTCCAGTATGAATGTGGCTATTTTATTTGTGTAAATGCACCACATTTAAATGTTGTTCAGCCCTTGCCTTTTTCAACTTACACATGCCTTCTTGATCTTTTGTTGTTCGTTCTTTGTCCTTCTTTTTATAGCTTTCAGCTTTGGTAAAATGAATGATTACCCTTTAATGGGTACTAGGTACGATTCCCTGAAATGCCAATAACTATCATTAAATAACATTAATTGCATTAAAATCATCAAATATAACCGTTTCTTTAATAAATAAATAATAATGAGAGGAGTAGAGTTTGACTGGTTAGTCATTCATTAGTATCCTTCTATAGGTAGCATTTGACTTTATGTAGTAGTGACCTTATATAAGTAACTATTTGATCATGTATCGGTAGCTCCTTGTATCGGTAGCTCTTCCTCGGTGCATCATCAACTCTATATACCGGTGACCATTTCTATCAGAAGCTCTTAGTCTATCGGTATCTCGCATTGTATCGGTAGACTTACTCCATCATTAACTCTGGTGTAATAGTACCTTATATCGGTAGTCCTTTAGTCTGCATATTGGTAGCTTGTTTTGTCTAGCATTACCTTGCTTGTATCGGTAGTTTGAAGTATCAGTGACTGTCTGTATCTATAGCTTTATGTATCTGTAGCTGGTGCATACCGGTAGCACCATTCCTTTCCAGTGAAGTGTATATCAGTAAACATATGCATACTGGTAGAATTGTTCTATCAGTGGCTCAGTTTCTGTCGGTAGCTAGGCGTATCGGTGAGCTTAGATTATCAGTGACTCTGTCTATCGGTAGACTATGTTTATCGGTAGACTAAGTACCGGTAGATCTGTATCAATAGCTATAATCATATCAGTGGCTTATACTTATCTTTTTTATGCAGAACATATCTGATTGAGTTATAAATACTTCAAAACTCATATAAACATAGATAAACATTGGGTAACATATTTCAGATATTATTTTACTATTATTGGCAAATAGAATGTCACATATTGAACGAGTTAGAATATAGATAAACATTAATAGGGATTATCAAAGTATGTGAAAGCATAATTGGGATTATCAAAATAGGTGAGGTCAATAATCACCCCCTTTTTGATAATCACAACTTATGATATTATAGACTCAAAATAATGAGTTATTGTATCATAGGATATATCATTAAATCCAATTGTAGCAGAGAAAACAACACACCAGAGGTAAAAATGAAAGATGTGAAATGTGAAATGTATAAGAGGTATAATTAAATGAAATGGTATCAAAGGTACACGTTACAAATCATAGAAAATATTTCTCCCCATTAGATAATATTTCTCCCCCATTATGATAATCCAAAATTTGGAAACAATAGAAAGAAGGAATAAAATGGAAAAGAGAGAGATATTTGTATTTCATGTTGAATAATTAAGATACAGGGAAATAAAACAAAATAAAATGGATTCCAATCAAATATATTATCCACATATTTAATCCATGTCCTCAATGTGAGATTTTACCTTGGAATCAGAAGAGGATTCGGGCTGTGTGGAAGCTGGTGTAGTCTTTGGAACACCAGAAATGATCATAGGAGGCTGAACCATTGAAACTATTCTTGGCTTGTACTGAGTAGTTCTTTGAGTGATCATAGGGGTAAGGCTTCGGATGGCTTGGGCTAGAATTATCTAAATAGGAGAAGCAGTAGAGGCAGAGGTAGGTAAGGTTGGAGGTAGAATCACTGGCCTAGCAATGACATGCAATAAAGGGAACAAGTGATTTCTAAAATCCATAATTATGCCTCCCCCTCGCTCCATAAAAGATATGAAATCATCCTAGCTTTCCATGAATTGGCCTAAGGATGGAGTAAATTACCTTAGCTTGCTGACTTCATCTCTGAAGGCTTGATTGAAAGGTGGTAACTTCAGGTTTTCTAACAGAAGTTTGAAGTGATTGTTGAGTTGATTTTTAGTATAAATACTTTGAAAATATTAGTCTACCTTTTATTTCACATCTTTCTGAGAGGAATAAGCTTCTCTCATATAGTCCTCAACAATATTCATTATCTACCTACTGGTATCTCTAGTAGATATCCCCATTTTCTTCAGGTCAGATGAGTCCACAGTGCCACTGGTTGATGCTGAACCAAGATCCTCCTTCATCATAGCTTGAATATGGTTTAGTTAGAGTGAAGGTCTGGAGGCAATAGAACCAACAGAGAAGGTTACTATTTCCTTAATGTTTTTGGTCAGCACACTGATAAGATTTTTGACATGGGAATCTTGAGCGCTAAAATGATATTTCAGGGAGTTCTTGAAACCTTCAAACACTGATACCATCTGGCACACAACACCTTTGACATAATATAAATCGTTATCGACATGTGATTTCGAACTCATATAATATTCTAAAGAGATAACAAATTTCTTTAGAGCATCAACATCCTCTTCCAATCTAGACAATTGATTCTGACAAGCTGTAATTTCATCCACTATTTCTGCCGCAAATGTAGAGACATTATAGCCGAGAGATTTTTCAAAATACTTTTCCAAATTGATCATATATTCAAAAAAGTATTGATTTAACTCAGCAATAGAAGCACTAAAATAATCTTTCAACTCACTCATTAAGGATTCAAGATCACCCCTGGTGATCATATAAGCAAGATAAATCACCAAAGGTGCTCTTTCAGATACTATAATGGTCACTGAGTCATTCATAATCGACTGTATGGATGACACAAGTGAGGATTCCATTTTGATTATTTCTTTCACAAAAATGATTTTGAGATCAGACTTGAGATTATCCAGATCATTCATTCTGACTACATCTTCAGGTGTAAAACTCAGTCTGAATATCATAATTGATTTTTGGTCTATCAAGGGATGCCTCATTGTCATAATCGGGATAGTCCAATCCACAAACCAAAAAACCTGGGTCTTCTGCCCAATCCTAAATTTCAATAGCCACTGAAACACTTCCTAATCTAGTTTGATGCTCCCCCACAATGGGTACATTCTCTTGGACATAAAAAGAATTATCAGCGGGTCTTTCTTCTTCAGAAGAATATTCTATAGTCAACTCTATCTCTACAACAGCAGGAGGCTCCTCTAGATTAGGCACAGTCCCTTCCATCTCTCCCACTACATCCTTAATAGGAACAACTGAGCTTCCATCAATGGACTCAGACTTAAGCAAACAGAATTAGATGCTTCAGATTCATTCTCTCTTTCTTGTTCATTCTTAAGGGTTGGCTGGTCTTCTTCATCAGCATGTGTCTCTTCTTCTAATAAAGTCTCTTTTCTAGATGATACAATTTCAGCAACAAGACTTTGGGGAAAATCCAGATCTCTTCCATCAGCCATAGAGGTCTCCTTTTCATCAGTCTCATAACAGTACTCAGTTTCTTCTTCATCAGGTCCTATACTTGGATCCCTCACATCCTTAGTCCTTAAAGGATGATCCATAAGATTGAATTTATCATAAACCTTTTTATCATCAATAACCCACTCTCCTCTGCATGGGTTCTAGTTTATCATCATATATTTGAAAACTATGCTTGTGATAGAGAAGTTGTTTTTTACTACCACAGTATCATCTTCAGACTTAGCTACCCTTTTCACTGTGACCATCACAGAGATCAATGTGGCATAGAATAAGGCATTAGTCTTTGATTTTGTCCTGGTCATGTCCTCCATTTGGAACAATAGAAAACTGCATAGATTTACTTTCACACAATGTCTCAAGAGATGTAGGAGATAGATATCCTGATATCTTAAACCCTCAATGTCCCCTCTCCTTAGTATTAAGACATGTTGAACAAACATAAACAACAATTTGTTCTCTCCATCCATTTCAGCAGCCACCACTTGTCTTTGATTTCCATTATCGGTGAGCTCCTATAAGGAAGTCTCATAATCGAATATATCACTTGTAGGTGGTATTGCTTTCGATACATAGACGAAAACACCTTCGTGTGGAACCTTCAGGCATTCATCCCACTCAATGGATGAAAAATAATATCTCCATTCCATTCAAAAAAGAAATCACTCGGTTCTCATTTCGGAATTCTCAAAACTCACAAACTCATAAAATTGTTTCACTAGCTTCGGATAGTAGGGACCATTCTTGTTCGAAAATCAATCTATCCACTTTTGACCTTCCAGCACCTCGAGAACTAACGATTTGCTAGCCAATAACCATTCCACATATTGCTCTTTTTATCACAATAAATCTATTTTGCAAATGATGGATCACTGCTCACCTCCCTGACCTTGTTCTACGAACACTACCACTTGTTTCTGGCTCGGACTTCTACTTATTCGCATTTGGCTCATCAGTGTCATCTCTGATGGTAGGGAGTTTGGTTTTTTACATCTTAGGTTTGAGGAACTTAGGGTTTCGAGAAGTTTGGGAGCTAAGGCTTGAGGGTAAAGGGTTTTAGGCTTGGTGGATTGAGAAGTAACTAGGACCTTGTTTTATCATTTTAGAATTATAAAATAAATAATTATAATAAAATTTAAGCATAGACGATCCAAATTATTGTGGTAGACAGATTTTTAAATTGTGCATACTCATCGGTAGGGTTTATCAGTGAGAATTCCTATCAGAGAGGTCGATCGGAGAGGTATTTACATCGGTGAGGTATTTAAATCGGTGAGGTTTTTACATATTAAGGTTGATCATTCCCTACTCATGTCGAATGTAACATAACCTATCCGAACATAATGGTTTAGTGAAGATGTCATGTAATTGATGTTCAGTGCCTATAAATTCAAGAGTAATATCATCTTTTTGGTAATGATATCTCAAAAAGTGGTGCCTTACTTTAATGTGTTTGGTCCTAGAGTGAGATAAAGGGTTCTTTGAAATATTTATTACAGTAGTGTTATCATAGTTAATTGAAACATTCTTAAAATCATTTCCATTGTCAAAAAGAGTGTGTTTCATCGACAGAATTTTTGCACAGCAACTACCAACAGCTATATACTCTGCTTCGGCAGTGAAAAAAGCTACAGAATTCTACTTTTTACTACACCAAGATACTAAGGATTTTACCAATAAATGACATGTTCCAGATGTGCTTTCTCTATCCAACTTGCAACCAAAAAATTCATCATCTGAATAACTCATTAATTCAAAAGATTATCCTTTTTGGTAATACAAACCTAAATTTACAGTGTGATTAAGATACTTAAAAATTATTTTAACTGCAATTAAGTGATATTCTTTTGGTTTGGATTGAAATATTACACACATATATACACTAAACATAATATTTGGACGACTAGCAGTAAGGTAAAGTAAGCATTCAATCATACCACTGTAATTTGTTTGATCCACTGGTTTCCCAGTTTCATCTGCATCCAATTTACATTTACTACTCATTGGAGTATCATTTTCCTTAAAAAAATCCAAACCAAAACATTTTTAAATATCATTTGTATATTTACTTTGATTCGAAATAATACCATTTTCATCTTGAAAAACATGAAATCCAAGAAAATATTTTAGTTCTCCCATCAAACTCATTTCAAATTAATTTTTCATACTCATTTAAAAATCAATACATAAATAATTTTTAGAAGATCCAAAAATAATATAATCAACATAGATTTGTACTATCAAAACAACCTTAGAAATTATTTTAATAAAAATTGTTTGATCAAAAATCCCCTTAGTAAAACTTTTTGAAATAAGAAAATTGATAAGTCTATCATACCAAGCTCTTGGAACATGTTTTAAACCATATAAATCCTTATATAGCGGGAAAACACGATTTGGAAAATTAGGATTAGTAAACCCAGGTGGTTGTTCAACAAAAACATATTCAATTATAAAACCATTTAGAAAATCAATTTTGACATCCATTTTATATAACATAAAATTCAGATGAGCAGCATAGGCAAGTAAGATCCTAATGTCTTCTAATCTACCTATAGGTGAAAAGTTTTCCTCATATTATATACCTTCCTCTTGGCTATATCGTTGTGAAAATAGCCTTTCTTTGTTTCTTACTATATTTCCAGACCCATCAACTTTGTTTCTAAAAACCCATTTAGTGCCTATTGTTAAAGTGTCCATGGGTATATCAACTAATTCATAGAATTTGTTTCTTTCAAATTGATTTAATATTCATGCATAGCCATTAACCAAAATTCATAATTGATTGAGTCATTGACATTTTTAGGTTCTATATCTAAAAGAAAGTCTTGATGTTCAACCTGATTTCTTAGATAATCTCTAGTCGGTGTCCCATTACCAAGATTACCAACAACATCATCCAAAGGATGATTCGTTAGAATTCAAGTTGATCTTGTAAAGGTAGGACTTAAAATTTCAGGTTCGTCTATAGGTTCGGGATCAACAAAAGCAGATTCTGGAATATGTCCAGAACTGAATGTTTTTTCAGCAGGTTCAATAGTTTTATCATTAAGGGCCAGAATAGTAGATTCTTCTTCAATATTTCCAAGAGAAGTCTTAGGTTCATGTGATCAGTTTCATCAAACATGATGTGAACAGATTCTTCCACACATTTGGTCCTTTTATTAAAGAATCTATAGGATTTTCTATTTATATAATAACAACGAAAAATTCTTTCATCACTTTTAGAAGAAATCTTGATAAGATTATCCTTGGGATTTAGAATACAAACTTTGCAACCAAAAATTCTGAAGAAATTAACCGTAGGTTTTCTATTATCCCACAATTCATATGGGTTTCACTTATTAATTGGTATAATCAAGACTCTATTAGTAATATTTAAAGCTATATATATAGCTTCATACCAAAAATAAATAGGCTCGTCATATTCATTGAGCATGGTTCTTCCAATTTCTTGAAGGGTTCTATTTCTTCTTTCTACTACACCATTCTATTGAGGTGTCCTAGGGGCAGAGAAATTGTGACTATAGCCATTGTGTGAGAAATAAGATTCAAACTCATGACAATCAAACTCACAACCATGATCATTTCTTAGGGTTTTAATCTTAAGTCCACTATGATTTTCTACAGACATGGAGTATTTAATAAAGTAAAATCATGCTTCACTTTTGTGAGATAAGAAGTATACCCAAGTATATCATGAAAAGTAATCTACTAAGACATAGACATAGTTCCTCCCATTTAAAATATAAACTCTAGAAGGTCCAAACAAGTCCATGTGAACCAACTCGAGAGGTTGAGACGTTGAAACTTATTTTTATTTATTTAAAAGAAACATTATGTTTCATTCCCTTTTAACAGGGACAACAAACTTTGTCTGATGGGAAATCAATATTTGGAAGGTCTTTAACTACGTTCTTCTTACAATGTTTTCTTAGTGAATAAATGTTTCAGTGTCCTAATATTCTGTTCCAAATCCAGGATTATTTATGAAAAGCATTTATACAGGCGATAATTTGTTTAGCTAAAGAATTTAAATCAAATGCATATACATTTTCATTTCTTAAATC
This sequence comes from Viscum album, assembly GCA_963277665.1. Taxonomy (NCBI): domain Eukaryota; kingdom Viridiplantae; phylum Streptophyta; class Magnoliopsida; order Santalales; family Viscaceae; genus Viscum; species Viscum album. Next base: position 1,939,898,009 of record OY728131.1, read on the forward strand.
AGAAAATACTAAAACCTTTTTATAGTTAAAACATTACAAGAATCATTTTCAAAAATAACATTGAAACAATCATCACATAACTAACAAATACTTAACAGATTATATTTATGTCCATCAACAAAAAAACATTAGAAATTAAAACTGAATTAGTGTTACAGATCTGGACTAGGCCGATGATTATTCTATTTGAATTATCACAAAAGTTGATATAGCCCCCATCAACCTTTATTAAGATTTTAAAGTATGAATAATCTCTTAACATGTACCTTGAACATCCACTGTCCAAGTACTATATCTTCTTGTGAGAAATCTTTAAGCAAGTCGCCTAAAAAAGGTTTAGACATAAAATGATTTTGGTACCCAGATATTCTTGGTTTCAGATAGGTTAGCAATCAATGCTTTAGGTACCCAAATTTTTCTTATGGGTCTCAAATAATTTACAGAATAAATAGATTTTGAATGATAAACTTCATTTGATCTATAAAAATGTGAATAACTAGTTGAGGCATATGAATTTCCAGAACTCGAACTTGCATAATTTTGTCTAGATTTTAGATTAAATCTATTTTTGGTAAACTATCTATGTCCAGGATGATAGCCTGATCTAGTGGTACATTTTGGTGCCACTTGTTTACCTAGAATTTATGTAAGTGTATCTTTTCCATTTGGGAATTTTTCAAATTCCTTCCTTAGTTGCTCATTATAGAATTTGAGTTTAGTATTTTCCTTCAAAAGTTGTGCATTATTTTCATTTTCTATATAAAAGGAAGATTTAACATTGAAAGTGAGAGGATTTTGTTTCCTTAAAGTTTTATACTTTTCCTTTAATTCATTACATGTCTCTTCTATCATATTACAATATTTAAATAATTCTTCACTAGACATATTTTCATATTCAGAATCGAAATTAGAATCTACTCCAGAATAGTATGAATTTAAAGTAGGAGTGACCAGTGTTACCTCAGATGTGTTTGTCATAAAATAAATGTTAGCCTAGTGACAGTCTTCATCCTTGACAGAATCAAAATCACTTGAAGTGTCTTATGAAGCACTCCATATATCTTTCATTGCTTTCTTATACTTGCTGTCCTTATAGTCTTGTTTCTTCTAGAACTTCAATTTTGCGCAGTTTTCTTTAATGTGACCTTTTCTTTTACATTCATATCAAACAACTTCATCACCCTTAATAGCTTTCTTCTAATCCATCTTCCAGTGTCCTTTGTTGTCATATTTACCTTTGTTGTTTGATTTTCTGAAGAATTTATTCTTTCTATAGAATTTCTAAAATCTTCTAGCTATTTGAGCCATCTCAGCATCACTGTCAGAATATGAACTTTCACTTGTTGAACATTCAGTAAGTGTGTGAATTTTCTCATTCTCTTTGCTCCGTGAGGTAGTAGACTTAAAATCCACTGACTTTATTTTTGGTTCATCGTCTTCTTCTTTATTCACCTTGAGTTCTTCCTCATACATCATAAGATTGCCTATTAATTCTTTAATAGGAAGTGTGCTGATGTGGTAAGATTCTCTAATGGAAACAGATGTGTCACTCCATCTTTCTGGTATACAACTTAATATTCACATGATCTGTTATTTTGTAGGAACAACTTTACTAAGAGATATCATATTGTTGACAATCTCATTGAACCTGAGATACATGTTAGAAATGGGTTCATCATGCTTCATTTTATAATTATCATGTTTAATATTATAGGTATTTAGCCACATTTCTTTGACATTGGTTATTCCCTCATGGGAAATAGGCAAAGTGTCCCATATTTCATAAGCATTTTTACAAGTACATATGCGATTGAATTCTTCGTCTCCTAAAGCACAGTACAACGCATTCATATCTCTACAATTATTATTGTATGATATCTTAGTAGGTTCATCCCAAGTAGTTATTTTAGTCTCTAAAATCTTATATTGAGTCTCTATAGCAGTCCAGATATCAAATCCCATACTTTCCCAGTGGATTTTCATTTTAATCTTCCACTGGGTATATTTTGTAAAATTAAAGAAAGGTGGTCGATTGGTATCAGCACCTTCTATCTATTTTCCATAACTATATTTTAGAAAATATATTTAAAGAGATTAAATTTAGAACTAAAAGAGATTTAAGATCTTAAAATATGCAACTAAAATCGCAATTAAAAAACAGAGTGTTTTGAAATCCTTTATTAATAAAAACAACCCTATGATACCAAATGTTGGTAGGAGTGGATACTCAAGAGGGTGGAGGTGTGAATTGAGTTCCAATACAAATTTCTATTAAAAATATTTCTCTTAAAATCCCCCTATTTAAAAACAAGTTAAACTATAGTGAATTTATACATATTGTAAATGTTCAATTAGTTTCTCAAAGACTGATTAGGTATCAGTTAGTTTAATCGGAATATAAAATTAACTTTTGAAACTAACGTACTGGTTCACAATATGTAAAAACACTTGTTAATTTAACTATTAAAGTAACCTTAAAACAAATTGTATTTCAATGTAATTAGCTACGGAATATAAAATATGTATAATACTTTAGACATAAACTAATATGCACAATAGAAGGAACCAAGAGGTTCAGTCTCAAGTCGAGAATTAGTCCTATCAAACAATTTATATAAATATGACCCACACCCTGGATCGGGGTAAACAACAGTGAAAACACTATCCAGGTACAAAGACCTCTTCCATAGTTATACGTGGGAAAACAAACCACAACTCACAGGTTTTCCAAGTCCTACATGACCTCCACCACTATCCATAGTGGGGTAAAAAGAAGTTATAGAGTTTAAATGAGGATTTCGAAATCCTCCAGCTTAGCATAGGAGACAATGTGTGTAATAAATATACAGATTTTACACACTGCTTGAAATGTAAATAAAAGAATCTCTAAATGAATAGATTAGAGTGTAGAATTCTCTAGTGATATAAAGTGAAGCTCTGGACTCTTTTTATTTATCCAAAATGCTTCTAAGTCCTTATCTAGTTTTTGTTTGAAAAACAAAGTGTCATTTTCATCCATGGTTTTCAGGTTCAGATTTATCAGCTTGAGTGGATGAAGAGATCGTTGTAGTTATTCACTCAAGAAGCATCTTGTGTTCTCTTCTAGAGTGAATGGCTTGGTGTATGTCTAGTGCTCTTCCAGTATGAATGTGGATATTTTTTGTGTAAACGCACCACATTTCAATGTTTTTCATCCCTTTCCATTTTCACCCTCATGTGCATCCTTGACCTCTTCGTGTTCTGTCTTTTTCCTTCCTTTTAAAGCTTTCAAATCTGGTAAAATGAATGATAAAATTTTTCATGGGTACTAGGTACGGTTCCCTTACATGCCAAAAACTATCATTAAATAATATTAATTGCATTAAAATCATCAAATATAACTGTTTCCTTAATAATTAAGTAATAATGAGAGAATTAGTGTTTGACTGGTCAGTCATTCATTAGTAGCCTTCTGTAGGTAGCGGTTGACTTTATGTAGCAGTGACCTTCTATAGTTATCTTTTTGATCATGTATCAGTAGCTCCTTGTATCAGTAGCTCTTCCTAAGTGCATCAGTTGTGATATATACTATTGACCTATTCTATCGGTAGCTCTTGGTATATCAGTATCTCGCTTTGTATCAGTAGAATTACTCTATTGGTAACTCTGGTGTAAGAGTAGCTTGTATCGGTAGACCATAAGTCTGCATATAGGTAGCTTGTTTTGTCTAGAAGTAACTTGCTTGTATCGATAGCTTGAGGTATCAGTGACGGTCTGTATCAGTAGCTTTATATATCGGTAGCCAGTGCATACTGGTAGCTTCGTTCTGTACCAGTGAAGTGTGTATTAGAAAACTTATGCATACTGGTAGACTTTTTCTATCAGTGGATCAGTTTCTGTAGGTAGCTCTGCATATCAGTGAGCTTAGATTATCGGTGACTCTGTCTATCGGTAGACTATGTATATCTGTTGATTAATTACCGGTAGACCTATATCAATAGCTATAATCATATCAGGGGCTTATACTTATCTATTTTATTCAGAACATATCTGATTGAGTTATAATTACTTCAAGACTCATATAAACATAGATAAACATTGAGGAACATATTTCAAATATTATTTTACTATTATTGGAAAATAGAATGTCACAAATTGAATGAGTTAGAATATAGATAAACATTAATTGGGATTATCAAAGTATGTGAAAGAATAATTGGTATTATCAAAATAGGTGATGTCAACAATTATTTTATATAAATTTTTTATATAAATGTGCTAACAGTTTTATCCTAGTGGTGTGTGTATGGAAGTAATTTGGGGAAAACCTAGTGAGTTTTGGTACTCACCCCTGCTTTGGCACTGTGGTGTCTTTGAAAATGTCGTATACCATGACATGAGAAAAGGTAAGGCATCACCCTCCTTTAGTTGAGCATTGTGATCGCTTGGTGGAGCTTGGAGCTTGGAGCTTGGTTTGGACCTGTAGTGGTGTCATGGAAAGTGGTGTTTTGTTGTTAAGTTTTCACATTGTACTCTGATGTCTTGTGGGCATGTCTGGTTTTAGGGAATTAGGTTTTTATTGTGGAAAACATTGTTGTTAGTGGATGGTTTGGTTGGGTTTGAAAGTTCAATCATCATTAGTTGGTGGTTGGGGGAGTTAGGTTATCATGTTAAGGGAAAATCATTCCAAAATGTTCCTTGAAGCCCTTGACATTTATTTCCAGCCTTTGGCACCTTCGGAACATCACTTAAGGGATAGTAATGACTTGTTGTTCACTTAATAAAATGAGAATTGGTGGGTCATTACATAGAGCCTTCCAACCCTTATATATCCTCTCGTTTTGGAATTCGATCATCATGGATCTTGCTGTGTGATTCCCAGGTAAGAATTCTCTCTCATTCTTCCTCTTTCTCTTTTTATACTCCTTAGGTATTTCAGTATATCATCTTGAAATTTATGGATCTATGCATAGATGTGTTAGAGATCACCTCTAGGTTGTTTCTCTTGTTCTTCAACACCTTCATTCTCATTGACGGGTGCCGTTGCGATTGTTGTTTTTTGAGAAATGGTAGGTGGTTCCATCCCTATTATCCAAATTGATTAACCATATATTAATTGATTTTTCCAATTGTTGATTTAAATTTAGTATCTCAAATTTTATTTCAATATATTTGATAAAACCCAATCCTAGTGAGTTGGGAGATTTGAATTGGTCTTGGAAAAGAAAATTGGGAAAACCCCAAATTCCATTTAATTAGGGTGTGTTTATAGAAATTGGTTTATTTAAATTGTTGAATTTCAATTATTGACTTGTGGGAAATGTTTCCAATTTAATTTTTGTATTTAATTGGGTAAATTAAATATGAAAATTGATGGATTTTGTTTTTAATATATTCCAATCATGTAAAAACGGATTAAGAAGTTCGGATAGAAACCTGGTTGTTTTATCTTGTTAAAGTGGGTTGTTTTTTTTATAAAAACCCTTCTTGGATTAAAATTGAAAATTGGAATTGAAATGGAAGAATGAGATTTAATTTTATTTTATGAAGTCTTAGAATAAATTTCCCATCATTGATTACGTAAGATCACAACAATCCTTGGGTAGTTAGTTGGTTAGTTGGACACACACCACACTATTACATCATTCTAAAACATACATGAAGTGGGTCACATCGCCAATGGGATTTTGAAGAGTCACCTTTTACCATTATTTGGGGGAAATTCCTTTAAAAATATTATTGAGATCACATTGAGAGTGTAGGGTCCTATAGCTAAAAATATTATCGATCCTATTTTGCAGATTACCATGTTGCTCTATTATTTTATATTTGAGATATAGAAGTCTATTGATGTTATAAAACAACTTTACATGAAATCTGAATTTATATAAAATATTTTATGTAACTATTTTACTTAATCCATTATTTCAGAAATATTCCTTCGCTTTTAAAGACATTACATAAAGTAAATTTTCCTTCATTTGAACTATATAACATTATTGGTTTAAATATGCATCAAAAATGACAAATAATTTTTTTAAAATTTAAATAATTAAAATTGTTAATATATTATTGGAATATATTACGGAATATATGGTGATAACCTACTAGGATTTATATCTCAGACCCTTCTTTATTCGGGTGTTTGTAGATATTCTCCTACCAGGTTCGAGCAAGGGAAAAGGATCACATGGAGGTGTATCCATATGTTGAACATTGGACTTGGCGAGTTGTGTCCTAAGGAACATGGGGGTTTTCCCAATATTTTCATACCTGGGTTTTAGTACTTTGGGAATTAATTGCTTATTGAATTCTGGTACATTACTCCCAGGGGAGTTTCTTTTGTTATGCCTTCTACCCAGTTTATTTTTCTTCCGCATTGTTTGTATAAAATTCATTCCCACGTTCATCCTCTATGGTGCCAGGTGCATGTCTCTAGCCCATGGGGATTAGGAACATCATTTTTTCTATTTTAGGGATGGCTATGTTATTAGGTTACAAGTTACCCAATTTGGTTCATGATAAAGTGGTATCACAGGATGCTATTGAGATCTTATCTTGAAGTCTGTATGATTTTATTAAATCTTGTTGGGACACAGAAGGTAGTTGTGATTATGTGTTAGACCATATCTCAATGTAATTAACCTTGAGTTTCCATGATTGGTTTGGGAAAGGTATCATATGTATTATTTCTAGTTTTTCATTATTTTAATTTGGATAGAGTGTAATCAAAATCTCATTGTTCTATCTGTTAAAAATATTATTCCTTGTTTCTTAGTTTGAATGTTAGTTTTATGTATTCCTTAATGTCTACAATGTTTTTATATAAACATGACTTTGAGAAGACATGAAAATAAGATCTTTGAGTAAAATGCTACTAAACTATTGTGAGAAGATCCTATAGTGGACCCAATTCTAGTTGAGTTGATTTTGTGCACTGTACAATCTCGGAGAAAGGCACCACATTCAGTTGATGTTCAGACTCCGATGGTGGATCCTCAGCGGGATATTCTATGAAAATGTTTTCAAGAGTTCCTTTAATAGAGGCCACTAGTTTTCAATGGCTCTACTAATCCCCAATAGGGTAAGGAATGGTTTGGAAAGATAGAATGTTTGTTTGAGTTCCTGAAGATACTAGATAATATCAAGTTGAGGTTTTCCAACTTCATACTGGAAGTACCGAGAAAGTGTTGGTGGGACACGATGGTGACAGTGAAGAAACCTAAGGGCTATGACTGGAAAGGCTTCAAGTCCATTTTTACGAAATAGTTTTATCTAGAGTCAATAGTTTTGGCCATGTTTTTTTAGTTTTTCTATCTTGATTAGGCTGACTGAACTGTGACTGAGTATTCAATCGCTTTGTTAAGATGGTGCAACGTTCAATTGAGATTTTATCTAATTAGAATATAATGTCGTGACAATTCGATTCAGGATTTTGATCAGATATTCGTTATCAAGATTTCTTGCAAAAGCATCCAATTTATACTAATCTTTTGGATAGGGTGACGATGGTTGAAATGGACCTGGCTAGCAATTCAGGTTTATTAGGATTTTCTTTTTCACAAAGTGGTGGTATCAATTCTATCACGGAAGGTGAAAGCGTGATGATCCTCAGGGTAGTTCTCGATGAAAGGGTTTTACCAGACCTCCTTCAATTATAGGGGAAGTTCGTTGACTTGATATTAGTGTTGGAATTTAGGAAATTATTATAGGGTTTCCATTCATGCACCCTTGAATTGTAGCTCCTATGGAAATTCATGATAGATACATAAATTCTTTGACAAATATTTTACTCTACATAGTGGGATAAGATCATCAGATCTTCCTAAAACTCTGTGGAAATCATATTCTTCACATATGAAAGGGTTCCATCCATAGTAATCTGAAACAAATCTACTTCATGCAGTGGGAGAGTGTCCATAGGAAGCAGACACAAGTCCAAAAACTATGAGAGGTACCATTACTATAGGTTCATCATTAGTGCCTACTATATTTGATACTGATGCATCTCATTCATTTATTTCAACCTGTTTTCTTAATCTTCTTAATCATCCTATAGATATTGTAACATCCAAAGTAATTAATGAATAATAGATATTTTTATCTATGCCTATTAATGAATTAGATAGTGTTTTAGAGTCTTAAAATGAAAATAAATCCAATCTTAAGCATGAAATACACTAATATTTTTAAAAGATTGTTTTAGTGCATTTTAATGGAAAATCATTTTTAAATCTATCTTTTGACAATTTTATAAGCTATGTTTGTCAAAATAAACTTACTCTTTATGATTGGGATATCAAAATTTACTTTTTGTGAATTTTTGGTATTTTTCTGATAAAGTTCATTTTTTAATGAATAGTGAAAATATTGTATTTTAATTCAAAACCACTTTTTAATCTAATTAATTGATATGATTATATTATCTTTTGAATTGGTCATAAATAAAAATTAGAATATATTTTTACCATTTAATCCAATATTGGACATTGGAATCAATTTCACTTTGAAATTGGACTTAAACTGGTGTCAATCTTTTGATACTTATTGTTTCATAAAAACACGCTATTTGTCATGACAGCGGGAATTAATTATTAAATTAATTAATGTGACTTATATGTTATGAATTTTTTAAAATAGGATTCATTTTTGAATTCGGAATATCAATTATAGCTTAGGGTGAATTTTTGGTATTTTTCTGAAAAACTTCAATTTTTGATGAATAGTGAAACCACTAAGTGGTACTTATAAAAACTAATTATTCGTTTAAATGAAATTTTACCACTTCTGTGTTTTGAATTTCAGAAATCCTACATACATGGTTGTCATTAAGAAGTAAAATGCAGTTCAATGAGATTAAAATAAATTTTTGGTGAATAGTAACATATTAAGTTTTTAATCGCGATTAGTGGTAATTAGTGTAGTTTAAGGTAAAAATAATGTTTTAATAGTATGAGATGAGCATGACACATGTCCTACTCTCATTGGATGTGTAATGGACGACCAAGACAATCCATGGGTCAACTTGGGGACCCCATGGAGCCACTTTGGTTGGGAAATGACATAAATAACTTTTTATTAAATGTTAAATTAAAAATGACACAAACATGAGATGTTTTACTAAAAAAATATTTACATGGGGTTATACAAATCAGATTTTTTATTATAAAATATAATTGGAAATCTAAAAATATTTCCTACATCATTGTATTTTTTTTATAATTTTTAGACTTTAAATAAATTAAATTAGTTATGACATCATGATGATGCAGCGATTACCTCATTAATAAAGGATTTAAATAAAATGAGAGGATAATGTAACATCTATGACCTACACTTGTCCAAAACCTATTGGATGGGTGGATTTCAAACCCTTATAACCGTACCCTCGAATTATATCAATGTGGGACCTTTTGAATCCGAAAATCTTTTTAAAATAAAGTAACTTATCTTTACTTTCCAAGAGTTCCCCTCCTCTCCTCTTATAAAAGGCCCCCACCTCTACCTTCTTACCCACACTCCCAAAGCCTTTGGCTCGGACAACCCCTGTTCATTTTTTCTCTCCACTTCCCTCTCTTACTCCTTGAAGCCTCACTTTTGGCAGAAGTCTTCCCAAGGAATCCTGTGAGCTCAAACCAAAGGGAGTTACCCGATTTTAAGGTAATGTCTTCACTTGAGTCCTTTTGTTTTATTTTGCTTCTCCAACCCCCTAAACTATTTTTATTTATTTCTTTTGTAAAAAATCCAGTATATTCAATATACTATGATGTTGTTATAATAATTATTCGATCTACACTTACACACACCTACATCTAATGGTTAAAGGACATACTGTTTCCGTGGATGGTGAATTTATGCCTCCTGAAACGATGATTGTTCAACATTCCTTTAACACCTTCAAAGGTGGCCATTAAGATGTCACTATATTTATATATGATATATAATATGTTTATTTTTTCCTTAAGCTTCTGTATTTTTCATTTTGGGCATACCTTTATGGTTTCCCTTATGGGTAAACGTGATATCATCATTTAAGGAAGTGCGGACTACCGCCCCCTCAAAGTGATTTGATTTCGTTAATGCCATATGTGGGACATATAAAGGATTTAATTAATGGTTTATATATGATATTATACTGGAATTATAATATATCTCTATATAATTATGATTCCATTCCATTAAAAAATAGTAAATAGAAATGAAAGTAGCCTTCATGCGTACGTACGACTTACCGTCTCCATGAACGGTGCATTTCATTTCTTACCTCTAAATGATTATGTAATATTATAAATGCATGTATATACTGGATTTATATGATATATATGATATATACATCAGGATTATAATTCTTGATATAATGGATACATGAACAACTTGTAATTATAAAGGGTTTATTTTGACTCAAGTACCAATGATCGTTAAAAACGACCGTTATTAACTTAAATAATTACATAGTGTTCATGACATGGAAATAAGTGATATAAAATGAATAATGAACTTGAAAAAAGGTTCTTAAGAAAGTATAAATTAACTCAAGTTTATTATTCAGGACATTAAATAACGATCGAGTCAAGTCGGACCCGAGGTATGGGACTTCATCTCAATCTCCTTTCATTGAGGCATATTTTATTTTATACACAACTTTCTTTTATACGGTGTATAAACCCCTTTGACCTTTACGTTTATCCAAAAGGAATATTTTTTGTATGAAGCATTTTACAAAATGACAAAAGGGAATGTTTTTGTCGTACGTATGCGGCGACAACGATTTCTCCACCGCCGTGACCGTTATTTGGGTTTCGGCTTCCTCTACAATCCATACCTTCTTTTTAAAAGAAAAATAAATACCATGTTTTACTTTTCTTTTATTTTGGTATTCAAAATGGTTTTCATGATGTTTTTATATCAATGTGTTGTATTGATATCTTGTGATTGAAAGGTGGAAATGTTATGTTTCCTTTATGCATGATTTATGTGATACGATTATGTTGAGGTTCTTGGGAATTATTATGAATACGGGTGGTTCTGTGATAAACTAAGGGAGGGTGAGCCCGATATAGCTCTCCAATGCATTGGGTAATGTGAAGGAGTGAAACGTTAAGGTTTCTCCGAATATATTTAGGGAATATACTGTGATGGGTATTCCAAACGTAACCAAGAGGGTTACTCCCTATGTAAGAATGTTATGAATGCCTCAAGTTACCTTTATGTCTTATGATTTCTATGATTTACTCATGATTTGATGAGGTATGTTAAAGTGCTTTTGTTTTATGGGTAAAGTATGATCTCATTCTTATGTATATATATACCCATGTTTCCTTTCCATATTTTTATATCCCTTACTGAGATTTTTATGCTCATCCCAAGTTTTTTGAAATGTTTTTCACAGGTCAAGGGAAAGGTACATGATATGATGATAGTGTCAAGGATGTGTCAAGAAAGAATCCATGTTTATTTTAAATATGTTTTCATTGATGGGAATGAAAAAATTATCTTTATGTAACCACATTGTATACATGTGGAATGTAATGCAAGTTTTATGTTCTAATTCTCGAAAACTCTAAACCTGAAAAGATCCTGAATGTGTAATCTTTTAATAACTCAAGATTATGTAAGTTTTAAGGCTGGGGCCTTATAGTTGGTATTAGAGGTCGGTTTAGATAACTTTAGGAGTTATAATTCTTTTAAATGATTATCCAAAAATATTTTTTTTGAAATGATATAGCATTTATAGATTACCATGTTGCTTCATCTAAGACATGTTTGTTCAGAATGGTTTTCCACAGAGGAAACATGGAAGCAGTGGTAGGAAGGCATATAGAAGGAAATAACCTTCTGAATCAGCATCCTGAGATGGTCGGAATTGGAACTGAACAGTTTTTTTCTGTAATGGCGCAGTTGACTCAAGCGATAAATGTTGGTGGTATCTATGCACGAGATCAGCCAGATCAACCGTAGAGGAACATGTCAGTGGTGGAACATTTCATGAGGCAACATCCCCCATCATTCAGAGGATCATATGACCCTGTGTTAGCTGAAGGGTGGATTAAATCATAGGAGAATATTTTCGATGTTATGGGGTGTTCAGACAATCAAAAGATTAGTCTTGCTATTTATCGTTTGGAGGGTGAAGCAGATCAGTGGTGGTCGATGGTTAAGAATATCAGGGACGCTGATGATATTGATGCTCTCGACTGGGATGAATTCAAAAGTATGTTTCTTGAGAAGTATTTTCCTAAGGCTTTTCAACTTAGGATGGAAAAGCAATTCTTGGAATTGAGGCAAGAGGAAGACTCAGTGGCTAACTATGAAGAAATGTTCACTCGATTGTCAAGGTATGATCCAAATTTTATCCGAGACCTTGATAGCAAAATCAATCGTTTTTACTCAGGATTAAAGAAAAAATATCGAAGGGCATTGGCTTCTCATGAGTTTAAAAGTTATGAAATGCTTGTTCGATGTGCTGAGAAGGTGGAAATGGAGTTTTCCGATGATCAAGTGGTCTATGACAACCAACAGAAGAAGAGACCGAGGTGGCAGGAGAAAGGTAATAATTCTTCAAAAAAGACTGATGGTAAGAAAACTAAGTTTCCAGTTTCTGATAAATGTGGTAAAAGGCATGCTGGGGAATTTCTTCTGAATTCTGGAAAGTGCTACTGATGTGGTAAGATGGGACATGAGGCTTGTGATTGCACTGAAAAAGATCAGGGTGATGGTAAGACCAAATTTGATTTACAGTTAGTGAAATGTTATAAGTGCAATGAGATGGGTCACTATGCAAACGAGTGTCCTACAAAGAGCTTGAGTGATGGGAAGTAGTTAGACTACAAGCAGAAAGGGGTGGTTAAATCCTTTGCAACTACTTCAGCAGATGTCGGGCCATCAAATGAAGTTGTATCATGTACTTTGTTTGTTTTTTCAGATTATGCTAGTGTGTTGTTTGATTCGGGGTCTACACATTCTTTCATCTCTGAAAACGTTTCTAGTAAAATGGGAATACCATCACAAGAAATGACTCCAGAACTTGGGGTAGAAACACCTGGGGGAAATTTTGAGGAAAAAATAATTTATAAGAATCTTCCTATCCTTATCTGTGGAAAGAACCGACTTGCAAACCTTATTGTTTTACCTCTAGTAGAGTTTGATGTTATCCTGGGTATGGATTGGCTCTCTATTTACCATGCTAAGATTGACTGTAGAGCTAAAGAAGTTTCTTTTCAGAAAGACTTTCAGTTTGTGTACAAGAATGAAGCTTTACTGTTGATAACTTATCAAGAGGCCAAGAAACATGTCAAAGATGGAAATGAGTGTTACCTTGCCCACATCGTTGAAAATAAAGGAACTGTTCAGATTAATGATGTGCCAGTGGTAAATGAGTATCCTGATGTTTTTCTTGATGAGTTTCCTGGAATAATACCAGATCGGGAAGTTGAGTTTACTATTGACTTAGTTCCTGATGCTCAGCCAATTTCATACCCCCCTTATCGAATGGCTCAAATTGAACTTTTAGAGTTGAAGGAGAAATTGCAAGATTTATTAGAGAAAGGTTTCATTCGACCTAGCACATCACCATGGGGTCCTCCTGTTTTATTTGATAAAAAGAAAGATGGTTCTATGAGACTTTGCATTGATTATAGAGCCTTGAATAACATCACTTTTAAGAAAAAATATCCTTTGCCTCATATCAATGATTTGTTTGATCAGCTCTAGGGAGCTCAGTATTTTTCAAAGATTGACCTGAGATCGGGGTACCATTAGCTAAAGGTAAAGGAATCAAATGTTCTGAAGACTGCATTTCGTACAAGATATGGCCATTATGAATTTGTTGTAATGCATTTTGGGCTAACCAATGCACCTGCTGTATTCATGGACATAATGAATATAATTTTCCATGAGTTCTTGGATAAGTTTGTGGTGGTTTTCATTGATGATATTTTGGTGTATTTTAAAAGTAAAGAAGAGCATGAAAGCCATTTAAGGGTTATCTTGCAAACCTTAAAAGAAAAGTAACTGTATGGAAAATTCAGCAAGTGTGAGTTTTGGTTGCAACAAATTTCATTCCTTGGTCATATTTTTTCTAAAGATGGAATAACTAATGATCCTACAAAAACAAAAGTTGTTGAAGAATGGCCAAGACCCACAAATGTAACCGAGATTCGTAGCTTCCTTGGTTTGGCAGGCTATTACCGAAGGTTTGTTAGAAATTTTTCACGATTATCTAGTCCAATGACTAAGCTAACTCTGATGGGTGATAAGTTTATCTGGACAAAATAATATGATGATTGTTTTCAAGAGTTGAAAAGAAGATTTGTGAATGCTCCAGTTTTGGCACTACCTTCCAGGAATGGGGAGTTTGTTATCTACAGTGATGCTTAATTGAAAGGACTTGGTTGTGTCCTAATGCAGAATGATCAGGTAATTTCTAATGCTTCACGTCAGTTGAAAACTCAGGAGGTAAATTACCCTACACATGATTCGGAATTAGCTGCTGTTGTTTTCGCTTTTAAAATTTGGAGGATTCATTTGTATGGAGTAAAGTGTGAAATATATACTGATCAAAATAGTTTAAAGTATATATTCACTCAGAAAGAGTTAAGCATGAGACAGAGGAGATGGCTAGAATTAATCAAGGATTATGATTGTACAATTCATTACCATCCGGGAAAATCAAATAAAGTGGATGATGGTTTGAGTCGAAAAAGTAATGCTTCATTAACCATGCTACGTTTGGAACGAGATCCTTTGGTTTTTTATTTGATGAACTTTGGCATAGAAGTTGTTGGTGCAGGAAGTACTTATGTTTTGTTTCAGGTATCAGTGATATCGTCCCTATCAGATAGAATTAAGCAAGCACAGAGGGAAGACAGTGAGTTGCAGAAAAAGGTAGAGCTGGTTCAGAAAGGTATGTTGCCTGAATTCAACATTGATAATGATTGCGTTTTGAGATTTGGGAAGAGATTGTGTGTGCTTTGTGATTCATAGTTGAAGAGAGAGTTGTTATGTGAAGCTCATAGTTCTCCGTTTTCAGTTCATCCTGGCAGTACTAAGATGTACATAGATCTGCGAGAGTATTACTGGTGGGATGGAATGAAAAGAGATATTGATGATTTTACTGTGAAGTGTTTGACTTGTCAGCAGGTTAAAGCAGAGCGGGAGTTACCGAAAGGGATGCTTCAGCCTTTACCAGTGCCAGAGTGGAAATGGGAAAATATATCCATGGACTTTGTTGTGGGATTACCAAAGACATCTCGAGGTAATAATTCAATCTGGGTTATTGTTGATCGCTTGACTAAATCTGCTCATTTCCTTACTATACGAGATACTTTTCCCTAGATCAACTTTCCCATTTTTATCTTAAAGAGATAGTCAGGTTACATGGAGTTCCTCTCTCCATTGTATCTGACCGTGATCCCTGGTTCACTTCTAACTTTTGGAAAGGCCTTCATAAGTCGTTGGGTACTAAATTAAATTTTAGTACAACTTTTCATCCTCAATCAGATGGGTAGTTAGAACGAAAAATTCAGACTTTGGAGGATATGCTATGAGCTTGTTTGATGGATTATCAGGGAATTTGGGACCAACATCTTTCTTTGGTTGAGTTTTCTTATAATAACAGTTTTCATTCCAGTATACAGATGGCACCATTTGAGGCGTTATATGGGAAGCAGTGTCGAACTCCAGCATTCTGGGATGAAGTGGGTGAAAGGAAGTTGATGGGACCAGAATTGGTAGAAGAGATGGCAGAAAAAGTTTAGCTTATTCAGAAACACATGGGAATAGCTCAAAGTAGGAAGAAGAGTTATGCGGACAACAGGAGGAAGGATCTCTCTTTTGAGGTAGGTGATCATGTTTTTCTCAAAGTATCACCATGGAAAAGTGTGATGCGATTTAGTAAGAAATGAAAGCTGAGTCCAAGGTTCATTGGACCATATGAAATTCTAGAGAGAGTTGGATCAGTTTCTTACTGAGTGGCTTTACCTTTGATTTTATCTCACGTACAAAATGTATTTCATGTTTCGATGCTGAGAAAGTATATGCCAGATCCATCTCATGTTTTGAGTCCAGAGGTAGTTCAGTTGGAAGAGAACCTATCTTATGAGGAACAACCGGTCTAGATTATTGACAACAAGGAGCAAGTGTTACGGAATAAGGTGATTCACCAGGTAATGGTTTTTTGGAAAAACCACATGATGGAAGAGGCAACATGGGAATCTAAAAATGCAATGAGGGATAAGTACACCCATTTTTTCGATAAGTAAATAAATTGCGGGGACGCAATTTTCTAAAGGGGGGAAGGATGTAACATCCCAAGTAAGTAATGAATAATATATATTTTTATCTATGCCTATTAATGAATTAGATAGTGTTTTAGAGGCTTAAAATGAAAATAAATCCAAACTTAAGCATGGAATACACTAATATTTTTAAAAGATTGTTTTACTGCCTTTTAATGGAAAAGCTTTTTTAAATCTATCTTTTGACAATTTTATAAGCTATGTTTTTCAAAATAAACTTATTCTTTATGATTGTGACATCGAAATTTACTTTGTGTGAGTTTTTGGTATTTTTCCGATAAAGTTCATTTTTTAATGAATAGTGAAAGATGTTTTATTTTAATTCAAAACCTCTTTTTAATATAATTTATATATATGATTACCTAATCTTTTGAATTGGTTTTAAAGTGAAATTCGAATATATTTTTACCATTTAATCCAATAGTGGTCATTGGAATCAATTTCACTTTGAAATTGGACTTAACCTAGTAACAATCTTTTGATACTTATTGTTTCATAAAAACACGCTATTTATCATGATAGCGGGAATTAATTATTAAATTAATTAATGTGACTTATATGTTTTGAATTTTTTAAAATAGGCTTCATTTTTGAATTTGGAATATCAAATATAGCTTAGGGTGAATTTTGGGTATTTTTCTGAAAAACATCAATTTTTAATGAATAGTGAAACCACTGAGTGGTACTTATAAAAACTGATTTTTTGTTTAAATGAAATTTTACCACTTCTGTGTTTTCAATTTCTAAAATCCTACATACATGGCTTTCATTAAGAAGTAAAATTTGGTTCAATGAGATTAAAATAAATTTTTGTTGAATAATAACTTATTAAGTTTTTAATCGCGATTAGTGGTAATTAGTGTAGTTTAAGGTAAAAATAATGTTTTAATAGTATGAGATGAGATTTCCACATGTCCTAACCTCATTGGATGTGTCATGTCCGACCAATAAAATCCATGGGTCATCTTGGGGACCCCATGGAGCCACTTTGGTTGGGAAATGACATAAATAACTTTTTATTAAATGTTAAATTAAAAATGACACAAACATGAGATGTTTTACTAAAACAATTTTTACATGGTGTTATACAAGTCATATTTTTTAATATAAATAGTCATTGGAAAGATAAAAAGATTTCCTACATCATAGTATTTTTTTATAATTTTAATAATTTATATAAATTAAATTATTTATGACATCA
Source organism: Viscum album (assembly GCA_963277665.1). Classification (NCBI taxonomy): domain Eukaryota; kingdom Viridiplantae; phylum Streptophyta; class Magnoliopsida; order Santalales; family Viscaceae; genus Viscum; species Viscum album. The sequence goes on from OY728131.1 coordinate 1,939,915,484, forward strand.
TGATGATGCAGCGATTACCTCATTAATAAAGGATTTAAATAAAATGAGAAGATAATGTAAAATATATGACCTAAAAATGTCCAAAACCTATTGTATGGGTGGATTTAAAACCCTTATCACCTTACCCTTGAATTATATCAATGTGGGACCTTTTTAAACCGAAAATCTTTTTAAAATAAAGTAACTTATCTTTACTTTCCAAGAGTGCCCCTCCTCTCCTCTTATAAAACGCCCCCACCTCTACCTCCTTACTCGCACTCCCAAAGCCTTTGGCTCGGCCAAACCCTTCTCATTTTGTCTATCCACTTCCCTGTCTTACTCCTTGAAGCCTCACTTTGGGCAGAAGTCTTCCCCAGGAAGCCTTTGAGCTCAAACAATAGGGAGTTACCCGATTTTATGGTAATGTCTTCACTTGAGTCCTTTTGTTTTATTTTGCTTCTCCAAACCCCTAAACTCTTTTTATTTATTTCTTTTGTAACAACTACATTATCTTAAATATACTAGGATTTTTGTTTAAGAAGGATTCGTGCTACACTTACCCACACCTACATCTAATGGTTAAAGTACATACTGTTTCTGTGGATGGTGAATTTATGCCTCCCGAAACGATGATTGTTCAACATTCTTTTAACACATTCAAAGGTGGCCATTAAGATGTCACTATATTTATATATGATATATAATATGTTTATTTTTATCTTATGCTTCTGTATTTTTCATTTTGGGCATACCTTTATGGTTTCCATTATGGGTAAACGTGATATCTTCATTTAAGGAAGTGCGAACTATCGCCCCCTCAAAGTGATTTGATTTCATTAATGCCATATGTGGGACGTATAAAGGATTTAATTAATGGTATTATATATGATATTATACTAGAATTATAATATATCTTTATATAATTATGATTCCATTTCATAAAAAAATACGAAATAGAAATGAAAGTAGCGTTCATGCGTACGTACAGCTTACCGTCTCCATGAACGGTGCATTTCATTTCTTACCTCTAAATGATTATGTAATATTATAAATGCACGTATATAATGGATATATATGATATATATGATGTATAAATCATGATTATAAATCTGGATATAATGGATACATGAACAACTTGTAATTATAAAAGGTTTATTTTGACTCAAGTACCAATTATCATTAAAACGACCGTTATTAACTTAAATAATTACATAGTGTTCATGACATGGAAATAAGTGATATAAAAAGAATTATGAACTTGAAAAATTTTTCTTAAGAAATTATAAATTAACTCATGTTTTTTATTCAGGACATTAAAGAACGATCGAGTCAAGTCGGACCCGAGGTATGGGACTTCGTCTCAATCTCCTTTCATTGGGGCATATTTTATTTTATACACAACTTTCTTTTATACGGTGTATAAACCCCTTTGACTTTTACGTTTATCCAAAAGGAATCTTTTTTATACGAAGCGTTTTACAAAACGACAAAAGGGAATGTTTTTGTCGTACGTATGCGGCGACAATGACTTCTCTGCCGTCGTGACCGTTATTTGGGTTTTGGCTTACTCTACAAGCCATACCTTATTTTTAAAAGAAAAATAAATACCATGTTTTACTTTTCTTTTATTTTGGTATTGAAAATGGTTTTCATGATGTTTTTATATCAATGTTCTGTATTGATATCTTGTGATTGAAAGGTGGAAATGTTATGTTTCCTTTATGCAAGATTTATGTGATACGATTATGTTGAGGTTCTTGGGAAATATTATGAATACGGGTGGTTCTGTGATAAACTAAGGGAGGGTGAGCCCGATATAGCTCTCCAATGCATTGGGTAACGCGAAGGAGTGAAACGTTATGGTTTCTCCGAAGAGATTTAGGGAATATACTATGATGGGTATTCCAAACGTTACCAAGAGGGTTACTCCCAACGTAATAATGTTATGAATGCCTCAAGTTACCTTTATGTCTAATGATTTCTATGATTTACTCATGATTTGATGAGGTATGTTAAAGTTCTTATGTTTTATGGGTAAATTATGATCTCATTCTTATGTATATATGTACCCACGTTTCCTTCCCATATTTTTATATCCCTTACTGAGCTTTTTATGCTCATCCAATGTTTTTTGAAATGTTTTTCACAGGTCAAGGGAAAGACAAATGATATGATTATAGTGTCAAGGAAGTGTCAAGAAAGTATCCATTTTTATTTTAAATATGTTTCTATTTATGGGAATGAAGAATACTATCTTTATGTAACAACTTTCTTTATATGTGGAATGTAATGCAAGTTTTATGTTCTAATTCTCTAAAACTCTAAACCCGAAAAGATCCTCAATGTGTAATCTTGTAATAACTCAAGATTAAGTAAGGTTTAAGGCTAGGGCCTTATATAGATTTTATCTTGTACAATGTATATTACTACACGCCGTGGTACAAAGAGATATAAGGGCCTCTATAGTCCCACATAAGTCGTATCTCTATCAAATTTCGATCTTTCTTGGAGTTTTATAGTTCTTGATATGAAATATCTTGATATCATATTTAAGATGGATTGTTCATTGATAATAAATCCTTTATTGATTGTTATCTTTGACCGGTCTACCTTACAACACCCATTGGTGAGTCTCTTTCTTTCATGGAGAATGGGACCCATGGTTGAGCAGAGCCATACCTTTTTATGTGAAGATGGGGAAAGTAATATTAGTGTTTTCACTTGATCTAGAGAAGGAATATTTGAGATGTGATTTCCCTCTGGTTATCATCGAGTTTCCAGATGTGTTTCCTTCTGATTTATCTTATATTCTACCAAAAAGGGAAGTTAAATTTTCCATTGAATTAGTACCTAGTACTCAAACAGTTTCAATTCACTCTCACCATACGACATTAGCTGAGTTGAAAGAGATAATTCCTAGTTGGGTGTTCTTCTTGAGAAAGGATTTAAATGCCCTAGTGTATTACCTTGGTTGGTTCCAGTTATCTTCACTAAAAAGGATGATGGTTATCTTTTCATATGGGTTGATTATTGGAACCTCAATTGAGTGATGGTAAATAAAAAGTATCCATTACCCCCAAATAGATGATCTATTTGATCAGTTTAAGGAGGTGATGAGGTTTTTAATTACTGACCATCTATCTGGTAACCATCAGTTGAGGATAAAATAATCTGGAATTTAGAAAAACTCTTTTAAGAGTAGGTACAGTCATTATGAGTATGTTGTTATTCCCTTCGGTCTGACAAATTCCCTCAATGTTTTCATGGATCTAATAAATACAATTTTCTATGAGTATTTGGATAAATTCTTGGTAGGCTTAAAGGTTGAAATCCTCATTTACTCTAAATCCAAGGAGGATCATGTGCATAATCTGATAATAGTTTTGAGACTACTGAGAAATCACAGACTTTATTTCATGATTTGAAACTATGATTTATAGATTTTAGAAGTGAAAATATTTGGACATGTATTGTCATAATAGGTAATATCAGTTAATCTTGAGAAGGTAAAGCATTTTAAGACTTGGAAGAAACCACTATATGTCTTCGAGATTAGAATCTTGTTAGGCCTAACTAGATATTATCATTGTTTCATGAATGAATTCTCGAAGTCAGATTCTCCGATGAATGATCTGACTTAGAAAGGGGTGATATTTTCATGGAATGATAAATTTCAATGTTATTTTATTTATCTGAAAAATATTTTGACTACTACACTAGTGTTGACTATTCTAGATTCCAGGTGGTTCTATCTGGTCTTTTGCAACGCATCGAGTTCAGATTGGATTGCATTCTTGGGCAGGGTTACCATATAGTTTCTTATGGATCTTGTAAACATAGTCCACAAGACAATAATTATCCTAAACATGTACATGAACTTTTAGAAGTGATGAACATTCATAAGAGTTGTTGGTTCTACCTTTTTGGATAAAGTTTTGCTATGTAATTAGAACAATAACGCTAGATTTTTATCTTCTCACAGAATGATATAAATATTTTTTCGAGGTGTTGGGTGGATTGACTAGAATATATTGACATTAACATTGCCTATACCCCATGGAAAGGGAATGTAATTGTAGATGAATTGATTAGAAAGCTTCCAATTGGGTTAGTGAAAGAATCTTCAGAATAAAAGAATTTAATGTATTTTTTTGAAAATTTTCGTATTGGAGTTTAGGAGAAATGGGTTGAAGTTTAAATAGTAATAATTTAGTGGAACCCCACTCTTATAAATACGATTCTTTAGGATCAAGAGATTAATGATGAATTTTGTTACATTATAGACTTTATTTATGGTGGGGAGATAGTGGCCCAGTTATTTTTCTCCAATTAAGGTGTTCTATGATATCGATATTTCATCGTTGTGTGTTTAGCAGAAAGGAATGATATGATGGGGGATTTCCATAATTATAAATGGGTTATGCACCTAAGAACCACTAAGATGTTATAAGACATGAGACAATAGTTCTGGTGTATAGGTATGAGTTAGGGCATTTGTGAGTTTGTTTCCCATTATTTTACATTCCAACAGGTGAAAGTTAAGCACTAGAAGACTTATGTTTTTTTGTATACACTTACAGTCCCCTAATGGAAGTGGGATACAATATCTATGGACTTTGTGGTTAGATTTTTTCATACCTAGAGAAAGAATAATGTGATATGGTTTGTGATTGATAGGCTGACCACATTGAATCAACTTATACCCATTCAAGATACTACAAAAGATGAGGAGTTAGGAAGTATATATATGAATGATATTATTTATTTTCCTAAAGTTCCATCTGCAATAGTTCTAATAAGGATCAAAATTTCACTTATTGCTTTTAGAGAGGCTTTAAGAGGCACTCAGATTTCAGGTCTATTTGAGAACGACTTACCATCCATAGATTGATGGTACGAAAGAGAGATCTATATAGATTCTTGGGGATTTTCTTTGTACCTTTGTTCTTGACTTCTGTGGGGAGAATTGGATGATCATTTTGGGCTAGTTGAGTTTACTTATATAATTGTTACTAGTTTGAGATCATAATTTCACCTTTTTAGGCCTTATATGTCTGCCCATAAAAATATACATTGTGTTGGTTGGTGATTGGTGATAGGTCCTTGGTTGGAGCAAGTTTGGTTCAAGAGACAACAAAAAAGATTCAGTTATTCCATCATAGAATATTGAAAACATATAGCTGATATAAGACTTCTACTACTTGATGTTTCAAAACTTTTGAGTGTTCATTTGGTGACCATGTGCTCTTTAATGTTTCACCCCAGTTGGGTCAATGATGTCTTAGGACACAAGGGAAGCTTATAACTCATTTTGTGGGACCTTTCGAGGTTGTTGAACAGGTAGGGAAAGTTTCATACAATTTATCTCTATCGCCACAACTAAAATCAATACATAATGTATTCAATGTATCAGAGTGGAGAATGTATCTCTCTGATCTATATCATGTTTTGATATAGAGTGATCTTGATATTGAACATAATTTCTCTTTGACTGAGGGGAAATTCATGATCATTCATTCTAAGAAAAAGGTACATCATAGAGGTATGATACCTTTGGTTCATGTTATATGGAAACACAGTTATGATAGTCATGAGATGTGGTAATTCAAGGCACTGATGATAGAGCAATGGCCACATCTTTTTGGCATGGATGCTTCTTCATAGGATTTCTGTGGATATAATGTTGTGATGGTTGGGAGGTTTTATTATCCATTTATCGATATGAATGTACATCTTTAATCCTTGTCATGGGATTTTTCATTAATTTATGGAGTAGGGTCAATATTGAATTAGAGGGATACCTGTAATGGTGATATCACAGATTTTTTGGGTTCTCATCTTTAACTAACATTTTGTACAGATGGTTGGAGGATTATATGTCATGTAACAAGGTTACACATCATGTAATGTTTTAGGATGAAGATAATGAAAGTATTCAGACTATGAATTTTACACATCATGATGTTCCCTTAAATGTTGTTAATGATTTACTGTTTGGTTTTTATTTTGGAGAATCAAATTTAAGTTTAGGAGATGCATTTTTAAGTGGTTATGAAAATTATCTATTTTATGACATTTATTAGGATTACACATCATTTAATACCCCAAATTTGGTTTCTAAATTTTATGTGATAGTGGTATGTTCTTTTTTGATCCTATCTAGTTTCATATCCCTCAACATAAGTCCTTCTCTATGTGATCTTGGAGCCTTCAAACTCTTCTGGATTAACTTGTTCGATGTTCGGTCATTATGGAACTTACGCTGTGGTTCCCGGGAAAGTGTTCTCTCTCATTATTCCTCTTAAACTTTTTCTCCTCTTTATATATTTCAACATATCATCCTGAAATTTATGTATATATTTAGCATTGTGTTAGAACATGCCTCTATGTTTTTATTGGAGGTTTTATACACCATTTTTCTTGTTGATGGGTCCCGTTTCAAGTGTATTTTTTCAGGAAAAGGTAGGCAGTTGCATCCTGATTAGCCAAATTGATTAACCCTACATTGATTGATTAATTTCAATTATTAATTTAAAGTCAATTTCTAAAAAAATATTTGAATTTAGTTTATAAAACCCAATTCTATTGAATTGGGAGATTTGAAATGGTTGTGGAACAGAAATTGGGAAAACCCCCAATTCCATTAAATTGGGGTATGGTAATGGAAATTTATTGATTTAAATTATAGATTTGATTAGAATGTTTTAAATTAAATTTTTGAGTTTAATTGTGTAAATTAATTGTTAAAATTGATAGAATTCATTTTTAATGGATTTAGAACTTGTGAAAATAGATTGTAATGTTTTGATAGAAACCCAGTGGTTTTATCTTGTTAAAGAGGTATTTTTTTATTAATACATGTTTTGGTTTTAAATGAAAAATTTTTATTAAAAGGGAAGAATATGATTTATTTTGTTTTGATAAGTCTTAAAATAAATTTCTCATCATTGACCACATAATATCACATGAAATCCTAGGGTAGTTTTGGAGTTATTTAGACACACTCTATGCTATTACAACGTTCTAAATATACATGCATCAGGTCACATACCCGATGAGATGGTGCATAGTTGCCTTTAGGAAGTGTCATGGGGATGTGTGTATAAATATATTGGTGATATCACATAGAGTGTGTTGAATTATATAGTCTTAAACATTATCAAACATATTTGGCAGATGACCATGTTTCTTGCTTGTTTTATATTTGAGATATAAATGTATTTAAATGTTATAAAACTAATTTACATGACTTCTGAATTTGTATAAAATATTTTATGTAATTATTTAATTTAATCCATTGTTTTATATATATTCCATAAATTTTAAAGCCTTTTCTTAAATTAATTTTTCCATAATTTGAACTGTAAAACATGATTGGTTTAAATATGTTATAAAAATGAAAAACCTATTTATTTTTAAAATTGAAAACATTTCTTGGGTTAATCTAATATTGGAATATGTTATGGTATCTATGGTGAGACCCTACTGGGATTTTTAGCTCACACCCTAAATTTTCCTTCATGAATTTTTATACTTTATCCTTCCATGTCTAGGTAAGGAAAAAGGATCTCTTTGAGGTGGATCCAGCTGATTAACTTTGGTATTGGTGAGTTATGTCTGTAGGGGACTAGTGTTTTTTTTACCTATTTTGGTACTTGGGATATATCAATTTGGGATTTAATCCCTTTTTGAATTTCTGTATATTACTCCCAATGGAGTTTTTTTATGTAAACTACCTTGTTTCATTTGATTCCACATTGTTTATGGAAAATTTGTTCCCACTTGCTTGTTGTTTCATGCCAGGCGCTAGTCACCATCCTATGAGGGTGTGGAATTCCCTTCATGATATGTGAGGGATGGAACTATTATTAGGTTAACATGGTAATCGGGCTTGTTCATGAGAATGAGTATGGGTATATTTCCCCCACATAGATTCTTATTGTAGAAATACAACTAAAACTGTATGAGATTTGTTTGGTTGGTCTTAGGTGTTGTAATGGAACCACAAGATCAATATTGTCTATTTATTTACATTATTAAATTTATATATATATATATCACTTCTTTATGAACTTACACATAATTAATATGTTTATAGACAACATTAGTTACTGCCTACTGATTTTTAGTCACAGCCTTCTTGGGTTGTCGGCTGGAACTCAAGAGGTTTTTATGGGTTTATGACTGGATACGGGAATGTCTCTCTGATTTCTTCATGATATAGTCCATTATGGAAGATCACATAAAATTGGTACCAGGATAACACTCATGAAAAATTTTATAGTCATTTAGTTATGTTTATATTTTTTTCTTGTGATATTTTTAGACAAAGTTTTCTACTATGATCCCATTATACACATATAAATTTCATTTTAATATAACAAGATTTTTGATTATTTATATATAATTACACAGGATGTCTATTCGCATCTTATTTCCTGTTGCAGATATGATTTCCTCTTTTTTACACTAATGTTTCTCTCTAATATTTTTCTATATTCTTCCCACAATACCACAATTTACTTATGTTGTTAGTTGGTAGCCTCTAGAATATTTTTATGCACACCTAAGGTCATGCAGATATCATTGGTATATCATCGATTAGTGACCATAGAGAGTGGGATGTTACAAAGTCATATTCAAGAACTTTTTATTTTATCAAACTATTTTGTCATAGTAAATAGGTGATATGGAATTTTCGGAACATGGTAAGGAACTCATTCCTTAAAATGATCTCCCCAAGTATATGGGAATTCCATGTTGATAATTTTGATATTGTTGTTATTATTTTTCTTATTTTACTATTAACTTATTTTCATCTTGAGAGAGAGGCATTATTATGGGATTTATGATTTATGGGATTTTATCTCATGGATTGAATGGTATGAGGAAATTTTTTCATGGATTATTGACGACATGTATGATTTACATGTCATCTTAATGATTTATAATTTTTATTTACTCTTATTAGGTCACATGATTGTTATTTAAAATGTCCAAATTCATTTTATATGGTGTTTCCTAATATAAATTTTATGGTTCCATCTTACTTAACTAATTTATAAATGAAGTAAAATCATTTTATATGATAACTTTCCTTGATTATTATGTGGTTTCATCTAAATAATATTCCTATAATATCCTCATAAGTGTTTTGATCAAAAAATAACTTGTAAACTTTATTCTAACCGATCCTCAATTGTGAAAATTTATGGTTATAGTAAATGGTCAAAACATTATTCCATGATCACATGCATATATTAACATGTATCACCATTGGAATAAAAAATAAATTCAAATTTCTATGTTTTTTCTCATGCTGATATTAATAAATATCATATTTACATAGACATTCTTATCAAATTTAGGTCAATTTATAGAGGAAAAGCATTGTTATATGGATCCTATTTACATATTGTGGGCATTTATGTGTATATTAATATTGACCATATTTTCGTGTAGTTTAGTATACTAAGAGTTCCCAAGATTTTAGATCTCTAAGATACAATATTTCTAAAATATTATATTGTTATTAATGTTATAAAATTCCTTGAACTATGATATTGAAAATTATAACAATGATGTATCCTGATGTGGGTTATAGTATGCATGATCCTCTCTAGGGAATGGGTAAATTGGGGTAGAGAGAGATACATATTTGACATTCCCCTATTATGTGTAGTGTATAGAAAAATATGATGTAATTCCTATTGTGAAATTAAATTTCAATGATGACTTTGGTAATTTCTGTATGAAATGAAAATCTCTATTCCTTGTTGGGTTATTTCTAACACGAGAGTTGGTAGGGTATTTAATATTTTAGCATATGTGTGATACCATTTTAATGTCTGAGAATAGTGACTGGACATTTTTTTTGTCTCAATATTCCAATGGTGAGAAGAAAAATGAGTTGAGTATGTTCTTGTAGAATGTAGATGGAATGATTATATGGATATTTATAGTTATGTATGTGTATAAGAATCATATAGTTGGTGTTCTAATTTATTTTTTTCCCTATGATGTAGAAATATAGATTTGTATATTGCTGAGAGGAGTGTGGTGTCCATGGATAAAAATATACTCTTAATATTTTTTAGTTGAGTTTTGTGTTATAAGTATAAGATAATAGTGGGGTTAGCACATGATGGTGACATAATAATAAATAAGAAGTATGTAAAGGCTTTATATAGAGAAGAACTCATGGGAAGTTCTTCCAAATACCTAGAATTTATTTATTGATTTCCTATGTTCAATATACCTAGATTCTATCCTTGTAATGGATATTTGTACTTGGATTTAAATTGGTATGGTTAGATGTATGCCAAACCATGTTAGTTGGGTGATCTTATGTAATTAAATCTGGAATGGATTGATAATGGATATATTCTTCTGGTTTGTTAGATATTTTGAAGTGGTTAGTGATCATGTAGTTTTCAATGACATGACTGGGATGTCCTCAATTGTTTTAGAAATAATTATTTGAGTTAGGAGATATCATCTAGATGTTATTTCCATGAATTGAGAATGGTTATCTATGTTAAATATTTTCAGAGCCTAGGTTTAATGGGTTATGGATTAAGAGTGTCATGGTATACTGTGTAGTGGATCAAAACTATGATGTACATATTATGGGTATGCATGGGGGGTGTTAGTTGTTATTCACCATTGTGAATGTTTAAATGAGATACTCCTTTAGCATGAACTATATGTATGAATATTTTAGCATATATTGTGTGAGGGTTTAGTGAAACCTAAGATTAGCCTTATGGAGGTAATTTTGGTGTCGAAACCGATGTGTATAGTTTTGGATAGCCTTTGTGTGATGTATCAATCCATGATTATGAGAAATATAGGGTTTATGGAGTTAGAGTTTATTTATTTACAAGAATATAATGGTAAATTCATGATAAAAATGGGGCAATTAAGCTGGTTTCAAGTGATACTCCTAGTTTTCTTATATACCATTTTTGGATATATGTATTTGGTATCTATAGCCCTACTAGAGTTAGGAATTTATGATTTTATTATATTTTATAGTTCCATCATGGAATTATTAATTTACCTTGACTATGTGAAGCGTGATCATGGGTTTCTAGGGATATCAGTGGAATATTTTCTATGACATGGTTGGGGAAAGGTATGTGAAACAATTCTTGATTAACAATGGAATGGGATAGTGGATCATTAAGACTAATATTTAAACTAGTAAGAGAAATATTGTCTTCGATGCATTACCTGATGGTTATTTTTCTTTAAAATATATCTCATGGGTTATTCCTAATGCATGCGATATGGTATATATAATAGATGAAAAACTAACCTTGGGTCAGGAGGAATTTAATAATGCAATGAATGTTATCTCATGTGAGAGACTAGTGGTGACATTGTGTCTAATATTTGAGCTATTGTGTGATGTCCATTGCGACTGGGGAGGCAATGAGGGGTTGAGACACTATGTTTGGTAGATATATAATCAAAAAAAGTTCCTCAGATATAAAAATATGAGCACTGTATTTATTATATGTTTCTAGAAAATCTTTGAAGGAAACATAGATGATCAAATGTGAGTTCTACATAGTGGTGAGAAGGGTTGTGGACCTTGGGATAGAACCCTCAAGACCATATTTTTGGTGGATATTTAAAATAAATAAATAAACAGTTGGGTGGGGAATGTTGTAGTTAATAAACTCCTGATAAGAGATCTAGTTGATAACATTTTAATGAAACATTAGTGGAGATCAATATTTCCAATGTAGGGATAATGATGGGTATCAGGAAGGATCCTAATAATTTATAGATAATAAAAAATTAATATATTGGGGATCACACCATGGACTATTAGTGTGGTTGGTTTTTATTTGGAGTAGTTTTCATTGAGATTTGGGAGTAACAGTTTGATAAGCTCAACCATAAGGTTGTTAGTGTTTTTTAAAAAGGAACCAAGAATTCAAATCAGTTAAATGGAGTGGATTAATTTTGTAAGAATGATTTTTTATATCCACTAGATATGAGTTTACAGTAAATTGGTGTTATAGAGTTTGTTTATTAAAAGTAGGTTGGTGAGTGACCATGTCTACGAGACTTTACGGCTATGGATTATCATGAATATTTGAATTAAAGGAGCATTAAATTTATAATTATTCTTAGGAATGATACTATAATTTCTAATAAGAATAATCTGGTGAGAAATGGAATGGTGTAGATTACTGGCAACAACTAGTGAGGTTTTATGTTAGTATTTTATAATTTCTAGAATTCCCCAATAAATAAGGAATATTGGTTTAGTTGGTGGAAATAATTGACTCAAAAGTGAGTGGTCTGGTAAGTTTTTCATATGAGAAGCTGGTGTTGGTTCAATGTTGGTAAAAAAATGACCATCAGAGGGTCTGCTGTTTAATTTGTGCATCGAGGAATGTGAACATGATAGTTCATGAAAGATGCATTTGGTTGATTTTTGTGGTAATTAGGATAAGTGCTTGGTACACAGGTTATTTTGATCAATTCCCAGTCTTATTTGATTGATGGATGGTCTAAGCAGAAAATTTGAATCAAAGAGGACATTTTACAATCATAAATACATAGTATTAGTGGTTTATAGTAGAAAATCTCTATTGTAGAGGATTTAACCTATATATTTTCTAGACTCTAGGGAATTAGTGATGTTTAAGTTGGATCCCATAAAAGGGACTTACAATTATTTTCATTTTATCTTGTGAGGGATGGAATATACCATGAGTATCTAGAGTACTTATGAAAAAGTTCATTCAAATAATGTGTCAATGTTATATGATTCAGGGGAAACACCGATTTATTTCTTTTTCAGGGGTTGAACCCCATTTCAATTCTTGTTTTATGTGGAGAATTCTATTTTGTTTCATATTTCAGTTGGTGTAACCTAATTTTATCTCATGATTAGAGGATCAACCATGTGATTAGTAATAGTGGAGACTTAGGTTGGGACATCAATGAATTAAGAATTGAGGTAATTTAACATCATGAACCGTGAGTACAAATACAACCTAGTTTGTGGGGTCATTAGTAAGAATATGAGATTGAGGTATACACATCCATTGTAGAGTTTACTATTTTAATTCTTCAATATAGTTAACTGGGACCACGTAGTGAGATAGTTCCTGTAGTTAAGGTGTCATGTAACCTTATCTCTAAACAAGATATTATTGTGAGAGTGAGAATCAAACATGAAGGATAAGTTCCCAAATTAGTTTTTTCATGTGTTGAATGTCATTATAGAATGAACCTTAATGAAAAAATGTAGAATTTTAGAGAAGTTTTAAACCCCTATAATTATTCTTGATTGGAAACCCCAATAATGTTTTATGAATTTCTTATATTTTTCTTTTTTTAATGGTTTTAGGGTATGGAAGTAGTTTTATAAGTGTTTTGTGACATGGTTTAGTGGGTAAAAGTTTTCACCATAACATGATTCATGGGGTGAATATTGAAGAAATTCATGATGTGGATTCTTAGGGAAGTGTTTTTATTTCATGTAAATTTATAGGAACATTATTTTATAGGGTTATATAGATATTTGGGTCTAAATAATGGGTTCTTTTGGGGATACTCTTACATACAATTATCATGTATTACAAGTTCTTATTGGTGGATTTATTTATCCTCAGATATTACAAGTTGCATTATAGATTTTTTTTTTCCAAGATTCGTGTAATATATTTTGTGATATAGGGATAGTTATAATGTGTTCGAGAAGAATAATATGGGCTTGTGGTTTTTTGGGATTTTTTTTAACAAAATCTAGTTATGAAATTTTTTGTGACACTATGAAAAATAATAGACATGCCCCTAGGTTGTGATATAAGGAACACTCATGGTGTGAATGTTTGTTTAATGTTGTGAAGTTCTCATGGTAAGTGTTTCAGGTATTTTAAAATGGGGGAATGACCTTAGATACCTCAAAATAATCCCTCTGTACTCCTTTAAATGAAGTTGGATAGGAGTTTTGGGATTGGGGTTTTATGAGTTCCTCAAAACTCATTAACTAGAATATTAGGGAATAATTTTTTGGTATTGACCCTTCTCAATAAGATAACATTTCATCAATTCTTAAATTAATTATTTCTTCTCTATTTCTTATTCTCATTCTGAAAAACCCATATATTGTGATGATAGAATCTGATTTATGGATCTTGGCTCACTTGGTTTAATTTGGGGACGGTTCTTGGTGATTTATATTGTTTTCACTTGTGGTTTTTAGTCTATATTTTGCCTTGAAATTATTATATCATTTTTTATTCCATTAATTGTGTGGTTTTAATGACATTAAATGAGTTAAACATATAATTAAATTATATAACTTAATTCATTGAGAATAAATTATGAGACAACCCCATGATTTGTCTATGAACACTAATTGAAAGGAAAAATTATTGGATTCTGTAACATGGTCTTCTATTAATGGAAATTATTTTATAAATAAAAATGTGGATGAATTTTTATTTAATTATTGTAATAAATTAATCAATTATAAAAGAAGAATAGTGATTATTAAAAAGAGTTAAGGATAATTTAGGATTGGTGAAAATATTTGTTTTGGATAAAATTGTAAAAATGGATTTTAATGAAACAATAAAGGATTAATTAGATGGGGATTGAATATATTTTTTCCCTTATGGAACGATTTTAGGATTTGGTGTTGCATTGGGTATGTATTTCATTGATTCATAGATGAATTTTCCTCTAGGTGAGTTCCATTATTTTAGGACATGTATATTTCATTGGTTGTAGCTTTTTTTCTTGGATATGTATACTCCCCTAGATGTGACTATTGTTTTAAGATGGGTATATTTCCATGAGTTTGATTTGTTTCTTTCAAGACATGTATATTTCTCTAGGAGGAATTTTTATCATGGGTATGGGTAAATTTCCAACCAATGGATGCCTACAATTTAGAGACATATGACACTTGTTGTCGTAGATATGGTTAGTCTCAAGTGTTATCATTGAACCTGAGTGTCAATAATATCTATTTAATTAGTTTCTTCTATAATAAAAAATATTTATATATTTTTTACTTCATTATAAACATATTAAGATTATATAAATTTATTTATGTTGTTTTTGTTGTTCTACTGAGCTATACTCACACCCTTGGAAGAATTCTATTTTGTACCTAAGAAGATTTTATAGATGTAGGACTGGGAAAGGGGAATTCCCTATGACTATTACATGATTTGGAATTCTATGGTTTATAATGGGAGTCTGGTATCAATCTAGAATATAGGTTCTTTTTTTGAGTCATTTAGTTTTGTTTATTTTTTTCTTATAAAAATATTTGTGTATATAGTGCACCACTATGTGACTTCATGAAATGTGTATATTGTTAATTTTTTTATAACATGATTTTTGATTATTTATATTGTACATAAAAGATTTATGTATATTTTATATTTCTATATACTCATATTATTACCCCTATTTATTAATTTTTTCACTTTAATATGTGGGTATAATCATCTTACCATGACACTATAGACCAATGCCTTTTGTCGGAATCTCCTATAATACAAGGAGGCGCACCTGAGGTCTTATAAAGATATCTTTTCAGACACTAATAAGTGGTTGTATATTTGGAGACACTATAACATGGTGACAATATTTTTTACATCCCCATCCATATGATCTTATATCTTTTAATATGTTAAAATTTTCTTTTATTCAAATTTACAAAAAATTAATGAATATTTTTATTATAGAATATAACTTTTTCTAGATTCTTTATTGAATATTTTGTGTTGCAGGAAAAAACATAATCCAAAAAACCATATGTATGACCATTATATTAATTTTTTCATTTTTAAATATAATAATAAGTATATATGTTAATAATACTTATTTTCTGATTTTATTCTTTTCAATATCCTATTAGGTATCTAACTCATAATTACTTTTACTTTTACAAGAAAAATAATTATCTAGACACAATAGTATATGAGTATTATATTTTATATTCATCATTATTTTTCAATTTTCATATATGTAATTCAATTATAAATAAACTATTATTTATGTATAAAATTATAGGGAGGAGGGATAATGTGTTTTCACAGGAAGCGGGACCTTCTGTTTATTGAAACTACACTTTCTAGTCAATATTCTTAGTGGAACCAGGTTTTAGGAACTCCCTTCCTCAACTATGTTTACTAGGAGCAAGAATTTTTTATACCCCTTCCACTACATAAATAAAAATAAATCTCAAACACATACACATAGAATTTAAAACCATTGGATATAGAAATAATTAAATAACAATAATTAGGAAATAATTGGATGAAATAATGTACTTTTGATGAGTTTTCTAAAATGATTGATAGAAGGACTAAAAAATTATTTATATTCAGTGGAAGAAACCACAAATTACATGAAAATGAATCTACAGTTAGTATAAATACATTACATGTAATATACTATCATAATTATTTGATTCACTATATACTTTTTGATACATTGTTATTGATTAAGATTCATAGAACTTGTCCGCAATAAAATGTATTAAAGGGCTTAATATCCTTTTATAAATTTCTTTATTTTGTTTCCAAGATTCTATTGCATACCAAAACTCATGGATAATCATGGTAACTTTTGATATCCACTATCCAATTGACATCATTCACATGAATCTATAAATATATCTATACACATCATTCTTTTAAAATATATATTTATATAGACATTATATACCTCCTTAACACCATTAGATGGTATAAAAATTTTATTGTTCCAATTCTATGGATAATTTCCAATTGTTTTAACATCTCATTGTTCCAACCATCAACAGGTGCTTGAAATTTTGGAGGAAAAAAATTCCACTATATAAACATCCTTTTAACTAAATCATTCCTTTACATTCTAATAAAATACCTAATGAAGACTTGTTTTTTAGAAACCATGGGAAATCTCCAACACATTTAAAAATATATTTCCTTTATCTTTCATAACATGTAGTATTATCCATCCTCATATCATTCACCCATGTCCCACTAAATCACTATACTGCCTCATAATTTCTTGGAAAAGGGATTTTGGGAAAATGTCTACTAGATTTTGGTTCTTGGGATAATTTGTATATATTTATATATATATAATTTTATCCTCAAGAATATTCCAAATTTTGGGGTACATCTGGTTTATATGGTTGATCATTTCATGGGAAACTAGATTTTAATCTAATTTTATCACACTAATATTATCATAGAATAATATTCCATCTTTCTGATTGCTTTCATGTTACTTTAAAAAATGCATAAACCATACCAACTACTCCAAAAATTAATTTTCATCCATATATTCAACATATATTGTTTATAAATTAATGATCCTATACATCCTTGATAACCAACTTATCACTATCCCCACATAGGTAAACACAAAACAAGTCATGCCCTATCGAGTATCTTTGTCTCCATTGAAGTATGCTTCCAAAAGATCTTATAATGGATCTTAATCTCACAAAAATTGACAAACATGTATCATTCTATTCTTGTAATGTATTCTTCAATTGATGGATTCTCAGAGTTTCTTTCTGATGTTTTACATAAAGTTTCATATAACTCCCTCAAAAAAATCAAAATTTAGTTGAGTGAAACCATTATATAAATAAAATCGACTAATAATGATAATGGAATTTTCTCCCTGTACAATCTCTATTTTAAATTAACGTTTTATATTCCATGTAAAATTTGAACTATCTGGAAAGAGTTGTTGATATAGTATTTCATCTATCCCTTTTGACCATTTCATAAATCTTTTGGATATAGAACTTCTATGATAACACCAAAAACCCAACTCCATTATTCCTTTTAATCCACATTTTGGAGATTTTATTATCATGTTGACGATCGTTATTTTTGAATATTCTTGAAATCATACAATTCAGATCCTCAATCCATTAATTTATTGAAACCTTTCAAAATATTTCATTGATAAAAGAAAGAGTTTTGATGAATATTCCTTCATCAAATTTTTTTCAACAATAATAAAAATCTACATTTCACCAATCGAATCTGTATGTTGATATTAATCCATGAAATTTCTATTTCCAATATCCTATTGCATTCTTCAAGATATAGATACTTTTCATCATCCCAACAACTATGTTCTATTTTCCATCATTAAAAACCCCATCAATTGCTTCATGTAAATTTATTCCTCTATGTTTCTATGAAGGAAATTATTATTTACATCTATCTCATTGAGATACATATAGAAGGATTCTATCATTCATAAAACCATCTATATAGTTGTATATTTATATAATTTTGAAAAAAAATTAGAAGTAAAATCTTTACATTTTTTCAATTCCATTTACCACCAACCATTCATTGAAATTATTCATTCCATGAGGCTCTTTCTTCTATTGGTAATCCTAAATATTCTATCATTATTTTTTCAAATCATATAAATTTGATAAATCTATAGTTATATTGGATTTCAATGAGGACAACTCTTCATCCATTTCTAACTTCCCATGTATCATGTCACCACATTTCATCACTTCATTATGGAATCTGTGTTCCATTATATATATATATATATATATATTAAAATATTAGAGTTCAAATATACCATAAACTTCATGGCTAGTATTCTAATTCTAATTGATCTCCTCATCTTTATTTCATTTCCTAGAACACTCAGATCTAATCAATCTTTTGTATCCACTACATCCAGTACACCCCCTTGATCATCAAATTTCATTTATCATTTTTGAATATTTTTCACCGGTATCACCATTAGGCTTTTTGTTCATCCGACATTCTCATTTTTTATCTTCATAAGTTTTTATCAAATAGAATTATTAATAAGATCAACATAGACATAAATATTTGATTAACTTTATTTAAATTCTACCACTTCAAAATTCATGTCCTTCAATAGAACCTTCACATTAAATTGAACATCTCCACATCATAGGATTTGTCTCATATTACCATAGAATTATCAAAATCCAAAATTGTATATTTATATCCAATGAGAGATCATGAATTGGATTTTACATTGAGCTTTTCATGATCCATATAATCAACATGAACCTATTTAAAACATAATATGAATTTATGGAGGACAACTAAAAATAATTTATTGGTATATAAATCCTCTAAAATTGAATTCCCAATCACCAATATTAGACTTTTTTTGATAAAATATATAGCTATGTTGAGTTCCTTTTCATAAATTTTCTTAGACAGTTCTGCATGAAACCTCAAGTATAATCCTTCACCAATAACTCTTAATTTATTTTCCTTCTTCAATGTTATGCTATGTTGTTCTAGGAATTGTGTTTTCATGCCTTATTCCATTATTTTAGGTGATCTTTCAAAATTTGTGATTGGTGTACTCACCCCCATTGTTAGACCATATACATTTCATATTTGGTCTACATTACCTTTATTCCATGATGTTACATTATAATTACTCTCAAAATAATTGAGAATAATGATTAAAAATGTAAATAAAAACTTTTCTAGAATTTCTATTAATAACATTAGCATTGTATAGAGAACCGCAATGAGATTGGACTGAGGTAGGTCCCCAAATATATTTGTGGTCTAGTTCAAACATATAAAATCATTGATTCTATCCATCTAAATTATGCGACACCCTTCATTATTTTCACATAACATAACATTTTGATGTTATAATATGTATATGATTAACATTTAGTATTACTTCAATTGTTATAATAGTAAACAAATCAAGGAGGTTACTGGGCCAACAATTCCAAACTTTTGGTTAATCAAAAGATAAATAATATATAATTTTAGTTACCTTGGAACTTCTAGTTTGGTAAATATTTCCATCCTTTTATCATTATGAAACTACCATGGATCCTCATGTAACCATGTATACTCCATTATAATTAGAGGTTTCATATCCTTCCTCCATGATTTATAAAAATTATTTGTGATTATTCTTAATATATGAAATTTGTCTTACTTTAATTAGGTTAAACAATCCACTAATATATATTTAGATATTGAAATATTATTTTAAAAAAAATTAAAGGGATCTATAATCCTAAAATTATATTTTACATACCTCAAAGATAAATAATTGGAAATTATTTTTGTCCAAAAATATTCAATGAATGTAATCTCGAGAGTCAATACACCAAGCTTAAACTAAAGTGATAACACTCATCAACAATCTACTTTCACATTTCATTTTACTAATGAAATATAAAATTTAGGAAGTTGATCAATATCCAGACTTTTCCTTCTGAAATATTAAATTCTTATATATTTTTATGTATTAAGAGAACAACCAGAATGTATTAGGACTTCCCATTGATGATGTAATTCCTTAATTATTTAATTAAATACATCTTCAGAGATAAGATCTATCTTTATATAATACTTAATAACTTATTTTTCCATTATATTCAAACTCTACAACATTAATTAAATTAGTATGAGTGAAAAAAAATTATTCTAAAAAATCTCACCATCATCTATTTTAGCTACTATGAAATCATATTGAATTCATTAATTTGATATTCTTCTAGTTGTCCTCCCAAAAACTATAGGCTGAAAACCAGTGAATGTTAAAAACATTTTTATGCATCATTAGTTCCATGTACATATCCACCATATCTTTCACGAGGAATACGATTTTATTCACTTCAGGAATGTTAATGTAAATAATCAATTCCAATGACATTCCCACAAACACAATTTCTATTTTTTCCATGTGTTTCAATTCTTCCTTCTCCATATTATCTATATACACACAACCCTAAGTGATATTTATATGATATTTCAAATGAGATGATCCTCTATCTATATTGTCTATTTGAAAAAATTCAGTTCCTGAAACATATATAAGAAATTACTCCATTATGATGATAACATACCCTCCATTTATAGTAAAACTCCCACTAAAAAGGAAATACCATCAACATGAGAGAGGGAAAAATCTGAGTTACCAAAACTGAGATGAGAAAATAACAGAACTATAATATTTGATACCACTTATAAGGATGTGAGATAACATGTTTTCACCAGAACCAAGACCTTCTTTATATCATAAAATCACACAACAAAGGTTTTACATAGCATAATCCAGTCCTTAAAAACTACTTTAATTGAATATGTGTTTGTAAAGTAGGATTTTTTGGAACCCTACCAACTAAATAATTACAAACTCACACACCAAATCAAAGTAAAATCATATTAAGATACATATAAATCAATATAATTTAAAAAAAAATTGAATAACATTAAGAATGAAATAGTATAGGGGATTAACATGTTTTAGATGAGTTATCCTACATTCATTGGATAAACACTGCTTCATTCATTATATTCACCGAAAGAACACAAAATTTTTGTGTCACTGGAAAAATATTTTGTTAGAAAAACTTATAGAAATGATGATTGTGTAATTCAATGGTTCACTATATAATTTTTTTGTACACTATATTTGATTAGAATGCAATGTTCTTGTCACTTTTTCATTATTCTCAAGTTCCCAATATCAATTTCTATAAATTTTAGCAGGTTTCCCTCGTTACACTATAGTTTAAAATTCATGGATAAGCCTCCATTTGGAGGGTTAACTTTTGATCTCTATTAAAACTTTGAAATTAACTAATTCCATTGATAAATATCACTGAATACATCATTATATAAATAACTCAAGTTCACGAAAAAATATAAAAAAAATTCAATACCACATGATTATATGATCATTCGATGGTTCCCTTTCCCCATGGATAGTATACACATCCAAAAAAATCTCATCAATTCATTCATCATGTAACACATGAAATTTATGTGAATTAACATACATTAGATAAGCATCAACTATACTGAAACAAGTCTTCACAAAATATTAGAAATACCATAATAACATTCATTCAAAACGTGACATAATATCTCATTGTAACGACCTAAGGTTTTCTAAATGGAAATTTCTATCATATAAATATTTCATATAATCACATTAAATCACAACATAATGAACTACTATGTTCTATGTTACCTTTAACAATAATTTTTTCACATCTATGTTTGGGATTTAGAAAATCCTACATACATGGTTGTGATCAGTAAGTACTTTTGAGTCTGATAAGAAAAACATAATTTTTGGTTAATAGTACGCTAACCTTATAAATATTATCATAAATTTATGAATACTTATATACCCTAATGAATATTAAATATAGCTATGATATTATAAAAATAATATTCAATTGAAATTATGATGTACCTATATTTTGGAATAAGTAGACGAATGTTTAAAAACTGGTTTTTTAATAATAAATTATGATTTTAATTAAATATTAAATTAATAAAATTTAGATTTTTTTGAAAAATTAATTTCATTTTTGGATTCAACAAGTCAAAAATTGGTTTGGGAGAATTTTTCATAATTTTCTGAAATACATTAATTTTTATTGAATAGTAAAATACATTAATTTACCTTATAAATACATTATAATTTAAATCCCCTATTCCAAAAATAAAAAAGTGATTTAAGCACCCAAATCTCTAACTGAAATTCATTTATGAATATTATAGGTATTTTATTCATCACTATTGCTGGTTTTGAGGGAAAATAATAAACTACTGATTAAAAAATTATGAAAACCCTCCTCTCCTCCACTATAACCCCCCCCCCTCACTCCCTCTTCCATTCACTCCTATCAAGCCTTGTTACATGACAATATTATGACTAAATATCTCCCCAAGATCCTCCACCATTTCCAAAGGCCCCTATTTTCATAAAAACACCAAAATCTCTTCCCTTAATAGGTTCTCAAAGGACGAAGACTCAAGAGGTAAATTTCTCATTCCAGTTCTTTCATTTCATTAAGTTCATTTCCTTTTTGTTTCTTTCCTCAACCCCTTCAACCAATTGGTATGATAACTCTAGTAAAATACATGTAATGTAATTCTATTATGATAACGGTATACTTCATTATCTTCTCTTCTTTCCCCATCTTTTATTTGAATTAAATGAAGGCACTGTTTGAGATGTCCTAATTTAGCACATTCAAGGACAAGAGTATATCAATATCTATTATCATATTTAATTTTGGCCATGAAACCATATTTTTTATTGTTTAACCAGATTATTATTCATTTAATATATCATTGTTTTGGTTATGTAATCCTTTTTTACAAATGGCATTAAGTTATAAAGAAAAATATGTTCACTATAATCAAACCGACTCATTAAAAAAAATGGTTGTCACTAAGGTTTTATATAAAAATAGGACTTCACTCTATAAGTAATCAGATTATATTTGAAACCCTTTAATATACTATATATTCACTAATATAATATAAATTCAATTCTAGACAACCACTTTAATCATACATTTTCATCCAAACATGAATATAAGTGAACTGGTCATTAAAACCAAGTATGAAAATGATCCTAAACAATGAAATTGAACATTATAACCAATCAAAATGGACTTGAATAAACCAAAATGGTTATAAGAAATAAATAACATATAGAATAGTTTATGGATTTATTAATTAATAAACCCAATTTGTTTATTCGGTTTATTAACAACAAGTTGATAACACCACCAGATTTAAGGTAAAGTATCCTCTCCATTTCTCTCTTAATCAAGATTTTCCTCTATGATATTCCTTTTTTATGTGAAATCCTAAATGATGGGTTATGTTTTTAACCTACCCTGTAATTCAATCAGGATGTATAAGTGATGAGAACCCCCATTTATATCTCACCAATCCATCTTAGGTAAACTCGACACCATGCCAATAAACCGTACCAAAATCTACCCAAATACCTTTTATTATTTCAGGTCACCTTATCATTATTTATATCAAAATAGAGTTATATTATTAGTTTATGTACCTATTCTAAATTTATTGCAGTTTTAAAAAAATTAATTTATGTAGACCCTTTAATCACTTTGTTTTCGGGATATAAATGTATTTAAAATATTCCCTCCTTAGAACTTTCCGATAAGCGAACATGTTTTAAGGGAACTTCCCAAATTTTTAACCAATGTAAAGTGAAATATATCCTCTATTGTAAGACACCATTGTATTTATGAAATCATTTTTTTACTAAAACCTTCTTGTATCAATTATCGGTTTATATAAAATATTTTCCTCTTTTCTATTTAAAATCTCTATAGTATTTTCCTTAAAACTGCACAAAAAGTTTTTAATGCAAATGTATCTCAAATACAATTCTTATATTCTGTAACATCTATTTGAAACCTCCTACTATTATATATGATTGTTTTACCTTATGATTTTCCATATATGTTCTATCCCTTTCTATCATAGACACTTTCATGATACGCTCATTGGTTATTCGTTATGTCATGATTGTGGTACCCAATTATATCCATGGGTAAGATTATGTTTATGTATGGTTGATTATATATGAGAATTTAAGTGGAAAAAATATTCATGAAATTGTTGAGATTGGTACAACTACATAGCACTCTAATGCATTGGGTAATGTTAGGTCTCATGAGATGCGATGTGAAAAGAGACTGGGGGTTAGCCTTGACCAATACTAAAATGGGAAATAGGATTGGAAGTTAACCTTGATCCATACTAAAATGGGAAATGAGATTTTCGATTATACTTGACCCATACTAAAATTGGAAATGGGATTTGTGGTTATCCTTGACCCATACTAAAGACATGTTTTATGGTTCTGCAACATTTATATGATGACATGTTTATATTGATCCCATGCTTATATGATATGATTTTATATGTTCCATTCTTTGGATATCATTATTTCATGTATCCTAACTCATGTGCTTAAGACATATCCTTATGTTCAATCCCTTACTAGGATTTTTAGCTCATCCATTTGTTCATGGGGTCCCCAGGGTACCCTATGAAGATGTAAGGGCTCAAAGGATGTTAGGTGCTCTTTATGGAGATTAAAAAAAGAAAAGTTTTTAGCCAATTGTTTTATATTCTATGTACCTTGTCTTCCAAGACACTATACTTAACAATCCATGAATTTCAATCTGATGTATAATTATTCTTATAAATCATGTAATGTTATGTGTAAAAATCTTGGGTCACTATAGTTGGTTTTAGAGTATGGTCTTGTTGTTTTTGGAGATTAGGAATATAGAACATTAGTGAGAACATTAAGGATGAGACAAATTATAATAAAACACCCCTATGTTTGGGTAATTATAGAGTTGGTGTTTTATCAAGAAAATACATCCCTCTCGGGAATAGATATACCTAGGAGTGAAAACTCTGACAAAGTGTTTTGGGCTTGACCTGGGTAATCCTGGTACATAAAAATAGGCCTTTCTACACTCTTGGTATTGACACTCACATAGGATATGATTTGGTAGATTCATGAGCATTGTAAAAACCGTTATTAAGGGACAAAAAAATACCATATGTATATAAGTTAAGAAATAAATTGAGGATAACCTAGATTTAAACCTATGGATTCACAAGTTATGATATACTTATTATTTACAAGTGTAAGGAGGAAGATGAATATCCTTTAGAATCATAATATCAAGTGTGTATATTGTTGCCCTGTGAGCAAGCATATCTAGCTCAAATGATTGAGACAAAGGATAGAATCATGCTTGACGACATGCCCATCATGAGGGATTAAACTGATGTATTCTATGAAGAGTTATTTGGTCTTGATCCTGACCAAGAGTTCGAGTTCTAAATTGAACTTATTTCGGGTTATTTTCCTATATCAAAGACACCATACACAATGGCCACTAGAGAACTAGTAGAGTTGAATAGGAAGTTACAGGAGAATCTGGAGAAAGGTTTTATATGCCTGAGTGCTTCACTGTGGGGTGAGCCAGTCCTATTCATTAGGAAGTAGGAAAAATCAATGAACCTCTTTATTTATTATTTTGAGCTTAATAAAATCATGATAAATAAAAAGTATCCCCTTACATGGATATATGACTTGTTCGATCAGCTTCATGGGGAAAATTATTTCTCTAAGGTGGACCTTTGGTCGGGATATCACCAATTAAAGGTGAAGAAATAAGATATTCCCAATATTTACTTTTGAATGAGGTATGGACACTATGATTTCATAGTAATTCCCTTCAGACTCACTAATTATCCATCAATTTTCATGTATTTAATGAATAGAGTCTTTAGAGATTACCTTGACAAATTTTTGGTAGTCTTTATTGATGATATTCTGATATAATCTAAGGGCATGGAGGAGCATGAGGAGCATTTGAATACTGTGTTAAATAATTTACAAAGGGAGAAGTTTTATATAATGTATAGTAAATGTTAGTCCTGGATAGAGGATGTATCATTATTGGGGCATGTTATCCCTAGTGAAAGGATATCTATATACCCTTCCAAGACAAAGGAAATTGAAGACCGGCCCATGCCAACATCCGTAATGAAGATCCATAGTTTTCTAGGACTAGGAGTGTATAATCAATGATGTTTGAAGAAAATTTCATGATTTTCAAACCCAACTTCCAAGATTTCATGTAAGGGAGTAAAGTTTTTCTAGAAATTGGAATATGAAAACTTTTTCAAGGAGTTAAATAAGAGGCTTATCACTGCACCAGTACTCACACTCTCAATAAGTGGAGAACTAATTGTGGTGTACAATGATTCCTCAAAGAAGTTCATAGGATTTGTGCTTATGAGAAATGATAATGTTATATCCTACGCATCAAGGAAGCTGAAAATCCATGAGCTAAATTATCCCATGCATGATATGGAGTTGGCAGTGGTGATCTTTGTGTTGAAAATCTAGCGGCATTATCTCTATAGGGAGAAGTTTGAGATATATAATGATCAAAAGAGTCTAAAATATATATTCACACATAAAGAGATTAATATGTTCTAGAAAATATGGATATATCACATCAAGGATTATGACTGCTCAATACCATACCATACCGGTAAGGGAAAAAGGTAGCAGATGCTCTAAGTAGAAAGGATCCTACATATTTGTCAATAATGATAATTTAAAAGGATGTGATATTTTTAGATTTTATGAGGATCAATATGGGAATCATTAAGGTAGGAAAAACATCAATCCTCTCTCAAATGATCACTCAACTATCTCTCATGTAGAAAATAAAGGATGATCAAAAAAATATGTGCAACTTCTGAAAAACGTGGAAGCTATCAGAAATGGGAAATCCCCTGATTTCATGATTGATGAGGAAGGATTTGTTTTATTTGGGTCAATATTATGTGTATCATATGATCTATATATTAAGAAGGAGCTTCTGAATGATTAAAATATCTCTACATTCCTTATCCACCTATGGAGAACAAAGATGTATCGATATCTTCTAGAATACATTTGGTTGGACAATATGAAAAAGGAGATTGCTGAATATACATCAAAGTTCCAGGTATGTTAGAATGTGAAGTATGAGAGGAAAAAGTCTAAGGGGATGATGAAACCACTACCCATACCAACATGAAAGTGGGAGAACATTACCATGTACTTTTTCACTGGACATACAAGAACATCCATTGGAAACAATGCTATATGGGTCGTTGTGGATCGTATTAAGAAGGAATCTCACTTTATCGCGATTCAATAAGAGTTCTCATTGAATCAACTTGTAGGGATTTACATCAATGAAGTGTTAAGGATGCATGTAGTACCACTATCTATTGTACTGATCATGATCTAATATTCACCTCGATGTTCTAGAAAAGTATCCAACATGCTCTAAGCACTAAATTGAACTTCAAAATGGCTTATAATCCTCAAAAGGATGGCCAATATGATTGAAATATTCATACATTAGAAGATATTTTGGGAGAATGTTCGGTGGACTTCAATAGAGAATGGGACCAATATCTTCCATAGGCTGAATCATCCTAAAACAACAATTTCCAATCGAGAATCCAAATAGAACCATGTGAAGGCCTTTATGGGAAAAGGTGATAAACACTGGTATGATGGGATGGATTCAGTGAGCGTATGTTGCTAAAACATGAAATGGTCAAATAAATGGTGGAGAAGGTGAAAACCATTCAGTATCACAACAAGGCAGCCTAAAGTCGACAGGAGAGTTATACAAACAATCGTTGACGAGACCATTAGTCAAAAGTTGGAGACATGGTATTTCTATGCATATCTCCATGGAAGAAGGTCAAGAGGTTTGAAAATAATGGTAAGTCAAGTCCTAGGTACATCAGCCCCTTTGAGATCCATGATTGAGTTGGAGCTGTGGCCTATCAACTGGAACTTCCACCAATGATGTCCAAAGTACATGTTGTCTTTCATGTATCCATATTAGTGAAGTACATACCAGACCCGTCATGTGAACTCTCTTCAGAGGTGGTACAGTTATAGGATGATCATTATTACGAGGGGTAGCCAGTGAGGATCGTGGATCTTATAGGCAAATATCTACTCAATAAAACTACTCATCTGGACACGGTACTGTGGTGAAACCATAGGTATGAAGAGGAATCATGGGAACTGGAAGAAGCAATGGAGGAAAAGTACATGCACCTGTTTATTGAATAAAATATAAAATGAAATTTTGAGGGTGAAATTTCATAATGGGGGATGAATGTAACAACCTAATGTTTCTAAAATGGAAATTACTCTCTTATAAATATTTTATAAAATCATATGATATCACAATATAATGAACTATTTTGTTCTATGTCACCTTTAACCATAATTCTGTCAATTTTGTGTTTGGAATTTCATAAACCTGATATACATGTTTGTGATCAGTATGTAATTTGGAGTCTGATTGAAAAAAAATATTTTTGGTGAATATTAACCTACCCTTACAAAGAGTAACAAAACATTATGAATAGTGATATACCTTGATGAATAGTAACCTTACCTTTGATAGTATAAAGAAATATTCAAGTGAATGTATGATGTACCTATATTTTAGAATAAGTAAATGAATGTTTTAAAATTGTTTTTTAATAATAAATTATAATTTTAATTAAATATTAAATTAATAATATTTAGAAAATAATTTTATAAAAATGGATTTCATTTTTGGATTTTACACGTCCAAAAATGTTTAGTGTGATTTTTGGGATTTTTATGAAATAACTGAATTTTTAGTGAATGGTAAAATACATTATTTTACCGTATAAATAAATTATAGTTTCAATACACTATTACTGACATCACAAGTGATTTAAGAACCCAAATATCTTACTCACATTCATTTATGACAATTCATGGTCTTGTAAACATCACTATTTCTGTTCATGATGGAATATTATAAACTAATGATTAAAAAATTATGAAAACCCTCATATCCTCCACTATAACCCCCTCACTCCCTCTTCTCATCACTCCTCTCAAGCTGTGTGCCTTGCCAATATTCTGCCCGAATCAATCCCCAAGCTCCACCCCCACATCTAATGGCCACTAGTTTCTTCAAAATACCAAAAATGTTCCCTTTAAAAGGTTCTAAAAGGTGGAAGACTCAAGAGGTAAATTCCTCTTTCCAATTCTTTCATTTATTTAAGTTCTTTTCATTTTTGTTTCTTTACTCACCCCCCCTTCACCCAAATGGTATGATAAATCTAGTAAAATACATGTAATGTAATTCTATTATGATAATTTGATACATCATTATCTTCTCTCCATTCCCCATATTTTATTTGAATGAAATGAATGCACTGTTTTAGATGTGCTAATTTTGCGCATTCTAGAATAATGATTTATCAATTTCTATTTCCATTTTTAATTATGGTCACAAAACCATTTTTGTTATGGTTGAAACAGATTATTATATATTTAATATATCCTTTTCTTTTTCTATAATCCTTTTTTACTAATGGTATTACTTTATAAAGTAAAACATGTTCATTTTAATCAAACCGACTGTTTTACAAAAATGGATGTCACTATGGTTTTAAATAATAATTTGACATCACTCCCTAAATAACCAGATTAAATTTAAAACCATTTAATCTACTATATATTCACTAATATAATATAACTTCAATTATGTACAACCAATTTCATCTTAAATGTTTATCCAAACATGAATATAAGTGAACCGGTCATTAATACCAAGTAAGCAAATGATCTCGAACAATGAAATTGATCCATATAATAAATCAAAAAAGACTTGAATGAACCAAAAAGGGTTATAAAAAACAATTACATATATAATAGGTTCTTCATTTATTAATTAATAAACCTAATTTGTTTATACAAGTCTTTAATAAGATGTGGAGAACACCACCAGATTAAAGGTAAGAGATCCTCTCTGTTTCTCTCTTAATCAAGATTGTCCTCTATGCTATTCCTTTTTTTTTGTGTAATCACAAATAATGATGTATGTTTTCAAACCTCCCCCACAATTCCCTCATGATTTATAAGTGATGAGAAACCCATATTCTCTATCATCAATCCCTCTTAGGTACAACTGACACCATGCTAATAAACCGTAGCAAAATCTACCTGAACATAATTTATTCATTGGAGTGGCTTTATCTTTCTTTATATCAAAATAGAGTTATCATATCAGTTTATGTACATATTATAAATTATTTTTTTTAAATTAATTTATGAAGACCCTTTCATCACTCTGTTTTGGGGATATGATTGTTTTTAAATGATTCCCTCCTTATAACTTTTCGATAATCGAACTTGTTTTAAGGGAACTTCCGGAAATTTTTTCCAATTTCAAGTACACTCTATCCTATGTTTCAAGACACTATTTTCTTTATAAAATTATTGTTTTTTATTATTAAAACATTCTTGGTTCAATTTTGGTTTTATATAAAATATTCTCCTCTTTTCTATTTTAAATGCTCTATAGTATTTTCCTTAAAACCACACAAAAATGTTTTAATCCTAATGTTTCTAAAATACATTTCCTATATGTTGTAACTTCTCTTTAACACCACATACAATTTTATATTCCTATTTTATCTTATGAAAATACATGTATGTTCTAATACCTTTCTTTCATATACACTTTCATGATACTCTCATTGGTTATGCTTTATGTCATGATTGTGGTACCAATTCCTTCCATGGGTACCCTTCTGTTTATGTATGGTTGATTATGTATGATTATTTATGTGGTAATAATATTCATGAAAATGATGATATGGGTAGACCCATATAGTGATCCAATGCATTGGGTAAAGATAATTCTCATGAGATGTGATGTGAAAGTGGATTGGTGGTTAGCCTTGACCCGTACTAGGATGGGAAATAAGATTAGTGGTTAGCCTTGACCCGTAATAAGATGGGAAATTGGATTTTCGATTCTCCTTGACACATACTAAAATGGGAAACAGTATTGGCATTTATCCTTGAACCATAGTAAAGACATGTTTTATGGTTTTTCCACATTTATATGATTCCATGTTTATATTGATCCCATGTTTATATGATAGGATTTTATATGTTCCATGCTTTGGATATCATTTTTTCATGCCTCCTAACTCATGTGATTAAGATTTATCCTTATATTAATTACCTTACTGGGTGTTTTAGCTCGTCCCCTTGTTCATGTGTTCCCCAGGGTACCTTATGTAGATGTTAGGGATTAAAGGAAGCTATGATCTCTTTATGGTGATTAAATAAAGAAGTGTTTTTTATCCCCGTGTTTTATGTTCTATGTACCTATTATTCCAAGACACAAGACTTAATAATCCTTGTCTTGTACTCTGAATGTATAAGTATTCTTAAAAATCTTGTAATGTTATTTGTAAAAGGCTTGGGTCGCTACACTCATCATGTCTAACATGAATCCAAGAAAATTATTTTGATAATACTCAATCAGAATCAATTCAATGTAAATTATAATGTTGTGTATTTGTACTTTCTTCCATTGGAATCACCCTTTACTAGTAACATAGATTGTTTTGATTAATTATTGAATTTCCTTTCATATATGTTGTTAATGTATTTGAATACAATAAATTTTTATAGTATATTTTTTTAATACCCAAGAAGCCAGATATTTTTTTTCAATATATGATGAATATACTCCAATTAGATGATTCTTATCTATTATTGATTAGCTCAATAAATTTTATCAACCATTGAATTTTATTTCCAATTGAGAAGTATATCCTCATATTCACAACTCTACAACTAAATTTCATGTCTCTTTTAAGGATGTTGTAAAGGAAATCTAAAATTTGAACTATTTAAGGGATTTTCTTTATTTTCTTAGACTTTTTTCACCATATGTGGTTTATAAACATTTTCTCTTTAGTACCCATGTGACAAGAAAGTGTATTCAAATGATTACTGAGTGGAATCACTAATATTTTCATCTAATAATTCTTGATGTAAATAAAAACCTACATATTAAATATGATAATATGAGTTTAATGGATAATTCAACCTCTATATTGAATCTCATAATTGCTAACTAATAGATATAATTCATTTATTTATTGGAAACAACACTATGCAAGTAATAGTACCCAAATATACATAGGTATAGTTTATTAATAGTCTCACTTATCTTAATCCACTCTTTCTCCTTCACAAGAGACTAGAGATTATATATCATGATATATGAATCCATGGATTTTTTGTAGCATATTTTTCCTTCTATACAATGATTATATCATAACACAACAGATATTAGAAACATCCTCCACATGTCACTTATAGATATCCTTTTCAATTTCACTCGCTTAGAAATGTTGATGATTAGGAAGAGGGGACTCAAGTATATAGTGTAAATTTTCTTATATTATTTTAGTGTATAAATTTATTCACCAATAATATAATTTTTTTCTAGAGAATATAGGGTTTATGTCATATAATTGTCACCAGGCTCTTATGTATTTTCTATCCAATTTCTATAATAATTAAAATCATATTTCAGAACATAAACTCGAATATATGGTGTGACCTGATAAATTTATTTTATTTGTGTCCCAATATTTTATCAAATCCCAGTATCCCTCACTATTATATTAAAAATAATCCAATCTATGAATATTCTAGTGTAAATGACCTATATTTACTGTATCATAATAAAAGCATATACCTAACCAATTACATGATTATATTTATGTTGTAAATTTACCCAATTATATTAACTCGTGGTTTATTGATCCATTGAGTTGAGTCCAAAATACTGAAATCCTAAGCTTGGATTTACTAAAAAATTATTATACATTACATGAATCCTTCAATAGGGACTAATCCTTTGAATATAAATTCGTTATGTGGACCCAAGAATTCTGTTAAAACTTGATAATAATTTTAAGAACTTTGTCTTTGTCAGGAAAAATACAACGAACTATAGTTTCAAGATAACTCATGTGATGGAATAACTTTCTGAAAAAAAATTATTAATGGATTTTATTTTTCATTTTTAGTAATATTCCAAATTTTATCTCTTTTTATTCTTGTTAATATTTTGTTCATTTTATACAATCAATTAAAATTTTATTAAAAAAAGTTTAGATAATCAATTTATTTTAATTTATCCTTGTATTATTTTTATTTATTTAGTTTTACTGATAATTTTTTATAATTAAATAATTATTTCATCACAAAAATAAAAAACCATACACTTTATAAATAAAATAAATATGTTGCATGATCATGATATTCTGATACTTGTTTGTATTTATAGTAGATGATACAATAACCCATGACCCTTGTGGAGTAAATCCTTGATTTGTGATGAGCTCAAGTTCCCACATTCTAATTATAAACTATATATCTCTTTGGTTGGATTCACCAAATCTTAGTCTGGAATAATCTACTTTCATATAGATATCATTATCTTATATAAGATTACTCAAGCATTGGTGATTTAATCTATGAGTTTAGGGTCACATAAAATATACCCTATAAATATAGTCCAATGCATCATAAGAAGGATGATATGACACACAGATCATCATATTTAATTTAATAATAAAATTAACACAAAATCCATAAAATAAATAACATAATTAAAAGAAAACCAACACATAGATAAGTTGGTAAAGATCATGATGACCCCTATATGTAATGACTATTATTTAAAAACTATATAGTGTTCATTTCAAAATATTTTTTATTGAGATAAATTACTTGAATTAATAATTATTTAATTAATTTTTAATTAATTTTTTATCTCAATTATCAATCCAAAGAAGTACCTTTCATTTCCATCCACTATAATTTATAGAAATTAAATAAATTAAATATATTTTAAAATTATTTATGTACATGAATTGTACTAGAGGCGGTGTAGTGTGTACTCTTATTAGGATACTTAAACACATTTATTGTGTTTGACTATTTAATAGTGTGTACCATCACACAACAATGTGTGTGACTAATGATGTGTGTGGTTCTTATTGTGTATAGTGTATTTAAAAGAAATGTGTGGCTATTAAATTTTTCATGATACACAAATTATATTTTTTTACGAGACATCCTGTATAGAGATTTCACCATGTATAATTATATGGAACACCTCAAATATATATGTGGTCATTGCCTCTATTGATTTTTGTAATTTAAAAAAACGTATATGACAACCATACATATTATTTTTCTATTGAATAAATGAAAAAAATAATTAATTATGATTTTAATTCCATTGGTGTCCCTAATATTAACTCAATCATTATTCATATATAAAATCATAACACATGGCGTATACTACCAGCTACATGACTTGTAGTATAGTTTTGATCTAATATATTGATTTATTCCATTTTTTTAATCAAATTATATGCATATCTCACTGTTTTTTATGTGAGATTTGGTTTAAATTACATTACATGTACTAATAGATACATTTTGTGTGATTTATTAATTTTTCCAACAATATATTACTAGAAATTAAATGTGTATTTAACCTTGATATTTATGTGTTACACAAAGTGTATGACCTGATATAAAAAATGTAAAACAAGTAATAATGTGTTACATAGCTAAAAAACAATACCAAAGGGGTATTAATTCCATATATTTTTCTTTTTTGACTTTAATTTAATGTTTTATGTGGGGAAATCCATGTGGGGTTACACAATATATATGCTAGAAACATTCCACATACCACATTCATGTGGTATGAAAACTATTAATCAATACTTGGTGTGTAATGACTCCATTTACCAAACCCCCACATGGTATTCCATGATTTGTGTGGCTTGTGCTTGTATTTTTTACCTTGGGTAAACAATTCATATTTATATATTACATATCATGTGTTTGTATCTTTTAGCCTAAATACCCAACACCTACAGATAGAATCTTCAAGTGTTAATTATATTTTTATTCCAAGTTCTTGGTCATATTATGTTGAACGATCATATTATCTCAAATTTCATATTATATAATGAAAATCATTAAATCGAAAAATTAATCAAATTCATATTTGATCAATGAATAATAAATAGTTATAAATTAATATGTGACCGAATTGATTCAACATAATGGTTTTAGGGAACTACAAATGAATATTGACCCATTCCCAATAATGTTTATCATTTTTCATCAAATAATTCCTTATAACTAGAAAAATAGGATCCCATAAGACTCAAAAATAGAATCTATTATCAAATAATTAAAATCAACTTATAATCAATAATTACACAGACATAATAATTTGGTCTTCCTTGTTGAATTTGGATACCCTTTATTATTGTATCATTGATGATGTGAAGGATACAAAGTATAATACCTATGGAGTTATCTATACATTCCACAAGAATCTTATAAAATCATTATTTCGAATCCAGGTTCATTCATAGAGGAACAAAGCATCTTATGACATTAATTGTTCACCACAAAATCAATTATTTGAATCTAAAAATATTCAGTATAATGTTATCTCTATCTTGAGAGGGAAGAGGATAATGATCACCACTAATTATTTAGAGCATCCATGAGAAGTAATATTTAGTGAATATCATGGTACACAATAATTATACACATCAGAAAATCATATTACAAGGTAAATAAAAAATAAGGCTAATAATTTGTAATTCTCTATAGGCCCTTAACCAACTTATTAAATCTAATAAAACAACATGTTAAATAATAATATTATTATTACTATATTCCTTGACATGATATTACTCACTTATATTTAACTATAAAATATTAAAAAAAATAACTACTAATTTACATATTTGATATTAAAAACATAAAATTTATTCTAGGTTGTCAACACAACCAATGAATCATTCAAATTTATCAAACCTCAAATAAAAAATATTTATTTTAAAATATATCTCTTATTGTATTTATCAAATATATTATAAATAAAATATTTAACAAATGGTGAATAAATATTTATTTGTATTCAGGTAATAAACAATGTATTTTTAGTTAAATTTAGAATAAACAAGAGATAAATAAATATTATATATTATCTAGAAATAAAATAAAAGATATTTAATATTTAAATCCCATATATATTAATTTGAATAACTAGTGATTAATATAACCTGTGTAATTAATATTCATCGATCTGGAGAATAAAATTTATTTTAAATAAAATATAACTATGATTTTGGATACACTCATTGTGTAACCCTTGAGGACTCTTTCTAAGTGAAATTTTAAAAGTTAAAATAATTTCCCATATTATCATCTAGAAACACATCTAGGAACCCATAACAAAATAATTTCATGTGGTAATGAAGAATAGTTATATAAATAGTAACTGTGAAATCTATTCCTTCTATCTAGATATTTCATCTTAGAGGATACAAAAATTCTATCATCAGTCTATATGATTGATATATATTTATTTGACTTCTTAATATGAATACATAAGGGAAGGAAAATGGCTATGGATTTATCAATAAAATATTTTTCAATTAATTCCCTACAGATATATATATCCATTTAATGAAAGGGAATAATATCTTCATATAATATTCATTAATTCCATATCACTTATAATGAACCTACTTTATCCTACCTCACTGGGATCATATATTTCCCTGATTTCATAAATATATCCATCTAAGTGATTCATGATATATATTAATAGTAATTTTATGCATAAGTAACAAAACACATATTTGAATTATTTAATATCCATTAACATATAAAATAAGTGGAATTTCTATTGGTGATTCTTTTTTCATGATATTCTATTTAATGGTCACAAAGTGAAAACATAATTACAAGAAGTTTTAATGTCTTATGAGATTCCAACACCGAAAGGCCCTACATTATCTATTCCACTATTAGATATTTTAAATTTGAACACATAACATATGTTTAATAATATTATAATTACACTTATAGGTTCTCATAATAGTGGAATTCCGCTATAACCCTATGATATAACAGATACTTTTAGGAAATTATCAAATTAATGTTGTACTGATGAACACTCATCATGTGATAAGAAATTTGATATCATTATGGGTCTAAAGTGAAAATTAAATTGGTGTTAAGTAATCATATCAAACAAGTATATCATTTATTAGTAAATTTAGACCATTAAATATTCCAATGTATATTTTTACATAAATGACAATAATTAATTCATATTAAAGTCTGAATATATTGAATTTCATTGTATCAATGTATGAATATATTTGATATATAATTTTTTCATCTTATTAATCTATAATGAAAAATATATTCATTTTTTAATTTCTATATACAGTATGAAAATAGGTAAATATTATGACACAATAATCATTAAAAATATTACATATTTTTTTAAAATATTTTCTTATATTCTTGATGTATCCTTCAACAACACCATATTTGAACAATATTGTAATATGATCTATTTACCACAATGTACTACTCAAAGTTAGTGGGTTCTTTGTGTGATATAATAGGGTAGTGTAGGACAAGCCCATATTGACCGATTATAGAAAGGTTTGAACCATTTAGGATCATGTTTAGTGTAGGCTCTAAAATATTGATTCTAGCATGAAACACATTTTAATTAAACTGGTCAGGATTTGGTATCAATATTAAAAGTAATTTTAGAGAAAAATAAAACATGTAATTTTAATGAATATTATATAGTAATGAAATCATATCTATCATAAAAAAACTAATATACATATATATTTATAACATATTTATAATATATAAATGTTTTCCATTAAAAAGTTAAATAGTTAATTAAAATACATTAAAATTAACAATGAAAAATGTTATTTCTAGTATGTATTATTTTAATTCAATCATCTTATGATCGTAGACTTATTTCCCTATTCTAATTAAGCTCATTAAAAATGTGGTCTATTATGTTAAACCCATACCATCTCGTAACTTAAGTATGGCTTGTGGGCCTTAGGTCTATTAATCACCCCTATTCTAGTTTGATTATTTATGTGTTTTATATATATTGCATGTTGGGGATAATGATGGAAATGTTGGTTCAAATATATTTTATTATTATTCTTTAGTTATCACTGGCTAAATATATCTATTATTGACATTACTATTTTATATAGAATATAATTCCAAGGATTCCTATGCTAAATAACATTTCATAATGTAACATTCAGTATATTTATTATTCCTCAAAAATTGTTTCAATTTAGAATACATTCCTTGAGTAGTATATATCCAATGATAATTAATATGACTACCAAAATGTTCTTTAATTGGAAGATACATTGTTTTAGGTAATATAGATGTAATAAATGACAGAAATATTTACGTGCCAAAATGTATGATAATTGAATATTTTTTATAGTTATTGACAATAAATCTACTCATCCTTTTAGAAAAAAGTTATTGATAAAAGTGACATAACTAAATAAAATCGACCCTCATTAAATTGGGTAGAAATATTTTAATTGAAATTTTAATTTCCTTATGAAAAAAATACTTGATATACAGGGTTATTAAGAGATTTAAATTGAAATACAATGTATTCACTCATTTCTATATATTACATGAATGATCATCCAGAATAATTATATTTTTAAATACAGTGAAGATTTTTTTAATTTATCATTAAAAATTAATCACATGGTTCATTATATTGATTATGATTATTAAACATAGGATAAAGTCTTTATTTTATACACTAATCCATTCAGTCACATTATGAGTAAAAATTGTGTTATTTTCCCTCTATATATATAAGAGTTTCAACTATTAAATCAGACACATTTTTCATCATTTAAATTATATTCCATTATGATGAAATTAATATAATGGACAATACAAAAAATAAAATAATATAAAATTATTCCTCTAATAACTATCAGAATCATGTGAAACTTTCTTTTACTTTAAGTTTTTACTTTGAAACATTCTATAGTGATAATTCAAGACATAAATCTATTTGAGGATATCATCCCTATAAATATATTAAAGTGATTATTCATTCTTCAAAACATTATCAACATTTTTTTTATTTTTCCTATATAGATGATCCGTCAATAGAAATTGTTGATTCTTAATAATGTAAAAACATATCTGAAACATTAATCTTCTAGAGAATTTATTTTTCAAATAAAATAGACATGATAAGTAAACTATTTTACTAAATATATACATTATTAATTAGGAATTTAAATAAATTTTTAATATAAAAATTCCACACACATAATAAAATACTGTATCCTAGATACATTATATTCTTTCTCACTAACAGTCTAAAAACACTTTAAATCAATTTTTAATGATTTAATTTATATGTTAATATAATTTCCTTTATTGGTGGGAAAAATATCAATATACTCATGATATTAAATGGTGAATTCATATATATCAATGATTTAAATATATAAATTTGAATTAATATATATTTTTTATTATATCAAGTGTGCATATAGTGAAATGGGTTGAATCTATCACTTGATAATCTAAAACTAAAATTTCATATCCTTGATAAAAAATGTATATTTTATTATAAAAATTAATCAAGTACAACCTAATTTTATATTTTAATATATTTCTATTATACTTATTGAATATTCCCATGGATTTGTTTCTTTTTTAAGGATTGTTAACAGTCTTATAGTTGTTGGTGAGTTTGGGTTGTTGTATTTAATGACAACCATATATTAAGGCTCTCACCAATTATGATGATTCATGATATTGTCTTTATGGAAATATTTTATAGAATATATTTTCATGATGGTATAAAGTATTTTCTGAGTGACTTTGTTTGAAATCATGAATTTTACCAAATCATGTAAACGATTTTAGTATGTCTGCAATTTAAAAAAATAAAATAGTTGAACATCACACATAACATATTTCTATTTATTAAAATCAAACCATATAGAAAATTAATATAATAATTATAATGAATTGAGATAATATAGTGACATATCAATAAGGGTTCAAGTAGTTGTTTCAGTGACATAGGTGAAAAAACATAGATTAATTTTTCTACATATTAAAATATGGAATTTCACATATCTAAATTATTTCTATAGCTAAATTGATTCACTTTACAATTTATTGTGATGTAGTTGATGTAATCCATGCCTCCATGTATTATATACTTGTAGAAATTTGAGAACCATGTTTGGAATTGTATGCTTATATATCAGGAGAAAATTTTGGATTCTAAAAATATGATAATGGAACTTCCATATGGAAGAGATTCATGAAGCCATACACATGAAAATATTGGATATTTTTTCTGAAGAAGAGAGTTTTCAATAACTAGTAGATGAGTTTTACAGAGTTCATATTCTATGGATGATAACGATTACTATATTTTTATATCATAGAGAGAAATCATACCTGATTCTATAAGGAATTTAAAAGTAGTAATGAGTATATATATATATATATCGAGTTATAATTAATGTCAAAATATTGAATGATTTTAATTAATGAAGATTTTATTTATATATAATGAGTTAAAAACATGAGGAAGTTGGGTGTTAGATGATATAGGGATTGTGAGTAGTTTCTCTATTGGGAGAAAATCGAAGAATATTGAGATTATAGGGTTATTGTTAGATTCATAGTGATCAAAATCTAATGAATCTCATTACAATTTTAGATTTATTTTGAGTATAACAATATTTACACAATGTAATTCATGTCCATACTATGGGAGATTCTATATTTATTATTTTATCGTTTTATAACATATTATCATTATCTTTTTATTTTTGAGTAATATATTTTATTTATTGAACTACTCCATATTGTATTCAGCATATTTTTATAGCATCAGAAAGTTGTTCTGTTGGGTGTGAATTCTGACATGTGTGATGCAATGCTACATATATCTACATGGAACTTGTACTCCAAGATTAGATGTGGAAAACCTAAACATTTCCATTCTAGATTTTATGCCCATAATTTTGACCTATTCATTCCATAAAAACCATATATAATCAAAAAGAAAATATTGGATCCATACATTATAGGGGACCTTCTCAGTTTATAGTTACAGGGAACTAGTAAATACCCCTAAACAAACAATTCATATGAATTTAAATGATAATTTATCCCAGTTAAACCATCTAATATTTTTTTTAAATTATTAAATCATAATTATCCATATGAAATCCATTCTATAAAAAATTCATTCTTCCACATTCTTTATAACCCATAGAAATAGAAACATAAGAATGGTGAGCTCAAATTTTCACTAAGGTAAAATATATGAATTAAACTATGAATGAATTCAGTGATAATAAGTTGAGAATAAGTTTATTAAAAAATAATATCAGGTTATGAGTATAAAAAAAGAATATTCACTCCCATCAAAATCTAGATCATCAAACATGAAAACATGGAATAAGGCATTATGAAAGAAAATAGTCATATGAACCCACAATCATAAGCCATGTGATATCAATCTTAATGAAATGATACATCATAAACCAATAAGGGGAACACATAAATAAAATATTGGTGTCTTGGAACATATTGTCCCTGAACCCGTACTAAACCACTAAAAACATACAAAACCCTCAATAATTGGAAAATCCATATGGACATT
The DNA here is from genome assembly GCA_963277665.1 of Viscum album. Lineage (NCBI taxonomy): Eukaryota > Viridiplantae > Streptophyta > Magnoliopsida > Santalales > Viscaceae > Viscum > Viscum album. Next base: position 1,939,957,323 of record OY728131.1, read on the forward strand.
CTCAAATATAATTCACTGGATATCATAATAACTATTTAATGAATCAGAGTCCAATCTGGGTGTAAACAACTTATAATTTATAATGGGATCACCCAATGTTATCTCGATGCATAAATTATTTATAATATTCATGAAACTCAACATAAATAAATGAAATAGGAAATTTATTACATAACAAATCATTAGAATTTCAATTATTCTTTTCAGAACAAGATTTTCCCACTGAAAATAAAAGGGTACCATAAAAATTAATTTGAAACATGATTAACCCATGGAAAAGAAATGTGTTCCATGAAAATCACGTTGATACATAATTAACCGATGAAAAAAACTAGTTCCATAAAAATATATTTTAATTGTGATAAACCCATGGAAAATAAAATATTTTCATTGTAATATCCTTGAAACATGATTAGCACAAAGAAAAGAAATGAGTTCTATGAAAATATCATTGAAAAAAAGATTCTATAAAGGGAAATAAAGAGGGTTTTATCAATATGAAATATCCCAAATGGATGATAAGTAATAAAAAAGGTTGTTTATGTTGATGAATTTAAATAAAATTAAAATATAATTAAAAACATTTTTTAGGAAAATAAAATTTTAATTTAGAAAATCACTTTTTAGACCACAAACCATTTTGAAAATCCATTTATTTGAATATAAAATTGATATATTATAAGGAAATATTTTAAAAAATTTCTTGAGGAAAATATCATTTCATCTTCCAAAATAACTTTTTTAAACATTTTTGGAAACATTTTTTTTAAATTTTTTTAAATGAAAAATACTTTTCAACTAAAAAGATAATTTTTCATAAAATTTTATTTGAAATCATGAGGACATAAAGAGAGGTAACTAAAGGGGAAATTTTTTTATCCTAACAAAATTATATAATATTAAGATTCATATTAATTATTTTGAAATATATCATATGATTTCAATATTAGAGATTTAATCATAACAATTTTGGATGAAGGATGATATTTTAAAATTAAATTCTTATCACTTTGGTAACATTAAATTATAAGAAAAATAGAAGAATAAAATTAAAAAAATTACAATATTATGAAAATAATTAGACTCATAACACATCAAATGGGATTTAAATTCACCTCATTATGTAATATAGGTGTCTAAAAAACATCTCAAATAAGGTAAATTGAGTAAAATCCCCTTATATTTTGGTAACATTGAAACCGAAAACCCCACAAAAGATATATTATAAAATAGATATTTTAATAACTGAAAATTAATTTCTATGAATCATAAAATAAATTCAAAATTTTTATATAAATAACACACCAAAAATAAGTGGTGAATATGCCATGTATCTCAAAAAAAAGTTAGACAAGAAAAAACCTTACCATAAGTCTTATTTTTTGCACTTATTCTTTAACATCTAGAATAATAAAAATTTGTTAATTATTTATTTTTTGAGAGATTATATAAATTTTATATTTTATTTTATTTCATTTATTATCTTATTATATACAATTACTTAATAAATTAGGTTTACATTTCTTGTTTTTATTATATTCGGCTTATGTGTCAAAAAAGACATTGGTAGGTTGACAATAGTCAATGAGGTAATTGTTTAAGAATCACTATAATAATAAATATTAATTTATTATCATATTTATATGTCAATTAATCATTTAAAACCAATCATGAATTACGGTTCAGAAAAGTGAACTAATGTTATGATCATGGAGTAGATAGGTTGTACGTACACATGAGTAGTGTTTCCTTTTTTCAATGATCATTATGGAAAGAAAGTAAGTAATATTATATCCCTAAAAATTATCATTATATCATAAATAATATGATATTTTATTATATACACTTATATATATCATTATTAATATGAAAAAGGAAACACATATATTAAGGGAGGTGACGGTTCACACCCTCATGAATGATGTTATCACTTTTTTCGTTTGTGAAAAGATAATAAAGAAATTGATTTATTATTTCCAAAGAAATATATTTATGTCATGAATATTGTAATAGTATCATTTATATCATATATATTATTTATTAGTATCCTTATTACCTACCATGTAACACTTTAGTGGAAAAGACTTCACATCGCTTCGCGAGGCGATAGTCCACTGTACACACGAGCGACGTTACCATATCCCCAAAAACATGGAATGAAAAAAAGGTGTGTATGATATAATGATTCAAAAAGGTATTATATTTTTATAATTATAATAAATATCATATATAAATATTATTTCCATCATTATCCCCATCCATGAGATGTTGTTGTGGATAAATTAATGATATCATTTCACGAGATAGTAGTCTGTCACAAACACCAATGATGATTTCATAACCCATTTGATGGAATCATGTATCAGTGTAGCTAAAAATCATAACATAAAAACATATATAAATATTTATTATATATGGTTTAATATATAATAAAGGTATAATAAGAATTTAAGGGTCTGTAGAAAGAAATAAATCAAAATCTCATGTTAATGAACATCAGTTCTTCTTTAAGAAACTCCTTTTGGTTTTCCCCAAAGGCCTTCCTTTGTTTTATTTATTTACAAATTAAGGATTCTATGATGAGAAGAGATAAGTGGATAATTTATTTTGGATGGTTTTGGCTAAAAAATATGTTTTTAAGGATTTAAGAGAGGAGGATAGGTCATGTCCTTTTATAATTGAGGGACATGACACAATTGTTATTTTTCAAAATAATCGTAGGTGAACCCACATTTTTACGAACAAAATGATCTTTTAATTAACCAAAGTCGATAATATAAGGTAATAGGTTAAAATATTACCATATAATGGAGATTGGACATATTTATGGGTCATGTTTCTATTATGTTTAACGTTTAACCACTATATAAATACATTTTTACCTAAATCGTTGTAATTAATTATTATTATTTCCAATAATAACCTTTGTAAAAAATTAATTTGCAATTATTTTTCATTATAAATTATTTTAATTCTAAATATGGAATATATTTTTTCAAAATTCAACTCACAAAATTCAAAATATTTAATTTAATAACAATCCCACAAACACGACGAGACAATCAGTTTTTGAGAAGAGTATTTTTACAGAAAAAGATGATTATATACTAGCTCTAAGACTAATAATACTAATTTTTCAAAATTAAAGTAATATTTAATGATATATATTCTATGAATTTCATTTAAAAAATTCCACATTATGAGTAATTCTAATTAATTAATAAGGAGAAATATTATTCATTTTAAAACTGTTTTTTGAAACCCCAAATCTATACAAAAAAATATATATTAAAAACCAATATAATTTTTATTCAAAGTTAATAAATTGGATTATATATTAATAGAAAAATACATATTTTACATGATATCATATCAAAAACATTTTGTAACTTTTAAACTGATTAATTTATGTAAAATAAAATAAATTTTACAAAAAAAATTTACTGTTCACTGAAAAGCCATTATTTTAAAAAAAAATCCCAAAATTTCACCTAAAAAAGAATTTTAAATTATGATAACAAAAATTATTTAATGACATTGACCCCTATAACCTAGAGATAGTTCTTGAATTTATTACATTAGAATATATATATGATTCAAATCCCAAAGGAACGAATAGTTTAGAAGTTTCAGAAAACCAAACTACATACATGATACACATTTTATATTCAGAATATGAAATAAAATATAAAACATAATGAAAACTAATAAAATTCATCCTTAAAACTCATTCCAATAATTCATCTTCCTATCATGTGGAGTGGAATAAAAATAAGTGTTATCTCATATACTTATTAAAGGTTTATTACAATGAAATCCATCATGAATCATTAATGAATAGTAGATATGTAATGTTAAAAATATGAACACACATTAAATTTAAATAACCTAATAAGGGCTGAAAAACATGGAAATTTAGATAACTAGAAACATCTTAAATTTAATAAATAATTTGAAAATTTAATTAATCCAAAAAAAATTAATTTTAAAAAATCTCTAGATGATAATGAATGAATACTGCATTAATGTAATAGTTAAATATTGGAATCAATGATTTTTAGGTAATTTAAACCTTTAATGTTAAGATATATTCTCATGAAAGATTAAAACTACTCTGATTTGGACAACTTATTTATCTCATGAGACTACTAATACATCTAATGGATTGTATTAATTGATCCTCAATGTAAAGACCCGTAAATTTCAAGGAAATTTTTTTTCTTCATTTTATTTGGAATTTTACAAGAATGCTGTTTCTGACGGCACCTGATTCCGAGGCCCGGTGTGCCCGGAATCATTTTCCGAAGATTGGCTCATGTACGTGTAGTGAACGGACGAGCGGGTTTTTCTAACCTTTGAACCGGTGCCCAGAATCGAATTCTAAGGGCACCGCTGAAATCGTAGCGCCGGTATTTTCTTAGAAACGCCTCTTCCGGAGTTGCGTTTGCTCGGGTGTGGTTTTTAATTTTTGGGCTTAAAGTTAAGAAATAAAATAATTTGTACGACAAACATTATTTTATTTCACTTAAAGCCACTTGAAAGCCACTTAAGGCTACTTAAGCTAAGTTGTTGCGGATAGGGTGCTATCCAAAAATATCCTACCCCCTTGGTAGGATATTTGTGAGGTGGGCCCGCATGAGCCCCACCGTTTCTTTTCCACTAAGTAACACACCCGCAAAAACCCGTCATTATGAAAGTCAACTGATGTGTTTTCTTAATTTCTTAACGCACCAATTAATTGGGTGGTTTTATTCGTTGAATTAATTCTATGAATTAATTTAATTGTTTCGTAGCCTGTTTGAAATCCGTTGGCGTAATAATAAAATAAGACCAACGCACGACTTCTGAAAAAATGCTCATTGAGAGGATTTGACAAACCTCAAGTTCTTCATCCTCCTTCCTGAAGAACGTGAAGAACGTGAAGAACGCGAAGAAAGCCGAACCTGCAGAAATCGACGACGCGACGTCGTGTTCCGCGACACCGACGTTTCCTCTCCCGCGACGTTCTTCTACGACGTTCCTTCATCCGCAACAAAAATCTTTGATCACCCATTGAGTTGAGAGATTGCGGTTCATAATTTTTTTCTTGCGGATTATAACTTCAATATGGATTTTATTATTAAAATTAAATCTATTGTTTCTTGGTCCTCGGAGTTCGTCGACGCAATGCCGGATACCGCGACGACGAGACGATCCCCTCCTTCCATGACGATCAAATCTGCGAAGAACGCGCGTGCGACGACTTGACGAGGTAGGGGTTGTTGTGAAATAATTTATATTCCCGTGATCGTTTCTTTTAAAATAAAGAACCCGGTTTCATAGGAAAAATTTTAAATTATTAACATTGTTGTTTGATATGTTGAATATTCTTCCTGATTGTTATCACCTAACGCGGAGGGTGCGGGCCAACGAACACGGACCGAGAACCCTCCGTAGTTCTTTGTTGTTGTGCAGATGTGGTGGGCGATGACAAAACGTGACGCAAGGGTGATTTAATGATCCCTCAGTGAAGAACGGAAACCGGGAGGAACAGCAGTGCAGACGAGAAAGAAATCGGACCACCGTAGCAACTCCGGCAGTCGGAGGCGGCGGCGCCCGGGCGTGCCGCCAGACACGCCCGCCGCGGCTGAAGCCGCGGCGGCGGGGGCACCCGCGGACCCGTGGTCGCGCGGGTCTGGCGCACCGGGATGCGGCTTTTCCGCGTCCGCTGACCAGGGCGGCCCCCCGCGGGGGCCGCGGAGCTGTCAGACGGGGGCAGCGTGCCCCCCGCGTCGCTCGGCCGCTCGGCCGAGCCGAGCCAGACCAGCTGACCGAGCCGGGCCGCGCCCTGCCCTGGCTGGACCAGGTCCAGCTGGGTTTGACAGGGTTGGGTCGACCCGGTTCGGGTCGACCCGGGTCAGCCCTGGCCCAGACCCCCCGTCTTCAGACCGTTTCGGTATTTTGACCATAACATGAGCTACGGGCCTCCGATTGATGCGCAGTCAGTGGAAACTCGATCCTTGGATCGAGACGGCCGTTTCGGTATATTACACTTAAGGTTTCGCGATACTTTGGGTTCGGCCAGGTTGGTTCGTACACGAAACCAACTGGGCCTTCGGAGCGGAAACGCTCATATCTTGAGCTTCGGACGTCCGATTGACGTGCCGTAAACTTTGTTGTTTTCCCCTAGGTGAGACGGATCTTTTGGCATACTCCGCCTGAGGTTTGGACGCAGATGGAGTACGTTCGGGTTGGTTTTGCCTTAAAACTCAACCGGGCTACTGGGACGAAAAAGCCAATATCTCTCAGACCGGGCGTCCGATTGACGCGCCGTCTGCGACGATGAGTTCCTGTTGACGATACGGAACTTTTGGATACATCAACCCTGTACTTTGTGTCAGTTGATGTATCAGCCTCTCGGCTCATGGAGCGGACCCTCCCGAACAAGTTTGCTATGTGCGAGAACCCTAGTGCTGGCTGCGACTACTACTGTGACTACGACGACGACTGTGCAGAGATCCTCAGTGGACTGCGACGACGACTGTGCAGAGATCCTCAGTGGACTGCAACGACTACTGAACTCAGTGATCCTACGTGGATCAGTGCTACAGATCTTGTTTGGATCCTATCCTGTGTGGGTCAGCGCTCAACGGTTTTGTGTGAGCCAGCACCTACAGGTCCTGTGTGGGCCCGAACCTGTGTGGGTCTTTGCGGGGGTTAGTTACCTATTGATCCTGTGTGGGTCTGATCCTATGTGGGTCATTGTAGGGGTTAGTGCCTATTGATCCTTTATGGGTCCGACGACTTAGATGGATCGGTGATCATCTTTATCGTCATCCGAAGAAGTATACTTATGTGAGCTGAATCTTGTGTTACTCTCCTTTTTGGATTGTGTTGAACTATCCTATGTGGATTTACTGTTTACCCTCCTTTGTGGATTGTGTTGAGCTATCCTATGTGGATTATTTTTCTCTCCTTCATGGATTGTGTTTTACTATCCTGTGTGGGTTTACGTTTTCTTTCCTGTGTGGACTGGGTTGGGCTTGGGCTCTGATGTTGGAGAGGAATGGGAATTGATGACTTAGGTATATGTATGGGAATATACCTAGGCAGTGTCGGTTGTTACTTCGTGATTGTATCTTTCCTTTCTGGCTTATCCTTGGTGGATTTCGGGAGACCTTCGGGGGTCTCGGGGTCCCTACTGAGTAGCTTATACTCACCCATGCACGGGCTATACCCGCACTTCGTTGTGTTGGATGTAGACGACGGACAACACTGATCATGGTGGGGGCTTGCGGAGTAGGACGATACCTGGAGGTGGACCACTAGGCGGGACATACTCGGAGCGGACAGCTGGACCGAGGAGCAGTGGAGGCTTTCTCTACTCACCCTGCAGGTGGGACTTCCAGAGGACGGCTAGACGCTGCAGCTTTTCTTTTCAGTTGTTGTTTTCCCCTTTAAGTTGTACTTTACAGTTGGGCTTGTATTTCCGGCCCCTTTTACTTTCAGCACAGCTTGTTACAGTTTTTACTTATTGTTTACTTTTTCCGCTTGCTTACTCTGTGGTGCTTGATTACTTTTCAAAGGCAATGCCTTCACTTTTTCCAGGATTTACGCCTTGGTGCTAGTCGCCAGCCCCTGGCCTATGGAAGGCGGGCTTGGGGTAGTCACGGCACCGGCCCCGAGAACGGTTCGTGACAAATTGGTATCAGAGTTGGTCGGTTCTACCGCAGACTCTGATCATTCATCTATGTGAAACAATATTTTTTAGTGTATTGAGTGTAGTTATCAGTATAGGGAGTCCAGTGTTGGTTTAGCGGCCGACGTATCCATACACCAGGACCATGACTTCTGATTTTTGACTTAATGCACGAAAAAATTGATTGTATGTGTGTTTCAAGTTTTCTTTGTGATTACTTGTGTCAGCTCACCAGGTATATTGTTCTGACCATGGCGCACTTTTTTCCTTTTCAGGATGACCCCACGATGGCATCCAGCTTGGGTTCTGAGAGTAGAGCGCGACGATAGCCCGCCGAGCGACGAGGCCTCGGTGCAGGACCCTTTGACAGCGGAGGCACAGGCGGTACCTCTACCCGCCGAGCTACCGATGCTCCCGGCCATGACCGCTGATGATGCACGTCGCCTCAGAGCTCTGCACAAGTTCCAGCGCCAGCGACCACCCACGTTTCGTGGGGAGATAGACCCCCAGGCAGCCGAGGACTGGTTGGAGGCGGTCGTTCGAGTTTTCAGGCTAGTGAGGACACCAGCAGACCACACGGTGATCCTCACGGCGAGCCAACTGCACGCAGCAGCGGGCCGATGGTGGATCTTGATGCTCCATGTGCACGACGAGGAATCTATTCTCTTCGAGAGCCTCTTCCGCTCAGAGTTCGTCTCGGCCACCCTCCGTGCAGTGCGCATCCAGGAGCTTCTTCAGCTGCGGTAGGGTAGCTTGACGGTCGCCCAGTATGCGACGAGGTTTACCGATCTCTCTCGCTACTCGACCGACATTGTACGGGACCCCTTCTTCCGGGCCCGGACCTTCGAGCAGGGTTTGAGACACGAGATCAGGGTATCGCTGATCTCCCTCAGCATTCTGACTCAGGCAGGAGTACTGGAGCGAGCCCTTCTGATCGATAGTTTTTTTGCTGAGACTTCTCCTGCAGCGAGACCTACAGCAGGGCGGCATGTACCGGAGTCTTCCGTAGTAGGTAGCTGACGGATGAATCATGGGTCCAGGTAGACCTGACCTTCCGGAAGACGACCTCAGGACACTGGCTCAGTAGTGCGGGGCACACAACGCGGAGCCAGTCTTTCGAGAGGCAGGCAGTGCTTCGCATGCGGCGGGCAGGGCCACATGGCTCATGACTGCCCGACCCGTCCTGCCGAGGAGCAGCAGATGGTAGAGGGGCCACCTAGGCAGATGTAGAGGGTTGACCGTGGTGGTCCGCAGGGAGGAGGCGGACGAGGCAGAGGAGCTGGCCGAGCATCAGGTGGTGGGCGACGCTTTGAGGCTCTGCCACCACCACCACCAGGAGGTCCGCCCCGACCACAGGGAGCTGGCGGGCAGAGACAGGAACAGCTCTAGGCAGCGGAGGCCTACGGCCATGGCGTGCCAGAGATGATTTGAGGTACGATCTGTGTTTATTACACCCTTGATGCAGTTATTATAGACACAGGAGTGAGTCACTCTTTCATAGCCGCTGCCCTTGTTCGGATCTCAGAGATTCCGATAGAGCCGTTGGCTCGATCCTTACGGCTAGAGACTCTTAAGGGAGCAGACTCGATGATTACGCACTGGTGTCGGCAGTGTGAGATTACTCTAGGAGGTGAGATCTTCAGCTGGGATCTTCTGGTAGCAGCGTCGAGGTCTTACGACATCATCTTGGGCAAGGATTGGTTATCCACAATCAATGATCAGATTGACTGTATTAGGCACAAGGTGCGATGTGTACGCACCGACGGGAGCAGGTTCACATTCACCAGCGAGAAGGGAGCCTCTGCAGCACAGGAGGGACTCTCGCAAAGGAGGGGACATCCCATCACACATCAGTTGGCTAGCCTCATCCTTGGAGCAGTTGATGTGCAGAGTCCTAGTTTCCTTGTAGTGGTGGATCAGTATGCAGACGTCTTTCCCGATGACGTTCCAGGGATACCTCATGGTAGAGAGGTAGACTTTTATATTGATCTGTACCCCGGGACAGCCCCGATATCCACTCCAGCGTATCGGATGGCCCCCGCTGAGCTTCGAGAGCTGCGGGTTCAGTTGGAGGACTTGCAGGGCAAGGGGTTAATCCGACCCAGTGTTTCACCCTGGGCTTCCCCGATATTGTTCGCCAAGAAGGCAGACGGGAGCTTATGACTGTGTGTCGACTATCGTCGCCTGAACTAGGTGACAGTGAGGAACAAGTATCCGCTACCGAGGATTAATGACCTCTTCGATCAGCTCAAGGGAGCATGGTGGCTCTCGAAGATAGACCTCAGTTCAGGCTATCATCAGCTCAAAGTTCGAGACGAGGACGTGCAGAAGACGGCCTTCAGGTGTCGGTATGGCCACTATGAGTTCTTGGTTATGCCTTTCGGCGTAACCAATGCTCCAGAACTGTTCATGAGCCTCATGAATAGGATCTTCCATCCATACCTTGATCGATTTGTCGTGGTCTTCATCGACGACATTTTGGTGTACTCGACCACGGAGGAGAGCACGCCTACCACTTGCGGGTTGTACTAGACACACTCTGAGAGCACCATCTTTATGGAAAGCTCTTGAAGTGCCAGTTCTGGTTACGTGAGGTCCACTTCTTGGGGAACGTCATTTCTGAGGCGGGAGTTGCAGTGGATCCCGCGAAGATCGAGGCAGTGCTAGCTTGGGAGCCACCCATGAGCGTGACGGAGGTGAGAAGTTTCTTGGGTCTAGCTGGATACTATCAGAGATTTGTGCCGGACTTCTCTAGAGTTGCGGCGCCACTCTCAGCATTAATGAAGAAGTGGAAACCCTTTTTGTGGTCAGACAGATGTCAGCAGAGCTTCCAGGAGCTGAGACAGAGATTGACTAGCACACCTATCATGAGGTTTCCTGCGGAGGGAGTTGGATACGTAGTCTACTACGATGCATCAGGGACCGGACTCGGGGGTGTCCTGATGCAGGAGCAGGCCGTGATTGCCTATGGATCACATTAATTGAGGCCACATGAGCAGAACAATTCCACACATGAGCTGGAGATAGCAGCAGTGGTCTTCGCTCTGAAGACATGGCGGCACTATCTGATGGGCGAGCGATTTATAGTCTTTTCTGACCACCAGAGTCTATGGTATATATTCTCTCAGAAGGACCTGAACCTGAGACAGAGGCGATGACTCGAGTTCCTCCAGGACTATGACTTTGAGATAGTCAATACTCATGGGAAGGGGAATGTAGTAGCTGATGCCCTCAGCAGGAGGACGGGTATTCAGCTACTTGAGGAGGTTACAGAGCAGCTAGCCGCCTTGCAGATATCCTTTATGGATAGAGATGGAGCAGCCTTCCTTCAGTCTCTCACAGTCTCTCCTCCATTTCTACAGTGGGTCAGAGAGTCATAGCGTGGGGACGCTGACTGAGATACACGACGTGCGCATATATCCATGGGAAAGGCACCTAATGGCTTCTCCCTTAGAGCAGAGCACGACGTGCTTTTCAGAGGACGTACCTTGGTACCAGTTGATTTACGGGAGGAGGTTCTAAGAGAGTTTCACACTTCTCCTTTGGCGGTACATCCTGGAGTGGCGATGATGTACCAGGATCTCATATGACAGCACTGGTGGCCGGGCATGAAGTAGGATATGGCAGAGTTTGTTTCTCGATGCCTCACCTGCCAGCAGGTGAAGGCAGAGCATCAGGTACCACCAGGCTTGGTACAGCCCTTGGAGGTCCCGGAGTGAAAGTGGGACAACATATCTATGGACTCCGTGATTGGACTTCCACGCACTTCTAGAGGTCACGAATCCATTTGGGTGATTGTTGACCGACTCACCAAGTCGGCACACTTCTTACCCAACAGAGAGCAGGGCTCAGTGGAGAGCTTGGGGCATCTCTACATTCAAGAGAATGTACGGCTTCACGGTGTGCCATCGTCTATCATCTCTGATCTGGATGCTCGCTTTACTTCCCAGCTTTGGAAGGGGTTGCAGGAGGCGTTCGGGATGCGGCTATGTCTGAGCACTACCTTTCACCCTCAGATAGATGGTCATATGGAGAGGACCATTCATACTCTCGAGGACATGCTCCGCGCATGTGTCCTCAACTTTGGTCACAGCTGGGAGGATCACCTACCCTTGGTGGAGTTCGTGTACAATAATATCTACCACTCCACCATCGGAATGGCACCATATGAGGCGTTGTACGGTAGACCTTGAAGATCTCCTTTGTGCTAGATAGACCATAGGGAGTCAGCACTTGTGGGACCAGAGATGGTCTGGGCCACGACAGAGAAGGTCAAGGTCATCCAGGAGCGGATGAGGACAGCTGAGAGCTGGCAGAAGTCTTATGCTGACAGGAGGCGGAGACCACTAGAGTTCGAGGATGGAAACCACGTCTTCTTGCGTGTCTCACCTCAACGTGGTTTACGGAGATTTGGCCGAGGAGGCAAGTTGGCTCCATGCTTTATCGGACCCTTCCAGGCCTTCAGCAGGATTGGTGAGGTGGATTATTGCCTGGATCTACCACCTCAGTTGCACCGGGTGCACGATGTCTTCCACGTATCTCAGCTGAGGAGATACGTGCACGACCCGGCGCATATCATTGACTATGGGGAGCTAGACATGGATGATGAGGCGACTTTTGCGGAGGTCCCGGTGGAGATCGAGGATCGACAGGAGCTGGTCCTACGTGGACGATCGATTCCTTTTGAGCACATCAGATGGCCGCACGGGAACCTCCAGGAGAGCACTTGGGAGCGGGAGGCTCAGATGCGTGCTCAGTACCCACATTTGTTTCCCTAGTTTATAATGTATCCCTACGGGAATGTAAAGCCCTGAGGTGGGATTATTGTAAAGACCCGTAAATTTCATGGAAATTTGTTTTCTTAATTTTCTTTGGAATTTTCCAAAAACGCGGTTTCTAACGACACCTGATTCTGAGGCCCGGTGTGCCCAGAATCATTTTCCGAAGATTGGCTCGGGTACGTTCAGTGAATAGATGAGTGGGTTTTTCTAACTTTTGAACCGGTGCCCAGAATCGAATTCTGAGGTCACTGATGGAATCGCACCACCGGTATTTTCTTAGAAACGCCTCTTCCGGAGTTGCGTTTTCTCGGGTGTGGTTTTTAATTTTTGGCCTTAAAGTTAAGAAATAAAATAATTTGTACGACAAACTTTATTTTATTTCACTTAAATCCACTTGAAAGACACTTAAAGCTGCTTAAGCTGAGTTGTTGCAGATAGGGTGCTATCCAAATATATCCTACCCCCTTGGTAGGATATTTCTGAGGTGGGGCCCGCACGAGCCCCACCGTTTCTTTTCCTCTAAGTAACGCACCCGCAAAAACCCGTCATTATGAAAGTCAACTGAGGCGTTTTCTTAATTTTATAACGCACTAATTAATTGGGCGGTTTTATTCGTTGAATTAATTCTATGAATTAATTTAATCGTTTCTTAACCTGTTTGAAATCCGTTGGTGTAATAATAAAATAAGACCAACGCACGACTTCTGGAAAATTGCTCGTTTAGAGGACTTAACAAACCTCAAGTTCTTCATCCTCCTTCATGAAGAACCCGAAGAAAGTGAAGAATGTGAAGAACATGAAGAACGCAGAACCTGCGGAAATCAACGATGCGACACCTTGGGTCGTGACGCCGAATTTTCCTCTCCCGTGGCATTCTTCTACGACATTCCTTCATCCGGAACAAAAATCGTCGATCACCCGTTGAGGTGAGAGATTGTGGTTATTAATTTTTTTCTTGTGGATTATAACTTCAATATGGATTTAATTATTAAAATTAAATCTATTGTTTCTTGGTCCTCGGAGTTCGTCGATGCAACGCCGGATACCGCGACGACGCGACGATCCCCTCCTTCCGCGACGATCAAATCCGCGAAGAACGCGAGTGCGACGACTTGACGAGGTAGGGGTTGTTGTGAAATAATTTATATACCCGTGATCGTTTCTATTAGAATAAAGAACCCGGTTTCATAAGAACAATTTTAATTTATTAAAATTGTTGTTTGATATGAAGATTATTCTTCCCAATTGTTATCGCCTAACGCGGATGGTGCGGGCCAACGAACACGGCCCGACAACCCTCCGCAGTTCTTCGTTGTTTTGAGGATGTGGTGGGTGATGAAAAAACATGATGCAAGGGAGATTTAATGATCCCGTAGTGAAGAACGGAACCTGGGAGGAACATCGGCGCAGACGGGAAGGAAATCGGACCATCGGAGCAACTCCGGTGGACCGCGGAAGCCACCGGCGGCGCGGGGCACCGGCGCGGCGGCGCCCGGGCACGCCGCCGGACACGGCCACCGCGGCTGAAGCCACGATGGAGGTGGTGCCAGAGGACCCGCAAACGCATGGGTCCAGCGCACTGGGACGCGGCTTTGCCGCGTCTGTTGACTAGGGCGTCCCCCCGCGGGGGCTACAGAGCTTTCACGCGGGGGCAGCGTGCCCCCTCGCGTCGCTCGGCCGCTCGCCCGAGCAGAGCCGGACTGGCCGGCCGATCCGGGCCGCGCCCTGGCTTAGCCGGACTGGGTCCCGCCAGGTTGGACCGGGTCGGGTCGACCCGGTTCGGCCGACCCAGGGGGGTCGGGCCGGGTCGGCCTGGTCCCAGACCCCCCGTTTTCGGACCATTTCGGTCTTTTGACCGTAACATGAGCTACGGGCCTCCGATTGACGCACAGTCAGCAGCAACACGATCCTTGGATCGAGACGGCCATTTCGGTATATTACACTCAAGGTTTTGGGATACTTTGGGTTCGACCGGGTTGGTTCGTACACAAAACCCACCGGGCCTTCGGAGAGGAAACACTCATATCTTGAGCTTCAGACGTCCGATTGACGTGTCGTCAACTTTGTTGTTTTTCTATAGGTGAGACGGATTGTTTTACATACTCTTCCCGAGGTTTGGATGCAGGTGGAGTATGGTCGGGTTGGTTTTTCCTTAAAATCCAACATGGCCTCTAGGACGAAAAAGCCAATAACTCTCAGATCGGGCGTCTGATTGACGCGCCGTCTGCGACGATGAGTTCCTGTTGACGATACGGAACATTTCGATACATCAACCTCGGACATTGTGTCAGTTGATGTATCAGACTCTCGGCTCGTGGAGCGGACCCTCCCGAACGAGCTTGCTCTGTGCGGGAACCCTAGTGCTGGCTGCGACTGCTACTGTGATTGCGACGACGACTGTGCAGAGATCCTCTGTGGACTGCGACGACGACTGTGCAGAGTTCCTTAGTGGACTGCGACGACTACTGTACTCAGCAATCCTATGTGGATCAGTGCTACATATCTTGTGTGGATCTGATCCTGTGTGGGTCATCGCTCAGCGGTTCTGTGTGAGCCAACGCCTACAGGACCTGTGTGGGCCCGATCATGTGTGGGTCTTTGCGAGGGTTAGTTACCTATTGATCATGTGTGGGTCTGATCCTGTATGGGTCATTTTTGGGGTTAGTACCTATCAATCCTTTGTGGGTCTGACGACTTAGATAGATCAATTATCATCTTTATCGTCATCCGAAGAAGTATACCTGTGTGAGTTGAATCTTGTGTTACTCTCCTTTGTGGATTGTGTTGAACTATCCTGTGTGGATTTACTATTTACCCTCCTTTGTGGATTGTTTTGAGCTATCCTATGTGGATTATTTTTCTCTCCTTCGTGGATTGTGTTGTGCTATCCTGTGTGCATTTACGTTTGCTTTCCTGTGTGGACTGGGTTGTGCTTGGGCTCGGATGTTGGAGATGAATGGGAATTGATGACTTTGGTATATGGATGGGCATATACCTAATCAGTGTCGGTTGTTACTTCGTAACTGTATCTTTCCTTTGTGGTTTATCCTTTGTGGATTTCGGGAGACCTTTTGGGGTCTCGGGGTCCCTACTAAGTAGCTTATACTCACCCCTGCATGGGCTATGCCCGCACTTCATTGTGTTGGTTGCAGACGACGGACAGCGCTGATCGTGGTGGGGGCTTGCGGAACAGGACGGTACCTGGAAGTGGACCACTGGGCGGGACGTACTCGGAGCAGACGGCTGGACTGAGGATCAGTGGAGGATTTCTGTACTCACCCTTCAGGTGGGACATCCATAGGACGGCTAGACGCTGCAGCTTTTCTTTTCAGTTTCTGTTTTCCCCCTTTCAATTTTACTTTACAGTTGGGCTTGTATTTCCGGCCCCTTTTACTTTCAGCACAGCTTGTTATAGTTTTTACATAGTGTTTACTTTTTCGGATTGCTTACTCTTTGGTGTTTGTTTACTTTTCAAAGGCAATGCCTTCCCTTTTTCCGTGATTTACACCTTGGTGCTAGTTTCCAACCCCTGGCCTATGGAAGGCGGGCGTGGGGTAGTCACTGCACGGGCCCTGAGGACGGGTCGTGACACTCAAACCATGTCTTACATGACCAATGAATTCCTCATATATCATGTAACTGATTTAATTCATAAACAATGTTCCATATTCATTATCTGTATTGAGTAATGAATACAAATTTATCAACATTTCCCCAATTAATCAAATAACAATCAATGAAAACACCATGTGGAAAAAATATATACTATTTAGGAAATAGTAATATCCATCACACAAGTATTTGTATATAATTGGTAAATTTAATGTACAAATAACAATAATCATAATAAAGTGATTATTTCAAGAGAAATTTAACAGTCATGAAAGAATGTGACTTGCAAATATAAATTTTACCACATCGTAATTTTGAATTCAAACCCATTTGGAAGACATAATTCAAAGTAAAACTTAAAATAAAATAGTGTATTAATGAATCATGGTATTAAATGAAAAAGAGGTAGTATATATACCACATAAATCAGAATTGGTTTATAATAAAAATTAAGTCTCACTAGAATAAAAATTGAGAAAAAATCCCTTACCTTGAGTCTGACCTGTCACATTTCTATCTATATTACTAAATAACAAACGTATATTAATTATTTACCTCATTAAGAACATTTTTCAAGTTTATTATTACTTTAATTTAAAATATTAACAAGTTATACATAATTACTTAATTAATTATGTTTAAGCCATATGTTTTGATCATATTTGGTTTATGTGTGAAAAACATATTTAGAAGCTATACTACAGTAAAAGGGGTCATTATTTAAAAATTTACATAATAATAATCATAAATTAATTATCATATTTATATATCAATTATAGTTTTAAAACCATTCATGGTTTAGTTTTATGAAAAATGATCTAACTTTACGATCATAGTGATGGTGGGTTATACATACAAAAGTGTAATGTTTCCATTTCCGAATGATAATTATAGAAAGAAGGTAAATAAATATAATCATTATAAAATATAAATTATATATTAAATAAAATATTATTTAACCATATATACATTTTTAAAGATTTATTTTGATGTAGAAGGAATCACATCACTTTGAAGAGGTGGTCGTTGACACATCCACGAACGACGTATCACTTTTTCAGTGCGTAAAAGTGTAATAATGAAAATGATATATCATATTACAAGAAATATAATTATTTCATGAATATAATAATTATTTTTTGTTTAATATATGGATATTATATATTTATTTAGTGTAATGAATAATATCTAGTGGTAGGAAATGGGATACACTATTTATTGGGATGGAAGACAGTATATACGCATGAACACTATTTACATTTTATTATCTTATTGAATGAAAGAAGAGTAAATGATATATATAATAATTATATTATAATTTTTATTTCATATATATTACATATTATTATGAAAAAAAACCTTAATAAATTCAATTTCAATCTGGAATGAATCACATCTCTTTGAGGAGGCAGGATTCCACATGTCTACAAAATATATTATTATAATTCCACAAAATGGAAAGAATGATGCTATGTGTTATAAAATAACTATAAAAGAATAATTAACTTATAAAAAACAAATTTATCATATATAAACTATAGTTAAATCATTATTCCCAACCAAAAGAGGTTGTAATTGAAGAACTGATAACATTAGTTTGCGAGGTGGTGGTCTTCTATACACATGAATAATGACTGCGTATCCCATTTGATGGAAGTGTGTGTGAATTTAGTTAATAAAATCAATATAAAATAATTTATTTATATTGAATATACTGAGGTAATTATACAATCATGTTATAAAAATAATTGAAGGGGTGGAAAACATAATAAAACAAAAGTACTAATTGAATAACATTACCTCTTCTTTGGGTATCTCCATTTGGTTTATACCAAATTCATTCACTGGTTTTATTTATTTAAAAATTGAGACTTTTAGGGTGATGTGAAGTATTTAGGTATCTTATTTAGGTAGGTTTTTGATGATAAAATATTATTTAGAGATGTGAAGAAGTGAGGTGTGTGAGTTCCCTTTTATGGTGACAGGGGAGTATCATTCTTGTAAGTACAAAAATTAAAACACTATTGGGATGTCTCCCTTACATCATGCACCACCAATAATGAAAATAATTATTTAAAATTTTGTTTATTATTTATGAATGTCTAGATAATGGTTTTTGGAAAAATTGATAGGTTATTTGTCCCATTAATATATACATTAAACTATTAAGTGAACTCATTTTTACATTAATTGCTATCATAAATTTTATTATTTTCACTAATGTTTTGGGTCAATTTTTTTACCTTACTATAAATTATGAATTATTATAATTCTCAATATTTCCTATTTGTTCTAAATTCAAATCAATCAAGTGGAATAAATTAATTTACAATTAATCTCAGATAAAAAACGAGAAAATATTTTTTTAAAGGGAAAATGTTCATAATTTTACTAATATTTTTTATCCAAATTCAATATAAATTGTATTTCAATGTCATAAATTAGATTAATTTTTATATAATTGAATTACTTTAAATTTATAACTAATTTTAATTTTAATTTGACCTTATATATTATTTAAATGAAAATTCATTTTTTCAGTTAAAATTAATTATTTTCCACTATTCATAAAAATGAAATTTTGTAGAATAATACCAAAAAACATCCTAATATAATTTTAAAATTTTTATTTAAAAAATTAAGTTCATTTACTCAATAAAATATATAAAATTTAAAAAAAATTAATATTAAAATATGTCTTTCATTAAATAGATGTAAAACAACCTTTATAAAAACACAACATTTTATGTGTAAGATTAGATTTGTTTTAATATTATGCCTTTAAAATAAAATGGATGAATCTCAGAAATATTTTATCTAATATAATATATCTATATATATATTTCATTAATATCGGTAACTGATAGTAATAAAATTATTTTATTATGAAAAATTCCTTTGGCGCGTAAAAATAGTTTTCATAAAAACATTTCCATGATATTATATTGGTTTTTATAATTATTTTTAATTAATTGGTCACTAAATAATAATAAAAATATGTGTAAAAAACACATTACGTATTTAGTTAATTATTTTAATTCATTTCATTATAATGGATAGTTTATAACTAATATATTAAATAATTACATTAATAGTATATTGTAGTTTGGGAAAACTCAGTGTTGAATGTAACAAAACATATCGAAGGAACTCATCATTTTTTGTAACACAAGATAACTTAGTTGTTTGTATACCACAAGAAGGTGAAATTTTTTTGTGTATGGTATTTTTACCTTAGAGTTCCACATAAATAAGGCTTTAAAAATTTAAATAATTATGAAATGAAAATATTTTAAAGTATTGTGGTGTTATATTGTCCCAAACATAAATAAATTGCGTACTCACAATTCAAACTTGATATCCGAAATTTAGGGATTGATATTATGAAATACTATTGTTGAAAAAACAACATCTTAAATAGGGTTAAAACACATCTTCTTAGTAATATGGAAACATAAATGAGAATGTCTCCACAAAACTAGGATTTACAATAGGAGTTCATTGGTGAAAACATGGACATGTAAAATTAATATAACTCTCATGTTCTGATGGAGAGTCACAAAGAATATACATAATAAGATAGTGGGTTATCCAATGTAGGGTGTTGACCCCATGTCCAGAAACAACATAGTTTTAAAATGGACTTTGATATCATAAAATGATGATAATAGGAAAATATTATTATTTCAAAACTCTTTTTCCTCGATTTGAGAATTATTTCACTATCTAAGAATATAAGTATATATTCATTTATATTTAATAAACATAATATTGTCCCTTTTTTCTACCTTGAAGTATTTATAATTCATCACCTAGAATATGTTTCATCATATAGTGATGTAATTCATTAATATCAAAAACATTTCCCAAAGATTAACATAATCCATTAGATAAATGATTGACCTGATAACCCATCAAAATATTTTGACCCAAAACATTATATGAAATTCAAAAAAAATTAAAATTAACTTATAATTATCCTCCAATCAAAATTAAGTATCTCTTTAATCATCACACATCCATCATGTGAATACCTTCACCATGTGTTCTCTTTAAACATGGTAATTACATGAATTACCATTAAACTAGATTTAAAAGATGCATCATTTTTTATTCTTTAAATAAAACATAGATTATTAGATATATTCCTTAAATACAAAAATTTCATAAAATCCATCAATGGTGAAATAAACCACATTGTTAAAAAATCATTAATCTGATCAACGTTACTCAGCAATATCCAATTTAATTTATCCAAATCAACCATATCTTTATCCAATCGTCATATTCCCAACATCAACAACATATTAATGGTTTTCCTCACTCGATCATATGTTTTACAATAAGTTTTACTTGTCATAGAATCATTGTTCTTAGTACCATTAAATACATGGTTTAAAATCCATTAAGAAATAGTACTTCTATACAATCCAAAATCATTTCTTAATTCTCATTACTAGAACATCATAATTAATGAGTCAAAATACAATAACATAAATCATTCCTTTTTATATTATGTAGTAGAATAATCTTTACCATGATCCATTAGATTATTCTAAGGTGTATTCCCTTGATACTTGGGGCATTTATTTGTATAGTTTGTTATTTCACTATAGTTAAAACACTAATATTAGTTTTTTAAAAAAAATTCCCTTTTTTATTTTTCGAGGTGTCCCCTTTTCCTCATTTATAAATAAATCTCATTCCATTCAAGAAATTGATAAGGTTTCTCTTTAAATAATTATCACATGTGATAAAAATTCATCCATATCATCATTCCATTTTCCAACTTTTTCTGATATATCCTATTAATCTTATGCTTCCATTTGGAGCCCTAATACATATAAAATTCCTCACCTATCTCATTATTACATTTTATTATGTTATATTATGATGATATTTTTTTGGAGACTACTTCACTTTGAAATATTGGCTCAATCTCATCAATGATATGATCATTTTTACTATTTGAATCACACTTATTGGTCAGGTTCACATCCATTCTTCTAGTCACCATTTCAATATGACGACATACACTACATTAGATAATAAAATTATGAATCATAATGAATAAAACCAGTATAATACATAACATACATTGAATATTTTGTGTGTATCTAATATCCTAATCCAAAACATGGTTTCTTTGAGATGTTTCTATATACTTATCCCCAAAACTCTATAATTGGATTATGTTCTCTAATATATGTTTAATGAAATATACTTCCTATGGTTTCTACTAAACATGCACTAATACCAAACGTAATGACCTCCACCCCAGTAGCATGATATGGTGCTTTATTTTTTTACATTGGAATAGACATAAGATTAAAATCCAAAAGGACTGAATAGTTTATTTGTTTTGGAAAACCATATTTCATACATTATACCAATTTTATATTGAGAATATAAAATAGAACATGATATATTATAAAATCTAGTATACTAAATCCTTGAAACTCATTCCAAGAATTCATTTTCATATCATGGGGAAAGGGAAAAAAATAAGGGTGACCTCAAATGATCACTAAGGGTTAAGTACATTGGTATCTATCAAGGAATAATAGTGAATAATAAATATTTAAATATAAATAACTGAAAATACATTACATTTAAATAACTGAATATGGCGTAAACAATATGGTATGGTTGATAACTTGAAACACATACCATTTATTCAGTAGACTAAAAATGAAATACATCCATTGATTTTATAATATTGAATGTAATATGGATATTAATAACTAAATACTAAATTAAAATAGTTCATAAATAAGATAATCTATTTTTCCAAGTTACATGGAATTGTTACAATCAATATATATTTTGAGGACATAATAAAACTACTCCGATTTGGCTAACTAATTTATCTCATTAGACTACCGATGCATTGAGTGTATTGCATTAACTGGTCCCAAACCAATATATTTCATATCCAAAGAATTATTCATATATATAATAGTATATTAAATTCATAAATAATGTTCCTGATAAAATATATAGCTTGAGTGAAGAATACAGATTTATCAAAATTTAACCAATTAATCAAATAGTTGTCAAAGTAAACACCAAATGATTAAATTGTATATGGTTTAAGAAATAATAATATCCTTAAAAAGGATATATATATATATATATTAAATTTAATGTATAAATAAAAAAATTATAAGGAAGAGTTTGTTTCCTTAAAAATTTAATAATTACAAAAGAAAGTAAGACTACAATGATAAATTTTTCCACTTGGAGATTTTCATGTAAAAAACAATGAATGAGATATTTCAGCGTGAAACTTTATATGCCATGAATTTTTAGTTAATTGTGATAATAAATGATAAATGGGTTTTATACACACCACATAAAGTTGAATTGGTTTATAATAATAAATAAGACTCAATTGATTGTAAATTGAGATGAAATCCCTTACATTGAGTCTGACTTGTCACGTGTGTCTGTATATTATGGATAATAAACATATGTTAATTACTTTATTATTTTAAAAACATTTCCATTTTTATTATTAATTTTATTTCTCCTATTAACAATTTATATATAATTACTTAATTAATTTAGTTTATAAGGAATGTTTTGATCATATTCAGTTTATATGTCAAAAACGAATTTGGTATGTAGAATACGATCAAATAGTTAATTATTTAAACATATAAATAATAATAATAATAATTACATAATGATAATATTTATTCATAAATTATAATTTTATAACAAATCAGTGATGATTGTTATGAAAAAATAACTAACATTATGATCATCGAGACAGTAGGTCGTACATACCAATGAGTAACATTTATTTTTTAAATGATCATTATGAATAAAAGGTAAGTAAAATTTATATTTCAAGAATGATCATTATATATTAAATACAGTATTATTTAATATTATATAATACTATATGTAATACTTGTGATGAAAATGTAATCACATTGCTTTGAGGAGGCGGTGGCCCACATGTCCCCAAATGAATTTATCACATTTTCAGTGTGTGAAAGGGTAATATTGAAAATGATATAATATATTAATATAAGGGTAATTATTTATCTAATGAAAAAATAATATCATATATTTAATATACCTTAAAATATATTAATTTAATGTTATCCAATTTATTTAGTGATAGGAAATGGAATACACCGTTCATGGAGATAGTAGGCAGTATATATGCGTGAAAGCTATTTTCATTTCCTCAATGCATTAAAAGAAATAAATGATATATATGTATATTATATTTAAATTATTATTTAAATTTCATATCTATAACATATTTATATTAAACCCATCCTTAGTACATTCTGTGTAAATCGTGAATGAATCTCATCGCTTTGAGAAGGCAGTAGTCCGCACATCCACAAACGATGTTATTATATTCCCCAAAAATGGAAATCATGAAGGTATGTGTTATATAATGATTAAATAAGAATAAATATATTATCATATAATATATATATATATATAAACAATAAATATATCATTATTACCTATCATGAAAGTTGGTAGTGGAATAAAAACGACATCAGTTCACAAGGCGACATTTTTTTTTACACATGAATGATTATTGTGTATCACGATTGATGTAAGTGTGTGTGAGTGTAGGTAATAAAATTAACATAAAAACCGTATAATATTTAATATATTGAGGTAATTATATAATCTTTATATAAAATTAATTTAAGCGGTGGATTAATAAATAAAACAAAAGTGCCTATTGAAGAATCTTACCTCTTCTTTGGGAAACTCATTTTGGTTTGATTTTCTTTCTAAAGTGAGTCCTATAAGATGAGGGGAGGGATTTTTTTATTTTATTAGGGAAGGTTTTGTATGATCCAAACGTTATCAGAGTCATGAATAATTTAGGGGGGTGATCTCCCTTTTATAGTGGAGGAGTGGCATTCTTGTAAATTCAAAAACATAAATACTATTGAGAGGTCTCATGTGCATCATGTGTCTAAAATAATGAAAATAAATTGGTAAATGTGGTGGTATGGCCAATATATGGATATAAATTGTGTCTTGGGTAGGTTTATATGTTAGCTTTCCCCTTAAGAAGTATTTTTACCCACTAAGAAAACTCATTTTTACCTTAATCGCATTAATTAATTTTAATTATTTTCCCTTATTTTATTTATCAAAAACTAAGTTTAAGATAATATGAATTATTAATTATTATTATTCCAAATATGGAATCAATTTTAAAAAAGTAGAATAACATAAGTGATAGAAATTATTTTAAAATTAATCTCATAAATGTAATGGGAAAGAGGGTTTTTAAAGTAAAAATGATCAAAAAATTATTATGTTTTTATATCAAAATTAAATATAAAAATGATTCTAGTGACATAAATTCAGTTAATAGGATTATAATAGATATGATTTAAATTATAACTATTTTTTGATTTAATTTTCCCTTATATATTATTTAAATTAAAAGGTAATTTTCAATTAAAATACAGTATTTTTCACAATTTATCAAAAAAATCTTCTCAAAAAAATACTAAAAAATAACCATTAGATAATTTTAGAATTACTATTACAAAAAATAAGTTTATTTTTTTATATAATATTTAAAAAAACTTCCCAAATTTAGTTTATAAATAGGTTCTCTGAAAAAATGCGATATAAAAAACCTTATAAAAACACAAATTTTTACGCATAAAATTGGATTTATTTTTATATATATCCAATAAAATCTACTATATTAATGTAAAAAATATTTTATTTAATATATAATAAATAAATTTCAATAATATTATTGAAAAATATTAATTAAATTAATTTATTATGATAAAACACATTTTGTGCAAAAAAATGGTTTTTATAAAAACATATCTTTTATATTATATTGCGTATTATATTAATTTATAATTAATTGGCCACCAAATAATTATATAAATATGTGTACACAATATTTTCCAAATTTTTTAGTAAGTTTCATACATGTCATCATAATGGATTGTTGATAAATATCATATTAAATAATAACATTAATAATATATTATTGTTTGGTGAAATATAGTCTTGTGTGTAATGTAAGATATCAAAGTAAATTGGTATTGTGTGTAACACAAGAGAACTTAGTGATGTTTGTAAAGAAATATAATCACATTTTTGTGTAGAATAATCTTAACATGGCATGGTGCATAATGAATGATAGAAAAAATAACTTTTTTCTAAAAGGGAAATATTTTAAAGTTATGGGGTGTTAAAAATTATACTTATTTTTTAAATGAATGTTATAAAAGTGTTAAAAATTAGTTCTAAAACAAGTGCACCATAAAAATAAAAAATAATATTTTCCAAAAAATACATTTCTAGGTATAAAATTGGATTTAATTTTATATTTTGTCTAGAAAAAACATAAGAAGAATTTTAAACATTAGATTGAATATATTATAAATAATCATCATAAATATAATCCAACACGGATTAGTTTTTGATTTATTATTATAAAACACAAATGTACCCATTTAAATATTTTATTAGAAAAAGATCTTTCTTTTTTTATGGTTTTTATTTCAATTTCTAATTATTGGGTCACTAAATAATTAATAACATATACATGTGTAAGATATATTTTTTAAATTAATTTAGTCCTATTAATACCTACCATTCGACAGGCTAGGTGATAATTATTAGATTTAATAATAATATTAATAGTATGTTGTTTTTTGGTAAAACTCGTTCTGGTGTGTTATGCATGATATTGAAGCAAATATTTTCTGCATGCATCATAAGATAAAATCAATGTTTCATACCCCTTACACTATCAAATATAATTTTAATTTTCTTAAAATATCTAGCTCTTATATATTCCCCACCCTTTTTAAAAATCATGTAATCATAATTTGAAATTTATCTGATTAATCAATGGTTGAAAATTAATTTTATTTAACCCATATCATAAAATGTGTTAATATAACATCCTTTTAATAATATAAGAAAGTATGTATGAAGATCATCTATATTTTAACATAGCCATTATTTAAAATTTTAGAACATATGTGGGAATAGAGGAAAATCATAAATAATTATAAGGAGTTATTGAGGTCATTGATCACAAAAAATGAATTACAAATGGAAAGTTAGGGGCCTAAAAACCCTAAAGATTTAATAACCAAAAAAACCATTGGTTCATCTGAATTGATGTTAATTGGATAACATTATTATTTCCAGATTGTTTTCTTCGAGTTGTGAAAATATATTATCATATAGTCTAATAGAAGAATCTATATATACATACTTGAGTAGTATAATTTCATTATCCAATTAATTTGAGCAACAATATCATATTTTTCTCAAAATTATTAGTACTTAAGTTGAATTTTCTTATTTATAAAGGAGAAAAATTAAATTTTAAACCCCACATAACCATATAGGTGATAACAATATATTCCTCATATATTTTGACAATAAACAAATACAAAATTGTCAGTATATGGAAGGATAATTTTAAAAATAAATAAAACTTTATATGATATATTAATCATTGAAATTAAATAGTAATTCCAAATTTTCAAACCAAATCATTCCATGAATAACTATCCTGTAAATTATTGAAGCATTTCATGACAAAGTACGAAACCCATGGATTAGAAGGATTTGATTATATATTATTCTAATATAAATATATCATTGTTCCTAAAAAATATACCTTATGTCTTTGAAAGTAACATAATATTTTATTATAAAAATTTCATTCATTCCATAACAACACAGTGTCCAGTGGTAGGTGTTGCACACTTATCTTCCTTCAGTTTTTCATTCAATCCCCATTGCCTAACTCGTTGTAATGGGTTTTCAACCGTCATATATGTTGTCATACTTTTTACCTTTAATTCTGAAAAATAAATCCCCATTAAAAACACTTTATGTTGATCCTAGGGGTTAAAAATACCTCAACCCAAAAAATGACTCCAAAAATTTCATTTACAACCACAAAATGTTTACTACTTAAAACCCTGACATGGGGTGTCTACAAATTTCAAATCATGATAGACCACAGAATTTATCCATAACTATTATGGAAACCTCACATGAAAATACCCTAATCTCTAATAATTTATCAATATTTCTTCTTATAACAACTATAATACCCCAGAACCCACACTCTCAGATTTGGTGTTGAAATCGTAAACACTATATTTCTAGATTTGATACTAGTAAGGGAGATAAATTTCATTACATCCGATACTTGAAAGATTTAAAATAAAAAAATGTATAACTAAAATACTAGAGTATGTTTTTGGTTTAGAATTTTAGACAATTAGGAAAAACACATAAATTAACATTTCTTAGGCATTTAAATAGGAATTTACCCAACTTATCCCAAATGTTTTTTTCACATTAATACATCATCATCATCTATATGTAATACCTTATATAAATATTTCATTAAATATAATTCTTTATATCATAGGGAAAAGGAAAGATAATAAGGGTGATCTCAAATGCTCTGTAATGGAAAATGTAAGAATTGTGAAATGAATGCCATATATTGGAATAAGAAAATAATATGGGTTTAATGACATAGTCAAAGTACTTGAGTATAAAATAAAATTATTGATACACATCAATACAAAGATAATCAAAAATTAAATCATTTAGTAAGGATTTATCAAAGGAAATGGTCATAAAAATCAACAATCATGATCCATGTGATATCAATCTTGATTAAAAGAAACATCATAAATCCGTAGAAAGCATAGATAAACATATTGGTGTCTTTAAAAATGATCTGATATAACCATTAAAACCCATAGAGAACCCTTAAAACCCTGAAATATTTTAATAATCATATGACAAAATTCTAATATAATTCCATGGAGAACATAATCATTACCCAAGGCATTGGTGAACTATCTTAGTGCACTTATCATATAAGTTACAACAGCATCACCTGATGATATATGGAACACCCGTAATTTTTTATTTTCAAGAACCAAAACATGAATTAAGAACATAGATATTTTTTTATGATAACTCAAATAAACAAAATTTATTCTTTTAAGAACATGATTAACCATAGAAATGAAATGGGTTCTCTAAACATTTATTAGAGACATTATTATCAAGTAAAAAATATATGGGTTCCATGAAAATAACATTGATATATGATTAACCTATTGAATACAAATGGGTTCCATAAAAATATCTTTAAAACATTAGTATCCCATGGAAAATAAATGAGTTCCATAATAATCTATTTGATACATCATTAACCCCTGGAAAATTAATAGGCTCAATGATAATCTCATGGTAAAAAACATAATACATCCCAAGAAAGAATTTGGATGCTATAAATATAAAATATACCTAATGGATGATATTTAAAAATAATGGTTTTTGATTTTTTTCAGTGGAAATCCAAATTATATATTATTAAAAACATTCATTAGGAAAATATCCTTTTAATTTTCAGAATAAATTTTTAAATTATAAAACATTATGAAAATATATTTCAATGAAAATAAATTTAAAATATTATAACGAAATATTTTAAAATATTTCATGATGAAAATATTATTATTTATTTAAAAAATGTTTTAAATCATTTTTTAATTTTTTTAGAAGTCACGGCTTTGGAAGACAAATTGTTTTCGACCTAAATTGTAACAGCCCGAGATTTTATAAAAAAATTTTATTTTTAATTTCATTAATGTCTTTTGTTGTACGCTACACCAAAAGGAGCTTGCTCAACACGCATCCTTGACTTTCCTTGCATTACACGCAATCGCGACCTTCCTTGATAGCCTGTGTAGTACGCAATAACGGGTTTCACTAAACAACGATATGCTATTAAAATATTATTAAAACTAGCCGTTATGAATAGTAATAACCACCATTTAAAATTTTAGAAATTTTAGCTCTCAAAATGGACTTCATTTTTGGATTCAGAGTGTCGAATTTAGCCTAAGGTGAAATTTTGGTACTTTTCGGATAACTATCATATTCTGATGAATAGTGAAAATTACTAAATTATAATTAAAAATAACATTTTTAATCAAAATAATTAATAGTGATAAATTATTAATTTGAGTGGTTTTAAAGTATATTTAGAATATATTTTTACAATTTAATACAATTTTGTTCATTGGATTTAATTTCACATTTAAACCAGTCATAAATAAGTGTCAATCTTTTGATAGTTATTATCTCTTAAGAACACGCTATTTGTTTTGACGACGGGAATTAATTTTTAAATTAATTAATGCAACTGATATGTTTTTAATTTGGTAAAATATACATCATTTTTGAGTTCATAATATCAAATATAGATTAGGCCTAATTTTTTGTATTTTTTTGGAAACATTCATTTTTTGATAAATAGTGAAACCACTAAGTGGTAGTTAAAAAACTGAATTTTTCATAAAACATAATTTTATCGCTTCTGTGAGTGGAATTTCGAAAATCCGAGAGACACGGTTAATATCAAGGACTAAAATGTGGTTCAATGAGATGAAAATAATTTTTTTTGATTAGTAACTTTTTACTTTTTTTACCACGGTTAAAAGTAAATAGGGTAATTAAGGGTAGAAATGCTATTATTATTACCCTAACACATGTCCTAATTCTATTGGACAAGTGTAATTCGACCAAAAACAACCTTAGGAATAAAATATGACCATTTAGGCCCACTTGGATTATATTAGGACATTTATTATTAATTTATTTAAAGAAGGGTTAAAATAGTTAAAATCAAAGTTTAATAAGTAAATCATTTTTAATATGGGGTTATACATAAGATAAATTCGACTATGGAAAGAAATGCAGGACTCCAACTTGTTGGGATGATGTTGGGGAATGAAAGATATTAGGACCTGATCTCGTTGATGAAATGGTAGAAAAGGTCATATCTATTCAACAACACATAAGAGCAGCTCAGAGTCGACAGAAAAGTTATGCCGACAACCGAAGAAAAGACCTAGAGTTTGAAGTGGGTGATAAAGTGTTCTTACGAATATCTCCCTGGAAGAGGGTTATGAGATTTGGAAAGAAGGGGATGTTGATCCCTAGATATATCAGTCCTTTCAAAATACTGGATCGTGTTGGGAATGTAGCTTACCGATTGGTGCTTCCACCGAATCTCTCTCAAGTTCACGATGTGTTCCATGTATCTCTCCTGATAAAGTACATACCTGATCCTTCACATGTACTCAGCTCAAAAGTTTTACCGCTGGAGCAAGATCTTTCTTATGAAGAACAACTGATAGAGATTCTGGATCGTAGTGAAGTAGTCCTACGAAACAAGACCACTCTATTGGCGAAAGTTTTATGGAGGAACCACCAATTAGAAGAAGCTGCATGGGAGCTTGAGGATATGATGAGGGAGAAGTATCCTCATATGTTTGTTACAAAGTGACGAATTTCGAGGGAGAAATTCATTTTAAGGGGGGTATAATGTAACACCTGAGACTTTTATGTTATATAAATCATCAAATGAATCTTTTTCTACACACTTTACTTGCTTGGCTTGCTTTACACGAAATCGCGAGCTTCCTCGATAGCGTGCGTCGTACGAAATACCGAGTTTCACTAAACAACGATATACTATTAAAATATTATTAAAACTAGACGTTATGAATTATAATAACCACTTTTTCAAATTTTATAAATTTTATTTTTCAAAATGGACTTCATTTTTGGACTCGGAATATCGAAATTATCCTAGGGTGAAATTTTGGTATTTTTCTGAAAACTTTCAATTTTTGATGAATAGTCAAACCACTAAGTGGTAGTTAAAAAAACTGAATTTTTCGTAAAACATAATTTTACCGCTTCTGTGAGTGGAATTTCAAAAATCCGAGAGACACGGTTAATATCAAGGACTAAAATGTGGTTCAATGAGATGAAAATAATTTTTGGTGAATAGTAACTTTTTACTTTTTTTACCACGGTTAAAAGTAAATAGGGTAATTAAGGGTAAAAATGAGATTATTATTACCCTAACACATGTCCTAATTCTATTTTACAAGTTTAATTCGACCCAAAAAGACCTTAGGAATAAAATATGACCATTTAGGCTCACATGGATTAGATTAGGACATTTATTATTAATTTATTTAAAGAAGGGTTAAAATAGTTAAAATCAAAGTTTAATAACTAAATCATTTTTAATATAAGGTTATACATAAGATAAATTGGACAATAAATATTCATTAGAAAGATAAAAATATTTCATACTTAATGATATTTTATTTGTAATTTCTAGACTTTAAATAATTAAATTTATTTATTACACAATGATGATACAGTAATTACCATAATTGTGAAACATTAGAATAATTAATATTATAAATACCTAAATAAGTATAATTTGAGACATTTTATGAATTAAAATAATTTCATTGGTTAATATGACATTTTAGGATTGATTTAATTAACTTTGGTTGAAGTAATAATTCTGTTATAAGTTTCAAAA
Source organism: Viscum album (assembly GCA_963277665.1). Taxonomy (NCBI): domain Eukaryota; kingdom Viridiplantae; phylum Streptophyta; class Magnoliopsida; order Santalales; family Viscaceae; genus Viscum; species Viscum album. Next base: position 1,939,988,824 of record OY728131.1, read on the forward strand.
AAATCAACTATTGAATAGGGTAAAAATTGACATAAAATAGTTTTTAAAACAAATATTATATTAATCATTGTTCTTTTATTCATAAAAATCTAAGGTTCGGCCATATGACTTAGATAAGGTTATATATATTAATAAAACACAACTTGGGGGTCTCTTGGATGTATATGGTATGTTTATTAACTATATAATATAAAAATACAAAGTGACATGGTAAATGTCAATCTAATTAACTAAGAGTTAAAACTAAAAGATAAGGTTAATATAGGAACCTAAACATGTCTAAATTATATTTGATGAGATTATTTCGACCCATCCCCACCTTCGCTTCGAAATAAATCAATTTGGAGCTATTTAAAACCGAATTTGACTTTATAATAAAATAATAGTTTTAGTTATTTCAAAGGTACCCCTCTCCTCCATTATAAAAGGGAACCTCATCCCTCTCTTCCTCACACCACATTGAGCCTTCAAGCTCGGCCAAACCCTGCCACATTCACTTATCCACTTCCCTAGAAATGTCCTAGAGGTTCTGGTCTTCCTCAAAGACCATGTTTAGTGACCTAAAAGGAGATCTCAAAGAAGTGCTTCAAAGAATAGGTAATTTCCGTTACCGATTCTTTCAACTTTATTTCTTCTTCCACTTCTTCTGATTTAGTTGTTTCATTATGAAGTAATAACATCAGTATCACTCATATAATGATATGTTATTATAAGTATGAAACAACCCTATTTAACCATCTATCCATCCTACGGAAAATGAAATCACCGCGCGTGCGTATGTACGGAATACTGTCTCCACACCGTGGTGTAATCTATTTTCCACCACCACCTTACTTGGATGGGTATAATGGTGTAAATAAATACTATATATGACTATTATAAAGTGATATTGATTCTGAAATAGTATACATACACTCCAATAAAATTCCACGATCATAGGAATGATATCATCACTCGTGCGTACGTACAGAATACCGTCTCCATGATGTGATGCGACTCGTTCTAAATGATCTTCATTTCATAATGATTATATAAATGAATTTAATTAATGAATATGATATATATTACACTAATACCATTCTGGAAATGAGGTATCTATAACCTGAAGATAAGAATATGAATTTATTCGACCAACACGCATAAGAACAAAAAGTAATAAACACCCGAATAACAAGTAGTAATGAAATATTACTACTAAGAAGCTAAGAATATGACCATATGTGATATCATAAAAATAATTATTATTCTTTAATAAGTCAATAACATTATTTAAATCATTATACAGGAGGTTCGGACACTTACGAAGCAAATCGGACCAAAGGTAAGGGAAATATCACAATCTCATTTTTATCCGAGAATGTTTATACTTTGGTATTTATTGGGGTGTATTTTATCATCCAAATCCATGTTTCCTCAATATTTAATATTATTTCCATCCACCTAAAATTGTTTAAATCCAATTTTACTCTTCTGTGAGTTTTTAGTAAAAGATATGAAAGAAATCTTTTGTCGTTTTTCGTACGGGGTACTTTTTGACCTTTCCGACAAAAGTACGAGAAGAATGTTTTTTTAATTTATACGGCATGACTGGATTTTTAAAAAAAATTCCAATAATATTCCTTTACAAGTTCTCAAGTTTATTTTTAATCAACTTATTTTAGTTTAAAATTGTATGACATGTTAAGAAAGGAAAAAACAATTTGAAGTAGAAAGGATATTTTCCTCAAGAATGGAGTTCAAGTGTTTTATCAAAATTAGTTTCCATCTAAGATAATAAAGGTTTCTGTTTCTTTCCATATTATTACATGGATTTGATTATGTTGTGATGGAAATATTTTTATGAATTATTTTATCTTATATGAATTGTTTTATGATGTCACGATGTTTAAGATTCCCATTTTTTTACATGGGTTATGCTATGATGTATGGTTTATGATTTTTTGGCACACATAAGAATGGTATCATTATGAGATGGGTGGGAACTATATCTCCTTCAAATGCATTGGGTAAAGATTTTATATCTCATGAGATTAACATGGGTGGAATAGTAGGTTATACCGGTTCAGTAAAACAGGACTGAAACGAGTAGTGAACTCGGTTCAGAAAGGGACTTTGTCCACTAAGATAGTCTTGGAAATGAGTCTTGACTAATAAGAAATAATTCTCTATGATTATGTGTGTATTCCACAGAGTTTCATGTTTTATGTTATGATTATTGGGATTAAATTTCACTACTATGATTTATCCCATGTTATGAAATTATGATCTCTTTTGCAGGTTAATATTTCCAAAAGATATGTTGTTATGAATATGATGTGATTGATATTTCTTTGGTTTACCCTTACTGAGAATTTGAGCTCACCCTTTTATGTTTTCATTTCCCTAGGACATAAATAATGGATTTAGGTTTAAAAAAAAGAATATCTTTATGGGAGATGTTGAAGATATTTCACCATGATTAGAAGATTATATTCCGAGTTTCCAAAGACACTAAACTATTATGGTCCTTGTGTGTGTGTTTTTGTTATGTAATAATTATTTTTCTAAAGTAAGGTAATGTCCATGTACGTCAGGCTTCAGGTCTCTATAGTTGGTATCAGAGGAATGGTTTAGTCAACCTTTGGAAACTAGGATGCGAACACGTCAGTGAGATCCCTAGAGATATTTCTAAGGTATGTCTAGGGATGTCCCTAAGGATAAGTATACGTATAGGATATAGTACTAGAATGATAGTAACAATATTAGATTAAACCAAAGATGTTAGATATTGAAGTTACTCCCCCTTAATTATGATTTTTACCTCTCACACTATTCTTTTTGGGTTTTAAAAAATGGCTGGAAACAAGATGATTCACGATAATGGAGGATATGATGGACAATGGAATGATATTCTTCATGAGAAACCAAATGAAATGGGATTTGGAAGTCCAAACATCATTATTATGCCGAATCAGAAATCTCATAATATGATCAATAAAGTAAAATTTGGTATGTTCCCTGACTCGGCTAATAAGAGAAAGACGGAGTTTCATGATGATCATAGAGGAAAGAAAGTTCAATTTCCCCTATGTAAATCATGTGGGAAGAGGCATCATGGAGAATATTACAAAGGAACTGGAAGATGCTTTTGGTGTGGAAAAAAAGGACACAAATCCAGTAAGTGCAAAGGAAAAGGTTCAGTTAACACCAGGGATGAGGATAATGGTATTTCTACGACATCAAAAATGGTTAAATGTTTTAAATGTGGAATATACAGGCATTATGCAAACCAATTCCCTAAGGTAAAGTCTCATGAAGAGAATCAGTATGGTCGTATGGGTAGTATTTAAGATGATGATGATGAAGAGACTACAAATGATATGTGAGATGAAAGAATTGTTGAAGCTTGGTCAATGGTTTAAGAATGTAGTGGAATGATTACATGTTTATCATGTGTAATGTTGTATAAGTAATCTCATGGTACTATGGAATAAAGAGACATCTAAGGATTGATACACTGTTGTCCTTCCTTGAGTTTCGAAAGTGTATGTTTAGTGGTACCAGTATCCATGAAAGGTTATTCAGATATTTTTGGAAAGCAGATGATATGAACATAATGAACGGATAATGAGAATCTAATATGTTTGATAGTATTCATGAGCTCATGATTGATATAAGGACTAAGTGATATCATGGTTTGAGTATATATAGAATTTTGAGGATTTTGGTATGTGTAAAGTGTTGACTTTTAACTACATTCATGTTTTCACTAAGGTTCAATGGGTCTTCAAGAGAATACATGATTAAGGCCTTTGAATGTTTGGAATGTGACCAACAAGACATATCTTATGATATATGGGGATCAACGATGGTATTAAATCTCTGGTAATCGTTTTCACTATATTATGAGAATGGACTGCAGTATTATGGATGAGCCTAACGACTAGAATGGATTATGTTGGACATAAGTTAGTATTTTTTAAGGATAGAAGTTTTTTTGATATTATTGATGGGATGTTATAGTAATATAGTTTTAGAAAAAGGACAACCTGCAGGATGGGCGACAGCCCATCACATCGGACAAGGTCATAGGAATCGAACCCACAACCGAAGTGCGACTAGCCTTTATCACCTACCACTGGCCTACAGGAAGTCCCTGTTTAGTAGAAACTAGTTTTATTATACAAAGCAGTATGATATATGAAGTATAAGTCCATTTTAGGAACCATATATGAGTATTCTCACTATAGATGGACTTATGTATTTTTTGATAACTTTTCTAACCTTTTGTTTGAGACAGATGGAATGACCCATCATTCTATCACATGATCTTCTAACACATCACGAATGAAAAATTCAACTTCATTTCTTTAAGAGATAAAGTGTAAATTTCCCAAAGAACGACCAATGGTGAGACTATAAAAAAATCACGAAAGTATTTCTTCAAATTCCAATTTCATCAACTTTAGGGAAATGATCTTGAAAACCAAAAATGTTGTCCTAGTGCTCTTATATCTGATTAATCAGGCGGTACCTTAGATCGTCACAAATTTATGGCTTTGTGATTGCTGACTTTTCCATAGCCATGTTCTCTACCACTCTCCATCAGAACGTGATGGTTAGATTTCTCTTCCATATCCATATTTTCACCTATGTGGAAACCCAGTGATTAGTTAATTTGGGTAATCATTACATTTCATACTTTGGTTTTTAAAGCCAAGTATTGGTATTTCGTTTTACGTTGTGGGTTTCTATTAAGGAAACTTTCAAGTAGTAAACCATTTATAACCCCGACGAATTTCGGGGGCGAAATTCATTTTAAGGGGGGTGGAATGTAACAGCCCAAGATTTTATAAAAAATATTCTTTTTAATTTCATTGATGTCTTTTGTTGTATGCTACACCAAAAGGAGCTTGCTCAACACGCATCCTTGACTTGACTTGCATTACACGCAATCGCGACCTTCCTCGATAGCGTGTGTAGTACGCAATACCGAGTTTCACTAAACAACGATATGCTATTAAAATATTATTAAAAATAACCGTTACGAATAGTAATAACCACCTTTTAAAATTTTAGAAATTTTAGCTCTCAAAATGGACTTCATTTTTGGATTTGGAGTATCGAATTTAGCCTAAGGTGAAATTTTGGTACTTTTCGGATAACTTTCATATTCTGATGAATAATGAAAATTACTAAATTATAATTAAAAAAAACTTTTTTAATCAAAATAATTAATAGTGATAAATTATTAATTTGTTTGGTTTTAAAATATATTTAGAATACATTTTTACAGTTTAATACAATGTTGGTCATTGGATGTAATTTCACATTTAAACCAGTCATAAACAAATGTCAATCTTTTGATAGTTACTATATCTTAAGAACACGCTATTTGTTTTGACGACGGGAATTAATTTTTAAATTAATTAATGAAACTGATATGTTTGGAATTTGGTAAAATAGACATCATTTTTGAGTTCATAATATCAAATATAGATTAGGCCTAATTTTTGTTATTTTTCTGGAAACTTTCATTTTTTGATGAATATTGAAACCACTAAGTGGTAGTTAAAAAACTGAATTTTTCATAAAACATAATTTTACCGCTTCTGTGAGTGGAATTTCAAAAATCCAAGAGACACGGTTAATATCAAGGACTAAAATGTGGTTCAATGAGATGAAAATAATTTTTGGTGAATAGTAACTTTTTACTTTTTTTTACCACGGTTAAAAGTAAATAGGGTAATTAAGGGTAAAAATGATATTATTATTACCCTAACACATGTCCTAATTATATTGGGCAAGTGTAATTCGACCAAAAGAAACCTTAGGAATAAAATATGACCATTTAGGCCCACTTGGATTAGATTAGGACATTTATTATTAATTTATTTAAAGAAGGGTTAAAATGGTTAAAATCTAAGTTTAATAAGTAAATCATTTTTAATATTGGGATATATATATGATAAATTCGACTATAAATATTCATTAGAAATCTAAAAAGATTTCCTACATAATTATATTTTATTTTTAATTTTAAGACATTAAATATTTTAATTTATTTATGACACAACGATGATGCAGTAATTATCTTATTAATGAAATATTGACATAATTGATGTTATAAATACCAAAATAAATATAATTTGAGACTTTTTATGAATTAAACTAATTTTATAGGTTAATATGACATGTTCGGATTGATTCAATTAACTTTGGTCGAAGTAATCATTCTGTTATGAGTTTCAAAAAAATCAACTATTGAATAGTGTCAAAATTGACTTAAAGTAGTTTTTAAAACAAATATTATATTATTAATTGTTATTTTATTCCTAATAATCTAAGATTCGGCCATATGACTTAGATAAGGTTTTATATATTAATATAACACAACTTGGGGGGTCTCTTGAATGTATATGGTATGTTTATTAACTATATAATATAAAAATACAAAGTGACATGGTAAATGTCAATCTAATTAACTAAGAGTTAAAACTAAAAGATAAGGTTAATATAGGAACCTAAACTTGTCTAAATTAGATTGGATAGGAGGATTTAGACCCATCCCAACCTCAGTTTCGAAATAAATCAATTTGTAGCTATTTAAAACCTAATTTGACTTTATAATAAAATAATAGTTTTTTTTATTCCAAAGGTACCCCTCTCCTCCCTTATAAAAGGGCACATCCTCCCTCTCTTCCTCACACCACTTTGTGGCTTAAAGATCGGCCAACCCCTACCACTTTCACTTCTCCACTTCCCTAGAAATATCCTATAGGTTCTGGTCTTCCTCAAAGACCAAGTTTAGTGCCCTAAAAGGAGATCTGAAAGAAGAGCTTCAGAGAAGAGGTAATTTCCGTTACCGATTCTTTCAACATTATTTCTTCTTCCACATATTCTTATTTAGTTGTTTCATTGTGAAGTAATAACATCAGTATCACTCATATACTGATATGTTATTATAAGTATGAAACAACCCTATTTAACCATCTATCCATCCTACGGAAAATGAAATCACTGCGCGTGCGTACGTATGGAATACCGTCTCCACGCCGTGGTGTAATCTATTTTCCACCACCACCTTACTTGGATGGGTATAATGATGTATATAATTACTATATATGACTATTATAAAGTTATATTGATTCTAAAATCGTATACATACACTCCAATACAATTCCACGATCATAGGAATGATATCATCACTCGTGCGTACGTACGGAATACCGTCTCCACAATGTGATGTGACTAGTTCTACATGATCTTCATTTCATAATGATAATATAAATGAATTGAATGAATTAATATGATATATATTACTCTAAGACCATTCTGTAAATGAGGTATCTATAACCTAAAGAGAAGAATAAGAATATATTCGACAAACACGCATAAGAACAAAAAGTAATAAACACCCGAATAACAAGTAGTAATGAAATATTACTACTAAGAAGCTAAGAATATGACCATATATGATATCATAAAAATAAGTATGATTCTGTAATAAGTCAATAAAATTATTTAAATCATTATACAGGAGGTTTGGACACTTACGAAGAAAATCGGACCAAAGGTAAGGGAAATATCACAATCTCATTTTTATCCAAGATTGTTTATACTTTGGTATTTTCTGGGGTGTATTTTATCATCAAAATCCATGTTTACTCAATATGTAATATTATTTCCGTCCACCTACAATTGTTTAAATCCAATTTTACCATTCTTTGAGTTTTTAGTAAAAGATATGAAAGGAATCTTTTGTTGTTTTTCGTACGAGATACTTTTTGACTTTTCTGACAAAAGTACGAGAAGAATATTTTTTTAACTTATACGGCATGAATGGATTTTTAAAACAAAATTTCCAATAATATTACTTTACAAGTTATCATTTTTATTTATAATCAACTTCTTTTAGTTTAAAATTGTATGACATGTAAATAAAGGAAAAAAAATTGAAGTAGAAAGGATATTTTTCTCAAGAATGGAGTTCAATTGTTTTATCAAAATTATTTTCCATCTAAGATAATAAAGGGTTCTGTTTCTATCCCTATTATTAAATGGATTTGATTATGTTGTGATGGAAATATTTTTATGAATTCTTTTATCTTATATGAATTGTTATATGATGTCACGATCTTTAAAGATTCCCATTTTTTTTACATGGGTTATGCTATGATGTATGGTTTATGATTTTGTGGCACACATAATAATCGTATCATTATGACAAGGGTGGGACCTATATCTCCTTCCAATGCATTGGGTAAAGATTTTATATCTCATGAGATAGACATGTCTGGAACTGTAGGTTATACCGGTTTAGTGAAATAGGATTGAAACGAGGAGTGAACTCGGTTCAGAAAGGGACTTTGTCCTCTAAGATAGTCTTGGAAATGAGTCTTGACTAATAAGAAATGATTCTCTATGATTATGTGTTTATGCCACAAAGTTTCATGTTTTAAGTTATGATTATTGGGATTAAATTTCACTACTATGATTTATCCCATGTTATGAAATTATGATCTCTTTTGCAGGTTAAGATTTCCAAAAGATATGTACTTATGAATATGACGTGATTGATATTTCTTTTGTTTACCCTTACTGAGCATTTGAGCTCAGCCTTTTATGTTTTCTTTTCCCCAGGACATAAAGAAAGGATTTAGGTTTATAAAAAAGAAGATCTTTATGGGAGATGTTGAAGATCATTCACCACGATTAGAAGATTATATTCTGAGTTTCCAAAGACAGTAAACTATTACAGTCCTTGTGTGTGTGTTTTTGTTATGTACTAAGTATTCCGCAAAAGTAATTTAATGTCCATGTACGTCAGGCTTCGGGTCTCTACATAGATGATAATTTCCCATAATTTTGTTTAAGATTTTTTTGTAAATAATGGGAGGATAATTAAGAAAAAATATGTATTTTCTTGAAATAAAACTAAGTGGAAGAGAATTAATTAGATTTATTGAAAGTAAGATCATAATATTTCAACATTTGAGACTTAATCACAAACAATCACGACAAACAATGAGATTATAACATGAAACTCTTACCACATTAGTAAAATTGAATCCTAATCCCCGTGAAATAATAAAGTTAAATGAAACATATAATATGATGAAAATAAATATATTCAATATGTAAAATTTCAAATGGGTAGTATATACACCTAATAAAAGAATATGGGTGTATACAATTACTAACGGCTCAAAGAAGGGTAATTGAGACAAAAATTCCTTACCTATTTCGTAACATTGAATCCATAAAACCAATGAAAGATATATCCTAAAATATATATATATATAAATCCATATATTTTTAATTATAACAATCATAAAACAAATTCATGGGAATTGTATACATCAAAGAGCAAAATTAAGTGGTGAATATGGCTTGTATCTCACAGAAATAGATGTGAGAAGAGAGAACCCCTTTCCTTGCATCTTATTTGTCATTATTGTTCTTTATTTTCTAAAATAATAAAAACATTATAATTATTTAACCTCATTGATAAATTTTTTCAAGTTTATTATTAATTTTATATCACTTATATCATGTTACATACAATTTTTTAATTGATAAATTTTACATTGAATATTTTGACCATATTCATCTTATGTATCAAAAAGTATATTTGTTGGATGATTGTTGTCAATGAGGTCAATGTTTAAACATTTATTGAATAATAATAATGAAATAATTATCACATTTATATATAAATTATAATTTTAAAAACAATCAGGAATTTTGGTTTTGAAAAATGAACTAACGTTATGACAATGGAGATGATTGGTTGTACATACTCATGTGTAATGTTTCGGTTGTTCAATGATCATTATTGAAATAATTTATGTATTATATGTTCATTATATATTTTTAATTATATAATAAATATATATATATTTAAATATATCTATATCATTATTGTATTGAAACAGAAATCACATCACTTTGAGGAGGTGGTAGTCCATACATACACGAACTATGTTATCACTTTTTTAGTGTGTGAATTGGTATAAAAGGAAAATGATATAATGAATTTAAACAAAAAAATTATAAAATTAATTAAATAATGATTTCTTTTATATCATATATATTCATTATAGTTACACTTACTAACTTCCATGTAACTCGTTAGTGAAAAATGCTTCACATCAAATCATGAGGCGACAGACCACTGTACAGATTAGGGATGTTATCATATCCCCTATGGTAAAAAATGTAAAAAAGGATTTCTATGATATAATGATTAAAAAAAGAATAATTGTGTTATAAATATAATAAATATACTATATATGTTATATTTACATCATTATTGCCAACCATGATATGTGCTAATGGAAAAACGTACAACGTCATTTTGTGAGGTGGTACTCTACCATACTCATGAATGCTGATTTCCGGAACCATTTTATAGAAATGTGTTTGGGTGTGGGTATCGCAATTAACATAAACAATTCTATTATTATTTTGAATATAACAATATTATTATATAATAATGCTATAATAGTAATTTAATGGCGGTGCATAAGGAAATAAAATAAAAAACCACGTTGATGATCATTATATCTTCTTTGGAAAACTCCTCCTGGTTTTCACCAAAGGCCTTCCAGGGTTAGATATTTTGAAAACATTTGGATTATATGATGAGATTAGGGAAGTATAAAAGTTATTTTTTTAGTTATTGTCCTATATAATTTGTTTTTATGGTGTGAATATATGATGATAGGTGGTGGAATTTTATAAGTGAGGGATATGATACAGTTGGATGTTTTTAAAAGGTAGGTAGGATAACCCATGTTTTTTCCTAAAAAATATCCAATAATTCACAAAAATAAATACAAGAATATAAAAGGTCATTATATTACCGTAAAATTATGATGAAAATTTTTATAGTTCATTTGGGCACTTAATTTTAAAGTCCAACCACAAAGTAAACTCATTTTTACCTTAATCGATGTGATTAATTTTAAATTTTTTCCCTAATAACATTGGTATTAAAATTAAGTTGGCATTATTATTAATTATAAATTATTCAAATTAAAAATATGGAATCCATTTTTGTAAATTAAATCCACCTAAGTGGAAAATTTTAATTTTATATTAATCAGGTTGACGTAGTGAGAAAGTTGGTTTTGAGAAGTGTATTTTTTAGAAAAAGAGGGTTCATTATTAATTCTATGACTGATTGTAATCAATGAATAAAAATAAATTAATATATTCTAATATATAGTCTAAAATTTTCATTTCAAACATTCCTTATCAGTTTTTTATTTATTGAAAAGGAGAAACATGATTTATTTTATAATTGGTTATTAGAATAACAATTCTTTAAACCAAATACAAAATTTTATTAGAAAATATAATGTTGATTAAAAATTAACTAAGTTTGTTAAATATAAATATATAATTATTATTTTACATTTAAATATATTAAAATATTTTTTAGACATTGAAAGTAATTAATTTAGTGAAAACATACATTTTACAAAAAATCATAACTTTTTAGTATTCACGAAAAAATCAATATTTTCAAAAAATACTAAAAATCCTCACAAAGTAAATTTTTATATTCCAATTAATGAAATTAATTTTTTTTCAAATAAATTTTATATAAATGTCAAAAATTATTTTTAAAACCAGCATGCAAAAAAATGCAACAAAACATACTTTTTTTTTGAAAAAATATGTTTTCAGGTGTAAAATTACATTTATTTTATTCAATTTTATAGAAAAAACATATGATGAATGTTAAAAAATATATTGACTATATGAAATATAAATTTCATTAATATAATCCAAAAATTGTGATTTTTTTTATATAAAGAACACTTGTGTGCATTTAAATAGATTTTCATAAAATGGATTCCTTTCATTTTCAAAATGTTTTTAGTTTCCTTTATAATTTATTGGTCACCAAAATATTTAATATATATAAATTTAAAAAAAATATTTTTATAGTTTAGTTTAAACATTTCATACCACCCATTACAATGTATAGGTGACAACTATCATATTAAAAATAATAATAATAACAGTTTTTTGTTGTATGGTAAAACTCAATATAGATTGTAACAAAAGCTAATAAAGAAACTCATTGTTTATTTCATTATAACATAATATCCATTTTTGTACCCTCTACACTACTGAATTTAATTATCTTAATTTAAATTATCTAGGTGTTACATCCTACCCCACTGAAAAAAAATTCTATCATTGTAATTTAAAATTTATCCATTTATTCAATGTTTGGAAATTAAAGATAATTTATTTTCCAGCCCATAATATAAAAAGGGATAATAAAACATACACATAATAAGAGTGAAAATTGGGAATTAAATCCATCTAGGATAACACATAACTACGATTCCAAATAAGAGAACATATGTGGTAATGAGGGGAATTCATAAAATATTATAGAGAGTGATTGAGGTCAATAAAAAAAATAAGTGAATGATCAATGGAAATTTATGATCCTCAAAACCATAAATATGTGATGATCAAAAAGACCATTGGTTCAACAAAATTGAAGTTACTTAGATTCCATTTGTATTTCTAGATCCTTTTTCTAGTGTTGAGGAACTCAAATACCATCTTGACTAAATTTTTAATGGATATATACTTACTTGATCAGTTTAATTTCATCCTTCAATCAATTTCCTCCAAAATAACATATTTTTCTCAAAATGATGTGTACTCAAGATTAATTTTTATATTCCTGAAGCATAAAAAATATATTGAAGACCACATAACAAAAATATGGATAACAAGTTATTCCTCCAGTATATTGACATTAACTAACACCAAAATGGATAACACATGATAATATAATTCACAAAACTAATGAACCATCATATGATACATTAATCTTAAAAATTCAAACATAATACTAAATGGTCAAACCAAATTATTCCATAAATAAAAACCCATAAACTTCTTTAAACATTTTTTGATTAAGTTTTAAAACCAAGAATTAGAATGATTTGATCATATATTATTCCAAGAAAAATTAACAATTATTCATTAAATAAAATATAATATGCTTTCAATATAAACAAAATATTTACCTGTGAAAATTTTATACTAAATAAGACATCATGTATGCTAGTGGTGAAACGCCCTTGTCACCCTTTGATTGTACATTCAATCCCCACCACCTATCTGAATGTGACATGTTATCACATAGAATATGAGTTGTCCCCATTTTTCGTTAATCTATAAAAATTAATCTTAACTAAAAACAATTCATGTTGATTATAGGGGTTAAAAAAACCTTAACCAAAAATATATCTCCAAAAAATCGTTAACAACCTCAAATTTCTAATACTTAAAACCATTACATGGGGTGTTTAATATGTTGAAGGCATGATATACCTATGATGTTATCCATTAATATTAAGATAAATTCACATTAAAACACAATAATTTCAAAAGTTATCTAAACATTCCCTTTGATACCAACTATAACAGCCCATAACCCACACTCTTAGATTAGGCGCTAAAATTGTAAAAAAATTATTTCTGGATTTGGCGCTAGTAATGGTGAACCATATTTTTTCCACCCAAACCTTATAACATCTAAAAGAAAAAATTTGATCGCATTCATCAATGAGTAACTTTTAGGTATAGAGGTTTAGTGAATTAAGACAAACCCTACATAAACAATTCACATTACATTAAATGATCATTTTCTATACTTTGTAATTATTTTATTTTTCACATTAAGAAATCATCATCATACAGAATAAATACCTTCTCAACATAATTCATTCCACCACGTTATTTATAACTTTGGTAAATAGAAAATCATGAAGGATGGGCTCAATTTATCAGTAAGGGAAAACACAAGAATTAAAAAGTTAATGTCTTCCCTTACCATAAGAAGTTAAAAAGTATATGATGACATAATCAATGTACATGTGTATAACATAAGAACATTCATACCCATCAATACATGTATACAAAACATGATGAAATGGAAGATGGATTTTTCATTATAAATTGTCATATGAATCAATAATCATGATCCATGTGATATCTATATTGATCAAATAAAACATTATATACAAATATCAAGAATTGAAAAAACATATGTCTATATTATAATATCATCTCACAAAACCCTAACTAAAACCATTTATAAAACTTATAAACCCAATAAAAATTAGAATAACCATATGATCAACAACCAATATAATTATCCAGATAAAATAATCCAACCTAATGCATTGGATCTCTATCTCGTTGCACCAATAATTTATAATTTCTAAGAAGAATAACATAAATAAATCACATATATAGATAGTTACATATTAAGTCATTGAAACAATAGTTATTATTTTCAAAAAATTATTAACCCAATGAAAAGAAACGTGTTCCAAAATAATCTCTTTGAAACATGATTAACCGATGGAAAAGAAAAAACTCTCATGAAAATAACCTTGAGACATGATTAACTTGTGGAAAATTAATATGCTCTATAAATATATATTTGAAACATCATTAACACATATAAAAGAAATATTTTTCAAAACAGTATCATTGAAACAATATTAACGTGTGGAAAAGAAATGGGTTCCAAGAAATCCTCTTTAAAAATAATTTTCCATCCAGAAATAAGGAGGATGGTATCAGTATGAAATATAACTAGTGGGGGATAATTAATAACAAGGGTTCTTGATGTTGATGAATGGTAATACCATTAATATATTATTTAAAAAAATCTTGAGAAAATATACTTTTAATTTTGAACATCTCTTTTTAAACAATACATCATTTTAAAAATCTATTTCATTGAAAAAATAACTAAAATATTATAATGAATTTTTTTCAAACATTTATTAATGAAAATTTCCTTTAAACTTTTAAGAATACTTTTTAAAACATTTCTGATTTTTTTAGAAACCATGGTTTTTGGAGAAAAGTATTTTCAACCAAAAAGTATATTTAAAAAACATTATTTAGAAATCATGAGTACATATGGAAAAAAATAAGGGAATAGTTTAATTATCATGACATAAACCAAGGAAAATAAAATTCATGAGAATTATTTAGAGATAGATCATAATATTCATATATTGGAGACATAATCATTAATAATCATGATAAATGATGATTTATTAACATGAAACACTTACCACTTTAGAAACTTATAATCATAAGCATGATAAAATAATAACATTAAATAAAACATATAATTTCATGAAAATAAGGATATTTATGATATAAAATTTCAAGGTGGAAGTATATAAACCTCATAAAAAATATAGGATAATAATATAGCAAATCTCTCAAAGAATCTAAATTGATAAAAAAACCCTTACCTTATTGGTTTCCTTTAGACCATAAACCCAATGAAAGATAGATCTTAAAATATATATATGTAAATCCAAATAAGTTTGTGTATAATAATTATTCAATAAATTAATGGGGTTTATATACACGACACTATAAAAATAAGGGGTGAATATGAAATTATTTGCCAAAAATTAGAGTGAGATCAAGAAAACACTTTCCTTGTGTCTGATTTTCCATAATTGTGATGAAAAAGAAATTACATTGAATCAAGGATTCAGTAGTCTACACATCCATGACTGATTTTATCACTTTTTTAGTCTATTAAAAGGTATCAAAGAAAATGATATATTATAATTTCATAAGGTTTTTCATGTCATGAATATCATAGTGATGAAATTTTTATCATATATATTAATTATTGTTACCCTTATGTCCTTACATGTGACACGTTAGTGAAAAATTATTCACATTTCCTTGTGAGGTGGTAGTCCACCATAAACATGAGATACATTATTTTATCCCATATGATATGAAATATAAAAAAGGAATATATGATATAATTATTACATATGTATTATTATGTTATAAATATCTAAATATACTGTATAAATAGTATGTCCATAATTATTCTCATCTATGGGATTTGGTAATAGAAAAAAAAAAGACATCGCTTAGAAAGGTAGTAGTCTGCTGTACACATAAATGATAATTTCGTAACACTTTTGATGTATGTGTGTGTGGTTATATATTGAACACTTATCATGAAAACATATTTCTATTGTGAGGAATATTTCGTTATTATATGATAATGGAATAAGAATAATTTATGGGGTGGAGAAATAAATAAAACAAAAACGTATGTTGATTAACAATACCTCTACTTTTGGAATCTCCTACTTCTTTGCACAAAAGGCCATCCATGGTTGGATATAGTCATGAAGAAAAGATTATATAATGATATGAGAGAAGTGGAGAAGTTATTTTGTTACTAATTTCCCAAAAAATTGTTTTGATGGCGTGTTGAGTGGAGGGGAGTTGGTGGCCTTTTATAAGTGAGGGAGAGGACACAATTGGTATTTTTTTAGAAGAATGTAAGGTGACCCCATAATTTTTACTGACCAAAATGATACAATAATGAATAAAAAATAAGTATAGAAATTTTTTGGTCGATATATGACTAGGAAATTAGTTTTTGACATGTTTATATGTCATCTGGACATTAATGATTAATATTAAAACAATAAGTAAACTCGTTTATAGCATAATTTTTGTAATTATTTTTATTTTTTCGCACTATTAAAATTGGTAAAAAAAATTTATATATTATACATAAAAATATATTCTGAATAGAAATATGAAATCCATTTTTTCAAATTTATCTTATTGAAGTGCTGTTTTTTTAATTTAATATCAATCTTGTAGTTGTGATGAGAATGTAGTTTTTTAAGATGAGTAATTTTTAGAAAAATATGGTTCTATATTAACTCTATGATTAATAATAAACATTTTATGAAATTGTATTAATATTTAATGATATATATTGTATACATTTAATTTAAAACATTATTCATTACAAAAAATTAATTAATTTAAAAGGAGAAACACTGTGCATTTTAAAATATTTTTTAGAATAACCCATTTTAAACCCTAAAAACATACATTAAACACCAATATATAGATTATTAAAAATTAATAAAGTGAATTAAATATAATTATATTATACTTAGGTAACTTTAAAACATATTCAAATCATATTTTTATGTTTAAATTAATTAATTTATTGATAAGAAAATACTTTTTACAAAAATCATATTTGATTATTATTCACCAAAAAAATAATTTTTTATGAAAAATACCAATAATTCACCTAAAGTAAATTTTGATAACAAAATTCCAAATATGATGTTTATTTTTTCATGTAAATTTTCTAAAAGTGGTCAAAACGATATTTATAATAAGTTCGATATAAAAAGGTGAAAACACTGATTTTAAATAAATATAGCTTTCTAGTGTAAAATTGGATTTATTACATCCATTCTCTAGAAAACAAATAGTATCAATGTTAAACATTTGATTGAATATAATAAATATAAAATTAATTAATATAATCCAATAAGGGGTATTTGTTTAATTTATTGGTATAAAACCCTCTTGTTCACATTTAAACATTTGATCAAATGTATTAAATATAAAATTAATTAATATAATCTAATAAGAGTTACTTCTTTAATTTGTTGGTATAAAACATTCCTGTTCACATTTAACTAGTTTTTCAGAAACAGATTTCCTTTTATTTTTAAATAGGTTATATTTTCATTTCTACTTAATTGGTCTCCTAAAAATTAATTTTATATACATGTGTAAAAAATATTTTCATATATAAATTAATCATGTTCATACCCAACATTTCAAATCCATGTTGATAAATATCATATTAAATAATAATATTAATATTATATTGTTATTCATTGAAACTCTTTCTAACATGTGAAACAAACTATCAAAGAAACAATTTATTTCATGCATCACATGATAAAATCTATATTGTGTACCCATTATGTAATAAGATATTATTTTATTATTTTCAAACTCTGGGGTGTTGCACCACATGGATTATTTTAATTCTATCTTACTTGAGAATGTAGTGAAGAGAAATCATGGTTGAAGAAGGCTACTAAACACGATAGGTAATTTGATTCCATATTGGATATGAAATATATAACTATTGTGTATTTAATGTATTTTTTATTTTCTACATTATTATGTGATGTTGAAATATTTCAGTATTATGTTGGAGTGGACTCTAATAGGTCATGTTGGTTTATTTTTGAAAAAACTAAATTGTAAAAACAATTCTCTATTGATTCACCCCCTTCTTAGTGGTGAAAGTCGATCCTTCTAGTAACATTAATTAGTATCAAAGGGATATTTCCACTATAGGATTCATGAATTTCACATTTAGGAGAGTATGATGTTATTTCATTCAATTTTTACCCAATATTAGATACCAAAAATTATCATAATTTGAAGAGTAGAGTGTTTCAATTTTTTTTAACTCTTAGACTAGTAGTTGGTGATGGAACCACAATATACTTTCCACCTTTTTCTAATAATGGAAAGATTTATTTTTTGATATGGATAATATTATAATTGATAGAAAAGTATAAAATTTTATTCTTTTATCATTATCAGTGAAAGAATACACTAATTTTTTGGTAATAAATACCTTAAAAGAAATCCTTAAAATATTGGAGAAAATTTATGAAGGAAATGTGAATTTCTTAGAGGAAAAGATAAAAATGTGGATAAGAAAATTTCAATAAATATATATAGAATATAAAGAATGAATTGATGATTTTATTACATTATTAAATGAAATTATAATTAATATTTTAGGTTTTGGTGAGAAAGCACTATGATTCATTATTTGTGAAGTAGATGGTTTGAAATTTTTATGATTTATTTTATCCAAAAAATTTAACTCTTAATGATAAAGAGGATCATGTACTTGATGAGTTAATAAATATTTTCATTACTTATAAAGTGAAAAATATTATATAATTCCAAAATAATGTAAATTATGAAATGGATTTTCAATCCTTGTTGAATATAAAAATGTGTAATAATGAAGATTTTTCAAACTCTGGTGATTATGAGAAATAATATGAATATAAATAAGTTATTAGTTTAATTTTAGAATTTTTTTAGACCAAGAAAAAATAAATGTATATTCTCTAGTGAATTTTATAAATATAGTTTCCCTGGAAATTATGAATTTAATTATACATATAACAAAGGAGTAGATTACAAGTATTCTAATGATTTTAGAAAATAAGTCAATATGTGTAGATTTTTTTTAGATAATCATAACAAGAAGGTGGATTTAAGAAAAGGTTTAAATGAGACAATTTAAGTAAATTTGATGAGAAAAAGAATAGGACACTGATATGGTCTCGTGCATGGATTTTGATGATGAATCACAGGATAAATTTAAAACATTTATTTTAGAAACTCAAGTAATATTTCACTGATTGAGTAGTGATGAAGATATTTAATTTCCAATATATTATGAATACATGTTTAAAAATTTTCTATAGTATTGTCTTGAGAAAAAACAAGGCCCAAAAAGATAAAAATAATTTTTTAATGTATAGAAAGAATATTATTGATGAAAAAGGTGATAAAGTTAAAAAGGAGACAACAATTACAGAATAAAACAAAAAAAATCAGTTGAAAACTGAGGAATTGTTTAATACTATAAATGTTCATAAATAAAAAATTATTTGAATTATGGTGAATCATCAATGAAACAATAAATATGTATTGAATATATATATGAAATTAAAAAAATAAAGAATTAAATTGAAAGTTCTAGTGATTTCAAGGGATAATTCTCCAAATATGGTGAGAAAATCGATGTAAAATCCTCATCTCAAAATTAAATTTCCAAAACTATTAGCACTAATTATATAGGTCTAAATCATAATTCTAGTCAAATATGGATAGAGAAAAATTGATAGATTTATATTTGAGGTGTGCCTAGTGAAATAATATTATTGAATGACTCTTCTATTACAAGTTATAGAAAGAATATTAAATTAATTTTTCAAAATAAGTGAAATTATGAATACTTTTTTGGGATACAGCTTTTTATTTTCAAGAAAATTCATATTTACAGAATATTACCAGTGTTTTGGTATATTCATGTATTATTATTAAACATTTATAAATGAAAATACTTCACATAAGGGAATTAAAGAAAAAATTGTTTTATTTTAAATAATAACCGAGAAGTTTCTAGACGAAAGCGTACAATGATGGAAACTGGCTATAAGATGACAATAAAAAATAAATTTTATTTTCTGAAAATAATAATTATTCAATTAATAATAATAAATAGTTATTTTTATTTAAGGATATTATTTCATTTAAATAAATTAATTGATCCATTTTATTATCTTATGGTTTTAAAAGAAATATTAGTTCAATTATACATTTATTAATATAATTTATGTCATTAGAATAAATTTTTTATCAATTTTTATTTAAAAACTTTTTATACTTATGAAAATTTTTTCTTTGAATAATTATTTTCCATCACTTGTGCTGATTTAATTTTAAATTATATTCTTCCAATTTTTTGAATGGAATTTGGAAAATATAGTTTCTATTTTTTGAATCATCATAATAAAAATTATAAAATAATTTCATCTTAATTATTAGACAAAACAAATTTTAAAAACTATAAATATTAATTACCATGGTTAATGTCAAAACTGGTCTATCAGGGGTTAAACGAAAATGATAAGGGGTAAAATTAAATAAATTATTTACATAAAATTGTATGATAATATTTACTAGTTATCACATATGAGGTTTTATAATGATCCATTTTAGAGCCTTGAGGATTTTTTGAATGATGGGATAACATTTTTCTTTTCAAAAATTCCAAATGTGTCATCTCCATAACTTATAAAAGTACACCCCATCTCCTTTAAAATTCACACTTCCAAGAAAAATTATTCTACCAACCCCTACCTAAAAATGTTACATAATTCCCTTCCCATATTATATTGACCTTATTTTTATTACTAAACATTATAAGATTTCATTATTTGTAAACCTAAATTGGTTCTCTAAAGAATAGGTATAATCCTTAAACATATGTTTTCATTTTATTTCATTCTATAAATATTAAAATATTTTTCAACCATTATGATAAAAAAATACATATATACCCTATAAT
The DNA here is from genome assembly GCA_963277665.1 of Viscum album. Taxonomy (NCBI): domain Eukaryota; kingdom Viridiplantae; phylum Streptophyta; class Magnoliopsida; order Santalales; family Viscaceae; genus Viscum; species Viscum album. The sequence continues at coordinate 1,940,009,846 of OY728131.1, forward strand.
TATATTTAATCATGTTATTGGAATGAAATACATCTATCTCCTATTCCATCATACTTGAAACAAACCCGTCAATTGTGTGTACGGCGAACTACCACCTCACAAACTGATGTAATTAATTTTCCATCACCACATCTCATGTATGTATATACTAATTGGATTAAAATATTTTGGGGATATTTTTTTAAATAATTATACTTATATAATTATAATATCACAAAAAAATCTCACTTTACATTCATTGGGAGTTCGATAACCTCGCTCATGTGTACGATGCACTACCGTATCCTAAAGTGATGTTATTTTTTAATAACTTATTTTGTACATATAAGGTAATAAGGATATTTTTATTGAATATAGTATATATATATAATACATAAAAAATTATTCTATAAGGTTAATATACTATTTACCAATATTTTATTTTTCCCCTATGAAAATTGAAACATTTTTTGTCCATACGTATGACCTACAGTCTTCATGAATGATGTAGTTATTTTTTTCTATTTAACATAAATGGATTAATATAAATAAATATATACTAATTATATATTATATTAATATCATGTTCAACATTATAGATATTATGGAACTATAATCAATATAAAAGGTCAAAAAATTCTAAACCAAAACAAATGTTAAAACAAAGAAGTTAATACATGAAAAGTGTTTTTTACAAGGAATTGTTAATTTATGAGAATTAAAAGGTCATAAATAATATTAAATATTATGATAAATATGATTATGGTTACGTAAGACTTTTAAAAAACTTATATTTATTATATAGGTTTTTAGAATGTTTATGACGGAAGTGGATACTTAAGGTAATGGAATTTTGTCTCAAATTTTATTCTTTGGGACATATGTTATGTTATGCTCTTATATTATTTTATGCGGTGTATATACATACACTTTGGCATTTAATATAATTAATATACACATTTTCATGATATTTAAGTTTTAAATAGATTTTATTCATTAATTGGGGTTATGCTTAAGTGGTTAACAATGTGGTAAGGGTTTTATGTTATAATACCTTTTTTGTAATAATTGTTTATGATTATACCACCAAAGATGAAATATTTTGAGTCATATCCCATGAAACTCGTGATTTTTCTTATCCTTTATTTATTTATTAAAAATAAAATTTTTCAATTTATTTTAATCTCTAAATATACTCAATAATTCAAAATAATATATTTAGGAAAAATAATGAGTATTTCTCTCTTCAGTCAAAACCCCATTTTCTTTAGCATTTATGTTTTATATTTTTTTTAAAGAAACATTTAAGAATATAATATTATAGTTTAAATAAATTTTTTCCAATTTTTATTTTTTAAATGTTTTAAAATGATTCTTAGTTTCATTTTCATAACTATTAATTTTGACCTTTTATCTAAAATTTTAACGGAATATTGGTTTTAACATTTATAATTTGAACATAATTTACCACAATCATGACAACTCAAATATGTAAAGATTCCATTTAATGTTTTCAATTTTATTATCAAAGAAAATGTTTTTCTTAAAAAATATAAATTTTATATATTTTAACGAGTTTATATCAAATCAAAATTAAATTTTCTTCAAGAATTATTTAATAAAATTTTATGGAATTTCTATTTATCAATGAAAAAATAAGTTAGGGTAGATTATATTTTACTGGGGATATAAACCAATGGTACCTTATTCTTTTATTGGATTTCATGTGTTTATTATTATGTAGAAAATATTTTTATGATACTTATTTTTCTTCCATCGGTCATGATATAGATAATTGATTACATGTTTATAAATACTATTTTATTTCCATGGGTTATTATATGATGAAATTTACATGAAACACATTACATTTTTCATTAGTTATTCCATGATGATTGTTTTATGATGTTATGACACACAAATTTATAGATTATGTGATTCATGGGACCTATATCACCATATAATGAATTGGTTAAATACTTTTATCTCTTGAGATAATGATGGGAAACAAGACGATGTGATTGATCCTCTATGGGAAACAAACCAACGTGATTGCTCGACTATGAAAATTGGTTATGATAATGGATTTATTTTGAAATGGGAAAAGTTTATTTATTCTTAATCAATTATGATTTGATGGTATTGTATGTTAAATTTTACATATAAAATGGTTTATATACTTATTATTGTGTCATCCTTATGTGATATAAACTTCTACTTCATGATTTATTTATTATTATTTTTTCACTCTAATGTCTCATGAATTTTGAAATGATAAATTTTTATATCATTGTTCATGAATGTGATATATGATTGATTGGATTTGAAGTCTTTAAATTATATATATGATATCATACCCTTATTTTTATCTTATTATTTCATTTGAGGATTGATTAATATCTTCGACTTGTACCCTTACTGAGCATATGAGCACACCCTTTCTTCTGTTTCCTTTCCCTAGGTTATGAAAAAAAGTGTATCTAGGTTATGTATATGAAGAGTAATAAATGGTAACATATTTATGGGAAATTTTGAATATCATTCATGAAATATATAGATTATTTAACCAATATCCAATGAAAATAAAGCTTTACGGTCATCGAGTGTGTACTTTTGAAATATATTAAAAATTTACATAATAATATGTAATATCCATATATGAAAATCATTCGATGAAATAGTTGTTTTAAAAGTAATTGTTTTTTAAACATTGGATAATAAGATGGTTAATCCTTATTGATATCACTAATGATATTTTCCTAAGGGTTTGTCTAAGGATATGTCAAAGGATATTCAAAGGATTATTAAAATTTTATGAAAATGTCTAGGAATTTTAGAGATGGACAGTGTCAATGGATACCATGAAATTACATCCCTATTTGGATATTACAATTTTATGTGGCTCTATAAAATTTCTTCCTATGGGTGGAAACTCTTAAAAGTTATAATTAATAAGCACTCATTCATCACCTTGTTCATTAAAATGGTTATCCCTACAAACCTAGTCTAACATTGTTGATGGATATGATTTGGATGTTCAAAAAATCATTACAGACCATCAATAAGGATTTGACTACATGATAACTGAATGACCTAGGCTAAATCTAAGGTTTATTATATTTAAATGAAGGTTTCATTATTTAGACAACATATAAATGATTTTTCCTAATCACGTGGTTTCTTACTATGGTTATTTTTGCATACACTATGCTTTTTTATTTTAATCAATAAATGGAACCAAAATGTACAATGATAATGATAAAAGAAAAAAACAATGACATTCCCCATTAGAATCTAAATTTTATGGGATATGTAATGAAAAATCACATTTCTATTATCCCAAAACAATCTCAAGCAATGAATCTTACTAAACATACAATTGAGGAGCGGAGGGGAAAATATTATTTTGGGTACTTAATGTGCAAAGTACCATGTTTGTTTTATGGTTTAGATATTCCAATTTATTTGATATATTTTTTAGAACCACGTAAAATATATTTTATATTCTTTAATGTTTATAGAATGAAAAATCCATTTTTTTAATATTTATCATTTGGAAGGTAAACCAGATTAGTGGTGGATTGTTATCAAGAATATGGGGGGAACATGATGAAATTGTTTAAATTGTGTGGAATGCGTATAAAATATTATTTTTCAAAATTTACATAAATCATATTCTTCAAAAAATTATAGAGAAAAAAATATATGACAAAAATAAGAAGGATGATGAATCCATTGGTAATTATGAGACATGTTTTATAGAACTTTTGTGGTCTGATTCTAGAACTATCTCCCTACCAAAAAGTAAGGTTGATCAATTCTTCAATGGCATAAAACCAAGTATATGAATAGGGTTAGCTATAAGAGACGTTAGTAGTAATGAAGAAATCATTTGATGTGCAGTCAAGGAGAAATTATATTTGGATATTCCCACCATTCCTATTATTTTTATAGGAAAATTTAGATCAATTCTCATGAAAACTCAAAACAATCGCATAGTGGAAAAAAATTTCATCAATTTACATGATTATGAAATGGGAAGAAACATAAAGGGAACTAATTTAAGGGAACTACGTGTTACATTAAATGTGGAGTGATGGGTCATAATGCCTGTTAATGTAGAAAATCAATGAATGGTTTGGTTAATGTAATAATGGAGAAGAAGATTCCCACTAACGCACCACCCACACATGAATGGCATAAATGAATAGAGTTTTGGAATTATTCTAACCATTAATTAAATAAAAAGGTTAATCATGATGACTGATGTCAGTAACCACTTAATCTAGGGAGAATGTTAAATCTCTTATGATCACTATTTCTAATGAGGTATATGATAAGGACTTTGTGAAAATTACACATACCATTCACTATAGGACTGCAAATATCGTATTTGACTCTGGTTCTAACAACTCATTTATATCTAATGAATTTATTAGTGGTATCACAATACCACCATATTGATTAGATGTTGATTTTTTATTGGAAACCCCTAATTGTATGATGATAACTTTAAATCTATATATTTCTTCTCAAGTTGGTTTTTGGTGGAATGTGCTTTCTGTAATTATTTTTTATTCTCCCACTGGTCTAATTTCATATCATATTAGGCATGGATTTGATTTCTCTATATAAATAACACATCTATTACTCAGTAATGGAAGTCAAATTTTATATTACAAACCAACCAATGATAATCTAATATTGTGATGATAGATATGTACTTCTAATGGAGAACACATACATTTTTTGGGCCTTTATTCCCATTAAAAATGTGTTTTTATCTCATAGGTTTTGGGAGAAACTCAACATAGATTCTATTCCATATATATGAGAGTTTTTATCTATTTCCAAAACATTTCCCTTTTATTTCAATAAAATACGAATTTGAGTTCCCAATAGAACACATTCATATTACCACAACCATTTCAAATAGTCTCTATAAAATATACCTAGTAAAATTTCATGAATTGAATATGAAACCCTATTTAAACCAAAAAAAACAAATTAGTTATGCCAATTAAGTCACCATCAGGGCCACCCATTTTTTTAAGATCAATACTAGATCGATGAGACTATTTATTTATTACTAAGAAATGAACAACATCACGATCAAGAAAAATGATATGATTCCCCATATTAATGACTCTTTTGATCAAAATCAAAGATCACAATACTTTTCCAAGGTTGAAATTCATTTTGGATATCATAAATTTATGGTCATATCAGAAAATATACCAAATATGGTATTAAATACATGGTATAAACTCTATGAGTACATAATAATAAAATTTGGCCATACAAATTCCCCTCCTAACATCATGTATTTAATAAATAGATTCATTAGATACTTTATTGATAATTTTATGGTAGTAGTTATAAATTATATTATTATCTATTCAAATATAATTGAATAGATTGAAGAATAGATGGTAACTATACTACTGATCTTGTGGAATGAGTTGTTTTATAAAATTTTTAAAAATTGTGATTTTTTCCTATATAATTTTTCATTCGTGTCTAATATAATATCCGTTGAGGGTATTTGAATGGATCCATAAATGGTATAGGAAATTAAATGTTTTCCCATACAAACCATGGGGACTGAGATATATTGTTTTCTTGGTTTAACTAGATATTGTCAATAGTTTTTATAGAATTTATTATGACTATCTAGTACATTCACTAATTCAAATCATAAGGGATGCTATTTCTTTTGGATAGAGAAATGTGAGAAACATTTTAACAAAAAAAGAGAATATTAGTCACCATAATAGTACGTATATTATCCAGTAGTGAATAGTCATGTGTAATCAATAACGATGATTCAATGAATGTATCAAGACGAATTCTTATATAGAATGGTATTGTGATACATTATACATTATGAAAATTGATTTTTCTCAGTAAAATTACCCAAATCGTGATTTAGATTGAGCTAAAGTAATTTTTACATTAAAGATATGTGGTAATTATCTATACTGATAAAACTGTTATATATAAATACATATCACTAAATTTCAACATATATATTCAAAAATAATTAGTTTAATATGTTCCAAAGATGATGGTTGGATCTAATTTAATATTATATCTTTTCAATACACTACCACACTAGGAATGTGAATAAGGTGCATAGGCATTGAGTCAAAACGTTTGTACTAGCTTATACATAATGGGGATCTCAAAAGATCTAATATTTCTTGATTTTTAAAGGATAGATATTTAAATCATGATGAAATGGTATAAATCATATCTTTCATAAATAAGTGTTCAACCATCTATCCGTGAGTGGAAGAAATAGGTGTAGAAGGATGATTTAAAACTGTAAAAGAATGTGAAAATTGATCCCATGTTCAACCATTATTCTGATGTAATGATAATGTTCAAGGACATTGTATGTGTTCCATCCATACCATATTTAATGAGGATTTTTTTGCAATAGGATCATAGCTATTCATTCTATATTCTTACTAGAAGTATATAACTGTATTGACATTTGGAAGAGAATTTGAACTGGGATGACATAAAGAAAGATATTACAGATTTTTTGTCTCCGTGTTTGGTAGGTTAGTAATTTAAGTCTATGATAAAAAGTAATTAGGTGATATTACAAGCATTTCCCATACAAGAATACAAATGAGAAAACATCACCATGGATTTTGATGTGAGACTCCCCAAAAAATATAAAGGAAATAATATTTTATGGGTTGTAGTTGATCACCTTAAAAAATAATCATTCTTTATCCCTGTCAATGAATATTTCTCTATGGATCATCTTTGCGATATATATATTAAGGATTTTGTAAGGTTGCACTGAGTACCGCATTCTAATGTGTCTAACTGAGATTCGAGGTTTTCCTCGAAGTTCATTAAAAGTCTTCAGTGGGCTGTGGATAAGGAATTGAGATTCAGTGATGTCTATCACCCACAAACAAGTGTCTAGTTTGAGATAATAATACAAACCTAAAATATATGTTCAGATCTTATTATTTTGAATACATTATTGGTTGGGATCAACAACTTCCTCTGTTTGAGTTTTCGTTCAAAAATATATTTCACTTGAGCATTGAGATGACAACTTATGAATCCATATGTGTAATGAAATAAAGAACTCAAACATATTGTAATGAAGTTGGTGAAATAAATCTATTGGGAAAAGAGCATCCCAGTGAAATGGAAGAGAATGATATTTCCATTTAGTAACACATAATGGTAGAACTAAGTCAGAATAAGAGTTATACTGATAATCACAAGTGTGCTCCAGAATACGAAGTTAGTAACATGGTGCTTTTAATAATTTCTCTATAGAAAAAAGTAATGAGATTTTAAAATAAGGGAAAAATAAACACGAGGTATATCAGTTCCTTTGAAATTATTGATCATGTCTTGATGGTAGCTTATTGATTGGTTATTCCACTGAATATCCCTCTAGTCCACAATGTGTTCCATTTATCTCTCTTGATAATGTAAATACATGATCATTAACATGTACTGAAATTATAGATTATACCACCAATTAATGATAATTATTATGAGAAAAAATTAGTGGACATTCTCAATCATGTAGAGAATATTTTGTGAAATAGACCTCTCATCAAGTCAATTTTTGTGTGGTGAAACCACCAACTTGGGGAAGCTATACGGGAACCTAAGGATATAATGGATAATACTTATCCTCATTTTTTTCTACTAAATTGATTGAATATCAAGGGATTAATTCATTTTTATGGGGTATAATTTAGTGTCCTGAGATTTAATGAAATATATATTTTTTTAAATAAGTTTAATTTATTTGATAGATTTTTGTACATGAAACACTATATTTTAATGAATAGTAATATACTATTAATATTATTATTTAAAAATGACCATTATAACATAGCCATGAAAAATAGAAGTACGAATAGGAATGGAGTAATTTTCTATAGTAAGTAAAATTTTTCATATAAATAAAACGTATTTGTAAAAAATCCCAAATGTTTTTGTAAAGTCTTTAGTTATTTCAAAAATTGTATTTTTTTTAAAAAAATATATTTACACATAATTAAAGAAATTTTTTCCAATTTTAGAAATTTTTTATAAAAAATTAAAATTAAATTGTGAAACCAATATTCCTTGACTATATTTGTGTGAATTTTTAGAATTTCTACAAATCATTTATTTTTTGATGAATAGTAAAAAAATAAAGTTTTTCATTAAAAAATAACTTTTCATTTAAAGAATTAAATTAATCTATTTTATATTATTTTGTATTTAAAAGTAAAATAAGTTCAATAATATATTTATTAATCTAATTTAGTTCATTGGAATCAATTTCATATTGAATTTTAATATTAAAACAGTTAATACTTATGAAATTTTTTCATTCATAACTGATTTTTCGTCACACCTATGGGTTTAATATTTAATTATATTTTAAAAATTATATGAATGGAACATATAAAATTGGATTAAATATATTTAATATATATATTACACTATATAATAATTTAACATAATTTTTGTACAAAATTAGAAAAAAAAATCAGTAAAAATTAATTACTATGGTTTTGGTTAAAATAGTTCTATCATGGGTCAAACTAAAAATTATAAGGCATAAAATTACCTAGAAACATATCCAAATTCCATGGTCCGTCCATATTTTGACTTTATTTCATATAAGTATTTATAATGACCCATTTGGGATCCTTTCAAAATGTATAAAATGTAGGCACACCATTTTCCTTTCAAAAATTCCATGTGTTATCTCCCCCACTTATAGAAGGAAACATAATTTCCATTCTTAATCACATTATAAAAACACATTTTTTAGCTATTTCCTAAAAAATACATTCATTAATTCTCTATACAAATCCTAGAGGCCATATATTGATTATAAAACCCTTCTAGGATGTATCTAGGTGTACACCTGAAGGGGTTCTTTGAAGAATCGGTATAGTCCTTAACGAAGAATTTTTTTTCTTCGACTGTCCCCTTCAAATATTAATAAAACATGGTTATATAATAACATCAATATATCTATTATACATATAAGTTATTTTTTTATTGTAATTATCTTCTTATATCTCCTCTTCCGTCATGTTGGATAAAAAATCATTGATTTTGTGTACGGTGAACTACCGCCTCACAAACTGATGTAAATCATTTTCAATCACTACAAATCACTAATTGATATAGTGATGTATTTAATTTTTTACATGATATTATTTAAATATTATTATTTTTCAAATTATAATACCACATACACCATTTTACTTCCCATTCCATGGGAACTTTATAACGTCACTCATGTGTACGGCAGACTACCACCTTGTGTAGTGATGTGATCCATTCTCCACTAACGCTTTACATGGATGGTAATAAGGATTGGTTTAATTCAAATATGTGATAAATATGGGATAAAAATTAAATAATAAATTTAATATAATATTTATATTTTTTTCATTTCATCCATCAAATAAATGGAAACTGCATTCATCCATCTATACAACCTACTGTCTCCTAATACGGTGAAATTCATTTTCTATCTCTAATGATAATTGTTTACTATAAATATATATTTATATAATTAATATATATTATATTTATATTATATTTAAATTTATTAATAATTTTTTACAATTATCAATGTATAATTAATAAAAATACCAAACCAAAACATATATGAAATGTGAAGTGGTTGTCACATGAAATGTGATTTCAACAAGGAATTATTAACAAATGGGTAATAAAAGGTCAGGAGTAAATGGTATATGTTATGATAAATATGATTATAGTTTCATAATATAATTATTTTAAACTTATATTTGTTATAAAAAGTTCAATCATGTAAAAATTCAGTCAAGAGTTACGGTAAGAAGATTTCAACTCATTTTTTCTTCTTTGGGAGATTTGTTACGTTATGTACCTATCTTATATTATCTTCGTCAAATACATTCCTTTTTACATGTTATATAATTATTCTATAACTTTTCATGATATTTAATGATTTAATTGATGTTATTCTTTTTTGGAGGATTTTATTCATAGAATACCAAAGCGGTAATGGTTTTATGTTTCAATCTCATTGTTTATCATGATTGTTTATGATTATACTTACAATGATGGAATATGATGATTTATATCTCAATAAACTCATAAATTTTATTCTCTTATGTAAATTTTATTAAAATAATTTTCTTTATATTTCTTTATCTTACCATTATGTACTTAAGAGTTCATAATAATGTATTTAAGAAAAATTGACTTTATTTTACTCTATTGTTGAAAAACCTTTTTAATCTATGTACATCATCTCTAACAATGATTCAAAAATAGATTTAATATTCTATAATTACTTATAAAATATATTTATAACCATTTTTTACTTTTAAAAAAAGTAATGGGAATATTCATTTTATTTTCTCAATGAGGTAGATTTTAATTTTTACTGAAAAGTGTGAAATGAATATTTATTTTCACGTGAACATCATGAAAATAATTTTCCAATGCCATGGATGATAAATTAATAGAAGTTTACTTTAAAAATTTTCATGTTTATTTGAAAATAAAATGTTTACCTTAATTTTTTGAAAATTTTTATATTTAACATATGCTATTTCAAATGATAATGATATTTTCTTCAATAATATTTTATTAATATTTTATAGATTTTCTATATATCAATAATTATAACTTTATGGTGTTGTATATATTTTGTGGGGGATATATATCAATGATACCACCATAATTCATTATTTTTTGTATTATGATTATGATCATGATGAAATTGTCCTTACGAGACATTTTCCTTTTCTAAGGGTTATTATATGATCAATTGGTAAAAAAAAATCCCATTTTTTCTACAGGTTATTCTATGATGATATATTTAGGAAAACAATTTATATTTTTTCATGTGTTATAAAAAAAATGAGTTTTTTTATATTTTGGAACAAAATTTATGGTTTATGTGATGTGTGGGACCTATATTTCCTTCTAATGAATTGGCAAATGTTTAATATATCATGAGATAATGATGGTAAACAAAACGATGTGATTAATCCATTATGGTAAACAATATGAAAAGATTGATACACCATGGGAAACATGTGATGGTGCTTCAGTATTTATAAAATTTGGAAATACATTTCAAATACTGATCCATTATTATTTTGTTATATTGGATGACAAAATTGACATACGAAATTGGTTCTATACCTATGATAGTGCCACAAGTATATGAAATGAACTTTTGATTCATGATTTTTTTTATTATTTTCACAATTATGGAACCTAAATTTTTATATAATAATTTTATATACCATATATCACACTTATGGTCCATGATAGATTGCATATGAAATTTTTAGGTTACAGTTAAATTCTCATACCCTTATTCTTATCGTATTATTTCATATGATCAAATATTAATATCACGTATGTTTATCCATACTGAGTATCTAATCCCAAAATTACTTATGTTTCCACTCCTATTTATATTAATAATGCTTCAAGTATAGTATTTCTATGAATAGTACTAAATGTGATGTTCAGTATTAGAGATGTCGATGATCTTTCATGAAATAAGACTATATTGTAACTAGTCTTCAGTTACACTTATCCATTACAGTATATTAACATTTAAATATGAAATGTATTAAATATTAATTTATTAATATTTAATGTCTATGTATGAAAATACTAGGTTGTTATTGTTCCACTTCAAATAAAAATGGAATGTAGTTCAAGTTCACAATGAATAAAATTCATTCTTGGTAGATGATTCTTTTAATGAGGTGATGAAGATAATTTCATGGATAATTTATAGTGTTCAATCCCCCCAGAAGACAGATGATGCCAAAATTTTGATGAAAATTGAGAAACATTGATTTAGACTAATAATATTTGATAATGAATCTTTCTTTAAAAAAAATTGTATTGTAACAACTCAAATTAATAATGAAAATCTGAAATTTGATGATGTTCATTTTGTTATGGGGATAAAAAAACTTGTTGATTTTTTTCTAAATCATTGATAATTTGAATAAGGTATCATTCATGATAAATACCTGCATCATTAAAGCCATATGTAATTTAAGAACTATCTCTCAAGGTAGAAAAAAATGGAACTTTATTCTTAATTGGTGATCTTTCCAATAATTTTTTTATGAGAAGGAAAGATGAAAACATTTTATGATATAGAAGACTTAGGAATCATGAACAATAAATATTAATCGTTATTTTAAAATGTAATTTTTGGAGATATTTACTCAAGATAAAGTGGAAATAGGAAAGAATTTGTGAAACATTTTCAAAGGGGAATGTAACTCAAAATACTCAAAAGAGGGTGGATGTTACTTTTAAAAAAACCATTTTAGTTTTTTACATCAATTTTTGTGTTACCTTTAGATATAATTATACCTGATGTGGTCATTATTTCATTACCCTCATATATGAATTCACTATGATGAGAAATGTTCCTTTTATCACGAAAAAATATAGAGTTGTTAGTACAATTAAAATTTATAAAATGTTGGTTAAAAATATAATGTTTTGTGTATAATAAAATTAAGATATGATAAAGGGAAAGAATAAACAAGTGATGTGTTTGAAATTTATCTTGGGAAACATGAAATCAATAATCAATATGGCATACCTTGTAAACCACAAAATAATGGTATTTACAAGAGGAATAATAAAAGAAATGAGGAATTGGGTAGAGCAATGTTGGATGAGAATAATGTTTTATAATTCCTATGAAGAAAAGTAAAGTTTAATATGGTACGTAATAAAAATATATTTATTTTCATAATTTAGACACATGACACAACCTATGATATGTGGTACCAAAATAATACTATAGTAAAGTATTTCAATGTTATGCTAATTACTTATTAAATTAAAATCAATGGATGTTCAAAATGAATGTTGGAAGAAAATGATGTCGATAGAGACTTTATGGTCTATTTATATAATTGGAAACATAGAGAATTATATAATATTCATATTTCAAAAAATTATCACGTGATCAAATGTGAGGTTTATTTAAAATCATGTCAAAAAATCATTATATTTTACAATATTTTGATCATCCTATAGAAAATAGTGAGTGTATTTATAAAAAATGGTTGGCAAAGTTATTGACATAATTCCAGATACTATTGATTACATTTTTTAATGTTCCATTGATGATGATAATGGTGTTAGTGGAGATAAAAATTTGATTTATAGGTTAATAAAAAATATAAACATAAAAAATATGATTAAGAATTAAAATGTACCAGTTCAAACCTAATGGAGGATAAAAGTGCAGAACCCAAATAAACTTGTATCACAATTTTAACCTATAATTATTGTGGAGGATATTGAACATGATTAATATGTGAAATATATTAATGAATAAATTATTAAAATTGTGAAACCTTTTCATAGGACATAAAACAAGTCTGAAAACTATAAATATTATTGTAATATAATGGTTTTTCATGATAAAAATTAAATAAAACGGAGATATCACATAGAATAATTATATAATTTTTTTAAAGGTTATTAAAAAATTGAAGGTAGAGAATTTTAAGAGGCCAGTTTTAAAATTTATATAATTTAAACAATACGCATGTTCTTGTTCCTAATATCTCATAAGCATTATAGGATCTATAAAATAGATTTATGACCTCATTCCAAAATAGTGACTTTGAAGTAGATATATTTATTGAACAAATATAGGGTTTCATTCTTGAAAATTATAGTGGAATTGTCAACATATAGAATAAAGTAATATATGGATCAAAAATGGATACTATGGACCATTATTATTAACATGATAAATGTTTCATAGAAATTGGTTTTTATAAAGGTATGATTAATTGAAAAATGTACATGAAGAAGTATTTATTATTAACACTGATGGTGATTTTATATGTGGATGAAAAGAATTTTTTATGTAATGAAAGATTCTTATGTTGGGAATTTTCAAAAAAGATGCAGAATTAGTTTTAGATTTATATACATGGGAAAATGGGTAGTATTATGGGGTTCAAAATTCATTAGAATTTATATTATTTATCAATTCCACATGAAAATCATACCTAATAAATATTGATAAATTTTTTAATGGAATATTCAAAATAGGTTTCTACACTAAAATCAGTTTCTACAATGTTAATTAAACATGAAAAAGGTAGCGTGGATGATTAAAAAACTATAATATTTTAAAATATAAATCCTTAACATAAATTTAATGCCTTTGATATCCTATGGTATAAAAAAACCATAATAAATTAATATAAGATCATTATTTTTTATATCATATATGACATGAAACTTCGAGCCAAAATGAACCATGAGATAGTATTTAAATATTACCATTATGACCCTGTTGTTGAATTGGTGGGTATAAATAGGATTAACTAAATTATGGTGTGTATATATATAGTGACCCAAAATTCTAATACATTTATATAAGATATTTTATAAGAATATTAAATACATTACCAAAACACATAGTTAATAACCAAAATAGTTTAATACATCTAGAAAAATGGAACAAACCCATCATAATTTGGTTCAATATATTAAATTGCCTACACAAAATCTGTTCCAATGGTACTCCTCTAAAACATACCCTAGCAAAAACCTTCCTTATATCCAGGGAAGGAACTATAAAATCCAGTCAGCTCAGATGATTAGTACGGGTAAACATGGGATATTTGTAAGCATACCATGAGTATAAGGGAATGATAACACGAACATAAGATATAAAAACCATACACTCAAAACAAAAGACTATAATCATGAGTCATGGAATAAAAATTGGAATTTCATAACACATGAATCATAAGGGAATCAAAAAACATGATTCAAGAGAGCATAAAATTTCCATAAGACCTGGAATTTTTTGCATACACATAAGTATTGAAAATCATACATAGAGGATACCCACCCAGACATTCATAACATGTTAGGGTTCGGATATCAACCAATGTATTTACTTAGAAATTAGGATAACCACCAGTATACATTCATCTTTGGGCTAGTGCTAACCACCTTTGTACCCTCATATTTAGACTTCTGTTAAATACCTGTGTAGCCTCAACATTAGGATTGAGACGACCACCAACGTACCCACCTTTTCGGGTTTTGGATAATTATAATTGTACCCTCTAATATGATATATCACTTATCATTACACAATGAATTATAGTGATGTTTAGGAACACCTATCACATAGGCTATAATAGGATCATCCAATTCTATTTGAGTCTCCCTATCATATAAGCTGGAACGAGCTTTCCTGGCACTATTTGGTGAACACGATCATATAAAATATAATGGTCTTACCCAATGATATCTTTTCCACCCCATTATATATGTAATTAATAAGAACCATAACACTAATAAAGTATAAATATATTACATATCATCATAAAAACTCATAAAAACATTTATTTTTTTCATAACCTTATAAAAATATGGAAATAATTTTTTTTCAAGTCCATATCTATGATAAATGATTAACCCATTGAAAATAAATGGTTTTCATATTAGTCTCACTAAAACCTGATTACTCCATGGAAAACAAACGGGTTCCATAAACATAATGCCATGAAAAATAGACTATTTAGAGAGATAATATGAATTGAATAGTTGGATCACATCCCACATAAGGAATAAATAAAACAAATGGAATTAATTACACATAGAAACTAATTTTTAATGGATAATTTTAAACATTTATTGGGGGAAATATCATTTATTCTTTAAAAAATGTGTTTTAAAACATTAAACATCTTGAAAAAAATTATTTAAAAATAACCTTGAAAACTTATAAAAGATTTTTTTCTAAATTATTTAAAATTATATTGAGAACCTGAAACAATTTGAAAATAACTTTCATTAAAATTATATTAAAATATCATTTTAAACATTTTTTGGAAACAATTTTTGAAAAATAAGTTTTGAAAGAAAATCGGTTCCAAATAAAGAGTGAAATAATGTTGGGTTTTCTGGAACAATAATTCTTAATTATCATAAGTACAATAGAGTTTAAAAATGGTACTATTTCCAAAATATATCATGAATAATCATAGTATATTATATTTCATGTGAATTCATGATATTTATACCATGATATTTATACATTTTTGATTTAATCATAAATAATCACAATAAATGGTGAGATTATAACATAAAACTCTTACAAGTTTGGTAACACTAAATCATAATCCCCTTAATGGAATACAATAAAAAAACATAAAATATCATGAGGATTAATAAATTTATTATATTACATCTCAATAGATCTTTATATACAACAATGTAAAGAATATAGTTTGACAATAGAACCTATGGATCAGTGAAGATAAATTGAGACAAAAACCCCTTACAGATTTGTTATCTTTTGAAAATTAAACCCCATAAAAGAGGGATACTAATATGGATATGTAAACCCAATTTATTTAGTATAATTATCATAATATAAATTCCTGGTAACTATAAACACTACATGATATAAATATGTGGTGAATATGGATTCTATCTAAGTGAAACTAATGTAAGATGGAAAGCCATTACCTTATGTTTTTACATCTTCTGTACTTGTTCACCCCTCATATATAATAAATATAAGTTTATTATAAATATATTAAGGAATAATATATATTTATATATAACATATACTATATTTTTTCCTTATGACCTTTAATTATGAGTTTATTAACAATTTCAGGTTAATGATAGGTTTCGGGTAATAACCACTTCGTTTTTCATATATGTTTTGACTTATTATTTTTGTTCCTATTACATAGATAATGTATTAATAATATCCAGATTGTAAAACATGATATAAATACCATATATATGTACTTATAGTAATCTGTAAAAAAATTTGATTGAAAATTAAATACATTGTTCATGGAGACAGTAGGTCGTACGTATGCATGAACATTGTTTCCATTTTATTATCATATTGAAGGATATATAAGTAATGGAAATATATATATATATATATTATAATAATAATATAATTTATATGTAATATATATCACATATTTTTATTAAACCCATCTTTAATACATTTCATTTAATTCATGAACAAATCATATTGTTTCGCAAGGCATTAGTCCCCCATACACACCAACGATGTTATCATAGTCCCATGAAATGGAATGAATGAAGGTATGTTTCCTATAATAATTTTATAATGATAATAAATTCATAAATATAACTCAATATATATATATATATATATAATATAAACATATCATTATTTCCAATCCTGAGAGGTGGTAATTGAAAATTATCGACATCGGTTCACGTGGTGGTAGTCTGTTGTACACGTGGATGATGATTTCATATCCCATTTGATGGAAGTCTGTATGGTTATAGGTTGTAACAAAAACATAACAAAATATAAGTATATATAATACATGTAGTGTCTTAAAAAATCAGGGTATAATGAGAATTGAAGTAGGTGGATAAATAAATAAATAAAGACGCTAATTAAATAACATTACCTCTTCTTTGGAAATTTTCCTTAGCTTTTCACTAAATCCTTACTAGGTTAGTTTTTTCCAAATATAAGGCATCTAGTATGAGGTTATGTAGGTCTTCAAGTGATTTTTTCAGGTTATTGTTGATACAAGATACATTATAAGTGTGATTAATGGGGGAAAGTGAGTGCCCTATTATAATTGAGGATTGAAATTATTCTATTTTCCCAAAACTATTCACTTTTGAGATGTCTTCTTTACGTAATGTGCCTAAAAAATAAAGAAATAATTTATTTTAGGGTCTATTTTTCTAATAAACACCACCATAAAAAAAATATATATATTTCTATTATTTTTTCCTTTTCTTTAGTTTAATCAATTTTATCCCAATATATTTTTACCACAAAACATGTATTTTTTTGTTAACCTACTAAATTTAACTTCTAAAAGAAATATTAAAATAATATTTATTAAGAAATTTATAACTAGTAAATGTGTAAATTAAATCAAACTTATTATATAAAAATACATTGTATCTGAAAAATTAGTTATATTACAAATGCATAAAATGTGAAGAACTATGTATTAACCTTAATCATGATAATTATTTTTAACTATTTTCACTAATAATTATTGGAAAATTTTAATTTTAATGTTATTATATAATATATATTATTTTGATTCTGAATTTGGAATCCATTTTCCAAAATCAATTCAAATAAGTGAAATAATATAATTTAAATTTAACCCTATAGACACATTGAGAAAGTGGGTCTTTAAAGGTAACATGTTCAAAAGCTTACAAGTTTTTTAATATCAAATTTCTATATAAAATTTATTATAATGAAATAAATTGGTTTATAAAATTTTCAATTTTACTAATTAAACTTTAAAACCAATTTAAAATATAATTTATCTTTTTAAATTCTTTAGGTGAAAATATAGTTTTCAATTAAAATTCAGTATATTTGACTATTAATTAAAAAATGAAACTTTTCAAAAAATTTCCAAAAAAATTCCATAATATAATATTGGTATTATAAATTTAAAAAATTATTTATTTTATCATATTAATTTTATGAATGTCTCAAAAATTAAGTTTATTATTGTTCACAAAAGACTTTCAAAACATTTTTTTTAGAAAATATCATTTTTGAGACGTACAAATACTTTTCAAAAAATTATGAATTTTATTATCAATATATTTTTTATATAAAACTGTTATACCTAATATTTAAAAATTATTTATTAAATTAATATAACTATGTGTAACACCTTGGTTACAAAGATTTCATTTAAACAACTATAATAATAATATATTGTGGTTTTCTTAAAAATTATGGTTGCGTCCAATGCAAGGTAAGATAGTGTTGCATGAAGTGAATGATTAAAATGGTATTGAATATAGTAAATTATTAACTCATTATTTTGTCTAAAGAAAGTAAAAAAATAATATTAATTTATTTTAAAAAATAACCTATAAAAACTCTAGGTGTTACATTCTACCCCCCATGAAATGAATTTCGTCCTCAAATTTTTTCACTTTGATAAAAACAATTGAGGATTATTTTTCCTTATCATATTCTTAATTTCCACATATATTTCTAAAATTTATCTTTTCCACAAAACATTGATAAGGTGAGTGGTCTTCTTTCAAAGGACATTCTTGGTATGATCTAGAATCTCTAATAGTTGTTCCTATTAATAAAGATCATTCCCTAGAGGTATGACCTATGAGTATAGTAAAATTGATGGAACTAGTATGTTTTATCTTTGGAAATATACACATAACACATTTTTCACCTGATATACATTCAGTGGAAGTATTGATATATAAGCTATTGTCCCGATACAATGATGTATTCCAATGGGACATATATTCCAAGGTCTTAGTTAACCCAATTTTCTTCCATGAATAAATTCATATGAGATTCTCAAAAACATAAAATTCTTGATCATATTTACAATTAACATTATAAAATTTATATAATCCATTTTCATCACTTTCAAGTTTCGAAATGTCTATAACATTCCCTACCATCTCATCGGCTTGATTAGGTCTAAATTTCATTCTTACTACAACATAATTTTAGTACGTTGAGGTTCTAAAATTATATCCATAAAGAGATTCATATGAAGTTGTCTTAATGATTATATTAAATATTTAATTATAGGAAAATTTAATTTAATGAACATGTTTATCCCAACACCCATTTAAACCCATATCATACGATCTTTGAGTAACATTTAATAACATTTCCTAATGTTTTAAATGCGTGCCTCCTTAAATTTTTTCACAAAATATAATACCAATGGGTTTAATTACCATAAATATCCCTTAAAATATCCTTAATCATCAAAAACTACCAACTCATAATACCTCATATGGGGGGTGGGTTAAAAAAATTGAACATTTATCAATATTAAACTCATAAAGAATTGATAGAATCCAAAACTTTAATGTTAATCATACATGCACATGTATATTGTTCTAAAAAATAAATCTATCATTATTACTTAAAAAATATAATATCTCATGAAAAAATATTTTCATTGTATGATTTGGTTAAAAATTATACCTATAAAATATCTAATGTGAGCTCATTATTTTATAATTCATGTAGGTGGAAATAATCACCTAAAATTTCACTAAAGGACGAAAAAAAAAATCATATGGCACAATAATTTAATATAAAACCTGATATTCCTTACTAATGATAGAAAAATTAGTGTTTCCTAATTATAATGATTCACCTTAAACATCATGATGACAAAATATTTCCCTTTTTTGTTGTTAATCAGAGGTTGTTGGTGTTGATCACTATTATTATCCCTCATATTTGGTCACTTATAAGCACTATTCTCAAAATCCATGAAATTGAAAAACATATGTGTGGGAGGTGTAATATGTAGAGATTCCAAATTATACACATAATTCACTAAATATTTCTTATCACCTCAACATTTAACCACTCGATGACCTTCCTTTCTAGACATAAAAAATTTATTAGTCCCATTAAAATAATTCGATATGTGTTTCATCCATCTAATTGAGAATAAATGAAAGATCATATTCTTATCTCCATGGTTCATCAATATTCTATTGAATTCCAATTTTCTATTCTTATCAAAACCATGATACTGATACATAACCACAACCTCTATTTTCACATTGATATTACAGTGAAAAATTTCTTCATAGCATTCAATTTCTCTTATGGATAATACCTTTAAGGATTTTTTTTTAGTTAGAAATGAATCGAAAAATATACCTTTTATGATGAATGAAAATAAACAAAGTGTACCGAAAAAGTATTAAAAAATATTCTTCATAATAACCAATTGATTCATCATCATTCTACACAATTTCTAGGAATACCTTTTTAATATTCATACAAAGAACATAAGTAAATTACTTACTAATAAATAAGTTCATAGAATCATCCTAATATATGGAATCAAATTAATATTGTCACCTATTATTATTGATGTTATTCCACCATTAATATACCGTTATTTCCCGATGTAATACTTCCAAAGTGAATTTCTCATCCTATTAACACTGGAGAATTGAAAATATATTTTTAGTGGTACTCATAAATTTTTGAATAACTAATAGATCAATGAAACCACAAAAAGATGGTCGGTCCCACCTCATGAAGGACTAAATAGAACATTGTTCTATCCAGTTTCTTTTTTTGATGTTCACAATGATTTTTATCTTGAGAAATTTTTCAGAACATAGAAAAAAAATCCATTTTGACTATCATAACATTCAGTAGGTCAGGAGGAAAATCATTCCATTACCGACTGCATTACTCATTAACAAGGTTCCTTCGAGTTCAATCCAATAACTAAAACAAAAAAACATAGTGTGAGAAAAACTAATAATAGTGGGGAACTAGATAATAACAAAAATTCACTTACAGTATTTCTATGTCATGGTTCATTCTTCTTCAATCAATGAAATCTCAGGATATCCTAGTATATTCATAGTCATCTTATATTTAAAACATTCATGATGGTTTTTAAAAAGTTTTTGAATTTCAAAGAATGTCCCTCATGAGTTTCAAACTAGGTTTTCTTCATGGCATGTTTTCATGCAACAATTCTCAATCGAATATAGATCAATGTTTTTTTGGGATTGTTAACCTTAGGTACATCTGTGCTAGATCAACATCCAATTTTAGTATCCAAACAGGATTAGTTTCTAGGAAACCACTCACTCTATCCTTTATAAAAATTACAAGACATTTTCCTATACATTAACTCAGCCTTAGACATATCCTTAGAGACATACTTATACATACCTTTGGAAATATCCCAAGGGATCTCAGTATTGTTTTCTTATCCCCATTTCCAAAACATAACTAAGCCATTCCTTTTACAACAAATATAGAGATCTCGGCTTCAAAAACATGGATATTATATATTTTAAGATAAATATTCAATATATTATAAAAAACTAACCATTGAAACATACAAATTTAGTACCCTTGGAAACATGGAATACAATGTTCTTAATTTGGTTAAAGATATTCAATGTCTCCCATAATGATATTCCCCTTTGTAAATGGTCAAAAATATAACCTCCATAAAACATTCTTAAAAACATGGGGAAAAGAAAATATAACCAAGGTTGATCTTAGATTCACATTAAGGGTATACAATGGAGATATGTAACCATGAAATGAGCATAAGGGTATGAGATCCTAAGTATAACATTTAAAATCCATATCCTTCACATCCAAGATTTCAATCATGAGTCATGGAAACATGAATCATATGGGAATAAAAAACTTGATCTTTGAAATCACAACAGTATATTAAGACATAGAATTTTTCATATAAACATAAGAATAGAAAATATTATTTCAAGGGTACCCACCAAGAAGCTCCCAAGATGTATGTATTGGGATAACCACCCTTGTACATGCTTTGGGCTTAGGTTGACCACTATTGTACATTACTTTTCATTCATTGGTTGACCAATCTTGTAACATCTTATTTATGATTGATCAAAGTAAGACTATACTGTTATCTTTGGTCTTGGGTTGATCATATGTGTACCCTTATTTTTGGGATTGGGATAAGCATTCGTGTAACCCTAAAACTTATATTGAATTTATTATTACTAAATTAATTGGAGTGATATCTAGGTTGACCTATCATATAAGGTATAAAGGGATCACAAAATTTTTTTTGGGCTTCCACATAATATAAGTTGTAACAGTCTTACCTAACACTCTCTTGGAATCCACATCATATAAAATATAATTTTTATACTTGGAACTATCCCGGTCACCCTATCATTTATGTAATGTACAAGAATATCAACATGAATCAAGTATAAGATCATGCTTATCATCATAAAAACACATAAAACCAATCATTACTCATTCATAACATCACAAACCAAAGGAAATAAATTTTTTAATGTCCATTTATTTGAAATGAGATTAACCCATGGAATTGAAAATAGTTTCATAATAATGTCATCAATACATGATTGATCTCTGAAAAAAATACATCTATAAACATCATTCCATAGAAACATACACCATTCAGAGAAAGAATTTAAAGGTATCATTATACCATATCCCATGTAAGAAATAGGTAACAATAATTCATGTCATAATAAATGGGAAATAATTTTTAATATATCATTGAAAACCATTCTTGAAGAAAATACACTTTCCTCTATGAGAAAAACCTTTTTAAATCGCCTAATTTTTTTGAAAACATTTCCTTTGAAAATAAACTAGAAAAAATATAATGGAAACTTTGAAAGTAATCTAAAACACTATTAAACATATAAAAAAATTCTGAATACTTTTCCTTTCAAATTAGCTAAAAATATCATTAAACATTTTAATTTTTTTATAAAACATGGTTTTCAATGAAAATAGATTTTTGGATAAGGAGAGAAATTAAGTAGGATCTTATTAAAAAACATTATTATATAATGTACCAAGAGTAGAAAATTTTATAATTACTTGTCATATCATAAATAAATATATGATATGAAAATTCATGAGAATTATTGAGTGTTTTATCATGAGATTTCAACATTGGATAATTATTCATAAACAATCCTTATAGATGGTGTGATTGTAACATTAATGTATTACCACTCTGGTAAACATGACTAATATTACCCACAATTAAATAATATAAAAGTACACTTAAAATATCCCGAGGATGAATAAATTCATGATATTAAATTTCAAATGGGTTTATATGCACCCTGTATAAAAATATATGTGCACCACATAACGTGATCCTTTGTAAAGGAAAATTTAGAAGAAAAAAACCCTTACCAATTTTTTAACTTTTGAAATATAATCCCCTTAAAATAGAGATACCCAAATAGATATCTAAAACGAAATATTTTTTTTGGAACAGAATCATAATATACATTCATGGGTAGTATATACACCACATCAAAGAAATATGTGGTGAATATGTCTTCTGTCTCATGGAAAATAAAGGGGTGCTGAATATCCATTACATTATGTATTAAATTTCATCATAATAGTACAACCCATTAGTAGAATAAATATATTTTTATTATATATATATATATATAATACCATATAGTATTTTCTTATGACATTTTATTACCCATTTATTAATAATTCCTTGTTAAAGTTATGTTTCCACTAATACCTACTTTGTATTTCAAATATGTTTTGACTTCTTATTATTGGAATTATTATATATATCATCAATTCATAATAAAAATAATGTAAAAATATATATAAATATCATATATATGTATTTATATTAATCCATAAAAGTTAGGGATATTAAATGAAACACAACATTCAGGGAGACAATATATCGTACAAACACATTAACATTGTTTCCATTTTCTTATGATATTTAAAGAATGAAAATTAAATGATATATATATATTATCCCATTATAATTTTAATGGTATATATATCACATAAGTTAAATTAATTCATCCTTTATACATTCCATGTAATGGGTGAAAAATCACATCGCTTTCTGAGGTGGTAGTTCACCATACACACAAACGATATTATTGTATTCCCATAAAAGGTAAAGCAAGGACGTATTTTTGAAATAATAATTAAATAATAATAATAGAATAATAAATACCATAAATATAAAATATAAAATATAAATCAATCATTATTTCCAATAGTGAGAGGTGGTAATGGAAAACCAAATGGTATCAGTTCACGAGGTGGTAGTCTGAAGTACATACAACCAATGATTTCATAAAAATTTTGTTGAGTGTGTGTATGGATTTAGGTTTCTAAATAATATTAAAAACATATTATTAAATTGGGTATACTAATTTTATTATATAATCATGGGATAATAATAATTTAAGGGTGTGGATAATGAAATAAAATAAATACGCTCGTTGAAGAACAATACTTATTTTATGGGTATTCTATTTACTATTGCACTAAATAATTCCTAAGATGGATTTATAACAAAAACATTACATATACGATGAGTAGAGATAATTTTTATTATAATTTTGGTAGGTTTTTTCCAATAAAAAATGGCAATATAGATGTGATGAATGAGGAAGAGTGAGTTCCCTTTCATAATAAAGGAGGAGTGGTGTTGCTTTAAATACTGAAGAGTATTCATTATTGGGAGGAATCCCTTTCTTCATGTTCCTACAAAATAGGTGAATAACTAATGTTATGATTTTTTTGGTAATAAAACACCTCAAATAAAAAAAAATACATTTTATCATGTTGTTCCTTAGTATTTAAGTTTACTCAATTTTACCATTTTATATTTTTACAATGGTAACTTGTGTTTTTTTAATTTAACTATGTAATTTATCTTTTATTACCAAAATTAAAATGAGAATAATTATATAATTTATTCCTACTATTTCTGAAAATTAAATCTAGTTTATTAAATAAAAAATCATGAGTTTGAAATTTTAGTTTTAATATAGAAACATAAAATGCATAAAACCGATTTTTAACCTTAATCACTATAATTATTTTTAAATGATGTCAATAATATTTATTGTAAAAAATAATTTTTACTTAATTAGATAATATATAGTTTTCTGGTTCTAAATATAGAATCTATATTTTAAAATTTATATCACATAAGTGGCCAAATTTATTGAAAAATTAATCCTGTAGACATGACAAGAAAGAATTTATTTAAAGTGAAAATGTTCAAAAGAATATAGTGTTTTTATATCGAATTTAAATATGAAATTGATTCCAATTGTAGATAAAAAATACTAACATACATGAATATTACATCATTATTCATTAATATTCATCTCATTAAAAAATTATATTCCAGAGGGCTATAATAGTTTAGTATATTTGGAAACATGGAGCATGATATTTTAACTCGTTGAAATATCTTCAATGTTTCCCACAAAGATCATCAAATTTATTACTCCTATAGAAAACAATTATTTATAACCTAGGGAAAGGAATCATAAGAAATGGTGATCTCCAATGATCAATAAGGTAAAAAAGAGATACATAGGATTGACATGAACACAGTAGTATGAGAACAAGATCATAACATTTCAAGATCATACCCTGTATATCAATCATCATAATCATAAATCATGGAATAAATATTGGTATTTAATAAGAAATTAATCATAAGGGAATAAAATTACATGATCCATGGTAATATAACATTGTAATAACAAATTTAAATATGGAATAAACATATGTATATAAAATATTATGTCAAGAATAGTTTTTAAGACCTTCTTAACTTGTTAGTCTTGGGATAATCATCTGTGTAACTACTTTGGTCTTGGAATTTCCTCCCATGTAACCTATTGTTTCATGATTAGGATGCCCTCATGTGTACCCTCTTTTTGTGGGATTAGTATTCCCTCCCATGTAATCTCTAGTTGTAGTATTTGGATTCCCTCCCATGTACCCTCTTGTTCATGTATTGGGATTCCATCCCATATACCCTCTTATTATAGGTCTGGAATGACCTCCAGTGAACTAACTTATTCTAGTAATGGATTCCCTCTCGTGTACCCTCTAGTTTTGGTCTTGGAATTCCCTCCCACACACCCTATTTTTATGGGATTGGGATATCCTCCCATAGTCCCTCTCATTCTAGGATTCTATTCCATATTTTGTACACTCTTTTCATGGTCTTGGGATCACCCCCCCCCCCCCCCCATGTATCCTCATATCATGGGCTCAGGATGTGCTCCCATGCACCCATTGAGATCATAGAACATTTACCATTACCCAATTCAATAGAGAGATATATATATCTCACCTGTCACATAATACATACTTGTTCCAAAATTTAATAAAACATTCCTCATGTCATAACCCATGATAACATGGGTTTTATAAACATAATATAAAAATCAATGTTAAAGAGACAGGTTACAAAATCATTTCCTCATAGAATAACCCATGAATGGACGCAGGTTTCATATGGATTTTATCATGGTATAACCCATAGTAGAGACATTGGTTTTATAAAAAACATTTTATTATAAATATAAACCATTCAAATACAAAATAAAAATGGTGTCCTTGGATCATATCACTATTCAAACATAAACTATATCAAAGGATTTCATCTTATATGGAGAATTATTTTGAAAGATAACTTGGTAAATTTCATAATGATGCTATATTTTCTATAAAAATAATTTTTTAAGACATAATAAATTTTAAAAATAATTTTCATTGAAATACACAATGAGAATTTTTGAATTAATATTTATACATAATTTAAAATCATTGTTGAAGAAATTAGACATCAAACTTTGAAAACACTTTTTAAATCATATAAAAAAATTAAACCATTTTCTTTGAAAATAACCTCAAAAACATATAAATATAAATTTTATAACAATTTTAAACATCTTTTAAAATTAAGAAATTTTTTTAAATCATACTCCTTGAAAATGAGATGAAAATATAATTTGTATCATTTTTAGAGAACATTTTTTTAAGAATACAGAGTTCTGATAGAATAGGAAGAAAAGGTTCGATTTTATTAAAAAAAATTCATAATTTTTATAAGTAACAACTTATTTATTAATGGAACCATCACATAGAGATATCCTGAATTTAAATTGGAAAAGAAGGTTTATGATAATTCATGAATCATAAGGGAATCAAAAAACATGATTCAAGAGAGCATAAAATTTCTATAAGACCTGGAATGTTTTGCATACACATAAGTATTGAAAATCATACATAGAGGATACCCACCAAGACATTCATAACATGTTAGGGTTATGATATCAACCAATGTATTTACTTATAAATTATGATAACCACCACTATACATTCATCTTTGGGCTAGTGGTAACCACCTTTGTACCCTCATATTTAGACTTCTGCTAAATACCTGTGTACCCTCAACATTAGGATTGAGACGACCACCAACATAGCCACCTTTTTGGGCTTTGGATAATTATAATTGTACCCTCTAATATCATATATAACTTATCATTACAGAATGAATTAGAGTGATATTTAGGCACACCTGTCACATAGGCTATAATAGGATCATCCAATTCTATTTGAGTCTCCCCGTCATATAAGCTGGAACGAGCTTTCCTGGCACTATTTGATGAACACGATCATATAAAATACAATGGTCTTACCCAATGATATCTTTTCCACCCCATTATATATGTAATTAATAAGAACCATAATACTAATAAAGTACAAATATATTACATATCATCATAAAAACTCTTAAAAACATTTATTTTTTTCATAACCTAATAAAAATATGGAAATAATTTTTTTTTCAAGTCCATATCTATGATAAATGATTAAACCATTGGAAATAAATGGTTTTCATATCAGTCTCACTAAAACATGATTACTCCATGGAAAACAAACGGGTTCCATAAACATAATGCCATGAAAAATAGACTATTTAGAGAGATAATAAGAATTGAATAGTTGGATCACATCCCACATAAGGTATAAATAAAACCAATGGAATTAATTATACATAGAAACTAATTTCTAATGGATAATTTTAAACATTTATTGGGGGAAATATCATTTATTCTTTAAAAAAATGTGTTTTAAAACACTAAACATCTTGAAAAAAAATTATTTGAAAATAACCTTGAAAACTTAAAAAAGATTTTTTCCTAAATTATTTAAAATTATTTTGAAAACCAGAAACAATTTGAAAATAATTTTCATTAAAATTATATTAAAATATCATTTTAAACATTTTTTGGAAACAATTTTTGAAAAATAAGTTTTGGAAGAATATCGGTTCCAACTGAAGAGTGAAATAATGTTGGGTTTTCTGGAAAAATAATTCTTAATTATCATAAGTACAATAGAGTTTAAAAATGGTACTATTTCCAAAATAGATCATGAATAATCATAGAATATTATATTTCATGCGAATTCATGAGATTTCTACCATGATATTAATACATTGTACATTTAATCATAAATAATCACAATAAATTGTGAGATTATAACATAAAACTCTTACAAGTTTGGTAACACTAAATCATAATCCCCTTAATGGAGTACAATAAAAAAACATAAAATATCATGAGGATTAATAAATTTATTATATTACATCTCAATGTATCTTTATATACACCTATGTAAAGAATATAGTTTCACAACAGAACGTATGTATCAGTGAAGATAAATTGAGACAAAAACCCCTTACAGATTTGTTATCTTTTGAAAATTAAACCCCATAAAAGAGGGATACTAATATTGATATGTAAACCCAATTTCTTTAGTATAAGTATCATAATATAAATTCATGGTAACTATAAACACTACATGAAATAAATATGTGGTGAATATGGATTCTATCTAAGTGAAACTAATGTAAGCTGGAAAGCCATTACCTTATGTTTTTACATATTTTGTACTTGTTCACCCCTCATATATAATAAATATAAGTTTATTATAAATATATTAAGGAATAATATATATTTATATATAACATATACTATATTTTTTCCTTATGACCTTTTATTATGAGTTTATTAACAATTTCAGGTTAATGATAAGTTTCGGGTAATAACCACTTCATTTTTCATATATGTTTTGACTTGTTACTTTTGTTCCTATTACATAGATAATGTATTAATAATATCCAGATTGTAAAACAAGATATAAATACCATATATATGTACTTATATTAATCTGTAAAAAAAATTGATTGAAAATTAAATACATTGTTCATGGAGACAGTAGGTCGTACGTATGCATGAACATTGTTACCATTTTATTATCGTATTGAAGGAAATATAAGTAATTGAAATATATATATATATATATTATAATAAAAATATAATTTATATGTAATATATATCACATATTTTTATTAAACCCATCCTTAATACATTTCATTTAATGCATGAACAAATCATATTGTTTCGCAAGGCATTAGTCCCCCATACACACCAACGATGTTATCATAGTCCCCTGAAATGGAATGAATAAAGGTATGTTTCATATAATAATTTTATAATGATAATAAATTCATAAATATCACTCAAAATATATATATATATAATATAAACATATCATTATTTCCAATCCTGAGAGGTGGTAATTGAAAATTATCGACATCGGTTCATGTGGTGGTAGTCTGTTGTACACGTGGATGATGATTTCATATCCCATTTGATGGAAGTCCGTATGGTTATAGGTTGTAACAAAAACATAACAAAATATAATTATATATAATACATGTAGTGTCTTAAAAAATCCGGGTATAATGAGAATTGAAGTAGGTGGATAAATAAATAAATAAAGACACTAATTAAATAACATTACCTCTTCTTCGGAAATTTTCCTTAGATTTTCACTAAATCCTTCCTAGGTTAGTTTTTTCCAAATATAAGGCATCTAGTATGAGGTTATGTAGGTCTTCAAGTGATTTTTTCAGGTTATTGTTGATACAAGATACATTATAAGTGTGATTAATGGGTGCATGTGAGTGCCCTATTATAATTGAGGAGTGAAATTATTCTATTTTCCCAAAAGTATTCACTTTTGAGAGGTCTTCCTTACATAATGTGCCTAAAAAGTAAAAAAATAATTTATTTTAGGGTATATTTGTCTAATAAACACCACCATCAAAAAAATATATATATTTCTATTATTTTTCCCTTTTCTTAAGTTTAATCAATTTTATCCCTATATATTTTTACCACAAAACATGTATTTTTTTATTAACCCACTAAATTTAAATTCTAAAAGAAATATTAAAATAATTTTTATTAGGAAATTTATAACAAGTAAATGTGTAAATTAAATCAAAATTATTATATAAAAATACATTGTGTCTGTAAAATTAGTTATATTATAAATGCATAAAATGTGAAGAACTATGTATTAACCTTAATTGTGATAATTATTTTTAAATATTTTCACTAATAATTATTGGAAAATTATAATTTTAATGTTATTATATAATATATATATTATTTTGATTCTGAATTTGGAATCCATTTTCCAAAATCAATTCAAATAAGTGAAATAATGTAATTTAAATTTAACCCTATAGACACATTGAGAAAGTGGGTCTTTAAAGGTAACATGTTCAAAAGCTTACAAGTTTTTTAATATCAAATTTCTATATAAAATTTATTATAATGAAATAAATTGGTTTATAAAATTTTCAATTTTACTAATTAAACTTTAAAACCAATTTAAAATATAATTTATCTTTTTAAATTCTTTAGGTGAAAATATAGTTTTCAATTAAAATTCAGTATATTTGACTATTAATTAAAAAATGAAACTTTTCAAAAAATTTCCAAAAAATATCCATAATATAATATTGGTATTATAAATTTTAAAAAGTATATATTTTATCATATTAATTTTATGAATGTCTCAAAAATTAAATTTATTATTGTTCACAAAAGACATTCAAAACATTTTTTTTAGAAAATATCATTTTTGAAACGTATAAATACTTTTAAAAAAATTATGTATTTTATTATCAATATATTTTTTATATAAAACAGTTATACCTAATATTTAAAAATTATTTATTAAATTAATATAACTATGTGTAACACCTTGGTTACAAAGATTTCATTTAAACAACTATAATAATAATATATTGTGGTTTTCTTAGAAATTAGGGTTGCGTCCAATGCAAGGTAAGACAGTGTTGCATGAAGTGAATGATTAAAATGGTATTGAATATAGTAAATTATTAACTCAGTATTTTGTCTAAAGAAAGAAAAAAATAATATTAATTTATTTTAAAAAATAACCTATAAAAACTCTAGGTGTTACATTCTACCCCCCATGAAATGAATTTCGTCCTCAAATTTTTTCACTTTGATAAAAACAATTGAGGATTATTTTTCCTTATCATATTCTTAATTTCCACATATATTTCTAGAAAGTATATTTACCACAAAACATTGATAAGGTGAGTGGTCTTCTTTCAAAGGACATTCTTGGTATGATCTAGAATCTCTAATAGTTGTTCCTGTTAATAAAGATCATTCCCTAGAGGTATGACCTATGAGTATAGTAAAATCGATGGAACTAGTATGATTTATCTTTGGAAATATACACATAACACATTTTTCACCTGATATACATTCAGTGGAAGTATTGAGATATAAGCTATTGTCCCGATACAATGATGCATTCCAATGGGACCTACAGTCCAAGGTCTTAGTTAACCCAATTTTCTTCCATGAAGAAATTCATATGAGATTCTCAAAAACATAAAATTCTTGATCATATTTACAATTAACATTATAAAATTTCTATAAACTTTTTTCAGCCCTTTCAACTTTCTAAATGTCTATAACATTCCCTACCATCTCATCGGCTTGATTAGGTCTAAATCTATTTCTTACTACAACATAATTTTAGTACGTTGAGGTTCTACAATTATATCCATAAAGGGATTCATATGAAGTTGTTTTAATGATTATATTAAATATTTAATTATAGGAAAATTTAATTTAATGAACTTGTTTATCCCAACACCCATTGAAACCCATATCATACGATCTTTGAGTAACATTTAATAACATTTCCTAATGTTTTAAATGCGTGCCTCCTTAAATTTTTTCACAAAATATAATACCAATGGGTTTAATTACCATAAATATCCCTTAAAATATCCTTAATCATCAAAAACTACCATCTCATAATACATCAAGTGGGGGGTGGGTTAAAAAAATTGAACATATTATCAATATTAAACTCATAAAGCATTAATAGAATTCAAAACTTTAATGTTAATCATACATGGACATGTATATTCTTATAAAAAATAAATCTATCATTATTACTTAAAAAATATAATATCTCATGAACAAATATTTTCATTGTATGATTTGGTTAAACATTATACCTATAAAATATCTAATGTGAGCACATTATTTTATAATTCATGTAGGTGGAAATAATCACCTAAAATTTCACTAAAGGCCGAAAAAAATTCATATGGCACAATAATTTAATATAAAACCTGATATTCCTTACTAATGATAGAAAAATTAGTGTTTCCTAATTATAATGATTCACCTTAAACATCATGATGACAAAATATTTTCCTTTTTTGTTTTTAATCAGAGGTTGTTGGTGTTGATCCCTGTTATTAACCCTCATATTTGGTCACTTATAAGAACTATTCTCAAAATCCATGAAATTGAAAAACATATGTGTGGGAGGTGTAATATGTAGAGATTCCTCATTGTACACCTAATTCACTAAATATTTCTTATCACCTCAACATTTAACCACTCGATGACCTTCCTTTCTAGACATAAAAAATTTATTAGTCCCATTAAAATAATTTGATATGTGTTTCATCCATCTAATTGAAAATAAATGAAAGATCATATTCTTATCTCCATGGTTCATCAATATTATATTGAATTCCAATTTTCTATTCTTATCAAAACCATGATACTAATACATAACCACAACCTCTATTTTCACTTTGATATTACAGTGAAATTTTTTTTCATAGCATTCAATTTCTCTTATGGATAATTACCTTTAAGGATTTTGTTTTAAGTTAGAAATGAATCGAAAAATATACCTTTTATGATGAATGAAAATAAACAAAGTGTACCAAAAAAGTATTAAAAATATTCTTCATAATAACCAATTGATTCATCATCATTCTACACAATTTCTAGGAATACCTTTTTAATATTCATACAAAGAATATAAGTAAATTACTTACTAATAAATAAGTTCTTAGAATCATCCTAATATATGGAATCAAATTAATATTGTCACCTATTATTATTGATGTTATTCCACCATTAATATACTGTTATTTCCAGATGTAATACTTCCAAAGTGAATTTCTCATCCTATTAACACTGGAGAATTGAAAATATATTTTTAGTGGTACTCATAAATTTTTGAACAACTAATAGATCAATGAAACCACAAAAAGATGGTCGGTCCCACCTCATGAAGGACTAAATAGAACATTGTACTATCCAGTTTCTTTTTTTGATGTTCACAAGGATTTTTATCATGAGAAATTTTTTCAGAACATAGAAAAAAAATCCATTTTGACTATCATAACATTCAGTAGGTCAGGAGGAAAATCATTCCATTACCGACTACATTCCTCATTAACAAGGTTCCTTCAAGTTCAATCCAATAACTAAAACAAAAAAACATAGTGTGAGAAAAAACTAATAATAGTGGGGAACCAGATAATAAAAAAAAATCACTTACAGTATTTCTATGTCATGGTTCATTCTTCTTTAATCAATGATACCTCAGGATATCCTAGTATATTCATAGTCATCTTATATTTAAAACATTCATGATGGTTTTTAAAAAGTTTTTTAATTTCAAAGAATGTCCCTCAGGAGTTTCAAACTAGGTTTTCTTCATGGCATGTTTTCATGCAACAATTCTCAATCGAATATAGATCAATGTTTTTTTTTGGGATTGTTAACCTTAGGTACATATGTACTAGATCAACATCCAATTTTAGTATCCAAACAGGTTGAGTTTCTAGGAAACCACTCTCTCTATCCTTTATAAAAATTCCAAGACATTTTCCTATACATTAACTCATCCTTAGACATATCCTTAGAGACATACCTATACATATCGTTGGAAATATCCCTAGGGATCTCAGTAATGTTTTCTTATCCCCATTTCCAAAACATAACTAAGCCATTCCTTTGACAACAAATATAGAGATCTCGGATTCACATACATGGATATTATATATTTTAAGATAAATATTCAATATATTATAAAAAACTAACCATTGGAACATACAAATATAGTACCCTTGGAAACATGGAATACAATATTCTTAATTTGGTGAAAGATATTCAATGTCTCCCATAATGATATTCCCCTTTGGAAATGTTCAAAAATATAACCTACATAAAACATTCTTAAAAACATGGGGAAAAGAAAATATAACCAAGATTGATCTTAGATTCACATTAAGGGTATACAATGGAGATATGTAACCATGAAATGAGCATAAGGGTATGAGATCCTAAGTATAACATTTAAAATCCATATCCTTCGCATCCAAGATTTCAATCATGAGTCATAGAAACATGAATCATATGGGAATAAAAAACTTGATCTATGAAACCACAACAGTATATTAAGACATAGAATTTTTCATATAAACATATGAATAGTAAATATTATTTCAAGGGTACCCACCAAGAAGCTCCCAAGATGTATGGATTAGGATAACCACCCATGTACATGCTTTGGACTTAGGCTGACCACCATTGTACATTACTTTTCATTCATTCGTTGACCAATCTTGTAACATCTTATTTATGATTGATCAGAGTAAGACTATACTGTTATCTTTGGTCTTGGGTTGATCATATGTGTACCCTTATTTTTGGGATTGGGATAAGCATTCGTGTAACCCCAAAACATATATTGAATTTATTATTACTAAATTAATTGGAGTGATATCTAGGTTGACATATCATATAAGGTATAAAGGGATCACAAAATGTTTTTTGGGATTCCACATAATATAAGTTGTAATAGTCTTACCTAACACTCTCTGGGAATCCACATCATATAAAATATAATTGTTATACTTGGATCTATCCCGGTCACCCTATAATTTATGTAATGTACAAGAATATCAACATGAATGAAGTATAAGATCATGCTTATCATCATAAAAACACATAAAACCAATCATTACTCATTCAAAACATCCCTAACCAAAGGAAATAAATTTTTTAATGTCCATTTATTTGAAATAAGATTAACCCATGGAATTGAAAATAGTTTCATAATAATGTCTTCAATACATGATTGATCTCTGAAAAAAATACTTCCGTAAACATCATTCCATAAAAACATACACCATTCAGAGAAAGAATTTAAAGGTATCATTAGACCATATCCCATGTAAGTAATAGGTAACAATAATTGATGTCATAATAAATGGGAAATAATTTTTAATATATCATTGAAAACCATTCTTGAATAAAATACACTTTCCTTTATGAGAACAATCTTTTTAAAATGCCAAAATTTTTTGAAACATTTCCTTTGAAAATAAACTAGAAAACATATAATGGAAAATTTGAAAGTAATATAAAACACTATTAAACATATAAAAAATTCTAAATACTTTTCCTTTAAAATTAGTTAAAAATATCAATAAAAATTTTCATTTTTTTTATAAAACATGGTTTTCAATGAAAATAGATTTTTGGATAAGGAGAGAAATTAAGTAGGATCTTATTAAAAAACATTATTATATAATGTACCAAGAGTGGAAAAATTTTATAATTACTTGATATATCATAAATAAATATATGATATGAAAATTCATGAGAATTATTGACTGTTTTATCATGAGATTTCAACATTGGATAATTATTCATAAACAATTCTTATAGATGGTTTGATTGTAACATTAATGTATTGCCACTCTGGTAAACATGACTAATATTACCCACAATTAAATAATATTAAATTACACTTAAAATATCCTGAGGATGAATAAATTCATGATATTAAATTTCACATGAGTTTATATGCACCTTGTATAAAAATATATGTGCATAACATAACGTGATCCTTTGTAAAGGAAAATTCATAAGAAAAAAACCCTTACCGATTTTTTAACTTTTGAAAAATAATCCCCTTGAAATAGAGATACCCAAATAGATATCTAAAACGAACTATTTTTTTGGAATAGAATCATAATATACATTCATGGGTAGTATATACACCACATTAAAGAAATATGTGGTGAATATGTCTTATGTCTCATGGAAAATAAAGGGGTGTTGAAAATCCATTACATTATGTATTGAATTTCATCATACTAGTTCAAACCATTAGTAGAATAAATATATTTTTATTATATATATATATATAATACCATATAGTATTTTCTTATGACATTTTATTTCCCATTTATTAATAATTCCTTGTTAAAGTTGTGTTTCCACTAATACCTACTTTTTATTTCAAATATGTTTTGACTTCTTATTATTGGAATTATTATATATATCATCAATTCATAATAACAATAATGTAAAACAAGATATAAATCTCATATATATGTATTTAGATTAATCCATAAAAGTTAGGGATATTAAATGAAACACAACATTCAGGGAGACAATATATCTTATAAACACATTAACATTGTTTCCATTTTCTTATGATATTGAAAGAATGAAAATTAAATGATATATATATATTATCACATTATAATTTTTATGGTATATATATCACATAAGTTAAATTAATTCATCCTTTATACATTCTATATAATGGGTTAAAAAATCACATCGCTTTCTGAGGTGGTAGTTCACCATACACACAAACGACGTTATTATATTCCCATAAAAGGTAAAGCAAGGATATATTTGTGAAATAATAATTAAATAATAATAATAGAATAATAAATACTATAAATATAAAATATAAAATATAAATCAATCATTATTTCCAACTGTGAGAGGTGGTAATGGAAAAACAAATGATATCAGTTCATGAGGTGGTAGTCTGACGTACATACAACCAATGATTTCATAAAAATTTTGTTGAGTGTGTGTATGGATTTAGATTTCTAAATTATATTAAAAACATATTGTTAAATTGGGTATACTAATGTTATTATATAATCATGGTATAATAATAATTTAAGGGTGTGGAGAATGAAATAAAATAAATACGCTCGTTGAAGAACAATACTAATTTTATGGGTATTCTATTTACTATTACACTAAATCATTCCTAAGATGGATTTATACCAAAAAATTTACATATATGATGAGGAGAGATAATTTTTATTGTTATTTTGGTAGGTTTTTTCCATTAAAAAAATGGCATTATAGATGTGATGAATGAGGAAGAGTGAGTTCCCTTTCATAATTAAAGAGGAGTGGCGTTGCTTTAAATACTGAAGAGTATTCATTATTGGGAGGACTCCCTTTCTTCATGTTCCTAAAAAATAGGTGAATAATTAATGTTAGGATTTTTTTGGTAATAAAACACCTCAAATAAACAAAATAAATGCATTTTATCATGTTGTTCCTTAGTATTTAAGTTTACTCAATTTTACCATTTTATATTTTTACAATGGTAACTTGTGTTTTTTTAATTTAACTATGTAATTTATCTTTTATTACCAAAATTAAAATGAGAATTATTATATAATTTATTCCTACTGATTGTAAAAATGAATTCTAGTTTATTAAATAAAAAATCATGAGTTTGAAATTTTAGTTTTAATATGGAAACATAAAATGCATAAAACCTAATTTTAACCTTAATCACTATAATTATTTTTAAATGATGTCAATAATATTTATGGTAAAAAATCAATTTGACTTAATTAGATAATATATAGTTTTCTGGTTCTAAATATAGAATATATATTTTAAAATATATATCACATAAGTGGCCGAATTCATTGAAAAATTAATCCTGCAGACATGACATGAAAGAATTTATTTAAAGTGAAAATGTTCAAAAGAATATAGTGTTTTTATATCGAATTTAAATATGAAATTTATTCCAATTGTAGATAAAAAATATTAACATACATGGATATTACATCATTATTAATTAATATTCATCGCATTAAAAAATTATATGCCTGAGGGCTATAATAGTTTAGTATATTTGGAAACATGGAGCATGGTATTTTAACTCGTTGAAATATCTTCAATGTTTCCCACAAAGATCATCGAATTTATTACTCCTATAGAAAACAATTATTTATAACCTAGGGAAAGGAATCATAAGAAATGGTGATCTCCAATGATCAATAAGGTAAAAAGGAGATACATAGGATTGACATGAACATAGTAGTATGAGAACAAGATCATAACATTTCAAGACCATACCCTGTATATCAATCATCATAATCATAAATCATGGAATAAATATTGGTATTTCATAAGAAATTAATTATAAGGGAATGAAATTAAATGATCCATGGTAATATAACATTGTAATAACACATTTAAATATGGAATAAACATAATTATATAAAATATTATTTCAATAATAGTTGTTAAGAACTTCTTAACATGTTAGTCTTGGGATAATCATCTGTGTAACTACTTCGGTCTTGGAATTTCTTCCCATGTAACCTATTGTTTCATGATTAGGATTCCCTCATGTGTACCCTCTTTTTGTGGGATTTGGATTCCCTCCCCTGTAATCTCTAGTTGTAGTATTTGGATTCCCTCCCATGTACCCTCTTGTTCATGTCTTGGGATTCCATCCCATATACCCTCTTATTATAGGTCTGGAATGACCTCCAGTGAACTAACTTTTTCTAGTAATGGATTCCCTCTTGTGTACCCTCTAGTTTTGGTCTGGGAATTCCCTCCCACGCACCATATTTTTATGGGATTGGGATATCCTCCCATATTCCCTCTCATTCTAGGATTCTATTCCATATTTTGTACACTCTTTTCATGGTCTTGGGATCACCCCCCCCCCCCCCCCATGTATCCTCATATCTTGGGCTCAGGATGTGCTCCCATGCACCCATTGAGATCATAGAACATTTACCATTACCCAATTCAATAGAGAGATATATATATCTCACCTATCACGTAATAAATACTTGTTCCAAAATTTAATAAAACATTCCTCATGTCATAACCCACGATAACATGGGTTTTATGAACATAATATAAAAACCAATGTAAAAGAGACAGGTTACAAAATCATTTCCTCATAGAATAACCCATGAATGGAAGTAGGTTTCATATGGATTTTATCATGGTATAACCCCTAGTAGAGACATTGGTTTTATAAAAAACATTTTATTATAAATATAAACCATTAAAATACAAAATAAAAATGGTGTCCTTGGATCATATCACTAGTAAAACATAAACTATATCAAAGGATTTCATCTTATATGGAGAAGTATTTTGATATATAACTTGGTAAATTTCATAACGATGCTATATTTCCTATAAAAATAATTTTTTAAGACATAATACATTTTCAAAATCATTTTCATTGAAATACACATTGAAAATTTTTGAATTAAGATTTATACATAATTTAAAATCATTCTTGAAGAAATTAGACATCAAACTTTGAAAACACTTTTTAAATCATATAAAAAAATTAAACCATTTTCTTTGAAAATAACATCAAAAACATATAAATAGAAATTTGATAACAATTTTAAACACCTTTTAAAATTAAGAAATTTTTCTAAATCCTTCTCCCTGAAAATTAGATGAAAATATAATTTGTATCATTTTTAGAGAACATTTTTTTAAGAATGCAGAGTTCTGATAGAATAGGAATAAAAGGTTCGATTTTATTAAAAAAACCTTAATTTTTATAAGTCACAACTTATTTATTAATGGAACCATCACATAGAGATATCATGAATTTAAATTGTAAAAGAAGGTTTATGATAATTCATGATAGTTGGATTATATGATATCATCAATGGAAACATATTCATAAAAAATCTTGATAAATGATTAGATTATAACAATAATGTTTTAAAACCTTGGGTAACATTGTATCATAATCCCAATGAAGGTATAAAATAAATTGAAATAATTAATATCATGAAAATTAAAAAACAAATTGATATTTCATGTCAAATGGGTTGTATATACATTTTTTAGAAGAATATAGGTTCAAATTATAACATACGTCTCAAAGAAGTTATATTGAGACAAAAATACTTTACAAATTTGGTAACTCTTTAACAATAATCCTAATGAAAGATATATCATTAAATGAAAATTTAAATCCCAATAAATTGTACCAAAATTATAATAAAACAAATTCATGGCCAGTATATAACCACATATATGAAATAGGTTCTGAATAAATCATGTGTCTCACAAAATTAAAATTTGAGATGAAAATACATTACCACAAGGGTAACATTTGAATTATGAGATTAATGAATGAATAAAATAAATTAAAACTTTGAATATCATGGAATAAATTAAATTTATCATATAACATGTTATGGGGAAGTATAAATATCAGACAAAATAAATAGGTGGTTTTTATGGAATAAGTCTTGAAGGAATAAAAGTGAGACTTGAAATCCCCATACAACAAGTCTCGACATTCATTGTACATGTTAAACATCGAATATAATAATTATAATTTAATTCTACTTATACATAATAGAAACCTATTAATATATATCTTACCATATAATATATTTTTATGAATTTATATTATGTTTTACAATATAATATTTTATTAGGACAATATTTTATCTTATTTACAATACATTCACAAAAAATATCTTATAAAAGACCAAAGAAATTAAAGTAGCTAAGTGACACATCAT
Source organism: Viscum album (assembly GCA_963277665.1). Classification (NCBI taxonomy): domain Eukaryota; kingdom Viridiplantae; phylum Streptophyta; class Magnoliopsida; order Santalales; family Viscaceae; genus Viscum; species Viscum album. The sequence goes on from OY728131.1 coordinate 1,940,051,098, forward strand.
AGTAACGTAATTCATAGACTTCATTTGTATTATTTATTCCCTCAAGAAGTTATCTTATGATGAAAATTATTATTAGTTGAATATCTTATGATGATCTAGCTGTTAGGCATAATTTCATGATTAAATTTCTAATTTATTGGTATGTCATTTCATTATTTTAGAGAATATAAAAAATTGTATTATACATCTAAAGAAAAATAAATATGCACATTATTTTTCATTACGATGAATAAAAGTTTACAACGAACAAGGATATTTCTGACATTGCTACTGAAAATGTAATTTTTATCTTTGGAAGGAAGGGATGCATGTACTCAATTTCATGTTTTATAAACTTATAAATGCATGGATATCTTGACTAAGAGTATTATATTGTGGTTATGATCAAAATGATATAAAAAACTAAAATTTAGCTGGTGCATGGATATGGTAGGGAAAAGATGAACTTATAGAATGCACATACATTCATATGAATACCCTGAATAAATGTACATAGTAGGGTTCAAAAATAAACACTTGTTATTTAATTAACAAATCTATCAGTTTCACTAAATATCATTTTGATCTATACCTTCAATACTAACATCTTTATAGAACTCATCTTACACTATAGTTAGTTTCTTCTTGAAAGTGTGTGTTGCAATCAATTATTTCAAATTTTATTTATTCTATTTTATTTAAACTTGGTGTAATAGTTTGTGTTGAGATCTATGATAGGTATCATAAGTTGATAGCATGGTTGAAAGATATTATACCTTTTTATTAATTTATATTTTATTTAATTTAATTTGGATCCTTCGGTAAAAGGGTTTTTATAGTGAAAATCACCAAATTCAGGGATTGTAGTGTTGGTGAAGTGGACTAGGGGATTTTTGTTCCCCAATCCACTATAAATCTCATGTGATCAATATGTTTCCTCTAAATGTTTATTTACTCCACCAATATTTTTTATGTTAATAAATTTAGTTGATCATACATGATGAGGGAGGTTTTCTATGATGAAAATTTTAGGATCTCAATTCACCCCCATATTGAGTTTTTAGTTATCCATTCTATGCGACAACAATTTGTATTAGAGATTGTGTCTCTTGAGTTCATAGTTATTAAAGGATAAAGTCCAACTATAATTCTATCAAATGGCTTCCAGGGCGGATAATTGATATGTTATGTCGGTGGTTATAGATTTGTACTTTAATGGTGAAAACAATGGTTAGTGGAATGCTTGTATGAACATTTATCTAAATAATCATGGCTTGAAATCTTATCTCAAAGTAGTAAAGACCTATAAAAATTCACATGATATAACCTCATTTGTGGGATGCTACAACTGAAGTTGAATATAATTCCAAAACTATGAATTCTAAAATTTATGGGTTTTAGTCAAATGAATTAAAAAGAGTTTCTCAATGCCAAACATTACATGAAACAAGTGCCACTATATTAGTTTCATATGAAGGTACCAACAATGTGAAGGCTCTTAGATATGATACATCCAAAAATAATTTTGACACATTCAAAATGGATTATGGAGAAATTATTACTCAATTAAATGCAACGATTGTTGATATTCATAATATTATTTCTACTCTAAGAACACCTATCACTAAGACTGAAAAAGAATTTGAAGTTCATAGAGTATTTCCATCCATGTGGAGTGGAATTCCAACTACTATAAAACAATATAAAGAATTCAAATACATCCAAATAAAAATATATCATCGTAACTCTCATTATGTGTAAATATAAAATATAAACTAGAGATGGATATAATTAAATGAACATTAATGAAAATGATTCCATGAAGGTTTCTACTTATAAGGATGAGAAGAATAAAAAAATCAAGAAAATATTTGAAAAATATAAAGAGTATGAATCTTCATGTTATTCCAGATAAATTTATGAGATTCCATATATCGAATGAATGTTCAAAAAATTATTCAACAACAGAAGATGTTTTAGAAGACCATTAAACAAGTATAAAAAATGGTGATATTATTAAAGATCTAATATGTTTTGAATGAAAAAATTTCGGAAACATCAAAATTAGTTTTCTATAGATTAATTTTGATAAAGTTAAAGAAGAGAAATAGTTCATGAAGTTTGGTTATAAGAATAAATCCAAGAAATATATGAAGGTTTCTTGGTGTGATTCTAATGATGATAGTGATTGCACGTCATAAGAATGAGCATCTAAAACTCATAATCAAAATTACAACATATTCTTTATGGAACATTCATATGAGGTACATTCTTATCAATATTTTGGTGTTAATCCTTAATTAGTAAACAAAACATTCTTATATGAATAATTATATGAATTTTTTACAAGTTTAGAGACTAAATATGAAATACTAAAGAAGAACAAAAATATCTCACATACTCCAACAAAAAAGTTTTTAATAAAAACGAATACTTGAAAAAATAGATTTTAATTTGGAAAAATCAATTAAAAAAGTCTACTGCCTCAAATACTGAACAATATAAAACAATAGATAACCTACAACAGAAGGTGCAAATTTTCAAAACTGTTTCAAGTGTCATTACTAATGAAGAATATTATTTAAATAAAATTATTGGATTAATTCAAATTAATAATGAAATTTTTGAAATAAGAATGTTGGGGTAAAAACACTAAATTATATATTAAAATATTGTATTCCTAGTTACAAAATATAAAAACTGTTCTATATTTACCTGTTTTCATTTTATAGAAAATAGACATTATGAAAATATATATAATTTAAAAAAGCATAATTTTTTAGAATCAAAAATAATATTCATACCAAAATTTTCTCAAAACAAATTAATAAGTTTTATAGATTAAAAAAAACAATGGATACCTAGATCTCTTATAGCTAAAATTTCCGGAAACAAACATTTTTAGGTACAAATGTTTTTTTGGATTTTTCATTATAGGGGAGAATTACCCATGAAAAACAATGAAAAATGTTTTGTGGAATCTGGTTTTTTCAAGACATATGAGTGGTGATTTCTCAAATATTAACTCACTATCAAATATTTAGGGAGGCTATGTCACATTTGGATACAACGTAAATTGAAAAATAATAGTTATTTTATTTATTTTTATACTAGTGCCCATTTATTATTTAAATATATTTTTCTCATATTTATATCACCTAGAAAAAATAATGTTTACACACTAGACCTTAAGTATTTGTGTAGACAAAATGAAAATTGTTTGAATGATGAAATTGATTAGTAGTGGATTTGGTATAGAAGTCTTGGACAGTACAATGTTTATTTCATAAAAAAGTTGTCTAAAATTCATTTTACTTCTGAGTATCCATACCATAAATTGGTTAAAAATAATTTATGTGATTCATGTCAAATTGGAAAATAACTCAAGTAATCTTTTAAACTGATTAAATAGGTTTCTAGATCTATACCTCTTGTGTTAATCCATATGGATCAATTCGAACCAACTATAACTAAATGTATTGATGTAAAATCAATTTTTTATGTGTTAGTTAATTAAATTTTAAGATTTACATGGGTTTAATTTTTAAAATTTAAGATAGAATAATTTTATATTTATATTAATTTTTATAAGCTTATGAACAACTAATAGGATGCTAAAATCTTGACATTAAGAATTTATCATGGAGGATAATTTTATAATAATGAATTTAATTCATATTAATCTAAAAAAGTAATTAAAAATAAATTTTCAACCCAAAGGATACCTCAACATAATCGTGACATTGAATGGAAAAAAAGACTTTGTAATAAATTGATAGTATTATGTTATATTAATATAACATTCCCACACATTTATGGGTTTAATCTATTAGCACAACATGTTATATTATTAGAAGCATTCAAATAAGACATATCTTAAATAAAACAAACTACGTGTTATGGAATAATATAAAACTAAAGGTATTATACTTCAAATTATTTGGATACAGGGTTTATATATTTGACACAAAGGATAATCTTGGAATGTTAAATCTAAAGGCTTGTGAAGGTATCTTCCTAAGTTACTATACTACTTCAAAATCCTATAGATGTTTCAAATAAAGTTCAATGATAGTTAAAGAATCGACTCATGTGAATTTTGAGGAAAGTGATTTGTTTGATCACATAATGACTCAAACTGATGAAAAAAGTTATTATCTCAAAGATATAAGACATGAACCCCTATTTAACAACAAAAATGATTGTGATTTGGAACTATATTAGTTTAAACCAAATTTAGTAAGGGTTGATACTAGTGAACTAGAATGTGTGTTACCTAGAGTACTTAGAAATTTTGAAAATTGTCTTCCAGAAATAGTTATAGGAATCTTAGATGAAGGATAGATAAAAATAAGTAATATAGGAAACCTATTTTAAATATATACCTTTTTCCCAACTAGAAATTAAATTTTTAGAAGAATCATTATCAGATGAATGTTTGTTCTTATCTATGCAAGAATAGTTAAAGCAATTCCAAAGAAAAAATTCTTTGGAATTAGTTGAAAGACCCTATTACTATCCTATAATTGGAACCAAATGGGTTTTTATAAACAATAAATATGGTCATGACATAATAATTAGAGATAAAACTATATTAGTTTTCAATGAATAGAATCAAGAAGAGAGAATATAATATAAAAACCCCTTTTCTCTTGTTGAAATATTTGAATCTATTATAATATTTTTAGAATATGCATCCTATGTGAATTTTAAATTATATCAAATGGATATTTAATATACTTTTATAAATGTTTTTTTATGGTCGAATTTTGTGTGAAAAACATCCTTGTTTTGAAGACCATCACTTTCAGGAATCAACTTTTGAACTTCCCAAATCTCTATATAGTCTTAAACAAGCTCCAAGATCATGCTATAAATTTTATGTTATTTTATTTTATCAAATGGTTTTAAAGTAGGAATGAAATATACTATATTATTTAAGAAAAATTCATCCTAAAATATATTTTTAGTACAAACATATGTTTATGATGTTATTTTTAGGTCAAAAAATCCAAAATTATGTGATGAATTTTCAAATCTAATGAAAAAATAATTTGAAATTATCATAATGGGAGAGTTATACTATTTTATTATAATTGAAATCTATCAAAATGATTTTAGAAATGTTTTAAACAAGAGTAAATAAATACTTTATTTAATTAATTTGTTTTCACTTGAAAATAGTTTGAATTACTAAACTCTTATGAGCTCCAATATTAATCATGATATGGGTCAAACTAGAAATCCAGTTAGAAAAAAATAATAGAGGAATCATTGGATTTTTTTTATTTCTTAATTCAATTAGACAATACATTATGATTCCAGTTTGTATTTGTACAAGATTTTGATCTAATCCAAATTATTATCATTTAATTATTTCAAAGAGAATTTTATGATATTTAAAATGAACTGTGTCTATTTTTCTTCTTTTACCAAAATAATTCTAACATTGTTTTAGCTTCATATTCAAATAATAATATTTCTGGATGTATACTAAATAATAAGAGCACCTTTTGATTCTTTCATTTTCTAGTAAAATACCTAGTATCGTGGTTGAGTAATAAACAACACTCTGTAGAATTATTATCTACTAAAGTTAAATAAATTGTAGCCATAAGTTTTTGTAAATAATTATTGTGGATGAAGAACACCTTAATGTATTTTTGATTTAATTTTAATTTTTTAGAAATTAAATGTAATAAAAAAAGTGTCATCGACATTTCAAAGAATCTGATAACCCATTCAAAAACAAATATAATTGATTTAAGGCATAAATTCTTAAGAGATAATTCACAAAATAATGATATCTATTTATAATTTTTTTGTATCTAAAATCAGTTAGTAGAAATTTTTACTAAACCACTAGCTATTGAAAAATTTTATTTCATTAAATTAAAATTAGGTTTTATTCACTTTACTTAATATTATTTTATAGTACATTTTTGTATTTGAAGTAAAGACATTATTTACCCTGTTTTATTTTATTTTTTGGGCCACCTTTTTAGGCATTAATATTTTAAAAAATATTATGTCACCTAGTTTTGGAAATAATTACTCTTTACATTACAGTGTTCCCCCTCAATTACCACAAATTGAAAATGTGTATCAACTCGATGCGTGAAACCTCTTATGGACCTTTGAACCCTTTTTCTCTCTGCTACCAAAATCCTTTTTCCCTAACACTATGTTCTTCAGAATCTGTTATCAGTGGAGAAAAAAAGAGAACTGATGGGGCCTCATCAAGTATAATCATGCACCAATAGATGTCTAGAAGAGTTATAAGTGGATGATTGTTATATTTGGAATATATAAATAAAAAAGATATGATTTACAAGAATGTTATCAACCATTAAGTATGAAAATATGTATTTGATGAAATATGAACCTTTTTTTATTTTAAATGTAATTTTTTTAGTTCTATAAAAATAAAGTGTTCCATTTTGATGAAAATGTTGACATGGTCATAATAATGGTTAATCATAAGAGTTTTTCAATAACATAATTCTCAATAGATGAAATATTCAAATTTCTATATAAAGGTTATGTTGATTTCCATACCTCATTGATCACTATAGATTGAGTTAGTCCTCTAGAAATTATGAAGTCTCTGTTTGGATGTACTGATATGGAGAAGAATCCAGTAAAATATCAAGAACTAGAAATGAATGTCCTCATTATGTTTATCCAATCCCCCATTACTTAGTGTAATTGTGAGTTTGAAAAAAAACATGTTAGTCAGTTATACTTGTTCATGATTTAGAATACTATTAATTTAGCATGGTATGTACTGAAGTATATGTTGCATGTGCATAATAAATGTGTAAATTTTTTCCTTTGATAGAATGTTAACCTTAGTATTTCTTCAAGTTGGTTTTTGTTTGGACAAAAATTCAACCACTCATTTTCACGGGTTGAAAACATTAATTGTGAACGTTTTCTGAAATAAAAATTATATTAGAATTTATCTCTAAACAAGTTATTTTTAGTAAATTTAGAAGATGAATTTAGTCCCAATTCAACTTATGGGGGAGTAATCATACCTACAAGAAAGAACAATTTTTGTTTATAGACAAGTTTAGAGTGCTAATATAAATGAACGCTCTCATGATGGTACACTATTTCTGAAAGGAGGAGGACAGTAAAATTAGGTGTTTAATTGAGAGAATAGAATTCGAACAAAGGGTGTTCACCTCATGTTCTTATTTATGCATCAGTTAATTGAGAATGGATATCCACTTCAATCACAATTTTATTTTCTACTAAACATGACATCTCCATCTCAATAATACCAATAAACTCACCTATTATAATTGATTGTCATTATAAAGAATTATAAAATTTAATTGCAATAAGAATCAGATATTTATATCTTTAATCTCATACTATTGAAGAGATACATAATGTTGTATTAACTCATCCAGAACCTTCTACAACTATAGAAGTTTAGAAAAATAGATTCTCTCCAATTAATGATGATTACAAAAATTCATAATTTCTTTAAGTTGGTATAGATACCACTAAGAGAGCATAAGGGATATATTAAAAGTTGATGTTGGAAGTGGAAAAATTGAAACCTATATTAAATGAGTCAAGAAAAAGAATAATGATTCTTCATGATATAACATATTTAAGAGATTATGTAAATGAATTGATGTTTTTTTTAGTCAGTGGTTATTAAGTTGTTAGTTCAACCCTCCACTAAATCCACAAATAAAATAGATTCTTATTCCATGTCATATAGAGTTTATGTGACCATAGACATAATTAATTATATACTCATATAAAATCAGTGTGACCTACTTTCGAAAGATGAAATTTTATATTTTTAATGATACATAGAAAATGAAATTAAAAGAATACATATATTTCTTCAAAACTCTATCAGATTAATTGATCAGTAAAATAATAAAATGAGTTTTTTTTATGATATAATGTTCCAAAAATTCATCTTTTAATGGAGAAATTAAAAAAATATGGATGTTTCATTATCTTTGTGTTACATAAAATTGTTGGATCAATACCCAATAATTTTAAAGTCTTGGAAAATAAATTTGAATCTCTAAATCAATAAGTTGTAAACAATCTAAAGCTAAAATATTTTAATGAAGTGGAAGTTGAAGAAGAAGTGGATACCTATTTTGATACCCAAGAGTGTCCACCTTATGAAAAATTTAAATAAATTGTTTTATAAATAATTTAATCAGAGTAACAAGAAATAATTTTTAAGTGAGGAAGAATTAAATAACTTCTTGTGATAAGAAGAGGGTGTTCTGAATCTTCTAGGAAACGTTTCTCAAAGAATATGGAATGTGTTTACAAATATTTGATATTTATTAATAATTACATGGTAAAAAGGATTGAAGGATGTATTTATGATTTATTTTATATGAGAGGAAGATATCTTCTTAGGCCTCCTATTGATGATCATCATTCTTCATTCTTACAAATACTGAATGAAATATTTGATCCAACTGGAATATTTCAAATTAAAATTTCAGTTTTTACAAATAAGTTTCTTTACCTTTACCTATTTCATACTCTCAACTAGGAATCATCGATATGATATATTTTATTTGGAGAGAGCTCAATGAGCTACTCCCAATATCCAATCCAAAGAAGTAAGAATTTCTCAAGGAGATCGAGTAGCTTTCGGAGTGTCTCCACTAATATTGGGAGTTTCTTTTGGAGAAAAAGTTAATGGATCTCTTCATAAATCACCTTTACCCTCTTTCCATCCATAATCCTTCAAGAAATCACCCCCAAATAGATGTTTCTACATCAACGGTTGATACACCTACACTTTATATTGTCTAATTAGTTTCTCGGTGGATGGTAACTTTTAAAAAATTGAATCATACCAGGTTTAATGGAATCTTTAAACATTTTAATCTATTTTAAGTTAACATATGAGTTCTTGGATACTTTTAATAATTTTATTCCTTTAATGATTTAATGCATTTAATATTCCATTTACGAAGTTTATTTTTGATATGCTTCTATTAGTTTACTTGTTACTCACTTTTATTCTCTTATGAATTATCAACCTTTTTATATTTTATTAACTATTTATACATATGATCGATATATTTTGTTATCTTTTTTATTGATATTTTATTTTCCTTATTCTATTAGTGATATCTATTAGTTATTGACACAAATTAATGCCCAATTATTTTCACAATCAATATCTTTTACTATTTTTTACTATTTGTGTTCAATATTAATTGTATTCCTTTAAATTACTTCTTTTTTATATCAAAAAATGGGGGAGAAGAAAACAAGAATAAAAAATTAGAAAAAATTTATCTTCTTTATATTAAAATGTATAATAAAATGTGAACATGGAAATTTAATGAAAAAAAAGATTTTTTATGTGGGAGAAGAAAATGAAGCATCTATAATTCTAAAAGTTTTATTGTATATGAATATTTTGAAAGATAAAATTTTATTTCATGAAATTTTATTCTTTTAATTCAAGGGTTTTATGATTATAAAAAAAGGATATTATAGGAATATTATATATTTCAATCATATCTGAGTTTTTTTTTGTGTTTTGATGATTTAAAAAATCCCGACATCTATTTTAACAAGTTTATATTAATTATTTTACATTATATATATAGAAATAAGTTATCTTATGATAAATATATAACTAATTATTCTATATTAAATGGATTATTTTACTTTTATTTTCTCAAAATCTGATATATTTTTTTTTTGATTTTTTATTTTACTACGTAAGAAATTATCTTATGAAGAGAATGGTTGAGTTGTAGGATGATCAAGTTAGATGGTTTAGTCAGAAGGAAAATATAAGGAGACTTTATCCTATAAAAAGGATATTCATAAATCATTATCTTACATAGTCTAGAAGACGTTTATAAAGTTAAGTGTCACATTATAGTAACATATTTCTTCTTACATTGAAGACCTATCTTATGCAATGAAAAAGTTATTTTATCTTGCACCCGGTCTAATTCAACTACCTTCTTTGCCTTATGTAATCTCCCAAGATGTATTCTTGCAATGAGCATTCATATCAATTGAATATCTTATGGAGATCTAGATATTATGTAGAATGTCAAGATTACATTTTTAATCCCTTGATAAGTCATTTCATTCTTTTAGAGCATATCTGAAAAGGAATTTTCCATTTATTGAAAAATTGATGTGCACAGTATGTCAATTTTTATGAATGGAAATATCCAAATAACAAGAAGATTTATTACATCACTATTATAAATGTAGTTTATATATTTGGAAGGAATAGATTCATAGTATTAGATTCTTATCTTATAAACCTCTCAATTCATGGATCACTTGACCATTAGGATTATCTTATAGTTAAGTAAAAAATGAGATATAAAAGAAATAGTTAGCTTCTATATGGTTTTCAGATAGACAAGAAGAACACGTAGAATGCACATACATTCATACAAATACACTGAATTCTTAGTCATAGAAGAGATAAAAAAATTCATGTAATATTCTTACAGTTCTATCAATTTCACTAATGATCATTCTGATATATACATAGAAGACTATCATATTCTCATAATTAATCATCCACTACTGTCAGTTGCTACTTGAAACTGTATGGATTAACTATTTCTTTAAATGTATATTCATTGAAATTTTTTACACTCATTGTATGACTATGTGTTGAGATTGAGGATATTTCATGTAAATGGAGATCATGGTTGAAATATCTTAGACCATTTTATTAAATGGAATCTACTTGTACTCAGTTGAGAGCCCCTAGTAAATGGGTTTTTAAAGTGAAAACTACCAAACTCATAGAGTAGAGTGTTTGTGGAGTGGACTAGGAGATTTTTATTAACTGAACCACTATTAAAATCATGTATTAAATAACTTTCCTTTACATGTTAATTTTTTCTGCCTATATTTATTAAGGAAAAATATTTAGTCAATCAGACCTGAAGATGGAGGTTTTATGAGATGAAAATTTTAGGATCTCAATTCACCCCCAACCTCTCTTGAGTTTTCAATTACCCATTCATTGGTAAAACATTTCAGTTACATATTTGATTCATATTTTACAAAAACAACAACTTAGATAAATAATCCAACCATTTCTAGTAAAATTATTGAATTAAAAATATTAAGAAACATAACATTCTCACCTACAATATTAAATGGTAATTTCATTTAAATTTTTCTTTTTTGATATATTTATTCCATTAACTACTCCAATTATCTATAAATTATTAGTTTAAATGTGTTTTTTGACATTAAAAATTCCCAAAAATTACCTTATTCAATGAGATTTTCAAAATACTTACAATACAACAGCAACATCCATTATTGTTTTTTTTAAAATGCTCTACCCCATTATTTGTATTAAATTGGATCAAAATTTAAGAACAATATATAAAAATATCGTGAAGTTAATTTTATCTTGGTATAATTTTTAGGTTCATCGACACTAACTTATCCCATGAATATTCCTACCATATCTACTAAAAATTATGAATTACATACTTCAAGATGTGTACCTTTTCCACCTAAAACATTAAATATTAAATTTATTTTATTTTTTATTTCAAAAAATATATTTACTCCATTAACTTCTTATGTTGTTTAACATCTATTTTTCATTAAGTATTGCATTATTTTTTTTCATTGAGTTTCTTTTATATGTAGCAATAAATACCAATTCATAAAAGGAATTTCATATTAACTTAATATTTCAATAAATATTTTTATCTTTTTAAAATTGTAACCATTTTATTTTTTTTAATATTTTATAAGATATAAATCAATTAATGAAAATTTCACTAATATTTTAAATTTAACATTATGGTCATTTATAAATTATATTTCCAGTTCTTTATTGTTGTCACATATTTGTCTACTAAACTCACATATTTCATTAAGTAGATATATAATATCAAGGGGACAAAATCTAGTATTTATAGTGTTATAAAGGTACCCAATAAGATTTATTTAATTAAAAGTCTATAAAACCAATATCCTTAAAAATTTTGGTACATAACCTTTATATTTACATCATTTGAGAAATAAAATTTATTTTTATTTTTATTTTTTTATCATATATGAAACAAAAAATTATAATTTCAATCAAATTTTTTTATTGGTTGAATATATTGGTAATAATTTTCTTTTCCCATATATTTCATATTTTCATGTATTAATGTTATATATGTATCAATTTATTAATTTTAAGATGTAAAATATTTCTTTAATAATTTCTTCCTTGGTATATAAACCTTAGGGACCCTACACATTTTTGAATATATTGTGGTGTGAAATTATGGTTAGATTAAAGAGTAAAAAACTTTTTTGACAAATATAATCCATAAAATACACTTTATTATTTATTAGGTAATATTGATTTGGAGTTGTACAATGAACCACCTGATTACCTAAGAAATATCATATTCAACTTAAACAGTGATGTTCCAAAAAAATCCATAAATATTTTCACACTTATGATTCAATTTTATCTTCCATTTCAATGGGTGGAAAGATTAATAATTATTATAACATGGGTGGTTCTCCTCATATTCTCATACTAAATGGTCAATATTATCACCAAATTGAGAGTTTCTTACCATTTTATGGGTTTACAAAAAAATTCATTTCATCATGATTGTGAAAATGAAAATTAAGTACATAATAGAATTCAAGTAGTTAGCTATTTTGAATAAATTTTATAACTAGAAAATCTACTTATTGTTTGACTTTATTGCTTTCAAAAGACCTTTCTCAGTGAAAGTATTTACCATTTATCTCTCCATGTAATAATGAAGAATATAATTTGAAATCCTAAATCATTTGAGGAGTTATTGATACTCTATGACTATTTTTAAATGAATACAACCCACTATCTCAATATTTCGAATCAACTGATGTTTTCCTGAATTCACATAACTATACAACTTTAATTTTATGACATCAGAATATGATTTATATTTTTTATATTAGGTTATATATCTAAAAAATGGAACATACATAATTATATTATAAAATTAGCTGTATTGATCCATAACATAAATATCCCTAAATGTTATTAAATATTCCTGTGGTTAAACTTAATGTTGGTTCTATCTATGTTCTTCTAAATTCTAATTCCCAAGGGTCCAGCTAAACTTCCTTTGATATTAATTTTGGCTACCCTAACATCAATAAACCAAAGTTGGTGTTTACTTTATTATATTGGTACATGATACAAGATATCACAACATGAAAGATCAAATTGTATATCATCCATGAGAGGTTAGAGATATAACATGATTTCTATATTACAACGGAAAATAAAATATAGCATGAAAATATTTCTTACATCCTTAAATATCATTCATAGATCCCTTCTTCAGATCCTGGGGAAATGAGAACATAATAAATGGTGAGAATATATGCTTTTTATGGGAAATTGTATAATGTAATTTGTCATGAGTAGATATGTCATGAACAATATTCCAAAGTGGATAATTAATATATATTATATTTAATAAATTTCTTGATCTTTAAATTATATCAATGTTAAATTTCTACATAAAAATCACACGGATAATAATAACTAAAATCATAATTAATAAAATAAAAAATACTAGATTCCATGGTATTTCCATTAAGGCCCCATGCCAACACTTCATAAAACTTATCGTTAGAGAATTATGCCAAGAAATTTCAATGAATATGTTTGTATAAACAAAATAAGTTAATAAATATTCCAACTCTCTATCTCATGGGATATTTTTATTCATTAATAGGATATTTATAACTGATCCACACCCATCGCATATAGGCTTACAATTTATTCAACATATATTGAATAAAAAATTTAATATGCAATCAAAAAACCATTATTAATCTATAAATATCTCTATAAAATCAAGAATACAAAAAATCAATATTTCCATAGTAAATGAAATAACTCTCTTAAAAATATTCCATCAAATAACATTTTTTACCAAAATATTATATCATTAATATAATATAAATCTAGTAAAAATGATGTTGCATTTATCTATGATATAGAAAATATGGGCATGAAAGAGGAAAATAATGTCCAATAACTATTATAAATCAAAATAGAGCATGATCCCAACAAAGTGAATGATCTCAAAATAAGGTACATCCCATTAATCAATATAAGTTGATATAATACTATCAATTAATAAAAAATGAAGGTTTTAATTAAAGGAATTTATTTTAAGTATTATAGAGAATAATTGAAGAGAGAAATTAAAAATAAATTTCCGAAATTATTTTCTATATTTTTTGTAAAAACAAAGTCATAAATTAGTTTTAAAATTATTTTCAAAACTTTAAAAATAAACCCTTTTAATTTTATTATAAAAATTAAAAATTAAAAGAATAATGGGAAAATTGTCATTGAAAACTATATAAAATTAAATATTAATCTAAAAAATAATGTACCTTGAGGTGGGAAATCACTTTCATGAAATATATGTGAAAATGGACATTCCTTTCAAGCTTTTTTAAAAACACAAAATCAAATTGTTAGAAAAACATTAAAAAATTCATTTTTAATTTTTTTTAAGGAAAGAAAAATTTAGTAGAAAAATAAATTTACCAATCATTTAAAATTAGATAAAAATTTCCCTAAAACAATGTGCATAATGTCGATATGGAAGTAAAATATTCTCAACCTAAAAGGGAAAATATAGTAAATTTTTATAAAAAATATTCTTTTTCTCATTTATTATAAAAGATAGGAAAAGTTGAAAGAATAAAATGAAATCAAAAAATAATCATAGGAGAGGAAAATAGATTGGTTTTAAGAATACAAATAAAATATAATTCTTCTAAAGCAAATCTAAAGAAGAAAAATCCTGAATAAATGTGATATTGTATAAAAAACATTTACATTTTTTAATTACTTATTAATAAAACCTCTTAAAAGATAATGCATGAATTAAAACATCAAAAACCATGAATAAAGTTCATTTCATGATTTAATATGTAAAATTATAATTATATACACCTTACAAAATAAATAAGGTGTATGATATAAAACATGTCTCAATAGATTTGAATTAAGACGAACAATTATTTTATTGGATTCCTCCTTGGTCGGATGCAAAATATTCTCTTGAATGATAATATTGAATTTATTAATTAATTTCTTAAGAAAATTTCATATATATATATATATATATATAGTTCATTTGATAGATTAATTTTCTAATAATTTGACATAAATTCATTGAATAATTATTTCATATGTTAACGATTTGATATTGCTCAATCATTTTTTAAAAATTACATTGGTATATTAACCATGGTTAATGTTTTTATAAATTGGTTCCATAATAACTTTAAAATCAAAATTATAATGAATATTATTTTTTTCACTATACATATTTTATAATCATCCATGATTGTTTATAATAGAAAAATTAAGCATATCACTTTCTAGAGGTGGTGGTCTACGCATACACCTAAGTGATGTTATCATTTGTAAATTGATTTGGAGGGTAAAAAATTATATGATTTATTATATTTAAAGAGTCATTAATATGTGATAAATATTATATATATTCATTAATTTTATATTTTTAACTATCCAAGTGTGGCGGTTATGAAAACAGAATTGCACCACTATGTAGAGATGGTATTTTGTACCTATACACAAATAATGTTTTTATTTTTCATAGGATGGGAAAGGTGTATAAAATGAATATACCATTTACATAAAAAATATCATTATAGTAAATGTAGTGATTAAATTATTTTAATATGTTTAATGAATATTTTTAGTCGGTTTATGAAAAATGTAACTAGAAAAGCATAGTTTGAACACATACATCCTGCTTTAGTAAATTTCTTTAGCTTACGCATTAAGCCTTCTTAAACTTTTCTTTTTGGAAGCAAAGAAACTACAGGATATGCCAAAGTATTTTGGGAATATATTATTTCAATTATTGGTTTATATGAGTGTATAATGACATGTGGATAGGTGAGGGGAGGGGGTACCCTGTTATAATTGAGGTGGGTTGAAAACTAGTAAATAATTAAAAATTTATTATATAATAAATTTCATACTCAAGTAAAGTGGATAAAAATTGTCTTAATTTCTAATATGATAAGGATAAGGTATAACTAAAACCAAATAATGAGATTTATGTACGTGTTTTGTGCTTTTTCAAAGCCTTATCCCTTCATTTTGACTATTTTAACTCATTTTACCTTTAACCAAGGTGATAAATATTTACCATGGATACTATTCATTATGACAAAAAATTATGTTGATAGTATTAGATAATATTAATTATGATTATCTGAAATAAGTAATCCATTATTCAAGATTTAATTCCCAGAATTGGTAAATGTTAATTTTAATAATAATTCACAAAAGGAAATGAAAACTGTTTTTTGAAAAATTAATGTTTTAAGCATAAAAAATAATTTACAGAAAACATAAAGTATAATGTTGAATCTTTTGAAATTAATTGGATTATTTTAAATAATGTTTTTCAAACAAGACCAAAAAAATAAATGAAACCTTTTTAATACTTAATTAAAATAGATGAACTAAAAATGGTTTTTATTTAAATAAAAACATTAAATAGATTTCATAAGTGTTAAACATGGAGTTATAGTTCAAAATTATTTTTTAAAATGTCTATATTACTTAATATAATATATATTTGGACATTATTAAAGGTTTCAATCTTTTATTTTAGTATTATATTGTTATAATATAAAAACAGTTATATTTTTTGTAAAATCAGTATTTATCACTATTCACAAAATAGTCAAATATTTCTGAAAAATCTCAAAAATTCACCCAAAGTAAATTTTGATATTCAAAATTCAAAAATGAAATTAATTTCATACTATTTAAATTATAAAATTCAGTAATATTTATCTTAACGACCCTTATTAATAATGTTATGAGGATTATACTATTGTTTCATTACAATGAAATATTTACCTACTATTTTTACGTTCTATAAATGAATCCTAGGTGTAAACACCCAAAGGCCCAAAGGAGTAGTTTTCATTATTCCATTACTCTGGTTTTATATTGTGTTGAATTAATGTTAATATAAATGTGAATATATATTATTTATTAATATAATTATAATTGTTATTGTTAAATTATAAAATTATTTTGTAGTATAACATTTTCTTCATATTAGTTATTAAAATAATAATTATGTACTCATGATTATAAATTATTCAATATAGTTTCTTATTCATTTTTATATATTATTTTTATATATACATAAAAAATTTATTTATTACTTATTATTAATTTTTTATTATATATTTGACAGCATGTGTTTATTTATTTATATAAATATATATTATTAATAATAATATAAAAATATAAAATATTTATTAAAATAAATGAATATATTTATATTAATATAAAAATAATTAATAATCAAATCATGAGAAAAATTTAAATTTAATTTGGAATTCTTTTTCTTTTATTTTTTGCTTGGACCATTGGTAAACACATATGGGTCGTTGTCCATTGAAATTTCTCATCCATCACCCGAGGCATGAGCTTCTAGGAAACATAATCCTTAACTTCATACAAACTCTGGTTCTTTATTTTCATTTCCACCAGATTATTATATTCTACTGAGAATAACATTATTCTCTCCTTTCGTTCTTCTAATGACATGACTTTATATAAGAAAAGGTCTCCCAATGTCATTCTCTTACTCTGTTCCTTAATCTATATGTCTTTATAAAAGACCAGTTTGTTCATTGTCTTCCAGCCTATCACATGACACCCTACCAATTCCTGGATGTTCCTCACAGTATGGCCACTGTCAGCTTCACCTTTTTGTCCACATGTTTTTAACAACGCTAAAGAGACCCTCGATAATTTCTATCAACTCTTCATCATCCCATAGCCTTATGGTTCCCTAAATGTATTGTGGATACTATATATGGTTGTCTTTGTTGTATTCCACTATAGACCTCAACACACATTTTCCCTATTTAGGAACAAACGGGATGGCTCCCGGCTGAGGTGGTACTACTGCTTGAACAAATAAATTAGGTGAAAGAGTGTGCTCTAGCGAACCCTCCTACATAGTAGCTAGTGCAATAAGGGAACCATACCTACTAGGAGTACCCCAACCCACTCTAGATAGATTTCACATTATTATTCTATGAGGTAGTATCTTTTTTATCATAAATGGAAAGATTTAGAACTTTTATGACAAATACTAATCAGTATATGGGATCACACTATGGATTCCCCAAGAGTATACCCATAACCAAGTTATATCCCTCCTAGCTTTAATAATGGTTCGTTATCCTGAATAGGTAGAATAATTCAAGGAATAAAATTAAAAAACTAAAATTCTACATAAAACATGTATATATACGGCATGTGAACATTTGTCCCTATTGGTGATTCATTAACTCACACAAAAATTCATAAAACAGTAACAAAAATCACATTAGTAATAACACATTGGCCTTTTTCACCATGTGTGGATCATGAACATGGAAACATCACTTCTAAAGACCTATATGTCTTCTCTTCCTTCTACTATTTTCTGGGTAATTCAAAAAAAAGAAAATTATTCTATGATACCATTTTGTAACACATTGACTCAAACCACCAGGTCTGAGTTAGAGAGACACATGACCTCATGCATTCCTCTCCATATTCAAGAGAATACTAACTAGCATCGATGGACTAACCATCATCAAAAATACTATACCCATAATATAATTTTCATCTAAAAATAATAATAAATATAATACTAAAAATATAAGTAACAAATGGAAAACTAAATAATCATTATGTTGAAATACGTGACACATAAGCCATATAATTAGTAAATAAAGGTCTTCCCTGTGTGGAAGGATAAAGAATATTTACATGCATGAAGATAATAAATAAATAAACTATTTTAATCTGTTAGTGTTTTTCTAATAACTCCATTAGCTCTATACTCCACAAGTCCACTATCTATCATGGTCCCCACTCCCTTTCTTGGATCCCTACACGTGAATTATATACACACATTAATATGATCGTGTAGGGTGTGTGTAATAAAACATATAAATACACCACCAATGGGACCATAACTAAATTTGAAGAAGTATAAAATGTGTATACCAAGATAATAATAAATTTAAAAGTACTCATAAACTAGAATTTATCAAGAACCTATGTACTAACCAAGCTATAACAAGCATTGGTTATAATTTCTTTGACTCTTTACTGGAAGGATGGTTAGGATGTTAGAAATTATCAAGAATTAGCCCCAGTGTTGGTGACATGTAACTCATCATCCTAGGGTAAATGAGTGGTATTATTACTCCAAATCCATAAGGAAAATAGTTATGATTGGTTACCCATTACCATCTAGGAATCAAGTTCTGTCTAGGATATAATGTTTTCATGTGTCTACCCTATCTAGGGGTCAACATTCATCATCATCGCAAGTCATGCACACTACCCCTCTAATGGGTAATCATACCATGATGGTAACCTATCATGATATACCAAGACAAACCTCTAAACACATGGTAATGAACATAATAATTAATTTCATAATTATACAATCATAAAAGAGACTCATGAGTTTATGCTAGCTTTATGTCACATCATGTGATCATCATCAAGCATGGTAACAACTACTCTTACAATACCCCTAGAAAAAAGGGTCATATATAGGTATTATGGAAATTCACACACCCAAAAACAAACACCATAAAAGAATAGAACAAAATCATTACAACATAAGAGTAATCAAGGTAATAAGAGAATACAAGGGAATCGAATCAACAGTATCTTCCAACCTAAAGGTTGTTGATAAAGAACAACAAGGTTTGTCAAATCATCAAAGATAAAACATGTCACAAACCCATGAATAATGATCTCACAATTCAAGGATGTATATTTTGGTTCAAATATATCAATAAAGAGGTTTATAATGGATTCTCAATATAATTACAATTAAATAAGTCCATTCTAGAAAAACATAATGTAAAGGGTCGACCAACGAAATCAATTCTGGTGTATATTGAAAGAGGGGTAACCATTTCACTGGATTCATTGAAAATTCAAGAACAAAATATTCATTCCTAATCAATTTTATAAGTGATCATCGGGACCAGGATATTTTCCAAAATCCATCATCAATCTATAAATGGAAAATATATTCATGAAAAATATGGTTTTTTGTTTGATTTTCTAGAGAATCATACTCGGAAACTTCCACCATTCTAGAGAATTATAACTTGGGTCAAAGGTGTTTTCATTAACATTTTTAATCCTCCACTTATATACCATGTAATAATCAACATATTATTGTATCATCATCAATATATCATCAAAAATAGGTTTAGTAATTTGATTCAAGTACACTTTCCATTAGAATGTTCGTTAACGATGGTAGATCTCGATTAAGTCAAGAAATTGTGTAAACAAGATAGATAATACACTAATCTATAAAGAAAGGGATAAAATTAATTTTATCTTCATTTAAAATACATATGAAACACAGATCAATGTTTATCTCATAAGAAGGATTGAGGAATTGTCAAAGATCTAATAAATTCTCATTGTTCTAGCTTCACTTGATTAGTCAAAGGATGGAGATGAAATATAAATGAATGGAAGAGCTTTTAGAACCAAGGGGAGGTATCCAATTTGAAATGGGTGAAATATAGTTGTAATTTGACATTAAAAAGGATTAAAACCAAGTGAAATTTAATATTTATGTGTCTATATAATGCACCCTCATACTAGGCACATTGGCTAACTGGTGGGGTCTGTAGGAACTTCCAGGCCTACAGAAACTCAACCAACGTGTCAGTGGTAGTCTCCATCCACCCTTCAATTAGTCCTCCTATTATATCTTTCACTAAAATAACACATACCCATTTTCAAAGGAAAATGATCCTTGAACACCCAAAATAAAGACATAATGTTAGAGGAATTATTAATTTAATAATTTTAACATCTTATAAATCAAGAACAATTATGGATGTTACACTTTTGTAAACTCTTTTCATCATGCTAGAACATTTTTTATCTTATCCAGAAAATATGATTTTGAAATAATTTGGAAAATTAATGATGTATCCCCTTCTATAATGTTCCCATATCCAAAATTACTAAATCAATGAATGTGGGATCAGTGTTAAATCTCATTTTAGTCTGAATTCCATGATCTTTTCTACTCAACACATCATCTACCTTATTTTCCTTCCTAAGGTGGAAGTGTTTCGAGAAATTATAATCCTTAAGTAGATATATCATCCTCCATAGTCTCATATTGATAAATTATTGTGAAAATATGTATTTTAAACTTTTTGATCCATATATATCTCACATCGGTCACCATTGAGATAATGTCACCATATCTTCAATGTAAATATTACCACTACTAGGTCAATATAATAATTTTGATAATTGTATTCATGGATATTTAAATATCATGATGTATAGCCAACAACTATATTATTATACATTAGGACTAATATATTTCCTTTCTTCAATGTATTACTATATATCACAAATACATCGCTTCTTAATAGTAATTTCAATATTAGTGCATTGTCCAATGTCCTCTCTAATTATTAAAATCATTATTTACATTATTTTGACCATATAAACATAACCTAATTACACATAAAATTTTTTAATGGGTTAGATAAATAGAAAAAAATTGAACAAAGAGTTAATGGTATAATGATAACCTAAGGAAACTAAGTGTCTCGGTTATATTATTCAATGTAGAAAGTTATTTAACATTATTTATCGTTTATGGATAAATTTATATTACTTAATTAGGGAAAATATTTTCATTGAAGTAAACCTCTTCAATCCATAATTCACACATACTAAATTTCTCATATAAATCATTCTCTATGAGAGTTTAACCAATTATTCTCAAATGGATTTAATGCTCTTCAATGATTTTTTAGTATACTAAGATATCATCGATAAACATAAAAAAAAATTTAATATAATATTTGAATAATATATTCATCATATCTCTAAAATAGAGTGTCCATTAGTCAATCAAAATATAATTACTATAAAATCATAATATCCCTTCCTTATGTGAAATGTTGTATTTGGAATATCTTATTTTCTTACTCACATATTTTTATATTTATAACGAATATAAATTTTTTTAAAATATTGATCATTTTTATGTTGATCCCAAAAGTCTTCAATGCAAGATATATTCTAATTTTTATTTATAGTAATGGAATTGATTTCCTTATAATCATTTCACAACCTCATTGACCCATGCTTTTTCTTAAACAAAACACTAGGGGCTCTCCAAGGGGAAACACAAGGGAGAATGATTACCATATTATAAAAATTTTGTGGTCATTTCTTAAGTTAGACTAATTAAATTATTGAATTTTTATAGGGTCTATTAGAAATAGCTTCTATAGTTGGGATTATTTTAATAAAAAACTCAACTTCACAATAGGATGTATTTTCTGGTAAATTTTCCAGAAACACATCAATGGATTCTTACATAATAGATACATCATTTATTCTAAGATTATCTTTCCAATATAATGGTATTATTTTCCATACTTCCCCTAAAATTTCATTTATGTGATATATAGGAGGTCAATATTAATATTATTCAAATGATGTTGGCCTCCCTAGAAAAACATGGGATTCCACATCTTCATCATGAATAGTAATCTCCTTCTATTTGAAATAAATTATAAATATACTTTGAAATTTATTCCATACCAATGATTATATCAAAATTAACGATAGATATAATAACCATGTTTTGGAATAGGATATGTTTATTACTCGTAATGGTGACTAACTAGAAAATATTGTTTATAATAAGATTTCCACTAGGTTCATGATTGGAAAGTCCCTTTTTAAGGTATTATGGAATTATTTAATGTTATTTGAAAACATGGAAGATATAAAATAGTATGAAGATATATAATAAAATAAATCATCAGATAAATTTTATTTTATGATCAAAGTACCTTCCACCACATCATAAAGACTTTATCTTTAGCTTCATTAATCCCATAATCTTGGCCTCCCCCCATGGACTATTTTTTTGTAGGTTCAATTGATTCTTGTGGTACTTGTTAAAATAATTCCCCTTATCCTTATAGTTTAATCACTTGATAATAGTGGTTTATTTATTTCCCTTATATTTATGATATATATGTACCTTATCTATGCACTTGTAACAAACTCTGCTTCCCTTTAATCATTTACCAAAATGTTTATTAATATAATTATCACACTGTGGAAATTACATCTTTACTTTCTTCTTCTTTGATATATTTCTCTTTTACTTGGTACACATTTCGACCACTTATTTTCCTAATTGATTTTGATTATATAAGACCAATAAAATTATTTATCTATATTGGTGGAAGAAGATACTATATCATCATATGATGAAAACATTTGGGAAAAAAGCTCCCTTTTTAGGTTTTACTTAATCTCATAAATGAAATGACCAATCTTACATTCTGAATTATATATGTAGTCTACTTGATTCATTAATAATATTTTGAATCTATTCTTATTTTTAGTTGTACTTTCATATTCCTTATAATTTATGTTGAGGAAATTTATCTCTATTTTATGTCATTGTACAGAGGAAAATATTTTCAGGGGACTTGATTCTTTGTTATGATACTAATGGATTAGTAGTTCAATTAATTGATGGAGGATTATATCTCATAATGATATTAAACGTAGCTACATCAAATTGTCGAATAATAGGTTGGAATATATGGTTTAGGTTGTCTTTTATAACTCAGATCAGTTCCTCCAATATGGCCATTCTCTACAAAGCTCCAACACATGCTGTATTGACTTCCCCATAAGATAAATCCCTATATTTACTATGAGTGTTGATATGATTTCATTATATTTCAGTAGGAACCATATATAAACAGTATAAAATACTTATTTAACTCCTATCTTCCTGAATGTTGATCCAAAACATAAAAATTATTAAAATATATTGACCATTCTAGAGGTTTATCTCAGTTATCATACTTGTTATGTTCTACTAAAATCTAGTTCCCATGGGACATACTAAACTTCCTTTTATTCCAAAAATAACTACTACAATCCTAGTAACCCTAAGATGATGTTTAATTTGTTAAAAAAGTATGATATATAAGGTATCATAATGTAATTCTATGATATTTGTATGAAATACTTCTCTTTTAATAATTTGATTTCTTTTGCAGCATGTGTTACACACAACTAAAAGTTTAAACAAACCGTGATATAATATTAAAATATTAACACAAATATTAGAACCTAGAATCTGAGTTGATTAGTATGAATCTGAATAACCATATTATGAAATATATTTATTAATTATTAGGAAATTAACACTTAATTTTTAGTAAATTCATTTTATTCTTCAAATATAAGTTTTTATCAAAAAGTTTTGTTAATTAATTTCTATGGTAAAATCACTATAAATAGTTTTTTAAACCTTCATAAAATTTATTTTATAAAATTAACTTCATTTTTTTAATAATAATATCAAAATTATCTTATTTTTAAATTTTGGAAATTTTCTAAGAATTTTTAATTTTAATGAATGGTGAAAAATAACTATTTACATTGAAAACTACATTTTATTTTAAAGAATTTAAAAAGTAAAATTATAATTTTGATTAGTTTTAAAATTTTATTAGTCATTTATTACTATATATAATCAAATTTTTTTATTGAAATAATTTTTTTGCAGGATTTTATATATACAAAATTTATACTTAAAAATAAATTTTTTGAAAAAAAAAATTCATTATGTTTTTCTAGTTTAAAATTACATTAAATTTAAAAAAAATTATTTTGAAAATTTATTCCATATTTGAAATATGGAGGCCCAAATTTATTTAATAGACCTCTTTTATTTTCATCCAATATCAATTGTAACCTTTGTAATTTTTGTTACCACTATTAAGGTTAAATCGGGTTATTACGGGTAAAAATAAGATGATAAGGGTTATAAAATGACTCTCACACTTGTAAAAATTAAATTTTATGAGAAATTTTCTACAAAAATCATCCATGAGTCTAATTTAAGACCTTTTTGAGCCATTTAGTTGACATTAATTTCCTTATAGTATTTTCTTTAAAATAAAGTCAAACTTTTCACACAATTATTTTTAATTAGTATAACATTTTTAATGTATGTTTTTATAGGATATATGTTCATATATAAATATTAATTTGAAATATAAACAATTTATCTTCATCATTGAAATTTATCTTTAATTTTTAGATAATAAATAGAAACCTTAAATGATTAAACAATGGTGATGCAGTAATTATTAAATTAGTGGAAAATCAAATAACTAATATTAAGAATATTAAAATAAATATATTTTTAAATAATTAAATAGATCTATGAGTAAAACATATGATCTTAACATGTCTAGTATATAATAAAAATGTTGGTTTTTATTTTACACTCCCTTTTTTATGTTTTAAAATTCATAGTAATGTATAGTATAAAATTCAAAAACAGTGATATTTCCTGAATTTAATATTTTATTAAATTATTTGAAAATTATAAAAATATTAAATAAGGACAAAGAGGATAATATATGATAAAAAATGCATCTTATATAAATTTATAGTCTATTTTAATGCTTTTTTCTCTATAATAGTCTTATTATATTTATATATTTTGAGAAAATCTATGTTCCCCTCACCTTAATTATTAAATGCCTCTTCATCCTTCAGATCATTCCACCACCATAAGCCTTCTAGCTCAGTCATAATTTTCCAAATTCTCTTTCCCACTTCTGTATCCCAATTATATAGGTCATTTCACCCCTAAAACCCCATATCTATGTTACTTAAGGGATCCTTCCAGGAGAAGATATTCAATAGGTAACTTTCTT
Source organism: Viscum album (assembly GCA_963277665.1). NCBI lineage: Eukaryota > Viridiplantae > Streptophyta > Magnoliopsida > Santalales > Viscaceae > Viscum > Viscum album. The sequence goes on from OY728131.1 coordinate 1,940,076,961, forward strand.
AAACCACCTCTCTTAATTTCATTCCTTCTTCGACCTTCTGGTCACCTCATTCATCGATCAAGTCATAATAACAATAGTTTCATGTATATACTTTTATTTTATATTGATAATTTATTATCATCTATCCATCCAATTTCCCATTTCCTCTTATTCAACGAATGGAAATGATTGTCCAAATTATAGAGATTAACCATCTCTATGGATAATGATGTAACATACCGACCTGGGTTCCAAACACTGGTGCCCCGAGCAGATTGGTAACATGATCTCAAGCATGCCTCCCCATATTCCAGAGGATGTTGAATAGTAGTGAGGGTCTAATATAAATCATGGTGATACTATACCATCATTATCAGAGTAATACACTAGTGGAAATAAATAAACAATAACTAAAGAATGATATAGAATAACCTGAATATTCCAGTATCACAAGTTAACCAAAATTGGATCTACAATATCTAAAATTAATAGTTTATAAGACATTCTAGTGTATGTTCAAAGTGTAAAAATTAAACTAAAAATTAAAGACATTAATAACTCCCAAGCGGGACCCAGACCACATCTGGTTCACTAATCTATGATCCATCCAAAATCAGGCATATTACATATGGCCTTTTCACTTATCATATCCTAAAACCATGAAATCTATTTAGGTACCAATCAAGAAGCCTGATTTGGGTGTCAGTATAACATATTAGGCCACCGCCAATGATATATACAATAATATTTTGTTAAACAGTGTATGTAGTTATATAAAGGAATAAATACAAAGAATAAGAAAAAAATATCACATTATCAATTACTATTTATTTAACCACATAAACCCCAATGTTTCCAAGGACACCCAAACTCTCAATACCTACATTATCCTGTGTTAGAGTGTGAACTATCCCTAAGGGATATCATATATAATAATTCTATTTTTACTATTCTTCATCTCAATTAACACTTGAATTTCATTGTTACCATTCAATGTCTCAATTATCATATAAATTCCATTATTACCAATCATAATTTTAATACACATAATAATTTTATTATTATGATTCATAATTTCAATTCACATATGAATTCCATTTTTAACATTCATTATTTCAATTCATATATGAATTCAACTATTTCCCTTACTCATTTGAATTTGCATAAGAATATCACTGTTACCATTCATCATTACAAAACACATATAAATTCCATTTTTACCATTCATCATTTAAATTCACACATGAATTGCATTTTTACCATTTATCATTTCAATTCACACATGACACAAAAAACCTTTAATTAATTCACTAATTAATTAGTAGGAAATTTATTTTTAATTAATTAAAAAATTAATTAATTACATTAGTATATTTAATTAATTAAATATTAATTAATCACATTTATCAAATGAATTAATTCAAAAATTAATTAATCATAGTCCATCAAATTTTGTAAACCCAACTACTTCTATTAATTAATAAAACAATTAATTAATGAATTCACAACACTAATGTAACATAATTAATTCAACAATGAATTATTAAATTCAGAATTTCAATATAAAAATATTTAATTCAATAATTAATTATCCCAATTTCATATTCACAATATTTAAACAATTAATGAAATAATTAATTATGTCAAATCAACAATTTCATTATCCCATAATTAATTCTATAATTAATTATCTCAAATAAATAATCTCAATATACCATTGTTAATTCAATAATTACTTATCTCAAATCAATAATCCCAATATCCGATAATTATTTCAACAATTAATTATCTAATTCAATCAATTTAGTATCCCCAATTTCACAATTCCTTACTTGATTAATTTTTCAAAATAATTAATCCAATTTTGGAATCTCAATTACTAATCATAAAATACAAATTATATAATTACATACACATAATTTAAATAGAGGCTTTTTATTTGAATTATAGACCACCTACCTTGGCTTGTTAACGATAAATTGTCCAATATAAATTCTCAATTAGTGGTGGATCAGTCAAGAATGTGGGGAAGAACACGATCTACATCTGAAACGTAAATTGATGATTGAACAATAAATATACTATAATAATGGATATAGATACAATAATCTTATGTCTATATCCAAAAAAAATAGAGGATAAATTCCCTCTAAAAGATGAGGGGGAGACAAGAGAGTAGAAGGAAACCACATGGGATAATATCCTTTTTTGGGGATGGGTATATATCTTCAATAATCCCATATATTTTATAATTAAGAAGGTTTTTAAGGCTTGTAATCTATTTGAGATCCTCCAAAATCATGAAATAGATGTTAGGGTTGAGGTAGGAAAAATTAGGGGTTAAAATGGGGAATTGGAACATTTTAAAACAAATTTTTAGGCTAATTATAAACGTGTTCATTGTTCCCTAGGAGAGGAATAAATTTTCCAGACCATGCGCCTTATCCATGAAACTCTTATATGGGGTGAAAAATTTCTCTTTTTTTGGTTCACGGTTTGAAAAACCATACACCAGACATACAGACCCAATCTGCCTAGGGTTGCACGGTTTGTTGAGCCAGGGTACACTGTTAGGGAAAACTGTTTGCCAACCATTCACTAACCTCTTTCTCCCACTTTTCCAAAATTTTCACTCAAACACACCCCAAGATAAAACCCAAATTAAAATTAATCAACACAAGGAAAACTAGTACCTATAAATGAACCCAATACATCTACATAAAAGGCCTAGTTTTTATAATCTCCACACCTTATAATAGATCTTCCTCGAGTTATACTCCTAAGAATCTCTAATACTCTAAGTAAAAAAAGATTTGTCCACTAAGCCCTCATATATTCTTATCTCTCCCAAGTCTCCTCCACAATGTGTTCATGTTTCCACATACATGAACTATCAGTGTGATCATTCCCTGCATCACTTTCTCATTGTGATCCCACACACATATCAGATGATCCTAAAAGTAAGAATCTATCTCATGCTTAAAATCATCCATACTGATAACATGAGGAGGGTTGTGGTGATACCATCAAACATTTGACACAAAGAAAACATAATTTATATAAATTTATCACTGAAGAAGATCCAATCAGAAAATCACCCGCATGATTCTTTCCAAAACATAAAACTGTTCAAAAAACCTGGGGGCCAACTTGCACAATCTCAAATCATGTGGGGAACCAATATATGCGACACTCAATGGAATATAGTATCACCCTCTGTAAACTTTAGGGGGCATAGACATCTATCAACATAATAATTTTGTCTACTGTAATCCATATCCTTATTCTTTTGAATCAGTTGTACCTTCTCTAATGTCTCATGCATGAGACTAGGGCCCAATTCTTCAAACTCACCAGCCTCCATTCAGCGTAAAAGAGATCTGCATTTCCTATCATAAACAGCATTATATGGTTCCATCTATATAGTTTCCTTATAAATTTTGTTATATTAAAAATCCATAAGTGACAATTTATTCACCCAAGACCCATATAAATCTAGAACACACGCTTTTTCCATATCCTCGAGCACATCTATAGTACTCTCCAACTACCCACTGGTCTGTGGGTGGAAATCCATACTCAAAAAAACCTCTGTACCAAGCACGATCTATAATCCTTTCCAAAATCATAAAGTAAAATGTGAGTTGTGGTCCGAAACAATAGTATGTGGCACCATCTGCAAAAGGACTGTTTCCCAAACATACAACTCCACTAACTTCTCCACTAATAAGGATTCCCATATAAACAAGAAATGTGATACGTTTTTCAGTCTATCCACAATATCCCAAATAGAATCCTTATTTCAAGGAATCCTTTGATGACCCACCACAAAGTCTATGGTAACATTATCCCATTTCCACTATGGAATGGGAATCATCTATAGTAAACCACCTGGTCGTTGATGCTCAACCTTCACCAAATGACAGGTGTAACATCTTGTCACAAACCAAGCTATCTCCTTTTTCATGTCTAGTCACCAAAACTATCATCCTACTTCATAGTATATTTTGGTCACAACTGGTCGTACCACCCATTTTATGGAATGAAATTCATGCATTAACTCTTCACTCGTACTCATGGGCATAAATACCTGACCCCTGACATATATTATTTCATCCCCATCTATGGTCTAATCGAAAGGTGACTCCCCACCTTCAAGGCATCCTTCAACTTCATACACATTGGATCCTCATACTGTGTGAACCTAATCCACCTAAAAAGTTTATACTCTACTAAAACTAACACTAGATTCATAGTCTCTTGACTCTCCTAGACCAAAACATACATCTCCACCAGTAAGCTCATCATCTTTCACTCAACACTAGACTCATAAAGCACCTATGTATGATTTTTTCTACGTTTAACATCAGTAAAACTATTTCCTTTTCTGTGCATATATGATAAATGAAAATCAAATGAGTTCATATGATCAACCCCTCTTCACTTCCAAAGATTCAAATATAATTTGGAGAATATATGCATTATGATTTTTTTATTAGTATACATAGTAAATTTATCACCAATAAGATAATGACGCCAACACTTTACATTATAAACTATTGTATCCAAATCGAGGTCGTTCATTGGGTAGTTTCATTCATGTGGCCTCAACTAATGAGACCCATACACAATAACTCAGTCTCACTGCATCAAAAATTCTCCAATACCTTTTCTATAAGCATAAAAAACATCATATACTCCTCACCTAGCTTGGGTAAGATCAAAAATGGTTCTAATGTCAACCACTTCTTTAACTCTTGGAAGGAATTCTCACATGCTCCATACCGTTCAAACTTTATCCCCTTTTTGGTCAATCTTGAAAGCAACAATATAAATTAGGGAAATTCATGGATAAACCTCTAATAATATACAGATAATCCCAAAATATATGGATATAGAACATGTTCTTATTCTACACCAAATATACAACTACCTAAACCTTCTCTAGCTCCACTCACACACCTTCCTCTAAGATTATATGACCCAAGAAGTGAACCTGATCAATCCAAAATTGACACTTAGATAGCTTGTCTTATAGACAATTCTCTCTCAGTGTACTAAGGATATTATCATGATATTGGGAATTATTATCATGCTTCATGGAGTACACCAAGATGTCATCCAAAAACACAACCATAAACTTATCCAGGTACATATTGAGGATTATTTTCATCAAGACCATAAACATTGTATGTGTGATTGTCAACCTAAACAACATTATAAAGAAATTAAAAAGGTTGTAACTTATTCTAAAAGTAGATATCAATATATCGTAAGGATGAATTATAAATTGGTAATACCCTAATATCATGTTGATCTTAAATAAAACATAGGTTCCTCAAAATTGTCCCGAAATATCATTGATACGTAGAAAAGGATATCGGTTATTCACAGTCATCTGGTTCAAATTATGAAAATTATCACACAATTTTAGAGTCTTGTCAACCTTCTTATAAAATAAGAATAGATATCCCCAAGGTGAGACACTTGGTTAGATAAACCCCTTATCCTACAACTCTTATTAATGAGTCTTGAGCTCTTAAATCTTTGTTGGTGTCATTCTGCATGGTCGAATAGAAACTAGATCTGTCCTCATCATGAGATCAATTGTAAGTTCCACATATATATTAGGTGGAAATCATGAGAATTATTCAGGATCCTCATACTAAAACTAGTCCACCACTTGTGGAAAATCATCTGGGTTTACACTTCCAACATCCAATAACAAACTATAAACCTGGGAGGTAAGCTCCCTTTGTTGTTGTTGAACTGGACCTACATGAATCGCCTTGATATCCCACTCTCCATGGAGAATATAAATATCTCCATCTATAGAGGTAAAGTTCTCTATCCTATAGTAATAATCAATATGGGATCGATATGCTAATAACCATTCCATACCCAAAATTAGGTGAAATATTGGCATGTAAAGGTTAAAAAGATCCCAAATAAATTGATACTCTCCAACCTTGAGAGAACACCCGTGGCAGAAGAAAATGTCTCTCGACCATATTCCTAGAGGTATGTATATCATAAATATACCCCTCATGAACTACATCACTAGGCTCAAACCATTCACAAGTTTTTCAAAAATGTGGGAATGAGAGGCACTGTTGTAAAATAAGGCACTAGCTAGCAAAGAATCTACAAGAATAATACCTCTCACTATTGATGGTGCAGCCTTAATATCCACTATTATAAGCTAAATGAAATGGAACTGTCCTACCCCTCTTTCCTATGATGCATTTTGAGATCCCTGAGCTATACCACTCTACTGATTTGGGTGCTCTTTCCCAGAAACTCCATGTCCGCTTCCTCTACCTCCATGACTAGTAGAACTCCAACTGCTAGCCTAATATGGCGTAGAAGATCCCCTTCCTGCATATTGGTTCTGTCTATCTCATCCATCACTACCCATCTATTGTAGGTTCCTGACGAACCCTAGAAGGTATACCATCCTTATGAAATATTGGAACTCTACTAGTGATAGGGGATAGTTTCTACTATAGTGGCCCTTTCTACCAAATTAGTGACATACAATATGGGTAAGGTCACGTATGACTAATCCTTCCTCATGGAAAATTTTCCTATTATCCCATTAGATAAAAATCTCATGGAAATTATTCCTAATCCCAAAATTTATACCTCATTATCATCTAACTGCAACCATATATCCTACAGCGGAAGCCTCCTTCAGGTTCCCCTCAACTATGAGAGCCAGATCCACCACCTCATCATACTTCTTTAACTAAAAGAATTTAACATGGGATTTAATCTCAAATGTATGTTGTCCTTGGAGACACCTCTCTATAACTATCTCATACCCTACTAACACTGGTGCAAAGCACTACATGTCTGTAAATCATCTTTCATAGTTTATCACAAACATAATCCCCTAAGTAAACGTTATGATATTAGAAACACTCTCCTACCTCATCGTCTATGGATATAAGATCTCCAAGAACATCTCTAAGAAGTATCCCTATAAAATAAAATTAGTTTATAAAGTATGAGCCTAAACATCCCACGAGAATTTTCTTATCCTCATAGCATATAAGCAACCAACTTGATCCTCTTCGCAATAAGAGTCTCTAAATGGTCAATTATAATATATATTGAATCAATTTAGAACTCAACTCCCACATGTTCACACTCTCTTGTAAAATTCAAGGGGTACTACAAATAAAACTCCCTCATCAAATCAGACATTCTCTTCACAACCCATTCTGAGTCTCTTTCCATGAATTGCATGAAGTGAGGAAATATCGCTTGAAACTACTCCCCTACGTCCCCACCCAACACTATCAGAGCCTCACGTTCCACTACTGGTAGATCACCTCTACCCATATACTCCTATTATTGTCTCAACAACAATCGTTATAGAGGATTGTCTCTATAATTAAAAATTAACATCTTATGAAACAAAACACCACTTTATCGTGTTTATATATGAGGGAAACAAAACAACGTACAACAATAATTTTCCCTAAACCCCACCACATAGTTAAAACTGAGGCGTTATCACTACCCTTAAATATCCTACGTCAATGTCCTGGTTAACAAAGGGTAACTAATTCCCATATTCAATTTATTTATTAAACACACATTATTATATTCATTATTCATCTTAAAATTATCAAAATCATACTTGGCACATTTTCCATTCAAATTCACAAATAAGGAAAAACATTTCATGTTCAAAAACTTTCCCAAAAATCATTTTCTCATGTGTGCCTAAAATGATGCATTTCAAATAAATAATCCGTAGTGACTATAATAATGCATTCATGCTCAAATATCATGCCTTATCAGGCAATGAGTCAAATCTCAATAAAACCATGAAACAATAATCACATTACACAACAAGTGTGTCACCCAAGGTGAAATAGCATCCAATTATAACTAAAAACATCAATAACAACAATCCCACACTAGGTACTTTAGTTATTCCCCATACATGGGTTAGATAATCACATGAATTAGCTCATAAACAAGGCTCCACCCTTCCTACACTCCTGTATACCTTTACCAAATAGAAATAAGAAAAGAAAATAAATGAATGATGGGATATGATACAACTTTTTAGTGTCTCGATCTGGTTTCCACACACCATTTCCCCAAGCCGGTCAGTCAGATGACCTCAGGCATGCCTCCCCATATGCCGAAGGATTCCAACTAGTAGTGCGGGTCTAATACTAGTCATGGGGATACTATAACCTGTTTATTAGAGTAATACACCAGTGTAAATAAATAAACAATACAAAAATAAAAATATAGAATAACCTAAATAATCTATTATCAAAAAATGGTCAAAACTGGAAAAACAATATAAAAACTAAACTATAGATATTCCATGATAAAGTACATGAAAAGTGTCAAAATGAAACTCAAAAGTGAAGACACTAACAACTCCCATGTGGGTCCCAAACCATGTCTAGATACCTCATCCATGCTCTATCCAAAATTATCCATATAATATAGGGCCTTTTACCAAATCCTATCATGTAACCATGAATTATATTCAGCTACTAATCAAGAAGCATGATTATGGTGTGAGTGAAACTAAGTAGGACACCACCAACAGCATCTAAAACAATATCTCTTCAATCATTTTATATATTTTTATAAAGGAATAAATACAATTCATAAGTAAATAGTTATCATATTATCTATTATTCTTTATTTAACAACCTAAACCCTCTGGTTCCTGAGGACACCCTAACTCTCAATACCTGCTTCCTCCCATACTGGAGTTTGATCTATCCCTGAGGGATAACATATCTCAAATTTCAATTGTTATAATTCTTTATCTCAATTCACACATGAATTCCATTGTTACAATTAATTTTTATAAATTCCCATATAAATTTCACTTTTACCATTCATTATTTTAATTCACATATGAATTCTATTGTTATCATTCATAATTTCAAGCCACATATTCATTCTATTGTTACTAGTCATCAATTCAATTCACATATGAATTCCATTTTTACAATTCATCATACCAATTCACATTTGAATGTTATTATTACCATTCATAATTTCAATTCACAAATGAATGAATATATTACCATTCATCATTCCAATTCTCACATTAATTCCATTATTACCATTCATTATATCAATTCACACATGAAAAAACAACCCATTAATTAGTTCACTGATTAATTAATAACAATTACCTCATTAATTAATTAAAAAAATTGAAAATTATATAAATCTCATTAATTAATTAACAATTAATTATTAACATTTATCTCATTAATTAATTCAAAAATTAATTAATCATATTCCATAAATTATGTTAACACAACTATTTACATTGATTAATTCAAAAATTAATTATTCAATTCACAATCCTAGTGTACCATAATTCATTGAAAATGAATTATTAAATTCACAACTTCAATATAACATTAATTAATTCAACAATTAATTATCCTAATTTCATATTCACAATATCTCAATAATTAATTCGAAAAATAATTATCTCAAATAAAAAACCTCGATATCCCATCATTAATTCAATAATTAATTATTTCAAAAAAAATCTTAGTATCCCATAATTAATTCGACAACTAATTCTCTCAAATAAAATATCTCCATATCCCATAATTAATTAAAAATTAATTATCTAGTTCAACCAATTTAATATCCCAAATTTCAAAATTCCTTAATTTATTAATTTTCCCATTTAAAAAATCCAATTTAGGAAACTCAATTGCTAATCATAAAATATAAATTCTAAAATTACACCAAAATAATTGAAATCATTACATTGAGATTTTAATTATAGACCAGGTACCTCAATTCAATGATGAGAGATCATACATAGGAAATTCCTAATTTTAATTGGATCAATCAAGAATGTGGAAAAGAACTCAATCTATAAATGAAACCAAAATTCAAGATAGAAAAATTGAGACCCTATAATCCTAAATATATATCCCAAAAAAAGAGGTCTATATACAAAAAAAAGAGGACAACATCCTTCTAAAATATGAGGTAGATATGGGAGAGAAGAAAAAAACACATGAGATACGATCCACTTACCAAGAGGGGTGATGATCTTCAATACACGCATTGATTCACCATGAATAGTAGTAAGGAAGGCTTGGAATCAGACTGGTAGCCTACAAAATATTAAAAGTGAGGTTTGGTTCGAGTTAGGGATGAATAGTGGCTAAAATGGGGGTTAAGAAACTCATAAAAAACAAACTAATTAAAACCTCATGAAAGGTTTGCTAGGAAGAGGCACATGGTTTTACAAAAAATGAACCTTGACTATGTGTCTCTTCTATGAGGTTCATGATTTCTCCTTTTATATTGTACTATTTGAAAACCCATGTGTTAGTCGAACAAACCCTTTCTAACTAGGGTGGAACGATTAGCTAGGCTAAATCACATGGTTACGGAAAACCATGCACCAACTATGCACAACACTCTTTATCCAAAATTTCCTAAATTTTCACCCAACAATACCCCAAGGTAAAATAGAAACAAAAATTACTCATCACACGGAAAAAGAGTACATGTAGTCTAGCCTGAGGTATTTTTATAAAAGGTTTGGGTTTTAGAAATGAGTTTTCATTTTTAATTACCACCTTCAAGGTTTGTCATAATAATGTTATTATTATTATATAATAATTTAATTATTATATTATAACATATTCTATGTTCTATAACTAATATATAAACATCATATTAAAGAAATCTAAACTACTTTGTTATGTTTAAAAAAATTAAACTTTAGAAATTAATGTATTATCAAATGAATCATCATCATGTCGGAAAAAAATGACATATTGTACCATTTAAACTTATGGTAGTTTATCAGTACGATTTAATTTCACTTTTTTTGTTTTATTTTTTTTCAATAATAACTTTCATAGTCATACACAGGTGAACCGACAACAAAACATGCAACGAACACTCCTAGAGCAACGAAATGGAACCTTATAACTCATTGAAATAACCATAAATGAACTTAATAAAAGTATTATTAATCATATTTATTTACAATAGGTTCTGAATTATTAAATTAATGAATCTAATATTATTATCCCGGATATTATGTAAAATTACATAGTGCCTTCCTACATAAGGTAAGGGATCTCTATGAACCAACATAATTCCTTTAGGTTACACTTTCTTTATTACTCAATTCATCTCTTCTTTATTCTTATATATTTCTCATATATTATTTTTATATGTTCCAAAACATTTATGTAGATTAATTCAAATTTATTTGATTGGAAATCACATATTTTATAAAGTTCCATTCTCAATTCCTCTCAATAAGAAATCCTAATTAATGGGAACTTCTTTATTTATAACCCATTTTCGAATACATTATATAAACTATTTTAATCCACAATTATTTTTTCTAAAATAAATCATTTTATTAAAAAGGAAAAAAATATCATTTTATAAAAATAATCATGTATTTATCTTCTTTAAATACGCTTTATTCTTTTCTCTAAAACGGAAATCTAATGAAACATTTCTAAAGTTAACTATCCACTCCCTTTCTTATTTTCAATACATTTGGAAATAATTATTTGTGATATATAATTATTATTCCTTTATGAATAACCAATAATTATTTAAATCCATTCGTTCATGGATAACATTGTTATACACACTTTTTTATGCCTTATGACATGATTGTAATACCCATTTCTTAACATGGATAACCTTTATGTTCATTCCTTGTATTTAATTCAAGTGTAGAACACATATAAATGAACTTGTTATGATAGGTTCACCTAGATAGTGCTTCAATTAATTTGGTAATGTTTTAGTCTAATTAGATTTCATGTTAGGGGTTAGGGAGTAAACATAATCAATTATGGGACTATGTCCACCATGTGACACAAGCTTACCAGTTATCATTGAATCTTGTTTATGACATGTTATAAGTTTTTTTCACTTTCCTATGTTACCATGATAATTTGATTCCATGTTCTATATGTTATTATTCTATTTTTTTTACAATTCATGCCTTTTATATTATTATTTCATACCATCTAACTCATGTGTTATGCTTCATTTCAATATTTCTTCCATTACTTGGCTTTTTATCTAAATCCATTAGTATTTGTATTTCATAGGTTTTCATATGTAGTTGTAGTATCTAAAAGGAAGTTAAGTAGTCATTAAGGATATCAACAAAAATATTTTTTTTATTCTAGTTTTATGATATCTATTTATTTACCTTATCATTGAAATACATTATACTTTTCAAAACATGGTTTGTATTTCATGGATAATTATCCTTAAAATCATGTAATAATATGTGTAAAAGGATTGGGTCACTATAGGTTGTATCAGATCATGATCTAGTTGTTTTTGGGTATTAGGAATAAAAAAATTTAGGAAAAACCATAACAATAGTTATATAATCATTGGAAACCAAGATTGAAACATAGGGAATTAGATGTTTGGATATATGTTTCATTTATAAATTTATCCTTTATGTTAATAGTTTATTTTTATATTATCATTAGTTAATCATTCAATACCCATAATTATATTTTCTTTTAATGGATTTAAAAAGGATAACTCATGCAAAAAGAAATGTGATAGGTATTGTGACGATCTCCCTAATGAGATGCCAAAATTGAAGGGAACAAGAGAATAGAATTTCTTAATAGTACCGGCTCAAATGGATATGTTTTGAATAATAATTTGAATCATGTGAAATTCCCTAATTCTCCAAATAAAGATCAATTTCTGGTCAAATAATTTATGTGACAAAGGCCTCCTATCATTTGTTGATACTCTAATCCTCTCATAGTTGAACAATTGATTAAATCAATTGAGAATATATTCTATGTCCTCTAGTGTTCATTGGAATGGAAAATCAAGCTTTGTAGTCCATAATTTTTATAGGGAAGCTGATCAGTGGTGTAAATTGATGAAAAACCAAAATTATAAATAGGAAATTGATTCCATTTATTGAGAAGTGTTCAATAATATATTTTTCAATAATTTCCCCCAAACTCTCCTTCATAAGATTGAAATGGAGTTCCTTGGACTGAAGTAGAAACAAGATGAACCCATCAGGGCATATGAGAGAAATTTTACAATGAGTTCATGATATTCCTATGGATTTATTATTAACACTAAAATAAAGTTGAGTCACTTATTTATTTGATTAAATCTAATTCTCTGAAGAGATTTTGTGATTCAAGACTTTGACAGCAATGAAGATATTGTTCGTTGTGACCTTAAGGTGGAAATGGAGATTAAAGACTCTTAGTGTTCTCATGGATTTAATATAAAATGAGAAAGAAGGAGTATGATATGGGAGGATCAATAGATAAATCCAATTGAGGAAAGAAAACCCAACATCCCAAAAATATTTATCTTTTTTCAACAGGGACATATCTATTAGTAATGGAACATTTTTATTAGTAACACATTTTTCCAATATAAATTTCCATGTCACTAAACATTTGGTAAAAAATATATTGAATAATGCTATTTTTATGGATAAAATAATTTTTTTATAATTATAATAATACTAAAAGATAATATATATCTTCATTAAATTTCATAGAAACAAATTTATATCACAATTTTTTCTGTTGGTAACAATTCTACCAGCATTTAATATCTATTTATAAAATAATTTTAAATTATAAATATAAATTATTATTACTAATAAAATTTCATATTATATTTAATAATTTATTTTATTTAATATACCTATTCTAGTTATCAAACTAATACGCTTTTACATGTTAAAACATAAAAAAAGATAAATTATATTATTAAGGAAATCTCATACAAAATTAATAAATAAATGGAAGATGTTGATTAAAACCTAAAAATATTATAAAGAACTAAGAAACCCTTAATTCATCCTTTCCCCAACCTCACACACACCAACATGGAATAATGGTATGTTGGAATCCTCCAATATGCATACTGAATACAATCCTCCGACATCAAGATATTTTCTACCATGGTAGAATAATAGTTACTCTTATTATCCTAACACAAATTATCTTATATCACCTCAAAATTAGGACACTATAAGAAACAAATCATGTCAATAGTATCATCACAAATTATTAACCTCGTGTTCTTGTTATGCCACACCCTTCAACTCCAATATCTATACCACACACAACTGAAGAACATACCCTCAAATCAATGAAAAATATCAGTATAAATTAAAACTAAAATAGAAGTGAATCAAAATAAATGAAAGTAAAAAAAATGATCTACATAGAATGAGAAATTTTTACCCAAAAAACACTAATTTTTTCAAAAATAAACTAAAAAATAACCTGAAATGATCACTGAGTATCACTAGTAGTAAAACTTCTTATCATGGACCTAACATGAAACTATATACTCTACTGTATATTAAACAACCACAAAATTTATACACAAAAAAAGATAACACCCACAACTTTGTGAAAATATCTACATGAATTGAAACTAAATAGAAATAAATTAATGCATAAAAAATGATCTACATAAAATGAACATTTGTTACAATATGGACCTCTAATTTTAGAAACAAATCTACTAAAAATAACTTGAAATGAAATTGAAATCACTTGTAATAAAACTACCTTTAATGGACCTGACATGGATCTATATTCTCTACCTTATGTGAACTAGTCACATAATCCACACTTACCAATGTTGATAACCAAAAATCAGTGAGATTTATCTTCATGATTTGAAAAAATAGAAATAAATTAAAGTATAAAAAATATCTACAATGAATGAACATTGTTTACCCAACTAGCCTTTAGTTTTATATAAAATAAACTAAAAAGGAACCGTAAAAGCTCAATGACTATCATTAGTAATGAAACCTAATAAAATTATCTCATGATATTTCTATTGTGAATAATGTAATCGGAAATAGGAGTCTATCATTTTTTGTCGGATATAGGGTAAGCAGTAAAAATGTAATGGTATTTCTGGTGCTAAGTTTGATGCTATTGAATCTACTAGTCAATAAATTCTATTTCGAGGGTTACAAGAGCTCTAGAATGTTTTTTTTGGAAGTGTTGGGAACAATTTCAAAAATGGGAAATCTGGTGCTGGATTAAGTTCAAAATAAATTGTAAATTCTGGAATTACTAAGGTTGTGAGAGTGGATATATAATAATAAGAGTTTTGGATCTATAAATAAAATCTCCACATTTACACAAATAGAATAATAAGGTCAGTTATTATATGGTGCTCATAGGTTCACACTAACAAAAAAAATTATGAGGGGATCCTTGTATTCTTCCACTTGAACTGAAGTTCATTAGAATTTTGGAATTTGTAGAGAATAAAACCATCTTGGTAACCAATGTGGTCTCTTACAACTGCAAGTCAGGAATCTCAAACCATCTTAGGACCTCAATGAACTATTGATTTAAAACAACCCTTTTATTTTTAACAAGGATTGGGTTAATGGGACTTGGTATGCAAAATCCTGGTCATCGCCCCCAGGGTAGGTTGTGCTTGCTTGACACATATCTGATCTGAATTTTCTTTCTAGCATGTAAGGGGGAAGTGGCTAGGTTTGTTATATAGGTAATGTTATGTATGGATCACTCCTAAGGAGGAGTGGTCATATGATGCAGGATATACTGGTTAACCCTTTACATGATCAGGGTAATAGTCCTCAGGTGGTACATGGGAAGGATCTCCTCACTAGATAGAAGCGAGTAACTCTGTTTTCAAGAGAATTTTAATTTTCAGAAAGTTGATGTGGATTTTTGTGATATTCTTCAATAGGAATTGTTTTATTCTTCTAAAATATAGGAGGATATTAATTTTTGAATATACTTTATCAGGATTAAATGTAAGTTCTATGATATCAAGGATGAAAATCAACCACCTAAGATGACATATTACAAGAGGATCCTTGAAAATGGGAAGAATATTGGTAGGGATTTAACTTCTCAACCAAAGTGGAGGTCACCAAAAGGTTACAATTTCTTGACAAGATATATATTTACTGGATCAAAGAATCTTTATCCTAAGAAAGAAACTAATCTTGATTATTAATATTATTTTTAGGATTGGATATCTATTTCCGCTTCTTCCCCTATGAAACCATTACTTTTTTTCCATAAATAGAACCATGATAAAATTTTCCTACTCACACTTTGGATTGTTTATGATTATTTTACATGTTATATGAAATTCGTGATAGTGTCCATATAGTGAGAGGAGGTGGGGATGAAAAAAACAAAAAATGTATACCCTAGAAAAAACATACAATAATAACATCCTTATACACATTAGAGGAATATTTTATTAATATCAAAAAAACTAATAGAAATAATTTAATTTCAAGAGAAGAAAAATAAAAAATTAAAACAAGGTTATTTTCCATATTAAGGTGGTAAATTACACATTTTACACTTCAATATATGGATTAAATAAAATTGTCCACACTTTTTATTCTTTTATATAAGTGGTGAAATAATTGAGGTTTGAATGAGATAAATGGGTTTCCATAGTAAATTTTTTTCTCCCCACTATTCGATATAATTACCAACTACATATAATTTTCAAAGACTACTTCTTTACAACCATTATAATCTGGAATCAATTGAAATAAAAAGCCCAATAATCACATAAATGTAAGGATTAAATTCTATTATTGGGGTATGAAATCAATTTTGATACCCATATATTTCAAATACTTATAATAAATTATATTTCAACATACCACAGATCTGCCGGCAACCTATCCAGGAAGAACAATACTAAAAGAAGGCCCATATGGATTGATAAATGATGCAACTGAACCAATCCTTAGCTTCCTAAAACAAAAATTAACCAGAAAAAATTATTATGACTGGCCAACGATAGGAACAAACATCCCATATTCTTATATAGTTAGTCAAAAGGAAAAAAATATAATTAAAATCTCATTTATAAAAATGAAATAATCTAGGAATATTTGAATCTTCAACCCTAACTCACCACTGGCATAGGAATTAATCACTAAACCAAATAACCTCCTTGAAACATTTTATTTAAAGACAGATAAAAATTTGAAAACTGAACACCTCCCAGAAACAAAATGCCTAAGGGTGAAACAAGACAACTATCCTTCATCAAATCTACTAAATATTAAATCCCCAAAACACTATTGTCCTTGTTTTCCCATCATGGAAGGAACAATGAAGATTAAAGACATTTGAACACATCATACCAACATTAAAGGTGATAAAGAATAAATCCATGGGATTGCTTCTAAGATGAACAATCATTTCCTAATACTGGTCAATAAGAAAAATCCTTGGGAAACCCCTGAGATCAAAGATTCCCCTAACCCTGAAACACGACATAACAAGTCATGATTAATAGATGATAGAGGATGGAGATGGACATAGAAATCCAACAATGATCTATAATTCAGAGATAGTATGACTAAAAGATCAAACACCATCATCTACTAGTAACACGAAGAAGAACACACGCATATAAAATTCTCACATACATAGAGAGGAAAGAGGCTCAATTTATATAAAAATATAATATAACATAAAATATTATAAAAATTTATAAAAAATATAGCACATAAAAAATTTAAATAACAACTAATATAAAAATTATAACTATATTAAAAAATTCAATATTATAAAATTATATACAATTCATATGTATAATAAAATATAATCAATAATTACATATAACATAAATATAATATTTCAAAAAACTATTTTAAATTTTTTCAAACTAGTGAAAATTACCTACATTAATTTTAATCAAAATTGTAAGTGTTGACTTATTCAAATTCTAATCACAAGAAATTAAAGTCATTTATCAATAATTAAATTTATATATATATATAAAAAAACATTATCAAATTATTAATATTATAATTCAACATATAAACACCAATTTGTATTTAAAAACAATATAGTGATACTAAATAGTTAAAAAATATATATTTATATTAAATAATTTCTAAAATTTTTTGTTTTATTGGATGATTTATTAGAACATATATTTCTTGTGGTAAATTATTTTTCATTAATAATAAATTATAATAACATATTAATCTATTACTGAAGTATTAGTTGGTATTGATAAGATAAAGAGACACATTTAATTGTTGATAAAGGATTTGTTGGTATTAATTAATTAATATTAATAGATATATATGTTTGTAAAAATATTTGTCAGTACTTATAATCAATATAAAAAACATAATATCTATTGGAATTACTCGTTTTTACTAGAAGATATATTATCTAGCATAAAATTTTTGTTGGTATAAGTCACTTTTTTTAGTATGTACGAAAAGTGTGGGAAGAACATCCCAAGAACTGTTTAAAGGTAAAAATTAGATTCTTAAAATGTAGAAGAGAGTGTAATTAGGCTATCCATTTTCAAATGGATATGAAGAAAGTCACTAACATAGAATAATAAAGGAAATTCCAGATCAACACTCATACTATAATACAGTGTTTCAATTACAATAAATATGGACATTATGTTATCCAATTCCATATGCCAAGGGTTGTCATAGACAATCAATGATAACAACCTACAAGGCAAGATAGAGGGAATATGTTATCACTACAATGTAGGTGGAGAACAATAATTATGTGGTGACAGGTATGCTAGTAATTAATTCAATAATATAAAAATTAATATTTGATACTAGTTCTATGCATTCTTTTAAATCATAAAAGATTAGAAGAACTATTCAAAGACCACCTCAAAATATGGAAGTTGTGTTATCTATGAGAATAGTGATTTGGGAAATTATTCCATCTAATGTATATAAATCCTCCCTGGTCAATGTTTCTGGACTAAATCTCCCATAAAATCACATCTTACTTACTTTGGAGGAGTTTGATGTTATATTGGTCATGGATTGGATATATTTATTTAAATCAAACATCAACAATTTTGAGAGAGAGATCACTCTACACATCTTGAGAAATCCTCCAATTTTTAACTATTTTAATGAGGAGGATGAAGATACTTTCGAATCATCAACTCAAGTGTGGATATTATTGGTTTATGATAAATCATATCTAGCTCAAATTATTTAGACGAAGGAGGGGATCATGCTTGAAGACATGTTCATTTTGAGTCAATATACTGATGTGTTACCTAGAGAATTTTTTGGTCTTCCTCTTAACTAATAGGATGAGTTATCAATTGAACTTAAACATATATCTCTACATATATCCATGATTCCATATAGGATAACCACTATTGAGTTGGAATAACTGAAGAACCAATTATAAGAGAATCTAGAAAAATGTTTCATATTCCTGAGTGATTCACCAAGGGGTGCTCTAGTAATATTTGTTTAGAATAAGTATGAATAAATGAACTTATTAATTTATTATAATGTGATAAAAAATTACAATAAAGAAGAAGTATCCCCTTCCATGGATATATGTCTTGTTCTAACAACTATGTGGAGACAAGCATTTCTCTAAAGTGGACTTTTAGTCAGGATATCACCATGAAAAGGTAAAGAAAGAAGATATTCTCAAGATTTCCATTGAAATGAGGTATGAAAACTATGAGTTCATAGTGATTCCCTTTACTAATGATCCTGAAATATTCATGTACTTAATGAATATATTAATTAGATATTACCAAGACAAATTTGTGGAATTCTTGATAGATTATATTATGATATACTCTAAGATAAAGGAGGAGCATGTAGAGATTTTATATTTTGGGCTAAAGACTTTTTTAATGGAGAAACGATATGAAAATTGTACTAAATGTGAGTTTTATATGGAATAAGTATCATTCTTGGTGAATGTTGTCACCAGCAAAGGGATAACTATGGACCCTTTTAAGAGAAATGAAATTCAAGAGTGTCCCAGAACAACATCAATAATAGATATCTGTATTTTACATTGAATATCTAGGTATTAACAATTATTTGTGAGGAAATTATCATGATTATAAAAACTAATAACCAACATGACTCAGAAGGGAGTAAATTTTTTCTAGATCAGTGAATGTGAAGAATACGTCAAAGAGTTGAAAAAGAGGATTATCACTACACCAGTACTTACACTACAAACAATTGGAGAACACTTAATTCTCTATAGTGATGCATAAAATAATGTATTAGAATGTGTTCATATGAAAAATGATAAACTAATATCTTATTCCTCAAGGAAGCTGAAATTTCATGTTCCAAACTATCCAATACATGATCTGAAGTGGGAAATTTTGATATTTTCATTGAAAATATGGTGGTATTATCTCTTTGGGGAGAAGTGTGAGATATATACTAATAACTACAGCATCAAATATATATTAATATAGAAGTATATTGATATTTTATAGTGACGATGGTAGAGCTCATCATGGATTATGAGTTCTCAATTCTCAATCCACTAACATCATGGTAAAGCAAATAAGGTAGAAGATGCTCTAAGTATAAATGCCCCAAAAACATTATGAATTATGAGAATTTAGAAGTATCCAATATTATTAGACATAAAATTTATGTACATGGTAATAATAATTTAAAATACCTCATCATTCATTTCTCAAAGGATTTCCCAACCATCACTTATGGAGAAGATAAAGGATTCTCAAAGAAATGATATGGAAATTTAGAAGAAGGTTTAGTATATCAGAATTGGAAATCCACAGAGTTGAAAGTTAATGAAGAAGGAGTCATATCATTTTGGTATCTAATATGTGTTCCTTAAAATCCTAAGGTATATATGGATATTTTAAATTATTCACATATCTCGACCTTCTCTATCCACCTAGGGTGGAAAAATATGAATCAAGATCTCCAATAACATTATTTATGGGACAATATGAAGAATGTGATTACTGCATATACATAAAAGTTCCCACTATGTTAGAAAGTTATGGTTGAACATTATAAGTCTAAGGGGATGATGGAACCATTACTTATACATTCATGGAAATGGGTAAACATCACTTTGAAATCTTTCACTAGACTTATGAAGATATCCAGTGAAAATAATTCTGTATGGGTTTTCATGGATGGTATTATAAATATGGAAAACATTATTTAAATTTGAGAGGACATCACACTAAATAAACTTGAACACATATACATTACAAAAGTGGTGAGACTACATAGACTACCATTGTTGATTTTATTCGATCGAGATCTGATATTTACCTCCATGTTCTGGAAAAGTCTCTAACATGATCTAAACACTAAATTAGACTTAATTAGGGATTATCCCCCACAAAATAATGGCTAATTGGAGTGGACCATTTATACATTGTAATACATATTGATATAATTCTCAATGGACTCCAAAAGAGGATGGTATCGACATCTTCTACTGGTCGATTTCTCTTACAATAATAGTTTCCACTAAAGCCTTCAAATAACACCATGTGAAGCCCTTTATGGGAAGATATGTAGAATGAATACATATTGGGATGATGTCAGTGAATTTATTCCTTTAGGACCATAAATGGTTGAGGAAATAGTAGAAAAATTTATACCATTCAACAACACATTAGGGCTACCAAAGTTGATAGAAGATTTATGAAAAAAATTGATGATGAAACATAGAGTTTTAGGTTGGAGATGTGGTATTCCTATGTTTTTTTAAGGTTGTGGCCGAAGCCTCAATTTATTATTTTAAAGCAAAGACCTCTTTAGATTGGGTAGAGGTTGACCCATTACATAGCCCGAAGTCCCAAGGCCAAGTGTCCTGAATACAAGGCTTGAAAGCCCATATTTTGGCCCAAAGGACCCCTCGGTGAACAGTACTGCTACTGTATCCACGCTGCTACAGTACCTGCTACAGTTTCTGTCGCCGCTACAGTGCCTGCTACAGTACCACCACCCCTACAGTGTCGTCGCTGCTACAGTTCCATGGCTGCTACATTACTGCTACATTGCCCCTGCTACAGTACTGCTACAGTGCCCTGCTACAGTAACCCGGAAATTCACCCCTGCCCGGATTTGATCTTGGGTCTTTTTGGAGATGTGGTATTCCTATGTATATTTACATGTAAAAGAGTTATAATTTTTTGGAATAAGGGAAATCTAATTCAAAAGTACAATTTCCCCTTTAAGACTCTTGATTTCATTAATGTTGTGTCTTGGTGACTAAAAATTCCACCAGCCATTTCTAAATTATATAATGTATTAAACGTATCCCTATTAATAAAGTACACACAATATCCTTCACATGTAGTGAATTCAAAGGTGGTACAACTGGAAAATGTTTTCTCCTATGAATATCATTTGGTGAATATCTTGTAATTTATAGATAAAGTTATTCACAACAAGACCACTCAAATATTTAAAGTACTATAGAGAAACCACAAATATAAAGAGGTGACATGGTAACCAGAGGAAGTGATGAGAGAGAAGTACGCTCAAATGTTTCCATCATAGTATGTAAAATGAAATTTCAAGGGTGAAATTTCACAATGGAGGAGAATTTAACACCACAATATTTTTATGAAACAATTATCTTTAAATAATTGTATTTCATTGATAGCTTATGTTGCATACAACACGGAGTTTAAATGAACCGTGATATACTATAAAATATTGACAGGAAAATTATAACCTATCCAATGAATTTTTGGTTATAAATAGGAATATACATTCTATGAAATATATTTATTAATTATTAATAAATAAACACATAATTTTTAGTAATGTCATTTTATTATTCAAATATAAGTTTCAACCAATAAGGGACTTTTATTATTTTCTATGGAAAAAAAGTATATTTAATTTTGGAAGCTTTTTGAATATTTATTTGATTAAATGAACTTCATTTTTGAAATAATAATATAAAAAATAGTCTATTGTAAAATTCTAGCAATTTTCTAAGTTGTTTAGATTTTTAATGAATAGAGAAATATACTAATTTACATTGAAAAAATTATTTTTATTTTAAAGAGTTTATAATGTCAATTTCTATATTGGATAAGTTTTAATCATAAATCAGTTACATTTAATTATAAATAATCTAATTTGGTTCATTTAGATGAATTTTTTACATGAATTTGGAATGAAAACATTTTATAGTTTGAAAGGGCATTTTTCGAGAAAAAAATATTTTCTATTACGTTTTGTTAGTTTAAATTTAAATTAAATTATGAAAAAAAAAATTATCTAAATTTTTAAAAATTTATTCCATATTTTTAATTATTAGGTCCAAATTTATTAAATAGATGTGTTTTATTTTTTTCAATGTGAATAATAACCTTAGTAAATTTTGTTACCACAGTTAATGGTAAATCAGGTAATTAAGGGTAAAAATAAAATGGTAAGGGCTATAAAATGACGCTAAAACTTATAAAAAAATTTATTATTAATTTTAGACTAAAATAATTGCTAGGTATAATTTAAGATCTTTTGGTTCCACTTATTTGACATTAATTCCCTTATAGTATTTTATTTAAAAGAAATTCAAACTTATCACACTATTATTTTTAATAAGTATAAAATTTTTAAATATGGTTTTACAGAAGATATGTTTGACCATATGTATTAATTGTAAATATAAAATATCCATCTTATTCATATATAAATGTTTATTTAATTTTAGGGAAAAAAATAAATACCTTAAATTCTTACACAATGATGAAACTATAATTATTAAATAGATGGAAAATCATATAAATGGTATTTAAAATATTAAAATAAATTTAATTTTAGGCACTTAATCTGATAAATGAATTCTACATAATACCATGACATGTATAGGATATAATAAATTAGTATTTTTAATATTACTATTATTTATGTTTTTTAATGTCACAATAATGAATAGTTTCTACTTTGAAAACAATGATATTTCATGAATATAATATTTTATTGAATTATTTAAATATTATAAAGATATAAAATAAGTAAAAATTGTATAATATATGGTCTAAAATTTAGTCCCATGCATATTTATAGGCTATTAGGAATCTTTTGGATCTCAAATAGTCTTATTATATTATAATATTTTAAGAAATTCTTAAAGTCCCCCTCACATCATTTATAAAAATAAAACCCTTATTTCACTTTATTTCAGCACCATTATCCTTAAATCTACACTATCTCCTATATAATTGTATTATCCACTTCCCTAAATTAATTCTATAGGTTCTAGTCTCACAAAAATAACAATTTGAAGTTTCTTAAGGGATCCTTCAAAGAGAAGATATTCAATAGGTAATTTTCTTAAACCACCTATCTTAATTTATTTTATTATTCTACCTTCTCCTTATCTTATTCATCCATAAATTCAAAATAAATAAAGTAAAATTTATTTTCTAGAATTTTATATATCTAATTTAATATCATTGATCCATCCATTCACTAATATGCTCATATTATATGAATGGAAACCATTATTCAAATTATGGTGATTAATTGTTTCCATTGATAATGAGCCTTTGTTTTTAATTAACACGTTATATTATATTAATAAAATTATTATTGTGGTTAAATAATATTTTAATAAGTATCTCTATAACTTATTCCATGTTATGTAACTAATATATAAACATCATATTAAAGAAAACTAAACTAGTGTGTGATGGTCGAAAAAACCTCTAAAATAAACTATACTTTATCATTAATGTATTATCAAATGAATCATCATCATGTCAGAAAAAAATGATATATAGAACTATTTAAACTTATTTAAGTTATTTAATACCATTTCATTTTTATTCTTTAGTTTTATTTTCATTCAACAAGAACTTCCATAATTATGCATAAGGGACCTGACCATAAAACTATGAGATGAACACTCCCAAAACGATGAAGTTGAAACAAATAACTCATCGAAATAGCCATAAATGAACTATATTAAATTAAAATAAATAATATAAAACTATAACAGGTTCTAGATTTATAAATTATTTAATATAATTTTCATACCCATTATATTATGTATAAGTGCATAACGCATTCATATTAAAGGTAATGGATCTATCTAACCATTAATATTTCTTTTGGGTTATGATTTCTTTCTATTTTCCTTGATTTATCACTTAATAATTACAATATATTTATCCTATATTATTTTTATATTTACCGCACAAATATTTTAGCTCAATTAATTTTTATTTTATTGGAAATTACATGTTTTATAAAGTTCCCTTCTCAGTTCCTCTTGATATGAAAACCTAATTAAAAGGAACATTTCCATTTCATACTCATTTTGATGTAAATTCAATAAAATATTTTAATAATACAATATTTTTTATAAAATCACACAATTTATTCTGAATTGTTTTTTTTTTGTTCATTTCAATTTTTATGGAAATTATTATTCTTTTATCCTCCTTAAATAATCTTTATTATTTTCACCAAAATCACACTTAAGTAACACATTTCTAAAGTTACCTAGACACTCTCTTGATTATTTTCAATTCATTTTGACATAATTATTCATGATATATTATTATTATTCATTTCTTAATGAATAATATTGATTTAAATCACTTCTATAATAGATATCATTATTATACCCCCTTCGTTATTCCTCATGACAAGATTGTGATACCCATTTCCTTCTATGGGTAACCCTTATGCTTATTCATTATGTTTGATTCTTTATATGGAACACATATGCATGAACATGTTAGGATGGGTGTTCCTACATAGCACTCAAATTTATTAGGTAATTTTTTGTCTCATGAGATGTCATGTATGTGATTAGGGAGTGAACCTAATCCATTATGGGACTCTATCCACCATGTGAAACAATATTGGATGTTTTCCTTGACTCAGGCCCATGGCATGGTATATGGTGATTCCACATTACTTAGTTTAAATGATTATATAATTCAACGGCCTATATGATATGCTTCTATATTTTTATTCATAAACAATGCCTTTTATATTATCATGTTATACCTTCTAACTCATGTGTTATGCGTCATTCCAATGTTTATACCTTTATTAGGATTTTTAGATCACCCCTTTTGTCTATGTATTCCCCAGGTTATCCTATGAAGTTATAGGATCTTAAGCGGAGTTAGGATATCATTAATGAGATTAATAAAAATATTTTTTATTATTCTTTCATGATTCCTATTTATGTTCCTATTCTTTCAAAGACATTAGAATTTTTGATCCCTGGTTTGTATTTCATGGATAATTGTGCTTAAAATCTCATAAAAATGTGTTTAAAAGGCTTGTCTAACTATACACAATATAAAGAATCAATCAATGTAGTATTCTTGAGAGAATAGATACATATATGATTTCTATATTTCATTGTAAAAAACATAGCCTAAAAAACATTCTTGCATCATTGAATATCATTTAAAGATCCCTTCTTCAAATACATGGGAAATAAAAACATTATAAAGGGTGAGATAATATGATTAGTAAGGAAAAGTGTACATTGGAAGCTATCATGACTAGATAATGCATGAAAATTATGGATGAGTGGATAATTAATAAATATTTAATTTAATCAATAAATTGAGAATCAAAATAGTTCCATATAAAATATCAACATAACAATCACATGGATGAAAATAACCAAAATATTGATGAAGGAAATTTATTATGTTGAATTAAATGTTTTTATTTTCTTGGCTTTATTCCAATAAAT
Source organism: Viscum album (assembly GCA_963277665.1). NCBI lineage: Eukaryota > Viridiplantae > Streptophyta > Magnoliopsida > Santalales > Viscaceae > Viscum > Viscum album. The sequence continues at coordinate 1,940,103,498 of OY728131.1, forward strand.
CAGTAACAATATATTTAGGGACTTATGATAAGACATTTCAAATAATGGCTAGGCATACACCAAATAGCCTACTAAATTGGCCAACTATTTGTCTCATGAGACCCATCATGCATCAAGGGTTTATTGACAACTGAGCCCCACCTGTCACTTTATGTTTCTAATTTATTCCTCATATATTGAATAAATAATATAATACATATTCACAATGCCTTATAATTCAATAAATATATTTATATTGAATTAAAAATATGGGGCATCAATATTTCCCCAATAAATAAAATAACTTTTTAAATATGATTACATCAATTAAAAATGATTATTGAAATGGTATATGGTTTTTGAAAATATCAAAGTATTTGAAATTTTATTGAATATATCTATGATATTGAAAATATGGTCATGAAGGAGAAAAATAATTTCCAATGAAAAAGGTATTTTGATAGAGAACATGGTCACAATAAAGTAAATGATCTCAAAATAAGGTACAATACAAAAATTTGAAAATGATTAAAAAAGACCATCATTTCTACAAAAATGAAGGTCTTTTTGAGTCAATAAGGATTTCCTTATCACTTTTCCATTTCTTCTTTTTTTGAAAATCACAAACACCTTATACTTAAGAAAATATATGTTTTTCTTCCATAACAAAATTTATCCTAACCTAGAGTTTCATATGAATAGCAATATTTTTTCTTAATTGTAAAAACCGGATTGTTAACCAAAATCCCGAAATCATATAATGATAAGTTTTGGAGTATTCAGTTTTAAGGATCCGAATTCTGGATTTAGAACTCTTAAGAAGTTCGATTCCGAACTCTTAAATAGTTCGACTCTGAACTCTTAAATAGTTTGACTCCGAACTCTTAAGTAGTTCGACACCAAACTTTTAAGTAGTTCGACTCTGAACTATTAAGAAATTAGACTCTGAACTATTAAGAATCTAGACTCCAAACTATTTACTTGTTTGAATCTGAACTCAGCAAGTCCAGATTCCAATATCCGGTAAAACTAGACTCTGAATCCCTATGAAATAGATTTCCAACTTTTCTTAACATAGACTCCGAATTTAATTTTTTATTAGACTCCGAACTTTTTAGTTTGTTTACACTCTGAAATATTGATAAGCTTTTTCTTACATATTCTTCATTTCAAAATGATGTCTTTCTTTCTGTTATACATGGTTTGTTATAAAATGATGTCATCTATTCTGCTTCAAATTAACTGTTGGCTAAGTTACACGTGTACAGGTTCCTCCAAATTTCATGGAAAATATGACCGTTGGAGGAGGGATCCGAATGTTGGAAATTTTCCTATAAATAGGAGCTCATTTGAAATATCTCATAACATACGTGTGATATATGAAAAAAGTTAATCGATCTAGAGACCACACACTGCTAGGTTGATTTCTAGAGAGAGAATCTTTTTCATGCCTTGTGCGTACTGAACTGCTCGTTCAGATTACTTTGTGCGACTTCGAATGTTGGTGATTACAATAGAGGACTTCCGGGGATAGGAAAAAAAAGTTTCCTACTACCTTGAAGTTCGAGGGCTTCCTTGCTAAGGAAGACATAGGTTCCAACTACCTTGAAGTTGAGGGCTTGTGGGGATAGCAAGACAGAGATTCTGATCTTCATATCGATGGCTTACCCTGGTGTGGGTAAGACATACTTGCTTGAAAGTATAAATCAAGGGACCTTTATCCAAGGTTGTTGGATACCCTTCTCTTTGGCTTAAAGGAATTATATCTTGTTACTAGTAGTTTTTCTACTTGTTTTTCCACTACACTTTTGTATTGTAAGGAAAGTATAATCTTCTTATATATCCTTATACTTGTACTCTAATTAGTTTAGATTCTATACTCTTTAAGGTAGAATCTCATATTGTATTCCTTAGTTCCAATTATACAATTTTTGTTAGAGGTGTTGTGAATCTGCTCAGTTTAACCCTGTTAAAATTAGATGTTTCTAAAGTGCTCGAATCAGTGTGATCACTGAGAGGGGGAGGGGGTGAATCAGTGATCCCTTAAAACTTTTTACTAATTGATTCTTTATCAATTAAACCTCTATGGCTGGTTAAAGCCTCGATCCACTCTTCTTGTATCTCTCAACCTTTCCCCAATGATGCAGTAACGAAAAGGCACCGGACACAAGGATTTACAAGGTTCGGCTCCAAAGGCCTACGTCCTTGCCATGTTGGTTATACGCCCCAACATGGTTTCTCCCATTATAAGTGAGGTGGGTGGAAAACTTGTATATAATTGAAACATTATTATATTATTATGTATTACGCAAGTCATGTGACTCAAAATTGTAATAGTTTCAAATATGATATAGTTAAGATTAAAATAAATCCAACCAATGATATTTATTCAAGTGTTTTTAGTTACCTTGAAGCATTATCCCTTTGTTTTATCCATTTTTACTCATTTTACTCATAACCTATGTGATAAATATTTACATTAGTTGTTATTTATTGTGGATAAAAAAATTTAACCTTATTACATAATATAAATTATTATTATTACAAATTATGAATCCATTTTACAAAGTCTAATTTTTTTGATGTGTTAAAGATAACTTTTAATAAGAATTTACAAAACGCGGTGAATTGTTTTTTGAAAAATGCATGTTTTAAGCATAAAAATGATTTTATAGAAAAATAATGTTTAATATTGATTATCATGAAATTAATTTGATTATGTAAACTAAAAGTATGATTAATTTTATTTAAATAAAAAATAAAAAACTAAAGGGACCTTTTGAATAATTTATTAAAATATAAGAACCAAAACTAATTTATTATTTTAATCTAAAAATTATATTTATTTATAAAATGTTAAATATTGATTTATAAGATCAAAATTATATTTTAAAATGTATTATATTACTTATAAAATATATATTTGATCTAGAAATGTTTTTTATATATTTTTAAGTCATTGTTATACCATTATAATTTTATAAAAGTAACATTATTTGTAAACCTATTAAATTTGATATGTCGTATTATTTATGATATGTGTGTGAATTACATTGATGAATGAGGATGTGTAAGAGATACATGGATTTCAAGGTATGTGAATATTTTTAATAATAAAATTGAGTCTAAGAAACCTAACTTAATTAGTCCTTATTTTAATTTTATTTTATGTATGGTCCATTTGTAATCATATATGGGCCACTGCCCGTTGCAATTTCTGGATGGCACACATGTTCCCATCCTTTGATTAAGTCATTATATTCAGGGAATCAGAATCCATGACTTGATAAAAACTATGTTTATTCATTTTCATTATCAACTGATCATTATATTCATCTAAGAATAATGGAGTTCTCTTCTTTCATTCCTACAATGCTAGGTATTCATACAAGAATTGGTCTCCTGGTATCATTCTATTCTCATGTTCCTCCAATTCCAAGTCTTTATAAAACAACTGGTCGACCATCATCATTCTATTATTTCATTACTTTATATCTAGGTATTCATATAATAATAGGTCATCCAGCATCGTTCTCTTCTTCCATTCGACCATATCCAGTTCTTCGATCAAGAATAGGTTAGTTAGCGTCATTCTCTTCTTCCTTTCATCCATCGGCTGATTAATGATTTTTTTGGGCCAGTGGGAAGGGGATCAGAGAGATGGGTTCTTGTACTGGGGATGAGGAATTGTGATTTAAAATTGTTGATTAAGTGTTGTTTTCAAAAACACTCTATTTTATTATAGGTAGATTGTTGAGAACAATACTCTATGTTTATATGATGATTTTTATGTTCATAAATACCCTTATTTGTTATTCTAATGATTTTTCTTTGAGTATATTCCTAGAAATTAATATTATTTATTTCTCTATTTTGGAATAATATATAAGTGTTTAATCCTCATGTAATATTTGGAAAAGTGTTTGAAAATTGTTTTAACATATTAGCGTGTTCTGGAAATACTATTCATGCTCTATGTGTTCAGAAATGACTTTAGCATGTTCAGTACCATACCTTATGTTTAGAAGGAACCTTACGTTTGGAATATCACAAAAGTATAGAAGAAGAACCTTACATTTGGAAGGAACCATACTTTTGGAATATCATACAATTATGGAAGAAGATCCTTAAGTTTATAAGGAACCATATGTTTAGAATATCGGAAAAATATTGGAGAAGAAACCTAAGTGAGTATGGAATGTCATGTTTTTTCTCAAAAAGTATGGTTCATCGACCTTACTTTTGTAAACAACCTTATGTTGGATCATGTACCTTAAATTTTGAAGTTAGAAAAACTATGTTATATATACCGTATGTTTGAAAGTTGAATAGGAAAGTATGTATGATCAACCCTACGTTTGAGATCATCCTTATGTTGGATGAATAGATCATCAAATCATACTTTCCTAATCAACCTTACATTGTGAACCTTAAATTCAGAGAAATAATGCTATGCTGTTCAATTGTACGTTTGGCGTCAAAGATTCAAACACGACTTTATTGAGTAATGGTCATTATGCAGAGTATCAGGCTAATATCAAACCAGATTGAAAACCAGATTTTAAAGCACGTCTTTTGACTGATTCAAATCCGTTTATTTTTTATTCAAAGGATCGATTTAAGAAGAGATTTTCATGACAAATTTTTAGAGGAGTTATAACTTCTATTTTATTCAAATTTTTGAATATCATGATTATAATGGTTACTTTTGTGGATCTAAATTTGAAAATAAAATGATTGTATTTATTATATATATCTGTGTTATTTTGAATTACAGAGTTTGTGATGGATCATTATAAAAAATTTAGAAGAACTATTCCTTGATTTTTTTCACTATAGTTTTATAGAGATATAAGAGTCACACATATTTACTACTACCATGATCTATGCAACATTATTTTCTTAGGAAGAAGAAACACATTGAAGATTCATCATTTCTATATTTAAAAACTATTTTAAATCCATTGTGGTTAGAGTTTCTGTATTTATTTATATATCTATTTTGACTAGATTATATCATAACTAATTCTACATGAAGATCACTCTTTCTGAATATGATGATCTATTGACTGTCAGTTGCGTGATGTTGCAAATGTGAAGGACAGTTGGAGAGTATTTCAAGAAAAATAATCTTTTTATTTTGAGTAACCTGATTCTCGTACTAAGTTGTGTATTTGGTTCTATGTATAAACCAGAAGGATCTGTTTTTATCCTTAAATTGTAAAGGTGTCAACTTCTTTCACTCAGTTGTGGGCGGTATGTTGATAAAAGGACTAGATAGTGAAAATCACTATGCTCGTGGAGTAGAGCATTTGTGGAGTGGACTAGGGGCCTTCTATTCCCCGAACCACTATACATCCTTGAGTTCTTTAACTATTAATTTTCTCCTACATAAACAATCTGATGAATATAAAAGGATAGACTCGGTCATCATCATGATTCGTGAGGAATTTTTAAAAGGAACAATTCACCCCCCCCCCACTCTTGTCTATATTTGGTATGACCCGATACAAAAATTGGTATCAGAGGTGGTTCTTTTGGTAAAGATATAACAAGATGAAAGATATTGGATTATACAAAGCACAATGGATGATACACAAGAGGGTATTTCAATGATTCAAGCCCCCAACATCAATGGTGAAAATTATGGATGCTGGAAATCAAGGATGATCATTTATTAAAAGATCCTTGGATATAAATTCTACTAAAAAATTCTAACTCCCTATGTGATTCCAAAGAAACCTGAAACATGGAGTGATGATAAAGAAGCAGAGTACGACACAAACTCGAAAGCTATGAATTATATCATCTTTGGTATTGGAACATATGAATTCAACAAAGTATCTCAGTGCCTAATAACTTATGAAATGTGGAAGACAATTGCAGTTTCCTATGGACGAACTAACAATATCAAAAAAAATGAGGTATGCCACTTCTAAATTGAAATTTGACATATTCAAAATGTGTAAAGGAGAAATAATCACCTAGATGAACGGAATACTTACAAAAATTTTTAATAATATCACTGTCTTGGTTCATCCTATCAAACAAGTAGATTAGGCCCTGAAAGTTCTATGAGTATGACCACCTAAGTGGAATAAATTTTTGGTTGTTATTAGGAAATACTCACCAGTCAAATATCTTACAATGGGTGAGTTAATTGGAAATATTATGATTTTTATTGATAATATGGAAGATGTAAAAAATGATCATAAAGTTTTAATCAAAAAGGAAAATAATGCTTTGAAGGTAACATCTCAAAAGAAAAGAAGAAAAATGAAGAATGAAATCATAGTGAAATCAAAGAATTATAATTCATCTAATTCAGATATGGAACTGGGTCAACTAGATAGAAAGTTTAGTAAATTATAAATAAAGAAGAAAGGATTCAAAAAATCCTTCAAAAATGATGAAAAAGAACCAAGGGAAGTTAGATGCTATGAATTCAAAAAGATGGGTCACATTAGACCAGACTGTCCTCGGTAAAAAGGAGAAAAGAAGAAGAAATTTTTCAAAAACAATGATTATGAGTAGAAATACAAAAGAGAAATTAAATCCACTTGGAGTGTTTTTGAAGACTCCAATAGCTTGTCAATGTCTGACTCAAAAAAGGAAGAATCAAATCTAAAAGAAAATATGTGCTTTATAGTAGAAGCTAATGTGGTACAATCCTATTACTCATCTAATTAAGATACTAGTTCTAGCTATTCAGATGATATATTGCAGCCTGCTGTAATATGCTAAAATAGAAATATGATTCCTTATTTAAGAAACATAAATCACTGAAAAATATTCATACTTCTATTTTAGGAGAAAGAGACACTCTTCTAAAATAACATCAAGATTTAATTATAAAATATAAATAATCAAACAAAAACTATACATACAATGAAACTAAAATAAAAACACTGCAAACAGAAGTAGAAATATAAAAAAGTATAGATCTTATTTTTACAAAAGGAGAAAATAAACTAAATGAAATTCTTAGAAATAATGTGATTAAAAAGGAATGATCTGAAATTGGTAGTAAAGGTGAGAAACCGAAATTTTAAAAGAACTATTTTTTCCCAAGCACAAAAGGTCAAATTTAAAACTATTGTGGAACAAAAGGTCACATATATATAAACTGTTGTTTTAGGCATCCTCAAATAAGTGGGATTAATAAATCCTTTATTACAGGATGTTTATATGATTATATTGATTATATAAAAACAAAGCAACTATGGATTCCTAGGTATTTTCGGGCTAAAACTACTGGACCCAACAAAATATGGGTATCAAGACAAACCTTTGTTTAAATGCCTTTGAAGTAATTAGATCAAAGAAGCCGAACTAAAATATGGTATATGGATAGTGGCTGCTCGAGGTATATGAGAGGAAATTTATCAAACTCTAAAACATTAACTCAAAAGGATGGTGGTCTAGTCACATTTTGTGACAAAGCCAAAGGTAAAATTATTGTCATTGGAACTATTCGAGATCAAAAAACATTCTCAATCAATAAAGTACTCTATGTACATGGATTGAAACACAACCTAATAATTATCTCTGAACTCTATGATGATGGATATTTTTTATATTTTTCTTACAACTGTTGTTCTATTTTTAAAGATAAATTTCTTAAATTTAGAGCACCCATAACTGATAATGTTTACACCCTAGACTTAAATTCCTTGTAAACAAAAACAAAAATGCTTAACTTCTAAGATAAATGAATCATGAATCAATCACAGAAGACTTATACATTGCAATATATATTCTATACATAAGTTATCTAAGAAATAATTAGTTTCCAATTTCCCTAGTCTCAAATTTGAAAGTGATAGATTCTGTGATGCATGTAAACGTTGCAAAAATTACAAATCATCCTTCAAATCTATTAATAAAAATGATACATCTAAACCTCTAGAACTTATCCATATAGATTTTTTTGGACCTTCAAGAATAGAAATCTTTCCTGTTAAATTTTATGTATATGTTTTAGTTCATTAATATTATAGTTTTACTTATATTTATTTTCTATCATATAAATACAATGATTTTACTATATTTGAATGTTTCTGCAAATCTGTTCAAAATAAAAAAGGTTTCAAAATAATTTCATTAAGAAGTGGTCATGGTGAAGAATTTGAGAATCTTGAATTTTATTCCTTTGCTCAAATATGGGTATTAAACACACTTTCTATGTACCAAGAACACCTCAACAAAATAGAATTGTTAAATGAAGAAATACGACTATTCAAGAAATGGTTAGGACTATGTAAAATGAATATACTCTTCCTACCTATTTCTGGGTAGAAGATGTAAGAACAGCCTTTTATATAATGAATAAAGTTTTAATCAGACCAATTTTTAAGAAGACACCCTATGAACACTAGAATAACAGAAATCATAATGTAAATTACTTTAATGATTTTGGACGAAAGTTTTACACCTTAAACACCAAGTACAATCTTGGAAAGTTTGATCCAAAGTATAATAAAGTCATTTTCATAGTATATTTTACTACATCCAAAGCTTATTAATTTTTTAATAAAAAGTCATGGATATTTGGAGAATCAGGTCATGTGAAATTTGATGAATCTGATCCCTTTGAGAAAAGGAAATACCAAATTGATGAATCTGACTCTAATGATAACATGAGACTTTAGAACTTAAAAGATTTCTTTGAAAAATATTGAAATGTATTTCGGTACAGTTCAAAAGGGAAAAAAATTGAAGAACCAAATAGTATACTACCTATAAATTCATGATCCCTAAAGAATCACTTTTTATAATCTATTATAGGATACCTAGGCACATGAATAAAAACTACAAGAAATGTAGGAAATCTTGTTGAATTCTATTCCTTTATATCTAAATTAGAACATAATACATTAGAAGAAGCCTTATTTGATGAATGTTTGATGATGGAAATGCAAGAAGAATTGAACCAATTCAAGAGAAATGATGTTTAGAATTTAGTTGAAATACCTTATAACTATCTAGTTATAGGAACTAAATGGATCTTTAGAAATAAACATGATGATCAAGGAATTAAAACTCGAAATAAAGAAAGACTAGTAGCTAAAAGTTATAATCAGGAAGAAGGTATAGATTATGATGAAACCTTTTCACCCATATCTAGACTTGAATCTATTAGAATCCATTTAGCCTATGCATCTCAAATGAAAAATAAATTATAACATATGTATGTTAAGTCATCCTTTTCAATGTTTAATTATTGGAGGAAGTTTATTTTGAGCAACCTCTTGGTTTTGAAAATTCAAAAAAACCACATTATGTTTTTAAACATACCAAAGCTCTTCATGGCCTTAAACAAGCACCAAGAGCTTGGTATGAAAGATTATTTTCGTTTCTTTTAAAAAATATATTTTACTATTAGGATGGTAGATCCAACATTATTTAAGAAAAATTTTCAACTCTAAAATTTTATTGGTTCAAATATATGTTGATTATGTAATTTTTGGTTCAACAAACAAAAATCTTTGTCATGAGTTTTCAAATTTAATGAAAAAATAATTTGAAATGAGTATAATCGGAGAATTAAATCTCTTTTTAGGACTTAAAATTAATCAAAAGATTTTTTAAATGTTTCAAATCAAATAAAATGCATTACTGATTTACTAAAGAAGATTGGACTTGAAAATAGTAAGACATATACCACTCCTATGTGTACTAATATAAAACATGATTTGGATGAAATTGGAAAATCAGTTGACAACAAGTTATATAGATGTATGATTGGTAGTTTGTTATATATTATTACGGTCATATATAATGTATTAAATATTTATTTGTGGTAGATTTAAATCTATTCCTAAAGAATATCACTTAAGTGTTGTTAAAAGAATTTTTAGATATTTAAAAGGAACTGTTTTTCAATCACTTCCCTATCCAAAGACCTTTGACTTTAATTTAATTTCAAAATCATATGATGACTATGGAATATGTAGATTATATAGAAAAATCACCTCAGAAGCATATCACTTTTTAAGAAAATCATTAATGTCATGGTCTGGTAAGAAACAACACTCTATTTCCCTGTCAACAACTAAGGCAGAATATATATCTGTAGGATGTTGATCTGCACAAGTTTTATGGATAAAAAACACTCTTATGGACTTTGGGCTAAATTTTAATAACACGCCTATTTTATGTGATAATACAAGTGATATAAATATTTCAATAAATCCTATTAATAATTCTATAACTAATCATATTGATATCAAACCTCACTTTCTTAGATATCATGTTCTTAAAAAGGATATATTCTTAGAATTTGTAAGATCTAAAATTCAGTTATCTAATATTTTTACTAAACCATACCCCACTAAAAGGTTTGATTTAATTAAGGGGGAGTTATTTTTAGTTATTTTTAAATGAAATTTTAATTTTTAAATTATTTATTTTAGTTCTTATTATTTCTTTCTATTATTACTTCCTCCATCTACCATTAAATAAACCTTCGAAACTCTAAACCTTCGAGCCTTCAGAACATTGAATCAGAAATGGAAAAGACAAAGAGTACCGAAGAAGGAGAAGATAGTAATGCCAAGAGTCAGTGCATGGTAGGAAGACTAATTCTACAGGGAAAAGTATTTGACCAGGAATGGCTATATCAAATGGATCTAATGTTGTTGAAATCCCTCGTATTTCAAAATCTCGAGAAAACATTGAGTGGAAAAATACAAAGTTTCTATATGAGGTAGAGCTTCATCACTTTTTAAAATCTATTTAGTTCAGTCTTGGAGATATAGAGGATGGCATATTTGTGAGAATTGAATATCAGAATATTTCAATTTTATATCTGGAAATAGCTAGAATCTTAAAATGTCCTCATGAGGGTGTTTATAATTTCATATTAATGAATATTGTAGATAATGAACATAATTCAGAGGAATTTATGTCATTTATATTTGGTTCTACAAGTATAAGAAAAATTTTAGTGAAGGATATAGAAACTGAGTATGTTCATTTCTTCAAACAACCATTTACTACTACAAATCATACTTTTAAAGTAGTAGAAATTACTTTTTTAGTGCTAAAAAACATTGATGTTTTAAAAATAATTTAAATCTAGTTGATTTTATTTGTGTTAAAAAAATAACAAACATAAGGGGTCATTATTAGAATGTTTTTATCACAGATAAAACATAAAAAATATTATAATAAAAGAAAGTACATCTGGGGTAAAGGAACCGTAACCCCCTCCTTTATCAACACTTTTTCTATCCAATATAAGCATTATTTTAGAAATAAACTTCAACAACCTGCTCATCGATATGCACCCATGTATATTCAAACATGTGACCTCCTTATACTTGGTGAACGCCCTTACCAATGCTCTATCTTTTTTCCCTAAATATTTTATAATATATTTATTTAATTATATATATTTACATTCACATTTTTATTTATATATCTATTTAAATAAATATTTTTAAAAAAATTATAAAATATGTTCATATATTTACATATAGATTTTTTTACAATGTATTTTTAAAATGAATACTTATTATAAATATATTTATGTTTGTGTGTGTGTATTTGTATATCTCTATTTCACTCACTCACCAACTACACCCCAACTCTACAAATGATAAGATCCATGATTCTCCTCTCTTCCAGTGAGGGGGACAATAAAAGAGGTAAATCACTCAATAAAATATCAAATCATATTTGTAATCAAACCAAACAGTTGGAAATTTTCATTGAAATCTGAAATAGATCAAATAAAAATCTGGTAATCAGATACAATAATAATTCCATGCCAATTTTTCTCATGTCAAAACAATATTTCCAATAAAATTGCATGGTCCTCAATAAGAGGAGTGCTCTAGTTGGCGCCAAATGACTTATAGAGAGATGCCACAATTAATCCAAGGTTTTCCTGAGCAACCAAACCAAAAAACACCTTAAAGTACCTAGCCAATGAAGTGTCCACATTGATGTTAATATATTTGTCTGTGTGTGTGTGTGTGTATTTGCATAGGTGTGTGTGTGTTTGTATAGGTTTGTGTTCATCAACATATATGAATGAATATATTAATATATATTTATTGAAATGTGTAAACACACACACACATATATATATATATACACACACACAAAAAACAATCAAACTTACCACCATTATAGAAGATATTACCTATTATATGTTGACATATTTATATATATGTATATACTTATATATATTGAAATATATAATTTTTTAATTTATATACATACATATATTAGAATATATTCATACATATGTCTGTGTGTGTGTTTATAATACATGAACACACATGTATTAGGAAAGAAAAATTTAGAATTTTAAAAGTTATAATGATATGTTGTTTTATAATAATCTATATGTTATTATTTATTTACATTTTAATAAATATATTTAATTAATGATAGTTTTAATTAACACTTATTATATAATGTTTCATCTTAAATTAAAATTTATTAAAAAAAATTAAAATATAAGTGTTAATCTTCACATTTATCAAATTTGAACATAAATAAAATTTTGACCCAAAAAAGGTAAATACTATTAGAGGAGGGGTGAATATGGGTGTGTCAATTAATATAAAATGTATAGTAATTGGTGGGGGAGAATTATGCCTTTGGTAATATTGAAACTATTGTAGATATTTTATTTTACAATGCTTAAAATTTCTATCATTAGTGCTAAAAAAACTGATGTTTTAAGCATCTATAAAAGATGATGACTTTTATTAGCACTTAAAATAGTGTTAAAAAATTGGACATTAATTAGAATTAAAAAAAATCACTAATAAAGGGGGTCCTTTATTGGTTCTATTTTATCGATTATAATGGACCCACTTATTAATGATGTTTTTAGCACTCATAAAAGTCAGGTTGCAGCAGTGTGCTACAAACAGTATAGAAAACTACATCACCAAATACAAAATTTAATTAAAATAAAATTTTAAACATAAATACTATAAAAAACACTATATTATAGAAATTCAAATTTTTTTGAAAATACATTCATACATTCAATTTATCACAAACATCAAAAAATTCAAAAGCATCAATGTTTTGTTTTCTTTGGCCCCCGACCCCCACTCAAAAGAGCCTGATAATGCTAACAGTTGTCAAACAAACCACCTTAGTTCAAAAAACAAGAGTGAACCTATATAAAAAATTTCTTATCATAGTAAGACTCTAAAGAAATAAATTAAATATAAATATGAAATGGTACATTAATAAAATGCCACTTTTAAACTGAAAACCAACAATTTGAGTCAGATCAGCCACATCATCTTTTATATTAAGGTGTGATTTATTTCTACACATCAGAAATGAGTTTTTTTTTATTATCCTAAATTATCAAAAAAATTGAGCGCATTTTCTCATTTTTATGTATGGGATTTGTGTTTTTCACTATAGTGTCAATTTTAAACCAAAAACATACACTTTAGTTCATATCAAGAACATCATGTGTCCTATTAATATGTGGTTGATTCCTACTCACAAAAAATGATTTAATGATCATTTTCCTAAATATTCAAGATAATCAAAGTTAGTTTTCTATGTTTTAATTATTTTATGTCTATTTTGAACTTAATTTTCAATTCTAAATAAAAACACATAGTTTGAGTCATAATTTTTACACTCTCTATCTGATTAAATTGTGGTTGATTCTGACACATAAAAAATAACATAAGGAATGTTTTCCAAATTTATATATACAATCAGACTGTTTTATAAGGATTTCAATTAGTTACACATATTTTTACCTAAAATTTCATTCTTAAACTGAAAGGATTCACTTTGTGTCATTTCGGTCACACCGTATATAAGATTGATGTGAGGATAATTTTTACATGTTACAAATCATATACAAATATTTTTTCTAATGTTTTAAGAAAATATGAGAATATTTTATTAGTTTTCAACATGTGACTAACGTTTTTAACTAAAATGTAATTTTAATACTGAAAACACACATTTTGAGTCATATCAATCACATCATGTATTATGTTGAGGTAAAAATAATTACTATAAGTCGAAGATGGATTATGGATCACTTTCATAAAGTATAAAAGAAATATTAATATTCTAGCTCTGTTTTGATTATGTATTTCATGTTTTTAACAAAAATATTATTTTTAAATTGTGACCACAAATTATGAATCATATATATCCCACTATGTATCAAATTGAGGTCCAAATGGGTCATGAAGGTCAAAAAGAATTATGGATCATTTTCCTAAAGTATTAAACAAATATGATTTCATTTGTTTTGGTTATGAGTACGCCACACGTCTTTTGAACTAAATTCTCTATTTTAAATAAAAACATAGACCTTGAGCTATACCAGCCACACAGTGTGTCATATTATCTATTGGTTGATTCCACCAAGTAAAAAATAGAATAAGGATAATTTTTCTAAAGTAACAATATAATCCGAGTGTTTTTAAAAAAAATTCATCTTGTAGCACATGTTTCTGACTTAAATGTTAATTTGAAATTGAAAACAGACACATTGATTCATATCAGTCAAATATTGTGTCCTATTGACATTTAGATGTTTCATAAACATCACCAATGAATTATGAATCGTTTTAATTAATTATCAAGACAATATGAGTGTTTCTTCTTGGTTTTTAGTGATTGACACACGTTTTTAACTAAAATATCATTTTTAAACTGACTACCCACATTTTGAGTCATACTGGTGACACCGTGTATCAGATTATTGTACAGATAATTCCTACATGTCAAGAATGACTTATAGATTTTTTTCCAAAAAAATAAAAATAATATGAATGTATTTTATTAGTTTTGATCATGTCTACATATTTTTTACTAAAATTTCATTTCTAAACTAAAACCATATATTTTAAGTAATAATGGTCACACCGTGTATTATATTGAGGTGAATACGATTCCTATATTTCAAAAATAACCTAAGGAATTTTTTTCTAATATATCAAAACAATTCGAGCTTATTTTATCAGTTTTGAGTAAGCCATCCATCTTCTAAACTAAAATTTCATTTTTTATTTGAAGACATTCACTTTGAGTTTTACCTATCACAACGTGTGTAATATTGATGTATGGATGATTCCTACACATCACAAATGATTTTTATATCATTTTTATAATGTATCAAAACCATATGAGAATTTGTTTTCTTGGTTTCCATTGAGTTTCACACATTTTTAACTAAAATGTAATTTTTAAATTGAAAGCACAAATTTTGAGTAACATCGGTCACAAAGTGTATTAGATTGAGGTACTATAGATTTTAACATTTTAAAAATGACTTTTTGATAATTTTCCTAAAGTAGAAAAACATTCTGAATGTGTTTGCTCATTTTTTTGTGTTTCATTTGTCTTTTTTATTAAAATGACATTTTTAAACTAAAACCACACATTTTGAGTCATATCAGTCTCACTGTGTATCAGTTTGAGGTGTGACTGATTCCTATATGTCAGAAATGACATATGAATCATTATCCAAAAGTATTAAAGTAATCTGAATGTGTTTTCCTATATTTCAGTTTGCCATGTATGTTTTAAAAAAATCATTTTAAACTAAAAGCATGTACTATGAGTCATTCAAGTCACACATTGTTTTTGATTGATGTGTGGTTGACTCCTATATTTCCCAAAAAAAGAAGTATCATTTTACTAAATTATCAAGATAATTCAAGTGTGATTTCTTTTTTTCTTTTTTTGGCATTCATTTCTGACTAAAGTTTCATTTTTAAACTAAAAACACTCATTTCGAGTCATATAGATCACACTATGTAACATATTGAGGAATGATTGATCTTTGAACATCTTATGGATCATTTTACTAAATTATTATAACAATATTACAACTTTTCTTGGTTTTAGTGTTTCACACATGTTTTTAACTAAAATGCTAATTTAAACTAAAATCAAATACTTTGAGTCATTTGTAAACTAAAAGAACATATTATAGAACATAAACGGGTCAAATAATGAAAAAATAGCACTATGAAGAGAATAAATATTACCTGAGTGAATCACTCATATTGATGACTTTATTTATATTCTTTTCTCATTACTCATTTTATGATCTTAATAGAGCACATTATTATCTAGAAAAAACACTTAGTTATGAAGTAATTTCTTCATTATCGCTTTGGAAATTATATATTAGTATTAGATAAAATGATAAGGTAATTAAAAAAAATAATATATAAAATTATGATAAAGTTAACTAAATAATAAGTAGGAAGTCACCACCTCATGATTTCTGCATAAATTTTAACACCGTGTATTCTACCAATTAATTTCTAAAAAAATATATTTCATATTTAGAATATGATGACTATGAAAATTCATGGAAGTAATGGAAAAATATAAATAAAGGATTAATGAAATTTTTAATGAAATTGTAATTATCATCAGAAAGACCTATCTGGGATGCTTATTTGTTGAGGAAATATTATATCATTTATAGATTTTCCAACATAATAACTATAATATTTTCCATTAGTTTATTTCAAAAACTTGAGAAACATGGAGAAAATAATTATTTTTTATATATATGTTTTGAAAGTGAAATATTTTTTTATATACACTAAAAATTTTCTACTTATTTAATTTAATCGAGTTCTTATGCCCATTGAATTTCCTTATGCCGTAATTTTAATGATATTTAAACATCACCCTATTATAACAAAATATTCATTAAAACATAATATAAGATGTATTACTTGAAGTTTATTTATAAAATGTTTCATGTAGTGAGTTACAAATAGATAAATTTTATCACACGAGGTCAATTTTTTGGGTATCCATGCATTGAATCCAAAAAATAAATCTTTGATGTATCCAAATTGATTCTAATGAGAAACAAATGCTCCAAACAAAAAAAAAGAAATAATTAATTAGAGGAATGAAAATAAATTTTATTTCATTAAATTGTATATTTTTACCCATCCATCGTGGGTATTATGAAGACTTTTTCATCTATATGTTTGTTTTCAAACATTGCAACAATTTTTTCCTCTATTTCCGAATATTACTCTTCTCTTAATGAACTTTTTTATATATAATTTATGTGGGGGATAATGAGTCTAAATTCTTATTCATTGGATTTTTTCTTCAAATAGAATTAATACAATTCTTTTAAAAATATAAATTCATTTAAGAATGGTCAGCAACAAAATTAAACTTACAAAGCTCATTAAAATAATCACTCTCTATGTGTATTTTTGACGGTATAGAAATATTTAAATTATAACAACACCCATAATAAAACATACATGGTAGGTAAAATTCCAACTCATAAGGAGACCTTTTTATTATACCTTATTTTTTTATTTTAGGGTCTATTAATATATGCATAAATCATCATTTACATACACATAAATTCATATATATACACACACACATATATATATATATCGTGTGCTTGTGTGTGTGAATATATAGTTTAGAGTAAAGATGAATTTATTGTAAAAAAAATTTATGATGCACATGTTCCTCTATATTTAATTTTTTTCATTTATAGCAAAGTCCTTTGTTTTTTAAAAGTGGTTATCACTATTTTTTATTCTCTGATGAAAATTTAATTTAATGAAGTATACTAAAAACTTGTTACATTGTTTGATAAAAGAACATTTTTGATTGTTTGAGATAAAAATTTTGAGAACCAGGATGGTCAATGAACTAGGGGAGTTTGTCAAGTTTGAATCTAGAAAACTGGTTAAACTGATGATCGGACCAATTTTTTTTTTTTTGTAAAAACATTATTATAATTTATTATACATTCATATTTATTATATAATAATTAATTAATATAATTACATAAAATAAAATTAATTTCCATAATAAATCATACACTTTTAATTTATTTTTTTAATATTCAAATATTCCATGATTTTAATTTAATTATTTTTTATCAATAAATTAATATTTTTTTCATTAAAATAGTGTCATGGAGTCACATTGGAAAAAAGGATGAGGAATAAACTCTTGTATGTTTATAAGATGCATGATGTAGAATCTTACATTGAAAAAATAATATTTGAACTACAACATAAATGTCATGTAATGGCATTTATTTTTTACATTCAATTTCACCATTTATAGTGTTATATAAGAAGGTGTTATTAAAAATTTTCATAACTTTTAAACACACTAATTTTGGTTACTCAAATTTATAATTTTAAAAGTGGTAATTAAATGTGGTTTTATAAGAATGTAAATGTTATTATTTATTTACATATTTATATAAATTTAAAATTAAAGGTATATTTTATTAACAATTATTATAAAATTTTCTTCTTAAATTAAAATTTATTAAAAAAATTATAATAAAAGTGATAACTTTAACATTTATCAAATTTGAATATAAATGAAATATGAATCCTAAATAAGGTAAATACCATGAAAGGAGGTGTGAATCTGGGTATTTAAATTTTTAGGAAATGTGAGGCTAGTGTTGGGAGAGAATTATTCATTTATTCTTATTGATAGTAATATAGATATTGGCCTTATCAAAACTAGAAAAATCCTTTAATAGTGCTAAGAAATCACTGATGTTCTATGAAACATTAAAAGTTGCCAGCTTTTATCATCACTAAAAATAGATCTAATAAATGGGACCTTATTAAATGATAGAAGATCACTAATAAAGGGGTTCTGTTATTAGTTTTATTTTTGTTATTATAAAGGACCCCCTTATCAGTGTAATTTCAAACTGATAAAAGTTTTTCTACAGCAGTGTGATACTGAGATTTTAGAAAACTACAGCACCAAATAAATAATTTAATTAAAATTAAATTTAAAATAGAATTAAAATAAAAAACAATGTATAATATAAATTTCAAATGTTATATTATGTAACTATAGCCACACATACAAATTATCACAAAAATCAAAAAATAAAATAAAAAGAATCAATGTTTTGTTGTCTTTGGCCCTCAAACCCCTCTCAAATGAGCCTGATCATTCTACCAATTTATGAACAAACCATCTCAATTAAAGCAGAAGATTTCAACTATATAAAAAATAATTACTATGTTATTAATACTATAAATAAATTTATTAAACATAAATATGAAACAAAACATAAATATAATGTCATTCATAAACTAAAAACATTCATTTTGAGTCATACTAGCCACACCATGTGTCAGATTGCTAAGTGGTAAATTTCTAAACATCTCAATTGATTTATGTATCATTTTCAGAAATTATGAAGATAATATGAGAAAATTTTCTTAGTTTTATGCCTTTGATGTGTGTTTATAACTAATCTGTAAATTTTAAACACAAAACATGCACTTCAAGTCATATTGGGCTTAGCATTTGTCATATTAATGTGTGGATGATTCCTACACACAAAAAATGATATATTTATCATTTTACATAATTATCAACATAATACATGAAAATTTTATTAGTTTTATGTATGTGATGTGTCTTTTGAACTAAATATTCAAGTTTTCATAAAACACAAAATTTTAGTCATATTATCACACCGTCTGTTATTTTGAAATTCGGTTGATTCCTATATATCAAAAATAACTTAAGGAACATTTTCTTAATTTATATATACAATAATAGTGTGTTTTATATATTTTCAAGAAGGGACACAATTTTTTAACTAAAATCTCATTTTTAAACAGAAAGCATGCAATTTGAGCCATAATAATCAAATCACGTGTTGAATTGATGTGGGGATGATTCTTATATGTTAAAAATCACATAAGGATCTTTTTTCAAATGTATAATGAAAATAAGAGAATTTTTATAAGTTTTCAATGAGTGACACAGATTTTTAACTAAAATTACATTTTAAAACTGAAAACACATATTTGGAGTCATACAGATCACATCGTGTATCGGATCAATGTATGACTGGTTCCAAAAATTCGAAAATTAATTATGGATCATTATACTATAATATCAAATCAATATTAATGTGTTTTCCCTATTTTTAGTATTTCATTCATATTTTTAACTATAATTCCATTTTTAAACTGAAACCACACATTTTGATTCACATTAGTCCCACCGTGTATCTGATTGAGGTGTTTTTAATTCAGCATGTCAAAAAAGACTTATGGGTCATTTTCGTAAAGTTAAAAACAATATTAATGTGTTTTATTCATTTTTTGTATATAACATATATTTTGACCGAAAATGTCAATTTAAAATAAAAACTCACACTATGAGTCATACCGGTCACACCGTGTGTTGGATTTTCTTGTGATTGATTCTCACATGTCAAAACTGAAATAACGATAATTTTCATAAAGTATAAAAACAATTTGAGTTTGTTTTACATGTTTTAAATTAGTGACACATGTTTTTAACTAAAATGTCATTGTTAAATAGAAAACATGCACTTTGATTCAAACCAATCACAGTGTGTGTCGTATTGATATGAGGATGATTCCTACACATCACAAATGAATTATGGATTGTTGTACAAAATTACTAATACAATGTGATAATGTATACTTTTTTTTAGTGAGTCACATTTTTTTAAAATAAAATTTCATTTTTAAACTATAAACACCAATTTTGAGTTTCACTTGTCAGACTGTATATCAAATTGAAGTACGGATGATCCCTACATATTAAAAGTGAATTATGAATCTTTTTATTTGAATATAAAAATAATATAAAAGTTTTTTTCTTAGTTCTAAGTATGTCATGCGTCTTTTTTACTAAAATGTCATTTTCAACTAAATCCATACATTTTTTAGTCATACTGGTCACTCTGTGTATCAGATTGAGCTGTATCGGATTTTTATATGTAACAAATTAATTAAGGATATTTTTAATAGAATATAAAAACAATATGAGTTTTTTATCTTTTTTGATTATATCACATTTAATTTAAACTAAAATGTCATTTTAAAATTGAAAACATGAAATTTGAGTAATACCTTTCACAACATCTCTCAGATTTATGTGTGAAAGATTCCTACACATCAAAAATTTCTTATGGATTGTTGTTATAAAGTATCAAAATAACCCAATAATGTTGTCTTTGTTTTTAGTAAGTGACACATGTTATTAACAAAGATTTTATTTTTAAACTGAAAACATACATTTCGAGTCATACTGGTCACACCCTGTATCAGATTGTGGTAATACTGATTCATACATGTCAAAAATGACTTATGTTTCATTTTAAAAAAATATCAAAACAATTTGATTGTGTTTTCATTGTATTTCATATGTCACTTGTCTTTTTTATTAACATGTCATTTTTAAACTAAAACCATATATTCTGAGTCATACCGGTCAGAGTGTGTAATGGATTGATGTGAGGCTAATTATTACATATAAAAAATGAAATATGAGTTGTTATCATAATGTATAATAAAATATGAATATGTTTTCTTGGATTTAAGTATTTCATGTTTCTTTAGAACTAAAATTTCATTTTAAACTGAAAACATATATTTTGAGTCATACTGGTCACACCATATGTTGGATTGATGTGAAAACTCCTACACATCACAACTGAATTAAGTATCACTTCCTAGAGTATCAAGACAATATTAGTTTCTTATCTTGGTTTCCAATTCTTAACCTGGGTTTTTAACTATAATTTCATTTTTAAACTACAATCACTCATTTTGAGTCATATCGATCACATCGTATATCAGATTGAGGAACATCTGATTCGTACACATCACAAATGACTGATGAATCATTTTCCTAAAATATAAAAATAACATAACTATGTTTTTTTTTTAGTTTTGAGTGTGTTACACATCTTTTTCATATATATATATATATAATTTTTAAAGTTTCTTTTTAAATCATTTTACCTTAATTAATTGAATATTTATTACTTACGTTGACCACTTAATGTTATTCAATGAATTTCTGAAATATTAATTCGGTATATTGACTATGGTTAAATGTGTTATATGATGGTTCCATCATCTCCAAAATTTTAATAATGTCATGAATATAATTTTTATTCATTTTATATAATTTGTTAATTATCCATCCAAATTTTTAATATAAAAATGAATCACATCACTTCATGGAAGTCGTAGTCCATGCGTAAACAACAGCGACGTTATCATTTTTTAACAAATGGGAGGGTAATAAGTTAGATGATTATTATTATTATTACCAGAATTATTATTATTCCATAAGTATAATATATATTAATTAATTCCATATTTATAATCATCCATGTGAGGTAGAGATGAAAAAATTATTACACTGCTATATTGAGATGGTAGTCTATACATACACATGAGTTATTTTTTCATTTTTCATAGAATTGAGAGGATATAGAAAATGGGAGTACCATTAACATAAAAACATTTAAGTTTATTAAATATACCAATTTAATTATGTCAATATAGTTACTGATGATTTTTAGGAGGATTAAGATGAAAATAACTTGAAAAATATTAGTGAGAACATATACCTCTTCCATTGGTAATCCCCTTTGGAGTACACCTTAATCCTTCATGAAGTGGTATTTGGGGAATCCTGGAACCTCTAGGATATGGATATGGATTTTTGGAAGATATTTATCCAAGGATTGGTCTATCTAAGTGGATCGTGAAGTATTTATAAGTGAGGGAAGGTGGTTCCCTCTTATAACTGAGATGGTTGGAAAACTTTTAAATACTTGAAACTTTATTATATAAAATATTTCTCACTCAAGTCAAGTGGATTGAAATTGTCATAGTTTCAAGGATGATATATCTAAGGTCTAAATCCATCCAAACAATTCTATTTATGCAATTTTTTGTTATATTGAAGCATTATCACTTTATTTTAACCATTTAAACCCATTTTACCCATAACTAAGGTGAAAAATATTTACATTAGTTACTATTTGTTATGACTAAAAATTAAGATGACCTTATTACATAATATTAATTATTCTGGTTTGATATTCTCAATACATTTCAAAATATTTAATTTTTATAAGTGTTAAATATTAATTTTAATATAAATTCACAAAACAAGATAAGAACTATTTTTAGAAAAATTCATGTATTAAGCATAAAAATGAGTTTACAGTAAAAAAAAGTCTAATGTTCATTCTCATTAAATTAATTTGATTTTATAAAATAAAATTAGGCATTTTTCTTCTTTCAAAAAAAACATAAAAATGAAAGTAACCTTATGAATAATTGATTAAAAGAGAAGAACCAAAAAAGAATTTAATTGAATTAAAACATTACATAGATTTTCAAAATGTTAAATATAGATTTATAAGTTCAATATTATATTTTTAAATGAATTATATTAATTATAAAATATAAATTTGATCTATAAAAAGGTATTCATAGGTTGTTAAGTCATTCTTATATCATTATAATTTTATAAAAGTTATATTATTTGTAAAATTGGTATTTTCACTATTCACCCAAAAAATAAACTACTTCTGAATAATATCTAAAATTCATAAAAAGGTCGTTTAGAAATGATAAATTCACAAATTAAATTTATTTCATGACATTAAAATTATAAAATATGTGAATTTAGACTTTAATCACATTTTTAAAAATGTTATGTGCATTATGCTACTGTTTCATTATAATGAAATAATTACTTTCTATAATTGAATCTTGGGTGTTAAAACCTGAATGTCCGAAAGGAGTATCCCTCTATTCCATGACTCTGATTTTCTATTGAATTACATAAATGTTAATATAAATATAAAAATATAAATTATTTAATAATATAATTATAATTACAATTGTTAATATATAATATTATTTAGTAATATAAGTAATTATTATTAATTAATAAATTAAATATGATTTACTTTTTTTTATAGATAATTAAATAAAAAAATTATTATTTTATTCTATCTTTAATATAAAAATATATAATTTATTTACAACTTATTAATTAATTTTTTAATATATATTTGTGTGTGTGTGTGTTTAGTAATATATATATATATTAATGATTAATATAAATATATATGTAAATAATCTATTTACACAAATGAAAGTATTATTATTATTTTTATTATTATTATTATTATTGATATTGATATTCAAATTTAATATATTTTAGAATGTATATTTTATAAAAAAAATAAAAAATAAAAAAGAGACTTCATTGAATTTTTAAAACATTTATTAAAGAAAAAAACTTCTAAATAGAAAAATCCTTGCTTAAAACTGATGAAAAATACCATTTTTTCTAAGAACATGATCTTTTAGCGAATCCATGATTGTAGTGAGCTCGCATAGATCTTGTATATAGTTTATGTAATGTAAACCTAGTAAATTTGATATGTCATATTATTTATGATATGTGTGTGCATTCCCTTGATGAATGAGGAAGAGTAAGAGATACATGGACCTTAGTTAAAAATATATGGTTCATTTCCCATGAAAATTTTTGGATGGAATATATATTCCAATATTTTACTTGAGGTATGAGCTTTTGGGAAACAGAAGACATCACTTGATAGAAACTTCATTCTTCCTTTTCATTTCCACTCGATCTTTGAATTCTACCATGAACAGTGTTGTTCTCTTATTTCATTCCTCCAACTCCAATTCATCGTATAAGAAGAGGTTGGCTAGTTTCATTCTGTTATTTTATTTAATATTCACTAGGTATTCATATAAAAACAAGTGATACACCGTCATTCGCTTTTTTGATTCCTTTATCGCTAGGAATTCGTACAATTATAGGTCAGCTATATTATAAAGATCTATCTGACTTGGTAAGTGGCCAATATACTAACTCCACCCACCATGGTAGGTGGGGATTATTGCGGGTTTGTGTAGGATTTGTGTAAAACTTTAAACCTCCAAAAAATCTATTTATTGAGGACTTTGGGGAGTTTCAAGTATTCATCATCATCATATCCTTGAGATATCTTATATCTAATGATAGGATTCAAAACTCCCTTTGTAGAGAAAAAGATAGGTGTATAGAGTGAGTTTTTTATCCTTTAATAATTCTGAAATAAAGGATGGTTTCTCCCTCCATTTTTTCTATTTGTGATCAATGAATCAAAATAAGTGGAATCTAATCCATTTATGGTGAAACAACGGTGAGAAGTGGTGATTTTCTAGTGACCAAAAAAATCAAGTTTCTTAGAACCATTATTTGAATGTAGATTATGAAATTTCATGTCATAGCAATTCCAATGGTTGAAATAGAATTTAAAATAGAGCTAAAATGAGTTCCATGGGCTCAGTCAATGTTTGGTCAAATTTCTGGTGGTACAATACCCTCTTACCAGAGAAGACAGTATAGTTCTGGTACTGGCGACATTTCCAATGAGATTCTGATTACTATGTTGGTTTTCCACATCAGTGCCACATCATCTCTATGTTATTGTTCAATCTCTACTATTGATACTGATTTAGTCAAATCGTGATCAATTAGTGTTATATTTCAATGATCCAAGAGTTTATTCTACCATTTTCAAGCATTCTAGACACAAAATTACACTCCATTTCCCCATATTGTGTACCAATTTTTAACGAATTGAAATTCAATGGGGGGGACCATCCACAGTTGGTGGTCAAGGGGTCAGAAATGGATGACAATTCCATAGAAGGGGATGGTTTATGGATGGTAATATACCATCATAAAAATAGAACCATTTTTACATGGAGGGACACATGAATAAAAAATATGGAAGTTTCCTATAAGAAAATATCCAAAGTAGAAACCAACAAAGAATAAATGGAGAGTCACACATGATAATCTCTATAAAAAACATGCTTTGTTATAAAGATAAATAAGATATCCACTTTAATACATCAAGAATGGACACATAATGGGTTGTTGATACTATAGCATCATATAATTTCACTCTACATCAGGTGTATTTCTTGAATTATCAGATTGGTGACTTTAGTGCAGACCATATGGAAAATACCAATTCGATTGAGATTATTTGCATGGGTGATATCCACAACGAGAAGAACCTGGATACACAATCACTCTAAAGGATGTTCAACATGTTCCAAGCCTTCGGTTCAAACTTTTATTAGGAATAAACATCGAATATAATTGATATGAAAAAATCATTAGTTATATAAATGGTAGATGATGAAATGATCCATTATTATCACTCGAGGATACATATGTGACATGTCTTACAAAATTCATGTGAAGATAAGTGTTTAATGCCTCAACATGGTGGAAGGTGATATGTCATCCAATATATGGAATAGGAGACTTGGAAACATGGGGGAAAGGGGGTTGTTTACCCTGATTAAGAAGATGTTCATCGATATTGAAAAGTATTTATCACTTGATCATTGAAAATACTTATTTTATGGTAAGCATCATAGAGTCTTATTCAATACTACTTCATTAAGGATATTAGGGTTTTTGGATCTAGTTCACTATGAAGCATTCATACCCATAGATGTGGATTCACTGGGAGGTAACAAAAATTTTCTATCCTTTATTGACTATGAATTTCAAAGGGTGTGGGTTTTCTTCTTTTTGATAATGGACTATGTACTATACTATTTCAATATGTTTTATTCCATGTTGGAGCATGAAATTGTAATAAAGCTAAAGTGTCTTCATTCATACAACAGAGGAGAGTACACATTTTGGGAATTTGATGCCTATTATAGGAATCAGGGAACCCAACATTAGAGGATGTTCCCATGCACCCCCAACATAATAAAGATGAAAAAAGGATGAATATAACCATCATAGAGAAGTTTAAATGACTGATGAGTTTGGATAAGCTATCTAATCCATTATAGGGAGAAGTTGTTCAGGTTTCATACTACCTCATCAATAGATATCCTTTTGTCCCACAAAATTTTGAGAATCCACATAAGATATGGTATGGTAAACCTCCCATTCACATTCATTTATGAGTATTTTTATGTTTGTAATTTGCATATGTATCCATGAAACTTAAGAATAATCTTTAAAGGATATTTACTCCATGCATATTCATTGGCTATGGAGATGAGGAGTAATAATACATGCTTTGAAAACTAAATGAGAAGTAGGTGATCAAAAGAAAATATTCTGTATTCCATGAGAACAACATTATTGGGGATATTAAAAATCCTTGAATGTCTTAAATGTAATGTTTTGAGAAATCAATTCCTAATCCAACACCTAAATCAGCACAAACTTAGAATGAAGAGGAATATTTACAAGAAGTCTCATCAAAAGTGGATCAGGTGTAAGTGGAGGAGGATATTGAGGAGGGGGATACTCAATCCTATCCACAAGAAGTTTTAGAATAATCACAAGAGATAGGTGACGTTGTGCCTCCAAAAACTAACATTTCACATGTTTGAACATCTTTACGATTACGGATTCCATCAAAAAGATATTCAGAGTTAGGGTACCTATTGTCGATTAATGAGGGGGAGAAAGAAGGATACCAAGAAGTAGTGACTCATCCTAAAAAACTCAAGTGGATGTAGAGATGGTATGTGAGTATGATATACTTTATCATACGAATTGTAGGAATGTCATAATATAGATATTGTGTGTAGTATCTAATGGTGCATAATATTCAAGTGGGGGTGAATTTTACATATTAAAAATTCTTTTGTAACTTTTAAATATGGTTATGTTTAACATGTTTAAACAAGTTAATTCACAAAACCACTAGTTCTACACACTTTCTTGATTTTATAAATATGATTCTGAGAATGTGATAATGAAAAGATAGTTCTAGAAAATGAAACTTAATGAAAGTTTACAAAGATAATGTTTCAACTTTAAAGTTTATAGAATCATATTAAATCATAGTACAAGTATAAGGAAGTATAAGATAGTTATTCATTCCTCAACCAATAAAATGCAGTGGAAATAAACTTGTAACAAAACAAGTAACAAGAATAGAATCTTTTTAACCCACAGATAAGGGTATCCAACAACCTTGGATAAAGGTAGCTTGATTTGTACTTTCATGAAAGTATGTCTTATCCACACCAAGGTAATCCCTCAATCTGAAGATCGGTATCTGTTTTTCTATCCCCGCAATCCCTCAACTTCAAGGTAGTAGGTACCTCTGTCTTCCTCAGCAAGGAGGCCCTCAATTTCAATGTAGTATAAACCTCTATCTTCCTATACTCGAAAGCCCTCGATTTTACATAGAAACAATCAGAGTCACACAAAGAAATCAGAACAAGATGTTCAGTATGTACTAAGCATGAGAGTCTCTCTCTTGAAATCACTTTAACAGCATGCAATCTCTTGGGTCATAGAATAATATTGAGCTCTTTCAAATGAGATTATATTTATAGGTATGTCTTCAATAGTCATCTCCCACCTCTAATGGTAATCTTTTTCAGTGAATTTTAGAGGGACCTGTACATGTGTCACTCAAACAATGGTTGGTTAGAAACTGAATGTACAACATCGTATCATAACTATATCAAGGATAGAAAAAATATGGTTTCTAGGCCAAAACCAATATTCAGAGCCTAAGAAAAAAAATTATTTTTAGTCCAAGAAAAAATAATATTCAGAGTCTAAGAAAAAATAAAATTCTCAGAGTCTTTAATATAGGATATTCGGATTCTATTTATCAGGGAATTCATAGTTTGAACTCATGAGAATTCGTAATCTGAATTCGGAGCCAGAATTGATAAGAATTCGTAACCTGAATTTGGAGTTTGAATTCATAATAATTCGTAACCAGAATTTAGAGTCTAATCTCATCAGAATTCATATCCTAAATTCGGAGTCTGAGTTCATAGGAGTTCAGGGTATAAAGCCAGAGAACTAGGACTCAGAA
Source organism: Viscum album (assembly GCA_963277665.1). Classification (NCBI taxonomy): domain Eukaryota; kingdom Viridiplantae; phylum Streptophyta; class Magnoliopsida; order Santalales; family Viscaceae; genus Viscum; species Viscum album. The sequence goes on from OY728131.1 coordinate 1,940,132,185, forward strand.
CTCAGAGAGTTCATAACCAGAATTCAGAGAATTAGGATCCTAAAACAGAATGCTTCATATCTATGTAATTTTAGGATTTTGAGGTTTTAAATATGAAACCAAATTGATACACATATAAAATTATGACATGAAAAATGAAAATAATTTAATAATGAATTTTCCTTGAGGAAGTAAAATTTCTTTTATGAAAGCAAAATAAGGTAAGGAAAGAATTTTCCATAAGGAAGGAAAAAATTTCTGAAGGAAGGAAAATTTCCCTTATCAGGGTAAAATATATTTTACCTAATGTTAGGTGATTGTGATTTTCAAAACATGAAGGAATGGAAAAGAAATAAAGAAAGCTTATTGACTCAACAATATCTCCATTTTTAGAAAGCACAAGCATCCTTAAAAAAATAATATAAGGACTTTGAACATAAAACTTATCTCCCTTTTCACATGGGAAATGATGACTACAACTAACTCCCCATTAGGCTTTCAAAAACAAAGGATCGTATTCTAGATTTCTGGAATGATATTTTTCATTCTCATGAATACGGAAATCATTGTAATGAAAACTCTCCATTACATATGGATATTTATTCATTGCATAGTATTCGTTTTTCTTTCTGCCCATTTGTGATTTTCAAAAATAATTTGAGGGAATGGAAAAAAAATTATGGTACATGAAAGATTATTAGAAGATATCCAAAAGACAAGAAACCAAAAATTTCATTATAATAGGAAAAAAAATTTGTACAAGGAAAGGAATACAACAAAAGATCATATTTAAGAAAAATCATCCCTCCTTTTCCTTGGGCATCAACTTCATGACTATTGTTTTCAGCTTCTTTAGCTCCTTGTGGTCTTCCTCTGCACGCTTGATAATCTGATCCTGATCCCCAGATTTTAACTCTAAGTTGTTGATCCTATCTTCCTGAGACTTAATAGCCTCTACCTAAGCCTTCAGGACTTCTTCCTTCATAACAAGATTTTCTTCAATCTCAATCTAGAGATCTCTTTCCCTTTCCAACTTTGAGCAATAGAATACAATTTTCCATTCAAGTCCTTCACTTCTTAGGTCCAAGTATTTTCTTCAAGAGATAGATTTTCCTCAAAGATATTAGATAAATCCTTGATCTTTCCCTCTTTAGTGTCGAATTCATATTTTACACTTTTATGAAATTGATCAAGAGTCTGCAAATATTTAACTATTTTCTTTGACTAGATGGTCATCCTCTTGCAAGATCTCTTGTGAGCTTTGTAGCCTATGAGGAATGTTTTGAAACCAGCCTCAATCTTGACATATTTATCCATTACCATGGATACTAAATCTGATTTCTGGTTTAAAGTGTGTTCAAGCATCTTGCATCTGGAATCTATGATGGGAAAAATTGGATCTTTCCCAATAAGATTCTTTAAGGATTGTACAACAAAATCATGTCCAAAGGAAGATGATCCTGAATCTGAAACCTTCCTATGTGAGGGATCTTTATCTATCTCAACAATATTCCTCTTTGAAGATCCACCATCATCCTTCTTCCTTAAAATTGATTTCGTAGGTGTATCCACAACCACTTGTTTCCCCTTATCAGTTCTTGGAACAACATCCTCATCCAAAGACTCATGTTCACTGTCAGATAGTTGAAAAATATTATTTTCATCTAACTTTTCTTTCTTATCTCTAGCCTCGGCATCCTCAGGGTGTATGAAATCATGGTTTGAACTTTCTTCCTCAGACAATTTATTAACTTCTTCTTCACCCTTCTCATTTTCACCTTCCGCATCCTTCCTAGGAGTTAGGATCTTTGAAGACTCTTCTTCAGAAGTTTGGATTGATAATTTCTCAGATGAGTTTTTCTTTTCATGATAATATTCAACATTCTTTATAAGTTTTTTAGTGCCACCACCACTTTCAACCTATTCTTCTACTTTTTCTTCAACTACCTTTTCTTCAAAAATATTTTCTTGGGATTTTTCCGGAGTGGAAAATTTCTTCCCCGGAGTCTCTGTTAAAGCCTCAACCAAGAACAATTTCAGTACTAGGATATTCTCATATGCTATTCTAGTATCCCTTAGAAGGGATTAATCAATTTCAACCTCAGTCATTTTATTCTTTTGATTCTTCTCTTTATCTTGTTTCTCAACATCATCAGTGGTATTCTCGTTCAAGGCCTTTACATCTACATGATCCAAGCCAAACTGTGGATCTCCTTCCATCAAATTCTTTTTGACTTCCCTCCACTTGGATAAAACCTCATCTGGATAGACTTTTTGTTTCTTATATTTTGGAGGTGCGCATTGAGTTCCTTTAGCCTCTGGGGTTTTACCTTTAACTACCACTTCTTTCAACTTCCTCTTCTTTCCAACCTTTTTTGAAGAATTAGGAACTTCTTGTTCCTTTAGAACAGCCTCAACCTCTTCTACTGGTAGATCATAAAATTCTCATGATTCATTAGAAAAACCAATTTTCATTCTCTAAAAAATATCATCATTTACTAACATGACGTTGCAATTCCTTGGCTTGAAACAGCAAGGAATTTTGAAAGATTCAAGGCACCGAACAATTAGCTTGGAAAGAATAGTCGGTTACTTGATTATCAGAGCTTTCAAATTTCCATTCTAGATATTCTAAATTGTAATGAGAATATGATTCATCATATTGATCTTCCTTGGATTCACCAGAAAAACTTGGATGTACATATCACTCTTCTTCAAGGTGTCCTTGTCACCTTTTCTCGGAATGATGAAACCTTAAACCCATAATTCAGGGATCTAATTATTTGTAGACAAATGAGCAATATTTAGAGTCTTGACATCTGAGATTCCAAGACACTCTATAGATTTCACATCATTGAAAATTCTTTGAACATTCAGCAACTTATGGGAATAGAACTCAGCTTCCCCTTCAAAAGAAAACCCAACCAAGCTACCATCCATGGTGTATGAAAGGGCATAAGTTTTTCCATAGCTTTTGAAAGAAAATTAACTCCTCTATTATTCTTTGAAAAAACATACAGATTCATAAAATTACATCAGAAAATCTGGATATACTACATCTTGAGCTCCTGGATTTGATATGAAAACACTTTCCCATCCATTCAACCTGATGTTATTGGCTCTCATAGAATCATACTTGTGGAAGAAGTTCAAATGTACCAAACTCTCTCTATATACCCACTACTCCGAGATTGGCTTCACAGTAGACAGCTCATGAGAAGGAACTTCAACAAATATTCATATTTGAGAAAACTCTGAGATGTTCGGAACGACCTTATATAGAGGATCAGAACTTAAACATGTGAGTGCTTGAGAAAAATGTGGGACAACCCTTCGGGGGTCCTTTATATAGGTGATTGAGGTGATGATTCTTCTTCCAATGCCAATACAATGGTTGAAAATCCTTCTGATCAGATCTAACAGTTGATATGATAGCCACAAGGAACAGTTGGTTGGATACGATCTTTTTAGGTTTTTAATAGAAAACAATGGAATTTAAGGAAAAGTGAATCTGAAGATTTTAAAAACAAAATACCAAAAAATAAGAATATGATTACGAAAAAATAAGAAAGGAAATAATACCATTCAGATTTCTAGGAAGATTATTCATATTATGGAAAATTCTTCTTGAAGAAGAAAAAAATTACTACGGAAAACCCATTACGAAAAATAAAATTATGAAAGAAAATTTTCATTACGAAGATTTTGAGTATGAAAATTCCCATTAGGAAAATGTTTAGAACAATAATTTTCATTATGAAAAGTTTCAGTACAAAAATTTTCATTACAAAAATTTTGAGTACGAAAATTTTCATTACGAAAATTTAAAAAACTAACTTTGAAAAATTTTTATTATGAAAAATTTTGAAAAAATGACTAAAAAATTTTCATTACACTAATAAAAAAATGTACTCCCCCTATAAAAAGGAGTTCATTTCATTAAGGATATTTGTTAACATGAAGTTAATCTTAATGTATTCAAATCTGTCGGAAGGTAAATATTTTTTGAAAATATCAGCAAGTTGATCTTGCATTCCGATAAACTGAAGAATGATATCTCCTTTAAGTGCATAAACCCTATGAAAGTGATGCCTAATATCAATGTGTTTTTCATGAGAGTGATGTGCAGAGTTTTTACTAAGGGATATGGCACTAGTATTATCACACAGAATTTTTGTTTTGGTAAGACTCATAGCAAAGTCTTTGAGTGTGTGTTGCATGCACAACACTTGAGCACAACAACTTCCAGCTGCTATATATTTGGCTTCTGCAATGGAAATTGCTACTGATTGTATCTTATTTCATGACCAAAAAACTTATGAATCTCCTAAGAAATGACAAGTTCAGGATATACTCTTTCTAACCATTCTATAACCTCCAAATTAAGCATCTGAAAAACTTTTCGAAATAAAATCATTTAAAGAAGTATAAAACAGTCATAAATCTATGGTTCCCTTTGAGTAGTGAAAAATTCTTTTCACTGCATTTAAATGAGATTCCATAGAATTAGATTGATATCTAGCACATAAGAATACTAAAAACATTAAGCATGGACGACTAGTTGTCAGGAAAAGTAAACTTCCTATCAAACCTCTAAAAGTTTTTTGATCTAGTGGTTTCCCATCTTCGTCAAGATCATGTGAGTTTGAGGTACCAATATGAGTAATAATACTCTTAGTTTTGTCATATCCATACTTTTTAAGAATATATTTAATATAATTATGTTGAGATATATAGATTCCTTTTTGTTTTTGTGAAATTTTAAAACCAAGGAAAAATGTTGACTCACCCATCATACTCATTTAAAACTCATATTTCATTAGATCCGCAAAGGAATCAGTTAACGATTGCTGAGTTGAACCAAATATAATCTCATCAACAAAAATTTCAACAATAAAAACAATTTTCTTATCTTTATTTATAAAAATGGTTGGATATCCATTTCCCTTAACATAATTATTTTGAAGCAACAAATCATGTAATTCTATCATACCAAGCTCTAGGTGCTTGTTTAAGGCTTTATAATGCTTTGCTGAGTTTAAAAACTTGATCAGGATGTTTTGTGTCTTCAAAACCAAGAGGTTGTTCCAAAAAAAAATCTTCTTGAACATAACCATTAAGTAAAGCACATTACACATCCATTTTAAAAAATTTGAAATTAAAGAATGCTGCAAAAGAAAGTATGATACGAATCGATTCATATCAAGATACTGGAGCATAGGTTTCTTTATAGTCTACACCTTCTTATTGATTATATCCTTTAGCAAATAATCTAGCTTTATTTCTTAATATGATTCCATTTTTATCACATGTATTTCTAAAGACCCAGTTAACTCTAATAACATAATTTTCCTAAGGTCTTTCATCAAAGGTCTAGACTTTATTCCTTTAAAATTCATTTAGTTCATCTTGCATGGATTTGATCCAATCATCACCACATAAAGATTCATCATTGCTTTTTGTTTCTAATTGGAAATCGAATGATAGATGTTCTACTTAATTTGTTACGAAACTTCTAGTCCTAACAGGGTCATTTACATCACCTTTGACACTATCACTTGGATGATTCTTTAGAAACACCTGATTTGGTTTTTGTAAAACCTGTTCATCAACATAGGGTAGGAAATATTCTAGGGTAAATGTCTCAGAAAAAATTTCTTGAACATTTTCCTTATCAGAAGGATCTTCTATCAAGGGTTGAAAATATTCTTTTGAAAACGCATCGGAGGATGTAGGTTCACATTGTTTAAAAACAAAAGGATCAGTTTCATCAAATATAATATGTACTATTTCTTCAACAGTACAAGTATTTTTATTGAAAACTCTAAGAGCCTTAGATGGTGTGGAGTAACCTAAGAAAATTCCTTCATCATATTCCGGTGCAAATTTATGTAAATCATCTTTAGTATTTAGAAGAAATACTTTTCATCCAAAAACCTTAAAGGAGGGAAGTCTATGTTTTCTTCTATTCCATAACTCAAAAGTTTTTTATTAAGAAAAGGTCTAATCAAAACTTGATTTATACTATAACAAGAAGTAAATATAGATTCAACCCAGAAATGTATTTCTATAGAATATTCACTCAACACAGTTCGCGTTATCTCTTGAATAATTCTATTTCTTATTTCAACAACACCATTTTTTTGAGGATTTCATGGTGCTGAGAAATTGTGAGTAATGCATTTTCTACAACAAAAAGATTCAAAATCATAATTTTGAAATTCTCCACCTTGATCACAATAAATAGTTTTCAAAGGAAGGTTTTTCTCATTTTTAACTTGGGATATAAAACATTTGAAATATCAAAAATCTTCAGATTTAATTGCTAGAAAATATACCCACGTAAATCTAGTGTAATCATCAACTAAGACAAATACATAATACTTGCCACAAATACTACTAGTTTGTGTTGGACCAAAAAGATCCATATGCACCAACTGTAATGCATCATTTGTTGAGACTTCACTGATTGATTTAAAACTGGATTAATGTTTCTTTCCATATTGACAAGGATCAAAAACTTTTGAAGAATCAAATCTAAGCTCTGGAAGATCCTTAACTATTATTTTCTTAGAAAGTTTAGAAAGGTTCTTAATGTTACAGTGTCATAACCTTCTATACCATAACTAAGAATGATCTTACATTGCACTAAGGAAAGGTAGATCTTGCCTCCTAAGGTCTTCTAAGTTGAGTATGTATACATTCTCTTGCCTATGTGAAGAAAGAATAAACTCTTCCGTGGAATTGTGTACTAAGAACATATCATTCCTAAAATTCACAAGGTAACCATCACCACATAATTGACTTATGATAATGAGATTGTTCTTAAGACCCTTATCAAATATAACATTTGAAATCATTGTTTTCCCAAGACGAACAATGTTACATATACCAATAATTTCTCCATGAGCATTATCTCCTAAAGTTACTTTCCCTCATTTCATCTTGATAATCTTTTCAAAGTAGTTTTTCTTACCAGTCATACGTCGGGAACATCCACTATCCATGTACCATGTATTGTTATTGGTACATTCTCTATTTTCATTAAAATAAGAAAGGAATAAGTTTTCAGAATCCAAACATGCTTGGATTCGAAAATCTCTGGAAGAAAAATATTAGGAACCCACATTTTCTTAGGAAAATAGCCTTTATGAAATCCTAAGGACTGAGTTTTGTTTAAGGAACAATTTTTTTCCCAATACCCACCACACAGACACTTGGTACAGAATGGGGCACTTTGAGGAACAAAATAATTGTTACTAAAAATTAGTTTAGAACTACTATAACCAAAACCAAGACTATTCCTTATAGGTCGGATTTGAGAATACATCTTATCAAAATTTTCTTTACCTAAGGTAATGTTTGACAAACACTTCCCCAGGGAAACAATTTCAGATTTCAGTTTGATTACTAACTTATTGTCTTTAAAAACATTTGATTTAGAACTAGAGTTTGGCCTGAATACATTTTTCTTAAAAACTACATTTTCTAGATCCATAGAATGTTTATTATTTTCAGAATTTACTTCCTCAAGATTTTTTAAAATACTTTAAAAATCAAAATTTTTCTTATCTAGATCTTTAGAAAGATCTGTTATTTCGTTAGTAAGAATATTATTCCTAGAATTTTCCATATCATGCTTTTTCAGGAGTTTTGAATTCTCAATCTCAAGGAGTCTGGAAAACCTAGAAAGTTATTCATAGGTAGGTAAAGTAGTATCTTCATCAGAATAAGATTATTCATCTGAAGATTCATAATATTTATCATTACTATAATTTATATTTAAAGAAACATTGGTCATTAATTCGGCATTGTGTACCTTAGCCATCAAAAAATACTTTTCAATAGGTGATCTGGCTATTAGACGAAATTAATCTGTCCAGAGGATTCGTAATCTGATGATTCATCTGAAGATTCTCCACCACTGGCAATCCAGGTGTCATTAGCTTTCAAGACTTTCTTAGCTTTAGAATTTTATTACTTCTTTCTATTTCTCTCAGAATGATTTTCTTTTCTTTCTTTTCTCTTGAGCATGGGATAAACAATCCTTATGTGTCCACCTCTCTTTCATTCATAACAAGTGACTTCTAAATTTTTCTTATCTTTCCTTTCCTTCTTTTTATATCTCCATTGAATGTTATTCTGTCCAAAAACCTTGTTCATACTTCGAGAATGATTGGAAAACTCATTATCTAAAGATTCACATCCACTAGATTCAGATTGGATAACAATCTTCTTATATTTGGATCTAGTAACTCTCTCAGGAGTTTTTTCTTTCATATGATTTGAAGTTGTAGTAAAATCAACATTACCATTCCCATTATTCTTCTATATGTTATCAAAATCTCTCTTCATTCTAGTTTTATGTTTAAGAAGAGTTCCAAAATGTTTATCAAGAGAAATCTGAGTAACTTTCCTATTCTCATCAATAGCAGTTCTCTTGGACTCCCACTCATTTGTAAAAATGTCTATGATCTTATCAACAAGGGCTTCATCATCTAATCCCTTCTCACCCATGGATTGTGAAATATTAACAATATTCATGAATATTTGTTGCACCTTACATATGGGCTCTCCATAAGGAAAGAAGAACCCATGATATTCAGCTTTGAGCATGGATATTCTAGTTTTAATAACTTTAGAAGTTCCAAAATGAGTAACTTCTAGTTTCTTCCATATAAAATTTGCTTCTTCACAAGATAAAATTTGGCTATATATATTTTTAGTCATAGAGAAAAGCAATGTATTGCATACCTTATAATTCAGTTTATATTCATAATTTTCTATATTGGTGAAGGTACTAAATTCCTTGTCAGGAATTTTATATCTTCCAGTAAGCATAACAAAATTTTCCACTCTAGTATTGATAATTAATGTTTTCATGAGATCTCTCCAATATTCTTAATCATTCAGATCAAAGATAGGTGGTCTAGTTGGATTAAGATTGTCTATGGAACCAAAATTTATTCCTACCATCTTAAAGAAAAATCATTCCACAAAAACATACTAGTAATAAAAGTTTGTAAACAAGGAAAATATTCATCAGCAATGAAAATATAGGAAAAGAGTATTTCAAAAAAAATGAATCTAAACTTTATGAGTTTGAAAATCTGATTGTGAAAATAAGAATAAGATGAATTATCTTCTAAATCTAATCTTGAGATTAATTCATATTGAACCAATCCTCTGATACCAATTGTTAAGATGGTATGTGAGTGTGATATATTCTATAATACCAAATGTAGGATCGAAATAATATAGATACTTTATATAGTATCTAATGATTCTCAATATACAATATGGGGTGAATTGTACACTTTAAAAATTATTTTGGAACTTTTAAAGATAGTTGTGTTTAACAAGGTTAAACAGGGTAATTCAAAAAAACCTATGGTTCTACACACATGCTTCATTTTGGAAATATGATTCTGAGAGTGTGATTATTAAAAGATGGTTCCAAAAAATGAAACATAATGAAAGTTTACAAAGATAAAAATTCTACCTTAAAGTGTATAGAATATTATTATATCGGAGTACAAGTATAAGGAAGTATAAGATAGTAATACTTTCTTTAAAAAATAAAATGCAGTGGAAATAAACTTGTAACAAAACAAGTAACAAGAATAAACTCTTTTTAACCCAAAGAGAAGTGTATCCAACAATCTTGGATAAAGGTACCTTGATTTGTACTTTCAAGAAAGTATGTCTTACCCACACCAAGTTAAGCCCTCAATCCAAAGATCAGTATCTGTCTTGCTATCCCTGGAAGCCCTCAACTTCATGGTAGTTAGCACATCTATCTTCCTCAGCAAGGAATCCCTCAACTTCAATTTAGTCAGCACCTCAGTCTTCCAATCCCCGGAGGCCCTTGATCTTACACAGCAAAAGTCAGAGTCGCCCGAAGCAATCTCAACAAGATGTTCAGTAAGCACTAAGCATGAGAGTCTCTCACTAGAAATCACTTTAACATCATGCAATCTTTAGAGTCATAGAACAATATTGAGCTCTTTCAAATGAACTCCTATTTATAGGGACGTCTTCAATGGTCAGCTCCCTCCTCCAATGGTCATATTTTTCCTTGAATTTTGGAGGGACCTATACACATGTCACTCAAACAATGGTTTGTTAGAAACATAATGTACGTCATCATTTCATAACTATATCAAGGGTAGAAAAAATATGGTTGCTAGGCCAAAACCAATATTCAGAGTCTAAGAAAAAATAATATTCAGAGTCTAAGAAAAAATAAAATTTGAAGTCTTAGAAAAAAATTCTCAAAGTCTATATTATCGGATATTCAGATTCTATTTATCAGGGAATTCATAGTCTGAACTCATCAAAATTCATACTCCGAATTTGGAGTCAGAATTCATAAGAATTCGTAACCTGAATTCGGATTCTGAATTCATAAGAATTCGTAACCAGAATTCAGATTCTGGACTCATTAGAATTCATATCCTAAATTTGGAGTCTGAGTTCATTAGAGTTCGGAGACTAAATAGAGAGAACTCGGAGTCAGTACTCAGAGTGTTCATAACCAGAATTCAGAGAATTAGGAACCTAAAACAGAATGCTTCAAATCTATGTAATTATAGGATTTTGAGGTTTTAAAAATGAAACCAAATTTTTACACTTAGAAAATTATGACATGAAAAATGAAAATAAGTTAAGAATTAATTTTACTTAAGGAATTAGAATTTCCCTTATGAAAGAAAAACAAGGCAAGGAAATAATTTTCCTTGAGGAAGGAAAAATTTTCTTAAAGAGGGAAAATTTCCCTTATCAGGGTAAAATATATTTTACCTAATGATAAGTGTTTGTGATTTTCAAAACATGAAGTAATGGAAAATTCATATAGAAACCTTATTAACTCAATTGTGGATTCATGAAATTGAGGATAATATTGATTATTTGATGAAGAACCATTTATATAATTTGGTGGAACTAACCAAAGTTAATAAGAAACTAATTAACAAATAGGTGTTCAAGTAGAAGAATGATGGCAGTAAAAAGGAGGTTAGTTATAAATCTGAGTTATTAGTCAGTGGATTATTTAAAAAGAAAGGAGTTAAATTTGATGATATATTTTCACCAATGGTAAAGATGTATTCAATCTGATTCATTTTTGTATTGGTGGATAACTGGGATTTAGAGCTTGAATAGATGGATGTAAATACACCTTTTTCCAGGTGACCTATCTGAGAAGATCTATATGAATATTCATGAAGGTTTTGAGATTTATGGAAAAAAAAACCTCACCGAAAAATTTAATAATAGGTTGTATGAACTGAAACAAGCTCCCAAATAGTATTACAAGAAGTTTTACTTCTTCATGGTGATTCATGGAAACAAGAGAATATAGGAAAAACAGTGTGGATACATCTAGATATTTCATTATGGTAACTTTATTTCACTTCTTCTTTATTTTGATGAAATTTTGATTATTGGAATGGATGCAATGAAGATCATACAGTTTAATAATAATTCATCTCAATTTTTTGATATTAAAGACATGGGAGTGGCTCAATAGATTTTTGGAATATTGATCATTCTTTACAGAAAAAAAGGTTGTTATGGCTATCTCAGAAGAATTATTTTGAACATGTTTTGAATCATTTCAACATGGAAAAATCCAATTCAGTGAAAATTCCTCTTCTAAACCATTTGATGTTGAGAAAGAGTTCATTATCATTTTCCAAAGAAAAAATCAAGATGATGGAGATGATACCTCATTTATTATCATTTGGAATCTTAGTGTACAGTAAGGTGAGTATAGGACTATAAATTTTCCATACAGAGGAAATTGTGATCCAATTTCTCTCAAATCCTGCGAAGTAGAATTGGGATTCATTCAAGTGGAATCGAAGGTATCTTAAAAGTATTTGAAGGCTATGTATGTTCTATGGGGGAGCTGGCCCTCTCTTGGAGGGCTATAAAAATGCAGATATTCCCAGATATCCTGATAGTATGACTTATACATCTAGATACATCTATATATTTGTTGTAGGAGATGTATCATGGAATTAAAGGTTTGATAAGTCTGTTACATTATCCATGATGGAAATTGAGTACATTGTATCTTTAGAATCTAGCAAAACGATGTTGTGGCTAACGAGTTTTCTCCCAAATCATGAATTCATCTAGAATGAGTACATGATTCATTGTGATAGTCAATGATCTTTGGAATTGATAATGAACTCCATGTACTATTCCCGTATGAATCAAATTGACATTATCTATAATTGTATATGTTATGTGATGGATAGACTATAACAACTCAGGATTTTCATATAAAGATATTACATATTTTTAAATGAATATTCATTACATTACATAATCACAAGCCCAAGGACCATAATAGTTTAGTGCCTTTGGAAACTAGGAACACATTATTTTAATTCGGTGAAATATATTCCACATCTCCCATAAATATCATCCCAATTAGAATTCCTAATTAAAAACCTTTCTTTGTAACATGGGAAAATGAAACATAAGAAATGGTGAGCTTAGATGATCAGTAAGGGTAAACATGGGAGATACATAAGCAAAACATAAACAGTCTGAGAGCATACACATAACTTTTGGAGATGATACCCTTCATATAAAATATTTTATAGATGATTCATGGAATAAATATTGGTTGTTCATAAGACATGAATCCTAACATAATCAAGGAACATAATCCATGAGATATTAACATTGACATAAATTATGAAATTGTGGCATACACATAAACATGTATCTTTTTGAACATGTATAAATATAAATAGTTTCACTCATTATGTAATGTACATTAAAAAATTCCCTTGTATAAACATATCTACATGAAATTCAGGTCCATGCATAAATTTAGGGACATGAAAACTAGGTCCATGTATAGAATTGTGAACATAAAATCAGGTTCACGCATAACATATATACCTCATTAATTATCCATCCTTAACCAATGGATTGGAGGGAGATATAGGTCCCACCAATATTATAATTAAATCATACACATATGTGTCACATGATCATAAATCATTCATCACATCAGAAATAATGAAAATAAATGGTTTTTGTAAAAATTTCATCATATCATATCTCATTGAAAAGTAACGGGACTCATACACATCATTCCATCATAATGTAAGTCATTCAGTGAAAGAATATGAATGTTATACTTAAATGATATCCCAGGTAATACATTATGTCCACCAATATATGTCATCTTAGATGTAAAATAATTTTTATATATCTTTTAAAAAGATTTCAGGAGGAAAATATCCTTTCTCCTTTGAAACCCCCTTTTTGAATCATAAAAAATTTATAAAACCATTTTCATTGAAAATTAACTTGAAAAAATAAAAAAATATTTTAAATCCATTTTAAACATCTTTTATATCCTTTTACTTTAAAATTATTAAAGGATCATTTAAATATATTTTTCAAAAACATTTTTAGAAAACATAGTTTTCGAATAAAATAACTTTCGGATAGAAGAGAGAATAAAATCACATCAAATGTATAATACTATTAAAATAAGGATATTCACGATAAAAAAATTCAAATAGTATCATATACACCTCATAAAAGAATATTTTTTCATAACATAACATGTGTCTCAATGAAGGAAAATTGAGACAAAATTGACTTACCAATTTTGTAACATTTTAACCGTAAACCCCATGAAAGAGATATCATAAAATGGATATGTAAATAACCATAAATTTAAGGATAAATATAATATATTTCATTCATTGGAATCATATACACCACACAAAATAAATTAGTGGTGAATATGGAATAAGTCTTTCATAAATAAAAGTGACACTAGAAATCCCCTTACCATAAGTCTTGACTTCCTTAGTACACATTAAAACCTCATGTATAATAAATATACATTATTATAAATCTACCGTACAACCATATTGATATATATAATACCATATATGATTTAATTATGAATTTATATTACTCATTCATTAATAACTCCATGTTAAAGTCATGCTTTAGGTAATAAATTCTTAATTTTTACTACATGTTTTGACATGTTATTCTTGGTCCTCTTACATAGATAATGATTTAATCGTATCATTAATGATTACCATGATATAATATATATTCATTATATATGTATTTATGTTGATTCATAAAACTCAGAGGTAGAAAATAAAATACACCATTCATGGAGAGGACATCTTGTACATACACGTGAATGTTTTTTTCATTTTCTATTCATATTATAATAATTAAAATTATATGATATATTTTCATTGAATAAAAAAATATTTAATATATATCACATATTTTTATTAAAAACATCCTTAATTCAGAACATTTAAATATTGAATGAATAAAATCGCTTCACAAGGTGGTAGTCCATCATACACACGAACGACATAATCGTATTCCCACAAAATGGAAAGCATGAAGGTATGTGTGATATAACAATTCCAGAATCATAATACAATTATAAATAAAATATATTTCATATATAAAATATAAATCCATCATTATTATCAACCATTATTGGTTGTAATTTAAGAATTAATGACATTTGTTCATGAGGCGGTAGTCCGCTGTACACATGAACAATGATTGTGCATCCCATTTGATAGATGTGTGTGGTGTTTTAGGTCACACCCTTAACATAAAAAAAATACTATATTAAATATTTGTAATTTTTTTATATTAAAATTTAATAAATAAGACATTAATTAATTTAAGGAAGAAATAAATCAAAAACGTATGTTGATGAACATTACCTCTTGTTCGGATATCTCCTTTTGGTTTGCACCAAAGGAGTTCCATGGTTGGTATTCTTCCAAAATTAATGAATCTAGGATTAAGGGAGGTGATTTGGGAGTATGATTTTATTGGGTTTTTTTGAACCAAATATGTTTTTAATTGTGAATAAAATAGAATAATAAGTTCTCTTTTATAAGAGAGATGAGGGGCACGTTTGGAATTTCACAAAAGATTAATTTATAATAAATTAAATCTAAATAAATATACCAAAAATGAAAATTTATTATAAGAAAATCTATTATAAGGTATTATTATCATCAACCAGTATATTTTATAGAAGTTATTGTGTTATTTTAAACCTTATTATTTTTATTAACTCTTGGTTAACCCATTTTAATTTTAACGACGGTAACAAACTATTCCATATTGAGTGTATGTAATCTTGACTTATTAAGTGTAAATTTGAACATAAATGGAAAATTTATGATATTTAAGAACATATCTCAACTAATGTTTCATATTTAATATTTTTATAATTTTTAAATAATTTAATAAAATATTATTTTCATAAAATATCTTTTGTGTTAATTTTGACACTGTTCATTACTTTGACATTAATAAAATAATATATATTCAAAAAAACCATTTAATACACCACTAAAATTTCACATTCTAAAATAAAATTATTTGAGAACATTAATTAATTCAAACTATATTTATTTAAATATTTCTAATTTCATTTAATTGATTGCTTCATAAATTTAATAATTACTACACCATCATTATGTATTTTTTTATGATAATTTTTACTTCAATGAAAATTAAAGATAAATTTCATGATTAATATAAATATTTTAGCTTTCATATTAATATTTATAGGAAAATATATCCCCTATATAACCCAATATTAAAAATATTTCACTTTGAAAAACAAGAGTTTGACAAGTTTGACTTTTCTTTGAAAAAAATATTATAAAGGTTATAATCTCTTAAAAATATCCATAAATAACCAAATAACATATAATTTAACGATTATGGATAAAAATAATCATGCAATAAAATTTTAACAAGTCTTAGTGTCATTTTCTAATATTTATAATATTATTTTTACCCTTAATTACACGATTCACCCTTAATCATGCTATAAAAATTACTATGTTTACTATCCATATTTTCCATAAATAAAATGTGTCAATTTAATAAATTTGGAACTTATTATCCAAAATATATAATCCATTTTTAGAAATTCAAAACACATAACTCAGTATAATTAATTAAAAATTTATCCCATAGAAGGGATGAGAATACAGGTTTTTAAAGGAAAATATTGAAAATTTCACTAAGTTTTTATATCAAAATTCAATATAAAAATAATTTAAACGAACTAAATATTATTAATTGATGTAAAATTTTACTATTGTGACTTTGAAACCAATTATAAATATAAATTACCATTAAATATTATTTAGATGAAAAGATCATTTTGAATTAAAATACAGTATTTTCACTATTCATTAGAAGATGAAACTTTTCATATAAAATAATTGACCATAATATAATTTAGATACTATAAATAAAAAATTTATGTTTATTTTTTAAAATACATTTTATAAAAGTGTCCAAATTTAGTTTTAAAAAAATCTTTCAATTTAATGGCGGAAAAATGCATTTAAAAAATACTGCTTTTATTATTAAAACTAGATTTTTTTTCTTATTTTATTCTTCTAAAACATATTTGATTTAATTGAATATATAATTTATAAATTTCATTAATATCATTCAATAAAAGGAATTAAATAAATTTCCTAAGATAAAATAACATTGAGGGAATAAAAATATTTTTTCATAAAAACACATATATTATTTTCAATTGTTTTTTATTTTTATTGTAAATTACTTGGTCTCTAAATAATTTATGTTTAAATAATATTTTAATTATTAATTTAATACTATTAATTCCCACCATTAAAATTTCTAGGTAGTAACTATCATAATAAATACTATGTTATTGTTTGGTAAAACTCAGTCTTGTGTGTAACACAAGCTATCAAAGGAACTCGTTGTGTTTTTCACAAGCGAAAAATTGCATTGAATGTACCAAAATCTTAACTATGTGTTGTGTGTACTAAAATATCTTGTATTAATAAATCTTGAATTTATGTATCATGCAATACAACCATTTAAAAAAATTAATTTATTTGAAAAAATAATATGTCATAAAAACTTTGGGAGTTACATTCTACAACCTTAAAATGGTTTTTCCCATGAAATTCATCACTATAATACCAAAAGATAATGATACATCCACTGAATATAATCCTAAAGTGACCATGTATATTATTAAAAATATTGGTTTCTCTATAATACATTTACCAGGTGAAGAGTCTTGTTTTGTATAACTTTATATCTATGGTCCAGAACATCTACTAATGTCTCTTCATAAGAAAGATATTTCTCTCATGGAATGACCTTTGATTTTAGTATATATGAAAGATCATGTATTTAATTCCTTAGAAGATATACATGAAACACGTCATGAAATTTAGTGTTATTTAGTGATATTTCCAATCAAAAAGATACCATTCCAATATGATCAATAATTTAAAAAATAAAATCACATCCTTTTAATTTTAAATTGAATTAAAAAATAAATGGTGGATGTTTAATAATTTATTTTTGGAAAACCCATATATTAAAATGGGTCAATAAAACTAACACTTAAAAAATAGTTAAAGGTAGAGTGGACTTTCTCGAGAAGGCTAGTATGTATTTTGTTCAATTAGTGGCCAAAAGAGGGATTATGGATGTGGGCTACACAAGTGACCAGTTCATGTGGTGCAATTACCAAAGAGGGGGATTTCAAAATTGGTGTCTCATTGATAGATTCCTATAAAATGTTCATTCCATATCTGTTTACCCTAGTGAAAAAGGTCTCTCAACTGGGGAAAGGTATATCTGATTATTCACCCTTTCTTCTTTCATTATCTCCCATCTAGATGAGTAGAAAGAACTTTATCTTCTCCCACATATGGTCTTGAATTACAGGCTATCACTATATTGTTAGTGATTTGTAGTCCAAACCTCTATAGGTTATTCATGGGTAAGGATTAAAAATACTTTTACACAACTCGAAAACACCCTAGAGTCATGGGTTAGGTAGAATCCTCCCCACTCACAGGACATGGAAATGGTCAAGAATGAGATTGAATGGATATAATACTATCTTTAAAAGGATTCAGATGACAGGTTAATTGAATAAATCACTAATAAAAAAGATACTCTATTGTAAATGATCTTGAGACAATAACATTAGGCATAAAAGAAATAAATAATAAGGTGGCTTTGTTATGGTTACACGAATACAACATATTTTCATGACTGCATAAAGGAGAAATAGAACATAATTAAACCCAGTATATTGCTTGAGGATGGATCCTTCATTGAATATTAGGACATCATTGGTGGTATGAATCATTCTCATTTTAACAGGTTTATTTCATTGAATAACCCCCATATTTCTGAAGGAAACTATAAATGGAACATTGAGTTTCTAGAGGTGGTTCCAAACATGGTCTCTAGTGAGAAAAATGAAACCATGGAAGCAGTCCCTAATGAGAAGGCTCTTCAGGAGGCTATGATGGGAATTAATCATGAGAGTGCTACAAGACCAGAGAAATTTGTGGGATATTTGTATAGGTAATTATATACCATGGTTAGGAATGATATGATTATAGCCATACAAGACTTATTCTATGGAGGGAGTCTTCTGTTTGTCGCATGTGCAACTATTTTAGTGCACATACCCAAAATCATGAACTGATCCTCCCTTCATCACTACAAGCTAGTGAGCATGTGTAACATTACTTATAATGTTCTTGAAAGAATCATTAATATAATATTATATTTACATCTTCCCAATTGGATCTCTATGGAGAAGCATAGATTTGTTAAATGTTGATCAAACTAGGGGGATATAGTACTTGAGAAAGATATATTTAGTGGTATTAACCTCAAGGATCACCACTCAAACTTGTAAATTAAAATTGATATGAATAAATAAAATAATCACATTATTTGAGAATTAAAAATAAGGTGTTAATAGGTATAGGCTTCTATTCCTCATATTCTGATTTAATTTTGAGGTGCTTTAGTTCACCATGGATGGAAGTCACTTTTTTGGGGAGGAATCATGTGTTATTCAAGGAAACCCATGGGTTTAGACAGGGAGAACCCTTATCCCCAAGTATACTCATCCATTCCCAAGATGTTCTTAGGCCCATTATTAACAAGAGCATTCTCAAGGGTGACATTAGTCCTTACCTAAGCAAGCTTAGTTCTAAGTGTATCTCCCATATTTTGTTCATAGAAGTTATGATTATATTCTGTAATTCTAGTAAGAGGTTGTTCTGAGGCAATAATATGGTTCTTGAGGAGTATTTTCGTTGGAGTGGACATATCATCAGTTGGGAAAAGAGTAGTCTTTACTTCTCAAATAGATACTCGGATAGACGGGTTACCTCCTTGTGTAATATTCCATCCATGTAGAGAGGAAAATTTACAATAGAGTACCTATGTGACCCCATGTTTTTAGGTATGATGTGTATTAATTATTTTTACAATATTTTATGCAGGATCACGGGTCAATTCTTGAAAAAAATATCATTTTTTCCCTTTGGAGGTAGGATCACACTAGTTAACAGTGTTCTCTCAACCATACCAATTATTTCACTCTCGGCTATTAAAGTTCCAAAAATAGTAATATATAATATTGATAGGATCTTGGTGTGATTTATTTGGGATTCTCTATATAATTGGAAAACACTTGGTATCTTGGGTTAGAATGGAAATGTTAATCTAGGAAGGTGGTATCAATGTGAG
This sequence comes from Viscum album, assembly GCA_963277665.1. Lineage (NCBI taxonomy): Eukaryota > Viridiplantae > Streptophyta > Magnoliopsida > Santalales > Viscaceae > Viscum > Viscum album. The sequence continues at coordinate 1,940,151,772 of OY728131.1, forward strand.
AAATCTCTTGAATAGTCTTCAATGTACACACATAAAGCTGGCATGGGAAGTCTTGTGGGAGAATACCCTTTAGAGAAAGTCCATGGATACTGACTATAGAGGGGGTGAAGAAGTTTCAGGAGGGTTTTCCTCCCCATTTTGGCCCAGGATTTTCCATCACATATCTACTCTACAACCTCTCAGCTGATGGATTATGGGGAACGGTGATATTCTCTTCTGGAATCAAAACATGGTTGGGTCATAGATTAGTTTCCTATGGTTTCCAGCTCCAAGTATCACATTTAGGGATTATATATCATACCTGATGTTTATTAAGGAATTACTAGACCATAATCAGTGAGAATTTTTCTATCTTATTGACTTGAACACAGAACCAGATAGGTGCATCTTCATGGTCTCTAATTCAAGGGTTGTTTCCATAATGTACTTATGAAGGGAGATGATCAACCATTACCATATTGATAGCTGGAACTATATTTTGTGGTGCACTATGATTCCTGTTAAATACAATTTATTTTTCTAGATAATAATGAACCATAAAATCCCTACTGAAGACAATGTAAAAAGAAAAAGTATCTGCATTGCTTCTAGGTGTCCATGTTGTAAGGAACACCATGAGGAGAGCTAAAACCACATATTTTTTAGGTTATTAATCATGAAAAATTTGGAACTCCTATGGTGATTTTACTATTTATCTTCTCATGAGTACCAAGGTGAACATTTCTTGGACCGATGGTTTCATGGTGTGGGTGATGCGGGTACAGAAAGGATAGAACAAGTTATTGTGATGATAACTAGTTGTTATTGTTTTTGGAAAGTAAGAAACAGGTCTCGTCTTGAAGTGTTTTTTTACAAGAAAATTTCTTATCATCAAAACAATGATCCTATTGATCGACAAGGTTATGATTATTTATAACTGATGTGATATTCCAACATTAAGACTGTTATTGTTGAGAAACCCTCCTAATCACTCCATCAAAATATCCCCTATGGGCACTAGTTTCTAATATTCCCTCCCCTAATGGGACTAAAACTCAACATGTACATTTCCTGTATCCTCGGTGACATGCAGGGATGGGGATTAGTCTATGACCCTAGGGGAACTGTTATTTTGGTGTTTACATCTCATTTTGGTAGTGCTCACTCCCTCCATGATGAATCCAATTCCATTCTCATGTGGTTGTTCTTATATTTTAAAAGGAATATAGATTTAGAAAAAGTGGAAATATACTCCATCATTCTACACAATTCCTTATATAGAATTGATTTTATCCCATTGTCAATATTCTATATAATTATAAGGTGAAAAATTATTCTCAATTGTAATACTCATTTACTACACACTTTGTGTGCAGGGAAACAAGGTTGTGGACCACCTTGGATCTTTTTCCAACCAAGGTTATTATGTCATCAGTTTCTTAATATTGATCTTCTTTAGGATTGAGGGGGAAGACTTATAGTAGGGGATTCCCTTGGACTCCACTATTTCAGGACTCCCTAGATCATGCTTTTCCTTATTTCTCTAATGTATTATCTTGATAATTTTAAATAAATAATATATGATGATTATTATTAGGATATCATTAGTGGAAAGTGAAATCTTGGAGACGAAAGATAATTACTACTATCAAGTTATAAATGATATTGATGGAGAACATGGTCAATATAAAGTTAACCATAATAGAACAATACATCTATGATGATATAAGGGACCATTTGATTAATTATGAATAAAGTTAATAGGTTAATTTTTTTCCAAGACTCATTTTATACAGTTGAATAATTTTCACAATAAGATATAATTACATGACTTCATTCCATTTTGTAAGCACAATCTCATCCATTGGTTGTGACTTGATCAATTTCCACTTCATCTATTACTCTATGAAATTAGTTTAAAATTTTAATACCTGGATAAATAGGGGATAAATAGATACATAATGGGATGATATGTCATTCCTTCTATATCAAGTTATAATCACAATAAAAATGGTTAGTACAAGTCATCCAATATTCAAAAATATTTATATGGTGAAGTAAGATAGTAATCTCTAAAACCATATCCAAATTTCAACATAAATAATCTCATAAATGGTTTTTGAATAGTTCGGAGGTCGTCACAGCCCTCAAAATTACATTTATTACTCCTACAGTAGTATAGAAGAGCATGGTCGATCCACAAAGAAGGAAGATGAGAATTTTAGGTTTTATTCAAAAGTAACTTCACTGTTGTCAGTAGTGGAGTTAGTGAACATTTATTGTATTATTAATTTTTAATTTTTTTATGATGTAGTGAAAGAAGATGAGGTAACAAGTTTTTTTACAAAGTAATTAAGTCTTATACTACAAAGATTAAAAGCTAATGATATATAGCAGATAAACACAATGAAACAACGACAAAAGAGAAAAGATCAACAATTTTCTCAGGAATTAAAAACTTGATGGTTAAAAGGATAACTCCACATTAAATTTAATTGAATCACACTATAGAAAATGGTTTATATATCTTCCTAACCATAAGACAAATTAAATAGAAGTATGAATTTTAGAGTTCACCACTCTAAAGATAATTGTCTGTTAAAATTTTGAAAAAAAATACAGTTGAAGTTAAACTCGCCATAAATCTTCTACTGTAATAACATTAATGCTTCAAAAAATGATGATCAAGTTCAATCTTTCCAATTCAACATGAAACTATGAGTTTTTAAAAATAATGTAAGGTGTGAACAATTTACATGATCATTAAAATTTATCTCGCCGATCAATTCTAATGTCAGAAAATAATTTAGTGAAGAATTTTAAATAATAAACAAACAAAGTATAAAATTCCTTAGTTAAAAAAATCATCCTATGATCATTGTAACACCCCGAGCTTCCATGATACGCTTCTCATTCAATAATGCAATAGCTTGCATTGTACGCAACTTCGAGTTCTTACACACCGCAACCAATCACTGTAGCCGTTATGAATAGTAATACCCACTTTTTCAAATTATATAAATTTTATATTTCAAAATGGACTTCATTTTTTTATTTGGAATATAGAAATTAGTCTGTGTAGAATTTTTGGTATTTTGCTGAGAACATCCAATTTTTTATGAATAGTGAAAAATACTTAAAAACAACTTTTTTAATCAAAATAATTTATAGTGATAAATTATACTATTGAGTGATTTTAAATTATAATTATAATATATTTATACCATTTTATCCAATGGTGGTCATTAGAATTAATTTCACTTTGAAATTGGAAATAAACAATTACCAATCTTTTGATATATATTGTTTCTTAAAAACACGTTATTTTTTGTGACAACGGGAATTAATTATAAAATTAATTAATTCAACTTATATGTTTGGAATTTCATAATATATACATCATTTTTGAATTCAGAATATCAATTATAGCTTAGGTGAAATTTTGGCATTGTTCTGAAAAAAAAAATCAATTTTTGATAAATAATGAAACCACTAAGTGGTAGTTAAAAAACTGATTTTTCGTTTAAATGAAACATTACCACTTCTGTGATTTGATTTTCAAAAATCCGACATACATGGTTGTAATTAAGAATTAAAATGTGGTTCAATGGGATTAAAATAATTTTTTGGTGAATAGTAACTTTTAAGTTTAATTAATCGTGATTAAAGGTAATTAGTGAAATTTAAAGTAAAAATGATATTATAAAAATATTAAAATACCTTTACACTTGTCCTACACCTATTGTATGAGTCATTTCCGACAAATAAAATCCATGTCTCAACTTGGGGACCCCATGGATCCACTTTGGTAGGAAAATGACATTAAAAACTTTTTATTTAATGATAAAATAAAAAGGTCACAAACATGAGTTCTTTTACTAAAAAAATTTTAAAATGGGGTTATACAAGTCATATTTTTGACTATAAATATTCATTAGAAATATAAAAAGATTTCATACATCATGATATTTTGTTTATAATTTTTAGACATTAAAGAAATTAAATTATTTATGACACCATGATGATGCAGCGATTACCTCATTAATTAACGATTTAAATAAAATGATGAGACAATGTAAAATCCAAGGCCTAAACTTGTCAAAAATACTATTGGATGAGTATATTTAGAACCCTTATCACCTTATCCTTGCAATATATCATTTTGGGACCTTTATAATCCTAAAAGCATTTCATAATAACGTAACATTTCAATCTTTCCAAGAGTGCCCCTTCTCTTCTCTTATAAAATGCCCCCACCACTAACACCTTATTCACACCATAAAGCCATTTGGCTCGGCCAACCTCTACCCAAATACTCTCCCAACATCCCTATCTTACTAATAGAAGCCTCACTTTGGGCATAATTCTTCCCAAGGAAGCCTTTGGCTCAAATCAAAAAAAGAGTTACCCGATTTTAAGGCAATGTCTTCTCTTATGTTATTTTGTTTTATTTTGCTTCTCCAACCCCCTAAACTCTTTTTATCCATTTATTTTGTAACAAAACCATTATCCTCAATATAATAGGATGTTGTTATAAGATGTATTCTAACTTCACTTAATCACACCTACATCTAATGGTTAAAGAACATACTGTTTCTTTGGATGGTGAATTTCTGCATCACGAAAAGATGATTGTTCAACACTCATATAACACCTTCAAAGGTGGCCATTAAGATGTCACTATATTTATATATGATATATAATATGTTTATGTTTTACTTAATCTTTTTTATTTTTCATTTATTTCATACCTTTATGGTTTCCATTATGGGTAAACACGATATTTTCATTTTAGGAAGTGCGGACTACCGCCCCCTCAAAGTGATTTGGATCGTTAATGCCATATGTGGGATGTATAAAGGATGGAGTAAATGGTATTATAAATTATATTATACTTTAATTAAAGTATACCTTTATATAATTATAATTTCATTCCATTAAATACTAAATATAAATGAAAGTAGCGTTCATGCGTACGTACGACTTACCATCTCCATGAACGGTGCATTTCATTTCTTACCTCTAAATGTTATGTAATATTATAAATGCATGTATATACTGGATATATATGATATATATGATATATAAATCATGAATATAATTCTTGATATAAGGTATATTTCACCACATGAACGACTTGTAATTATAAGAAGTTTATTTTTGACTCAAGTACCAAAGATCGACAAAATGACCGTTATTAACTTAAATAATTACATAATGTTCATAACATGGTAATAAGTGATATAAAAGAAATAATTAACATGAAAAAGGTTCTTAAGAAAATATAAATTAACTCTAGTTTATTATTCAGTAGGTTAAAGAGTGGTCGAGTCAAGTCGGACACGAGGTAAGGGAACTTCTTAACCCACTTTTCATTCTTTGGGTTAATCTCCTACTTTCAAATTATGTCATGGTATTGTTATGTCCTATCTTGTATTTTTACTTTATTTATGTGTACTTATAGTGAATACACATAATAGATCTATTTTATTTTAAAAAATAATGATCTTTTTGAGGGACTTCGTCTCAATCACCATTCATTGAGGCATATTTTGTTTTATACACAAATTTCTTTTATACGGTGTATAAACCCTTTTGACATTTAAATTTATTCAAAAGGAATCTTTTTATATGAAGAGTTTTACTAAAAGACAAAAAGGAATGTTTTCTTGTTATACATATGCAGCGATAACGACTTCTCTACCGCCGTGACCATTATTTGAGTTTCGACATCCTCTACAATCCATAACTTTTTTTAAATGAAAAATAAATACAATGTTTTAATTTTCTTTTATTTTGGTATTGAAAATGGTTTTGAAAGTGTTTTTATTATATCAATGTGTTGTATTGATATCTTGTGATTGAAATGTGGACATTTTATGTTTCCATTATGCATGTTTTATGTGATACGATTATGTTATGGTTTATGATATGTTTAAACCTATTCATATGAGGAATGCATTGGACTTAATAAGTGACGGGTGGAGCCCGCTATAGCTCCTCGATGCATCGGTAGGTCTCATGAGACAAACTAGTGACTTGGCATGAGGCCTTGACAAAATCTTATTTGTGGTCTTGGCACGAGGCCTTGGATACGTGGTTATGATAGTCTGGCATTATGCATTCCATCATTATGAAAGTTGTTATTGATATTGAATGTGATTATTCGACTAGTAGAATATCCATGTGAGTAAGTAAATGGAATTATTTAATTTTATTTTTTCCATATTATGCTGATGTTAAAGTTTAAAAAGGCTTTTGTTTTAGGTATACATTGCCTTAAATGTTAATGTTTATTTATGAAAGCATCTGGAATATTGTTATCCTTAATGAGCATCTGAGCTCACCCTTTCAATGTTTTAATATTTTCCAGGATGTGAAGAAGTATTTTATGAATGACCTGTAGGGATAGTCAGAAGAGGATATGAGTGTGGACTATGGAGACTTTTTTATTGTTGTTTTTCACTTTATGATGTAATGTAACGTTTATGAATGTATCCAGTGTTTCCAAGGCTACTAAACTAATCGGTCTTTCGAGACTTGATCTTTTGTGATCAGGCCAATGTTACAAAGTAATGCACCGACTCTGGGTAGCTGGGGTCGGGGCATTATAGTTGGTATCAGAGGCAGTTTAGTACTAACCTTGGAAGCTAGATTTAGATAAACTCTGATTAGAGCACATAGCCCAAAAATAGACTTTGAGGATTAGTATAGACGAACTTCCTAGAATTTTGGTAATATAGAGATTTTGTGAGTTTTCCGAGCAATAAATCCCTGTCTGGATACGAGCAGATAGAGGTGGCTCTGGCACAGATGTACCTAGGGGTAAAACCTGAAAACACCGCTTTGAGCTAGACTCGAATGGGAACTGGTGCACGACAACAGGCCTTGCTTCACTCTTGGTTACAACACTCTCGGGGGATATTCTTAGGATAACTATTATTTTCCTTACAAACCATTATGAAGGGTTTATGAGTATACACTTCTTCAAAGAAAACATTTTTTATAATTATGGATTATATCCATAAACCGTTCAATTTACATTAAGTATTTTACATGTTTGGAATTATTCATGGCAATTCATAAACTAACCTAGTTTATGCCATTGTATAGAAATGGTGCCCAGTAGAAGGAATGTGAACTCCATCAATACGTATGATCCCAAGAATAAAAAGGATCATATCTTTCACGGTATTAAGACAGCATTTATAAGGGAAATAGTCTCCCATGTGTTCTCAACATATAAAGAAATAGTATCATGTGTTAATAAGATAAGTAAAGAATTCTTTGAGTCTTATGGATTCGAAGGGATGAAAGAGAAGAAAAGGATGGAAGAGAGAATGATAGATAAAGGGATTAGGGAAAAGAAGTATTTTCCAATATGTGATAACTGTTGGAAGAAACACCTTTGAACTTGCCTGAATGGAATGGGAGTTTGTTATAAGTGTGGAGAAAAAGGACACCAAGTGCGTGACTGCAAGGGTAAGAAAAAGGTTTTAAATGTACAATGCTTCATCTGCAAGTAGTGGGGACACTACAAAAACCAATGCCAAAATCATTAGAGTATGCCCCAAGTGATGTTATTGGATAATAATCAAGTTATGATAATACCACAGATGAGGAGGAATGATTAGAGTTCTTATGTTGTCATTAAAGAATTTTGTCATTTGAGTGTTGTGTCAATGATATACTGGTTATAATAATTATGGAGTATATAAGGATTGTACTACAGTACTATTTCACCAAGGACTTGAGATTTCGTGGAACCAAGAAAAGTGACTCCATATCAGATTAAATTGTTGGAAAATGTATGGTTGAGAGAAGGATAAACCATAATATGGTTCTAATACCGAGATAGTGATTTTAGAATAATACATGATATATTTGGATAAATTATATTGGATATTCTTGACTTATTTGATACTAATTAATTATTTGTATACATTTTTGGATATAAGGAGTATATCTAGTATTCTATAAGGAATAAGGGATCATTAATGTAATCAATAAGGATTTCTGGTAATTCAGGATGTTGTAGTGTTTTAAAAGAATACACGATAAAGGTGTTCACATGTTATTATGCGGAAAAAAAATCTTCATTGTGTTTACCTTCCTTATAAAATTTGTACTGTGATTTGGACAGAAGTATTTTGGATAACTATAAAGGTTGAAATGGATTATGTTGAACTTTGGATAGTATGGAATAAGGTTAAAACATTTCTTAAGATTATTTATGGAATATTAAAATACTATAGTATTAGAAAAAGGACAGCCTGCAGGTTGGGGGATAACCTGTCGCGTCGGACAAAGCTACAGGAATCGAACCCACAACCATAGTGCGACAGGCCATTATTACCTACCACTAACCTACAGGAAGTCCCTGGTTATTAAAAAGTAGTTTTCCTAACTTAAATTGTAAGTGTTAATATTTGGAACCTTGTACGAATAGGATAAATATAATATTTTTGAGTTCTAATATCTTTTTGAGTGAAAATGGGTTTGTGGTAAACATTTATTAAAGAATGAAAGTCAACATGACAAGTAAGTATATTTCCTTACATTATTAGTAAATCCCATAAATAAATTCCTCAACTTTATGAAAGGTAACTTAAAACAAAATGTTTCCGGTTAACTTTTACAACTGGGGATTCAATGACTATTTAACCAATCACGAGTTTGTGATTTTGTTATGGTTAACTTTCCCATGATCCTATTTTCCATAACTCTCCATCAGACCTTGATGGTTTGTTTCTCCTCAATATCCATATTTTCATAGAATCCTAGTATGGGCTATCTCGGGTGACCTTTGTACTTCTCTCTCTTTCTTTTAATGTTATATTTTTATTAACCTTATTTCCGATGTGGGTTTTCCACAAAGGAATTTTCTATTTTCAACCTTTTATTTTCAAAGAAAAATTTCAAATTTCGAGGACGAAATTTATTGAAGGAGGGGAGAATGTAACACCCCGAGCTTCTACGATACGCTTCTCATTCAATAATTCAACAGCTTGCATTGTATGCAACATCGAGTTCTAACGCACCGCAACCAATCAAAGTAGCCATTATGAATAGTAATACCCACTTTTTGAAATTATATAAATTTTATATTTCAAAATGGACTTCATTTTTGTATTTTTGAATATCGAAATTAGCCTATGTAGAATTTTTTGTATTTTTCTGAGAACTTCCAATTTTTTATGAATAGTGAAAAATACTTAAATACAACTTTTTTAATCAAAATAATTTATAGTGATAAATTATACTATTTAGTGGTTTTAATGTATAATTATAATATATTTTACCATTTTATCCATTGGTTTTCATTAGAATTAATTTCACTTTGAAATTGGACATAAACAATTGCCAATCTTTTGATATATATTGTTTCTTAAAAACATGCTATTTGTTGTGACAACGGAAATTAATTATAAAATTAATTAATGCAACTTATATGTATGTAATTTCATAAAATAGACATCATATTTGAATTCGGAATATCAATTATAGATTAGGGTGAAATATTGGCATTGTTCTGAAAAACATCAATTTTTGATGAATTGTGAAACCACTAAGTGGTAGTTAAAAAACTGATTTTTCGTTTAAATGAAACATTACCACTTCTGTGATTTGATTTTCAAAAATCCGACATACATGATTTTCATTAGGAAGTAAAATTTGGTTCAATGGGATTAAAATAATTTTTTGGTGAATATTAACTTTTAAGTTTAATTAATCGCGATTAAAGGTAATTAGTGAAATTTAAAGTAAAAATGATATTATAAAAATAAGAAAATACCTTTACACTTGTCCTACCCCAATTGGATGAGTCATGGACGACCATGAAAATCCATGGGTCAACTTTGGGACCCCATGGAGCCACTTTGGTAGGAAAATGATATTAAAAACTTTTTATTTAATGATAAAATAAAAATGTCACAAACATGAGTTCTTTTACTAAAAAAAATTAAATGGGGTTATAAAAGTCATATTTTTTACTATAAATATTCATTTTAAATCTAAAAATATTTCCTACATCATGATATTTGGTTTATAATTTTTAGACATTAAATAAATTAAATTATTTATTACACCATGATGATGCAGCGATTACCTCATTAATTAAGGATTTAATGAAAATGAAAAGATAATATAAAATACAAGGCATAAACTTTTCAAAAACCTATTGGATGAGTATATTTAGAACCCTTATCACCTTAGCCTCGAAATATATCATTTTGGGACCTTTAGAATCCGAAAAGCATTTCATAATAAAGTAACATTTCAATCTTTCCAAGAGTGCCCCTTCTCTTCTCTTATAAAAGGCCTCCACTACAACCACCTTATTCACACCTTCAAGCCATTTGGCTTGGCCAGAATCTGCCCAAATACTCTCCCAACATCCCTCTATTACTCCTAGTAGCCTAACTTTGGGCATAATTCTTCCCAAGGAAGCCTTTGGCTCAAATCAAAAAAAGAGTTACCCGATTTTAAGGTAATGTCTTCTCTTATGTTATTTTGTTTTATTTTGCTTCTTTAACCCCCTAAACACTTTTTATACATTTACTTTGTAACAAAACATGTACCCTCAATATACTAGGATGTTTTTATAATAAGTATTCGAGCTACACTTACACACACCTACATCTAATGGTTAAAGAACATACTGTTTCTGTGGATGGTGAATTTCTGCCTCACGAAACGATGATTGTTCAGCACTCATATAACACTTTCAAAGGTGGCCATTAATATGTCTCTATATTTATATATGATATATAATATGTTTATGTTTTACTTAAGCTTCTTTATTTTTCATTTATGGCATACCTTTATGGGTTCCATTGTGGGTAAACACGATATTTTCATTTTAGGAAGTGCGGACTACCGCACCCTCAAAGTGATTTGAATCATTAATGCCATATGTGGGATGTATAAAGGATGGAATAAATGTTATTATACATTATATTATACTGTAATTATAGTATACCTTTATATAATTATAATCTCATACCATTAAATACTAAATATAAATGAAAGTAGCGTTCATGCGTACGTACGGCTTACCGTCTCCCTGAACGGTGCATTTCATTTCTTACCTCTAAATGTTAGATAATATTATAAATGCATCTATATACTCGATATATATGATATATATGATATCTACATCATTAATATAATTCTGTATATAATGTATATTTCACCATATGAGCAACTACTAATTATAAGAAGTTTATTTTTGACTCAAGTACCAAAGATCGACAAAATGATCGTTATTAACTTAAATAATTACATAATGTTCATAACTTGGTAATAAGTGATATAAAAGTAATAATGAACATTAAAAAGGTTCTTATGAAAATATAAATTAACTCTAGTTTATTATTCAGGAGGTTAAAGAGCGGTCGAGTCAAGTCGGACATGAGGTAAGGGAACTTCTTAACCCAATTTTCATTCTTTGTGTTAATCTCCTACTTTCAGATTATGTCATGATATTATTATGTCCTATCATGTATTTTTACATTATTTATGTTTACTTATAGTGAATACACATAATAGATCTATTTTATTTTAAAAAATAATGATCTTTTATAGGAACTTCATCTCAATCACCATTCATTGAGGCATATTTTGTTTTATACACAAATTTCTTTTATACGGTGTATAAACCCCTTTGACTTTTACATTTATTCAAAAGGAATATTTTTATATGAAGCCTTTTAATAAATGAAAAAAATTAATGTTTTCTTGTCGTACATATGCGGTGAAAATGACTTCTCCACCGCCGTGACCATTATTTGAGTTTCGACTTCCTCTACAAGCCATAACTTTTTTTAAATGAAAAATAAATACAAAGTTTTAATTTTCTTTTATTGTGGTATTGAAAATGGTTTTGAAAGTGTTTTTATTGTATCAATGTGTTATATTGATATCTTGTGATTGAAATGTGGACATTTTATGTTTTCTTTTAGGCATGTTTTATGTGATATGATTATGTTATGGTTTATGATATGTTTAAACCTATTCATATGAGGAATGCATTGGACTTAATAAGTGACGGGTGGAGCCCGCTATAGCTCCTCGATGCATCGGTAGGTCTCATGAGACAAACTAGTGTCTTGGCATGAGGCCTTGACAAAATATTATTTGTGGTCTTGGCACGAGGCCTTGGATACGTGGTTATGATATTCTGGCATTATGCATTCCATCATTATGAAAGTGGTTATTGATATTGCATGTGATTATTCGACTAGTAGAATATCCATGTGAGTAAGTAAATAGAATTATTTAATTTTATTTTTGCCATATTATGCTGAAGTTCAAGTTTAAAAGGGCATTTGTTTTAGTTATTCATTTCCTTAAATGTTAATGTTTATTTAAGAAAGCTTCCACAATATTGTTATCCTTACTGAGCTTCTGAGCTCAACCTTTCAATGTTTTAATATTTTCCAGGATGTGAAGAATTATTTTATGAATGACCTGCAGGGATAGTCAGAAGAGTATATGAGTGTGGAATATGGAGACTTTGTTATTGTAGTTTTTCACTTTATGATTTAATGTAACGTTTATGAATGTATCTAGTGTTTCCAAGGCTACTAAACTAATCGGTCTTTCGAGACTTGATCTTTTGTGATCATGCCAATGTTACGAAGTAATGCACCGACTCTGGGTAGCTGGGGTCGGGGCGTTATAGTTGGTATCAGAGGAAGTTTAGTACTTACCTTGGAAGCTAGATTTAGATAAACTCTGATTAGAGAACATAGCCCAAAAATAGACTTTGAGGATTTGTATAGAAGAACTTCCTAGAATTTTGGTATTATAGAGATTTTGTGAGTTTTCTGAGCAATACATCCCTGTCTGGATATGAGCAGGTAGAGGTGGCTCTGGCACAAATGTACCTAGGGGTAAAACCCAAAAACACCGCTTTGAGCTAGACTCAAACAGGAACTGGTGCACCACAACGGGCCTTGCTGCACTCTTGGTTACAACACTCCCGGGGGATATGCTTAGGATAATTATCATTTTCTTTACAAACCATTATGAATGGTTTATGAGTATACACTTCCTCAAAGAAAACTTTTTTTTATGATTATGGATTATATCCATAAACCATTCAATTTACATTAAGTATTTTACATGTTTGGAATTATTCATGGCAATTCATAAACTAACCTAGTTTATGCCATTGTATAGAAATGGAACCCTGTAGAAGGAATGTGAACTCCATCAATAAGTATGATCTAAAGAATAAGAAGGATCATATATTTCATGGAATTAATCCAACATTTAGAAGGGAAATAGTCTCTCATGTGTTCTCAACATATGAAGAAATAGTATCATGTGTTAATAAGATAAGTAAAGAATTCTCTGAGTCTTATGGATTTGAATGGGATGAAAGATAAGAAAATGATGGAAGAGAGAATGATGGATAAAGGGACGAGGGAAAAGAAGAATTTTCCAATATGTGATAACTGTGGGAAGAAACACCTTAGAACTTTCCTAAAGGGAATGGGAGTTTGTTATAAGTGTGGAGAAAAAGGACACCAAGTGTGTGATTTCAAGGGTAATAAAAAGGTTTCAAATGTACAATGCTTCATCTGCAAGGAGTGGGGACACTACGCAAACCAATTCCCAAATCATCAGAGTATGCCCCAAATGATGTTATTGGATAATAATCAAGTTATGATAATACGACAGATGAGGAGGAATGATTAGTGTTCTTATGATGTCATTAAAGAATTTTTTTCATTTGAGTGTTGTATCAATGATGTACTAGTTATAATAATTATGGAGTATATAAGGATTGTACTGCAGTACTATTTCATAAAGGACTTGAGATTGTCTGGAACCAAGAAAAGTGAATCCATAGCAGATTAAATTTTTGGAAAATGTATGGTTGATAGAAAGATAAACCATAATATGGTTCTGATACCGAGATAGTGTTTTTGGAATAATACATGATATATTTGGATAAATTATATTGGATATTCTTTACTTCTTTGAAACTAATTAATGATTTTTATACATTTTTGGATAGAAGGAGTATATCTAGTATTCTATAAGGAATAAGGGATCATGAATATAATCAATAAGGATTTATGGTAATTCAGGATGTTGTAGTGTTTTAAAAGAATACATGATGAAGGTGTTCACATTTTATTACGCGGAAAAAAGGATCTTCATTGTGTTTACCTTCCTTATAAAATCTATACTGTGAGTTGGACAGAAGTATTTTGGAAAACTATAAAGGTTGGAATGGATTTTTTTGAACTTTGGATAGTATGGAATAAGGTTAAAACATTTCTTAATATTATTTCTGGAATATTATAATACTATATTTTTAGAAAAAGGATAACCTGCAGGTTGGGGGATAACCTGTCGAGTTGGACAAAGATGCAGGAATCGAACCCACAACCATAGTGAGACATGCCTTTTTTACCTACCACTAGCCTACAGGAAGTCCCTTGTTATTACAAAATAGTTTTCCTAATCTAAATGGTAAGTGTTTATATTTGGGACCTTATATGAATAATATAAATATAATATTTTTGAGTTCTAATATCTTTTTGAGTGAAAGATGGGTTTGTGGTAAACATTTATTAAAGAATGAAAGTCTACATGACAAGTAAATTTCCTTACATTCTTAGTAAATCCCTTAAATAAATTCCTCAACTTTATAAAAGGTAACTTAAAACAAAAATGTTTCCGGTTAACTTTTACAACTGGGGATTCAATGACTATTTCACCAATCACAAGTTTGTGATTTTCTTATGGTTAACTTTATCCTGATCCTGTTTTCTATAACTCTCCATCAGACCATGATGGTTTGTTTCTCCTCCATATCCATATTTCCATAGAATCCTAGTATGGGCTATCTCGGGTGACCTTTGTACTTCACTCTCTTTCTTTTAATGTTATATTTTTATTAACCTTATTTAAGATGTGGGTTTTCCACAAAGGCATTTTCTATTTTCAACATTTTATTTTCAAAGAAAAATTTCAAATTGCGAGGATGCAATTTATTGAAGGAGGGGAGAATGTAACACCTCGAGCTTCCACGATACGCTTCTCATTCAATAATTTAATAGCTTGCATTGTACGCATCATCGAGTTCTAACACACCGCAACCAATCAAAGTAGCCATTATGAATAGTAATACCCACTTTTTGATATTATATAAATTTTATATTTCAAAATTGACTTCATTTTTGTATTTCGAATATCGAAATTAGCCTATGTTGAATATTTGGTATTTTTCTGAGAACTTCCAATTTTTTATGAATAGTGAAAAATACTTAAATACAAATTTTTTAATCAAAATAATTTATAGTGATAAATTATACTATTGAGTGGTTTTAAAGAATAATTATAATATATTTTTACCATTTTATCCAATGGTGGTTTTTAGAATTAATTTCACTTTGAAATTGGACATAAACAATTGCCAATCTTTTGATATATATTGTTTCTTAAAAACACGCTATTTGTTGTGACAGTGGGAATTAATTGTAAAATTAATTAATGCAACTTATATTTTTGTAATTTCATAAAATAGACATTAGTTTTTGAATTCATAATATCAATTATAGCTTAGGGTGAAATTTTGGCATTGTTGTGAAAAACATTAATTTTTGATGAATAGTGAAACCACTAAGTGGTAGTTAAAAAACTGATTTTTCATTTAAATGAAACATTACCACTTATGTGATTTTATTTTCAAAAATCTGACATACATGGTTGTCATTAGGAATTAAAATGTTGTTCAATGTGATTAAAATAATTTTTTGGTGAATAGTAACTTTTAAGTTTAATTAATCGTGATTAAAGGTAATTAGTGAAATTTAAAGTAAAAATGATATTAGGAAAATACAAAAATACCTTTACCCTTATCCTACCCCTATTGGATGAGTCATGGCCAACCAGGAGAATCCATGGGTCAACTTGGGGACCTCATGGAGCCACTTTGGTAGGAAAATGACATTAAAACCTTTTTATTTAAAGATAAAATAAAAATGTCACAAACATGAGTTCTTTTACTAATATTTTTTTTAAATGGGGTTATAAATGTCATATTTTTGACTATAAATATTAATTAGAAAGCTAAAAAGATTTCCTAATTCATGATATTTTGTTTATAATTTTTAGACATTAAAGAAATTAAATTATTTATGACACCATGATGATGCAGCGATTACCTCATTAGTTAACGATTTAAATAAAATGAAAATATAATGTAAAATCCAAGGCATACACTTTTCAAAAACCTATTTTATTAGTATATTTAGATCCCTTATCACATTATCCTATAAATATATCATTCTGGGACCTTTATAATCTGAAAAGCATTTCATAATAAAGTAACATTTCAATCTTTCCAAGAGTGCCCCTTCTCTTCTCTTATAAAAGGCCCCCACCACTACCACCTTATTCACACCTTCAAGCCATTTTCCTCAGCCAACCTCTACCCAAATACTCTCCCAACTTCCCTCTATTACTCCTAGAAGCCTCAATTTGGGCAGAATTCTTCCCAATGAATCCTTTGGGTCAAATCAAAAAAAAGAGTTACCCGATTTTAAGGTAATGTCTTCTCTTATGTTATTTTGTTTTATTTTGCTTCTCCAACCCCCTAACCACTTTTTGTCCATTTATTTTGTAACAACACCAGTATAATCAATATACTAGGATGTTTTTATAATAATTATTCAAGATACACTTACACACACCTACATCTAATGGTTAAAGAACATACTGTTTCTGTGGATGGCGAATTTCTGCCTCACGAAACGATGATTGTTCAACACTCATATAACACCTTCAAAGGTTGCCATTAAGATGTCACTATATTTATATATGATATATAATATTTTTATGTTTTACTTAACCTTCTGTGTTTTTCATTTATGGTATACCATTATTGTTTCCATTATGGGTAAACACGATATTTTCATTTTAGGAAGTGCGGACTACCACCCCCTCAAAGTGATTTGAATCGTTAATGCCATATGTGGGATGTATAAAGGATGGAGTAAATGGTATTATAAATTATATTATACTGTAATTATAGTATACCTTTATATAATTATAATTTCATTCTGTTAAATATGAAATATAAATGAAAGTAGCGTTCATGCGTACGTACGGCTTACCGTCTCCATGAACGGTGCATTTCATTTATTACCTCTAAATGTTATGTAATATTATAAATGCATGTATATACTGGATATATATGATATATATGATATTTAAATAATGATTATAATTCTGGATATAATTTATATTTCACCACATGAACAACTTGTAATTATAAGAAGTTTATTTTTGACTCAAGTACCAAAGATCGACAAAATGACAGTTATTAACTTAAATAATTACATAATGTTCATAACATGGTAATAAGTGATATAAAAGGAATAATGAATATGAAAAAGGTCTTAATAAAATAGAAATTAACTCTTGTTTATTATTCAGGAGGTTAAAGAGTGGTCGAGTCAAGTCAGACACGAGGTAAAGAACTTCTTAACCCAATTTTCATTCCTTGGGTTAATATCCTACATTCAAATTATGTCATGATATTATTATGTCCTATATTTTATTTTTTACTTTATTTATGTGTACTTATAGTGAATACACATAATAGATCTATTTTATTTTAAAAAATAAGGACATTTTTGAGGGACTTCATCTCAATCACCATTCATTGAGGCATATTTTGTTTTATACACAAATTTCATTTATACGGTGTATAAACCCCTTTGACTTTTACATTTATTCAAAAGGAATATTTTTATACAAAGAGTATTTCTAACCAACAAAAAGGAATGTTTTCTTGTCGTACGTATGTGGCGACAATGACTTCTCCACCTCTATGACCATTATTTGAGTTTCGACTTCCCTTACAAGCCATAACTTTTTTTAAATGAAAAATAAATGCAAAGTTTTAATTTTCTTTTATTTTGGTATTGAAAATGGTTTTGAAAGTGTTTTTATTATATCAATGTGTTGTATTGATATCTTTTGATTGAAATGTGCACATTTTATTTTTCCTTTATGCATGTTTTATGTGATACGATTATGTTATGGTTTATGATATGTTTAATCCTATTCATATGAGGAATGCATTGGACTTAATAAGTGATGGGTGTAGCCCACTATAGCTCCTAGATGCATCGGTAGGTCTCATGAGACAAACTAGTGTCTTGGCATGAGGCCTTGACAAAATCTTATTTTTGGTCTCGGCACGAGGCCTTGGCTACGTGGTTCTGATAGTCTGGAATTATGCATTCCATCATTATGAAAGTGATTATTGATATTGCATGTGATTATTCAACTAGTAGAATATCCATGTGAGTAAGTAAATGGAATTATTTAATTTTATTTTTTCTATATTATTCTGAATTGCAAGTTTAAAAATGCTTTTGTTTTATTTATACATTTCCTTAAATGTTAATGTTTATTTATGAAAGCTTCTGCAATATTGTTATCCTTACTGAGCATCTGAGCTCACCCTTTCAATGTTTTAATATTTTCCATGATGTGAAGAAGTTTTTTATGAATGACCTGCAGGGATAGTCAGAAGAAGATATGAGTGTGGTCTATGGAGACATTGTTATTGTAGTTTTTCACTTTATGATGTAATGTAACGTTTATGAATGTATCTAGTGTTTCCAAGGCTACTAAACTAATCCGTCTTTCGAGACTTGATCTTTTGTGATCATGCCAATGTTACGAAGTAATGCACCGACTCTGGGTAGCTGGGGTCGGGGTATTACAATCATAATGAAATATAGCATTGAAAACATATGAAAGAAGATTACATGAATTAAAAAAAGTGGAAGGAAGAACTCCCCAATTTTTGCTCTGCCTTCGAGCTCCTTAGTCTCCACCTTGACCTTAGTACCGCTCCTTGGAGTCTTCTCTTGGATGGATGTGTTCGTGGAATGGAAAAAAAATGAGGGAGTCCTAACCCAAATTCTGCTGCTAGTCTTCTTTATGTTCCCTGCTATCATAAGCTGCATGTCACTTCTTGATTTCCACCGACTTGGAATGTCCTTCATGAGTGCACCGCATACGTGCGCTTTTTCCACGATAGGCACGTCACGCGAGTTTTTCTCACGTAAATAACTTCTACTGAGTTATTTGTAACCCCCCGACCCTAGTTACCCAGAGTCAGTGCATTATTAAATTACATTGGCATTATCACAAGAAAGATCAAATCTCGAATGACCGATTAGTTTAGTATCCTTAGAAACACTAGATACATTCATAATGTTTACAATACATCATAAAGTGAAAACTACTACATCAACATCTTGTCTTCATATCCCCTCATACTTTCCCTGTAGGTCATTCATAAATTACTTATTCCCATCCTGGGAAAAATAATACATTGAAATGGGTGAGCTCAGATGCTCAGTACGGATAACAATATAGCGTAAACTTTCATAAATAATCATAAACATTTAAGGCGATGTATAACTAAAATAAAATCCTTTTAAACATGAACTTCAAAATAATATGGAAAAGATAAAATGAAATAATTCCATTTAGTAATTCACATGGATATTCTACTAGTCTAATAATCATATGCAATATCAATAACCAGTTTCATAATGATGGAATGCATAATTCCAGACTATCATAACCACATAGCCAAGGCCTCATGCCAAGACTACAAATAATATTTTTTCACGGCCTCATGCCAAGACACTAGTTTGTCTCATGAGACCTACCGATTCATTGAGGATCTATAGCTGGCTACACCTGTCACTAATTAAGTCCAATGTATTCTTCATATGAATAGGTTTAAACATAAAATAAACATTCGTATTAAAACTAGAATACGAAATGTCAATACTTTCTCCACAAAACAAGAATGGTATAAAAATAACACATACACAGTCAAACATATCACAAAACCTTTAATACTATATGGAAGTTTTGTATCATGATAAATCAACTTCAAATAAGCTTGAAATCCATCAAATATGTTGACATAGATGAAATAAAAAATATTTGAGAGAAATATCTATTTTTTTTAATCATTTAAAAGACACGTAATTATAAAAAAAAATTTACTTTGAAAATATCCTTATAATACTGTAAGTTAAGCTTCTAAGATTTTATAACGATCTAAAATAGCCACACGTGCCGTATAAGTTAAAAAAACTTTCTTACCTTAATTCTGTCGAAAAGGTTAAAAAAGACCTTGTTTGAAAAACGACGGAATGATTCCTTTATAAACTACTTATAAAAAGTAAATCAAGGGTATAAATGAATTTAAACAATATTTTTTAAAATATTAATAATGTTTTAAATTACATTTTTAAGAAACATAGATGTGGATGATAAAGAGTTCCCAGTAGATAATTATGTATAAACAACCTCGAATAATGAAGAGATTGTGAAATATACCCTTACCAATTTTGGTAACATACGAAACATACACCCCATGAAAGAGGTATCATACAATAAATTTGTAAAAACACATAAATATAAGTGTATTACACAAATAATACAATTATGGGCAGTACATACACAACACAAAAGGTAATAGTGGCAATATGGCATGAATATCACGGGAATAAGGAGTGAGATGAAAACCCATTACCTTGTACTTTTCCTTGGTCGAGGGTTGGTTAAATTCCTATATATTGGTAAAATAATTGTTATTAAATTCTAAAATAATCAAATACATTAATATGATATCATATATGATCTTTTAACATTGATTTGTTAATAATAACTTAGTATTATCGTCGTTTCGGGTGTTAATGGATTCATTTTCCTCTGTCTGTTTTGTTATGTAATCCATGTTTGTTATGGATAGGTTGTATATTATTCATATCCAGAATGATATCAAGTACTTAAAAATTATTTTTAATCATTAAATGATAATTAGACTCAAATGGATATGATGGGGAATGAATCTCATCGCGTTCATGGATACGGTAGTCCGTACGTACGCAAGAGCGACAATATCATTCTTTTGATATTAAAATAATATAAAATTGGATGTTATATCATATAGACAGAATCATTATCATGTTATATTTATTATTAACATGAATTATACATCATTATTATACTCATCTAAATAATAATATATTGAATAACAATTACACCACAACGTGGAGACGGTAGGCTGTACGTATGCACGTATGGTGACATGTCATTCAAGGGATGGATAGAATAATGAATTTGTTTGTTCAATAATTATAATAACATCACAGTATATAAAAGATACTGGATTTATTTTATTATAATGGAAATAACAATGAATGAAGAAGTTGAAGAATAATGTAACTTTAAAGAGGGTGGTGAAGATGTTACCTCTTCTTCGGGTTCTTCCTTTCGATTTGATCAAAAGGGATCCTTAGGTTGCATTTCTGATCAAACTAAGGCCTCTAGGTTGAAGTGAGGGAAGTTGGGAGAATATTTGGGTTGGGTTTCGATGATCAAAAAGGCTTTGATGGTGTGAAGAATTGGTTAGAAGAGGTGTCCTTTTATAAGGGGGAGGAGGGGCTCTTTAGGAAAAACTTAGAGTATTATTTTATAATAAATTTTTATTCGGTTTATAATGGATAAAAAGTACATTATTAAAAGTATAAGGTGGGATGGGTCGAAATAATTTCAAAAAATAAATTTTATATAGGTTTGGGTCATTATATTAGCCTTATCTTTTAGTTTTAACTCTTAGTAAATTAGTTTGACACATAACATGTCACATTGTATTTTTATATTATATAGTTAATAAACTTACTATATACATCCAAGTGACCCCAAAGTGGTCCATTAATGATGCACCAATCATGATATAAGTCCTTTGGCCGAACCTTTGATTTATTGGAATTAAATATCAATTAATAATATAATATTTGTTTTAAAAACTCTTTTATGTCAATTTTGACACTATTGGGTATTTTGTTTTTGATAAATTCATAACAGCATTATTACTTCGAACCTAATTCATTTAATCAACTCTAAAATTTCATATTATCCTACCCAAGAAAGTCTGAACCAGGCGTAAGCCTGGTCCCGCAAATTTATTAAAGGAAAAGTGCAAGTAAAGTCAGTAGAAAATAAAAACGCTACATTACATCAAAACCATATGAATTTTTCTCCCCATCATCAGATAAATAATCACCAGGATTAGCTGACTCCAATTCAAAAGATTCGTATTTGCGCATCATCTCAAGGTACATATATTTCTTCTGAAGCATTTCATCAGACAACTTCTCTTTGACCGGTCGTTTCCCACTGAATCCTTTGTCCCTCTTCGGGGGCCCTCCTCTTCGTTTGCCATTGTACCCATTTTCAATGACATTTTCTTGTGACCCTACAATAATGTGTGCAGACCTTGTCGCCATTGGTTTGGGTAGATCCGTATAGTCTCTCCTTGGCGTCCTCCTGCTTTGAGTTTTTTCTTCCACTTCCTTGCTTAGGGTCTCATGAATTCCATTCTTAACAGCATCACTGTAAGATATTTTGTCATATTCTCCAATTAAATTCGTGGAATTCATTAAAAGTATCAATTTATATTTATTTGGGTATTTATAATATCAATTATTTTCATATTTCACTAATAAGGTAATTACTGCATCATTATTGTGTCGTAAATAAAATAAATTATTTAATGTCTAAAAATTATAAATAAAATTTCATTATGTAGGAAATCATTTTTTCTTTCTAATGAATAATTATAATCAATTTTATCTTTTGTATAACCATATATTAAAAATGTTTTAGTAATTAAACATTGATTTTAACTCTTTTAACTCTTCTTTGAATTAAATAATAATAAATGTCTTAATCTAATCCAAGTGATTCTAAATGATAATATTTTATTCATAAGGTTTTTTTTGGTCTAGATACACTTTTTCAATAGAATTAGGACATGTGTTAGGGTAATATTAATATCATTTTAACCCTTAATTGCCCTATTTACTTTTTACTGTGGTAAATAAAAGTAAAAAGTTACTATTCACCAAAAATGATTTTTATCTTATTGAACCACATTTTACTCCTTGATATTAACCGTGTCTCTCAGGTTTTCAAAATTACACTCACAGAAGCGGTAAAATTATGTTTTATGTAAATTTCCAAATTCTCCTAGGAGTTGGGTAAAAGACGGTGAAAAGTTCAATAAAAGTTTTATATATCTAAAATTATTCTAAACTAACTCCAATTAATTAAATTGAACTTATATAGGTATTATGTATGTATTTTTTCCTCAATTAAATTTAAATTAAATAAATAATTATTTAAATAAAAATTCGTTTTTAAACAATAACTCAGTGTTTTTTCACTATTCATCAAAAATTGAATTTTTTCAGAAAAATACGAAATATTCACCCTAAGATAATTTCGATATTCTAAATCCAACTATGTAGTCCATTTTGAAAGATAATATTTATAAAATTTCAAAAATTGGGTATTACAATTCATAACGGCTACTTTGATTGGTCGCAATGTGTTAGAACTCAATGTTGCGTACAACACAAGCTACTGTATTATTCAAAGATAATCGTACCGTAGAAGCTTGGGTGTTACATTCTCCCGTCCTTCAAATGATTTCATCCTAGAAATTTCTAGAATATTACTAAATAAAAATACTCGAGTGATTCTTCATTATAAGTTCCTCGGGTTCCCACGTTGCCTCTTCCATCTTATGGTTTCTCCATAGAACTTTTACCAGCCGAGTCATCCGGTTTCTCAGTACTTGTTCTCTCATATCAAGAATCCTAACAGGCTCTTCGCAATAATTGATATTAGGTTCTAGTTCTAATTCCTCATAGGTGAGTACATGCGTTGGGTCAGGCATGTATTTTCTCAACAGTGATATGTGGAACACATCGTGAACTTTGGAGTGATTTGGAAGCATTGCCAAACGATATGCTACAGACCCAATTCGTTCGAGAATTTCAAAAGGTCTGATGTACCTGGGACTCAATTTACCTTTCTTACCAAAATGTGTGACTACCTTCCATGGATATACCTTCAAGAAAACATGATCCCCTATATGAAATTCCAAATCCTTCCTTCAATTATCGGCATAGCTCTTCTGCCTACTTTGAGCTACTTTGATGTAGTTTTTGATTACCTTTACCTTTTCCATTATTTCCTCCACTAGTTCCAGGCCAACATGTTTTCATTCCCCAACATCATCCCAACAAGTTGATGTGTGACATCTCTTTTTGTACAACGCTTCATATGGTTCCCTCTGAATACTTTAATGGAAGTTATTGTTATAAGAAAATTCTACCAGAGGTAAATATTAATTCCACATACCCTAAAAGTCATGTGAGCATGATCTCAACATGTCTTCTAAGGTTTGAATAGTTCGTCTTGATTGTACATCATTTTGAGGGTGGTAGGCAGTGCTCAAATGAAGTTCAGTATCCAAGGCCTTCTGAAGACTCTTCCAGAATCTTGAAGTAAAACGGGGATCGCGATCAGAAACAATCGACAGGGGTACTCCATGAAGTCTCACAACTTTCTTAAAATATATCCTTGCTAGAAGTTCCAATGGTAAATCTTCCCTTATAGCAAGAAAATATGCTGACTTGGTAAGATGATCAATAATGACCCATATTGCATCGTTCCTTCTAAGAGTCTTTGGTAGTCCCATGACAATTTCTATCTTGATATTATCCCATCTCCACTCAGGTACGTGAAGAGGTTGCATGACTCCTCCAGGTTGTTTCCATCCATATTTCACTTGTTGACAAACCATACATCTTGACACAAAATCAGCAATCTCCCACTTCATGTTGTCCCACCAAAAATGTTCCTTCAAATCTCTATACATTTTGGTGCTCCAAGGGTGTATAGAGAAATTGGAACTATGAGCATCATCCAACAATTCTATTTTAAGATCATGTATATTGGGAACACAAAGTGTCTTCCCAAACCTCAAATTTTCATCTTCATACACAAAGTCACTCAATTTCCCATCATTCACAGCTTTAATCATCCTTTGTAACTCTTCATCACCGGTCTGAGAACTCTTTAACCTTTCTAGTAAAGATGGTTTGGAAAACATTTTAAAAAGCATTGATGTTTCACCTTCCATGGTGATTCCCATATCCATCTTTACTAGATCCATGTATATAGGATCCTTTTCAACTCTCATCTTGTTCAAAACTCCATGATCATTTCTACTCGAAGCGTCTACCACCTTATTTACCTTCCCCGAGTGGTAGTGTATCATGCAACCATAATCCTTGAGTAGTTCAAGCCATCTACTTTACATCATGTTTCTATGAGAAAATATACTTCAAACTCTTATGACCAGTATAAATCTCACATTTCTCACCATAGAGATAATGTCTCCATATCTTCAAAGCAAAGATCGCAGCTGCTAACTCCAGATCATGAGTAGGATAGTTTTTCTCATGAATTTTCAGTTGTCGTGATGCATATGCAATAACCCTATCCTTTTTCATAAGTACACAACCAAGTCCTTTCTTCGATGCATCACTATAAATAACGAACCCATCATTCCTCAATGGTAGAGTCAATATAAGAGAATTGACTAATCTTTTCTTCAGTTCTTAAAAACACTCTTCACACTCTTTTATCCAAACAACTTTAACCCCTTTACGTGTGATATTCGTTAATGGGTAATCCAATTGGGCAAAATTCTGGAAAAAACGTTTCTAATAACCTGCTAAACAAATAAAACTACGTACCTCGGTTATACTCGTTGGTGCTGGCCATTCTTGGATTGCGTTGGTTTCAGAAGGATCAACAGAGATTCCATCCTTAGAGACAATATGTCCAAGAAAAGAAATCTCTTAAATCCAGAATTCACACTTGCTAAACTTCCCATGTAATTAATGTCTTCTTAGAGTCTTCAATATAATGCGTATGTTAATTTCATGATCTTTGTAGCTTTTGGATTATACCAAGATATCATCAATAAATACCACTAAAAAGTCATCAAGATATTCCTTGAAAACTCTATTCATTATATCCATGAATACAAGGGGTGCATTAGTCAGCCCAAAAGGCATTACTGTAAACTAATAATGCTCATACCTGGTTTGAAATTATGTCTTCATAATGTCCTCCTTATTCATACACAACTGATGATATCCAGATCAAAGTTCAATCTTTGGAAAGTATTGAGCTCCATGCAGTTGGTCAAATAAATCATCAATGTGAGGTAGGGGATACTTTTTCTTTATTGTTATGGCATTGATCTCCCTGTAGTCGATACATATCCTCATAGATCCATAGTTCTTTTTAAAAAAAAGAACAGGGGCTCCCCATGGAGAAACACAAGGGAAAATAAATCCCTTATTACTCAATTCCTCTAGTTGTTTATTTAGTCAACTAATTCCACAGTGGCCATTCTATAAGGGGTCTTCGATATAGGCCTTGATCTAGGAATTAAGTCAATGGAAAACTCAACTTCACATTCTAGAGGATGTCCTGGTAAAACATTTGAAAACACATCGACATATTCTTTCACAATAGGTACATCTTCTATTTGAACATTCCTTTCCTCACCCACAGTCATTTCATTCTCTTCCTCACCAGTAATTGAATTTAGTTGAGCTGCTAGGGGTGAATCTAGATAAGAATTAGGTGGTGACGATTCTACTCTAAAGATAAGGTGTTCCTTATCATCATCATCAAAAATCGTAAACTCCTTCTTCTTATAATAAATCTTTGTATCATAGTCTGAAATCCAATCTATACCGAGGATTATATAAAAATCAATCATAGGTATGACAATGTGGTCAGCTGATAAAGAACATTTATGTTCTCTAATGGGGACTGGTTCACACTACATTGTTGCAATGATACTTCTCTTAGGAGTTTTAACTGATAACTCCTTGTTAAATTAAATTTGAAATATCTAATTTTCTTAACAAACTAGGAAGAAATGAAACAATGCGATGATCCAGAATCAAATAAAGAATTGGATAAACTTGAGGAAACCATTAAATTACCTGCCACCACGTCTTTCGGAGATTCTACCTCAGCAGTAGTGATAGCATAAGCTTAGCCTTGATCCCTTGTAATTTTCTGAAGTAAGTTCCCCTGACTCTTAGGACATTCATTTGCATAATGTCTCATCTCCCTACAATTGTATCACTGAACATCGGTAGCTTCTTTCTTACCTTTGCAATCACGAGCTTGGTGGCCATTTTCACCACACTTGTAATAGACACCCATTCCCTTCAGGATAGTACCAAGGTGTTTCTTCCCACATTTACTACAGGATTGATATTCAAATTTTCCTTCTTCCTCTTATTTCCATTTCTAGATTATTCAGTAGATCTCTTCTTCTCTTACATTGTTTTAAATTCATAAGACTTAGAGAATTTTTTTCTGTCTTGATATCACATTAGACAATATCTTCAAAAAACGAGAAGGATTGTGACACTAATGCTCTACTAAGAAATGGTTTTAACCCATCAAAGAAACAATCAATCTTACTTCTTGGTTCACGTATATAATCTCTATCATAATTTTCTATCATTGTAAAGTTCGTCTCATACTTTGCGACATTCGCATCCTCCTTTTGTCTCGGTCTCATAAATTTTCTTTCCATATCTGCTCGATGGTCACGAGGAAAGTATTTTTATAAAAAAATCTCTTTGAAGTCCCTCCACTCCATATTAGATACATAATCATCTCCTTTCATGTTTTGAATCAATGATCACCATTGATCAGCATCTCCAGTAAGGCGATAAACTTCCATGACAACTTTTTCCCTTTCACTACTACCTAAAGCCTGAAATATTTTCTCTAGGGAACTTATCCATTGCTCAGCTACTAATGGATTTTTACTCCCATTGAATTTTGATGGTTTCTTCCTCATGAAGCGATCTAACATTGATCCTCTACACTGCGGATAAGGGTGCTCCATATGGGTAAGGTTATTATTCATAACCTGAGTGAGTTGTCACAGTATGGTGATTAGCTGATCAGCACTGGTTGCATCACCAGCTCCACTGTAATTATCTTGAGCTGGAGGGAAATCCCTACATGGATTGCATGCATTGATACGATTTTCATTACTTCCACTAGGCTCCATTTCTAAACAATAGAATAAACTAGATAACTTTATGAATCAAAATACATAATTCCATAATTACTTAACATAAATTGAACAGTTTATGGATATAATCCATAATCATAAAAAAAATTATTTGATGAAGTATATATCCATAAACCCTTCATAATGGTTCGTAAAGAAAATGAGAATTATCCTCAAAATATCCCTTGGGAGTGTCGTAACCAAGAGTGCGTCAATGCCCATTGTCGTGCACCAGTTCCCGTTCGATTCTAGCTCAAAGCGGTGTTTTCTGGTTTTAACCTTAGGTATATCTGTGCAAGATCCACCTATACCTGATCGTATCCAAAAAGGGATGTATTACTCAAAAAACTCACAAAATCTCTACAATACCAAAATTCGATGAAGTTCTTTAACACTAATCCCCAATGTTCATCTTAGGTCTGCGTTCTCTAATCAGAGTTTATCTAAATCTAGCTTCCAAGGATTGTACTAAACTTCCTCTGATAACAACTGCAACACCCTAACCCTAATTGTTGAGTCAAAATTTGTCTTTTGACTTCTATATCATTTATTGTAAATCACAAATGTCTTTTATCATGATTATTGTATCGTACTGATCATACTGATCGTACTGATCATGTTGATCGTACTGACTATGCTGATCGTACTGACCATACTGATCGTACTAATCCTGCTGATCATACTGACCATGCTGATCATACTGATCATGCTGATCGTACTGACCACGCTGATCGTACTGATCATGCTGATATTACTGACCATGCTGATAGTACAATGCTGATCGTACTGACCATGGCAATCGTACAATGATGATCTTACTGACCTTGCCGATCGTACAATGCTGATCTTACTGACCATGTCAATCGTACAATGCTGATCGTACTAACCATGCCAATCGTGCAATGCTAATCGTACTAAATATGGATATTGTATTGACTTTTCTACTCATAACATTCATTACATGCTTGTTTTGGTACTTACCTAAAAACACGCGTTTCATATTAATCGTACTCATGTTTTTCATCTCTATATATCTTTTGTTTTAACCAATATGATGTTGTTTAATTAGTTACAAACTAATAAAAACGATGTCGTGCTTTCTATTTCTATATGATCGTTATAATTCCAGGTGTCCAAGTCCCTCCGAGTTTTTCAGAGAAATATGACAGTTAGAGAAAATGTGACCGTTGGAACCTGAGGCCTATAAATAGGAGGTCATTTGAAGCTAAGAGGGACTTTGGGAACAAGTGTGATACTGTGCTTCAATCAATATTCTAGAGAGAGATGTTGTGACTTCTCTCATGCTATGTGTTTTGTGCGTCCGATCATCGTATCGAGGGCTTTCAAGTAATTGGAAGACAGATGTACCGATTACCTACAAAATAGAGGGCTGCCAGGGATAGGCAGATAGACGGTCTGATCATCGTATCGAGGGCTATCGGGGATAGGCAGACAGATGTTCTAATCATCGTATCGAGGTCTTACCAAGGTGTTGGTAAGACAGACCTTTTATCCTAGTTGAAAGGATAACCCTTCTCTTTGGGTTAAAAGAATTTTAATACTTTTATATTTCCACAGCTAATTGTATTACAAAGGAAATTGTTTTGTTTATTTTTCTATCTCTTTTACATTTGTAATTGTTTCAATTACATCCATACTATTACATATTGTATCATTTAATTCTATACGCTTTAAGGTAGAATCATTCACTTTTGTTTTACACTGATTATTGTATTCATCTTGAATACAATTACTTTACTTTCTTGATAGTATTACATTACATCATTCCTTTATATTCACTAAAATTGTGGGTGTTTGTATTTTTGTTAGTTTAAGATCATTTAAACTAATCTCTTAAGTGCTAAAACTCAAAGGTTTTTAAACCTAAAATTCACCCCCCCCCCCATCTTGTATTGTTCCATCTAATATACACATACATCTACTTATTCGATCCAACACTAGTTACCCAGAGTCGGTGCATTATTACATTACATTGGCATGATCACAACAAATACCAAGTCTCAAAAGACTGATTAGTTTAGTTTCCTTGGAAACACTAGATACATTTATAAAGTTTACATTACATCATAAAGTTGAAACTACTACAACAACATCTTGTCTTCGTATCCCCTCATATTATCCCTACAGGTCATTCATAAATTACTTCTTCACATCCTGCGAAAAAATAAAACATTGAAAGGGGTGAGCTCAGATGCTCAATAAGGATAACAATATTGCTGAAACTTTCATAAATAAGCATAAACATTT
This sequence comes from Viscum album, assembly GCA_963277665.1. Classification (NCBI taxonomy): domain Eukaryota; kingdom Viridiplantae; phylum Streptophyta; class Magnoliopsida; order Santalales; family Viscaceae; genus Viscum; species Viscum album. The sequence goes on from OY728131.1 coordinate 1,940,182,067, forward strand.
AAGGAAATGTATAACTAAAACAAAATACTTTTAAACTTTAACATCGGTATATTATTGAAAATATAAAATGAAATAATTCCATTTACTTATTCACATGGATATTCTAGTAGTTGAATAATCACATGAAATATCAATAACCACTTTCATAATGATGGAATGCATAATGCCAGACTATTATAAACACATAGCCAATGCCTTGTGCCAAGACTACAAACATGATTTTGTCAAGGCCTCATACCAAGACACTATTTTGTCTCATGAGACCTACCTATCCATCGAGGAGCTATAGCGGGCTCCACCCATCACTTATTAAGTCCAATGCATTCCTCATATGAACAGGTTTAAACATAACACAAACATTCGTATTAAAACTAGCATATGAAATTTCAATAATTTCTCCATAAACCTTGAATGTTATAAAAATAAAACGTCCACATTCAAACATATCACAAAACCTTCAATACTATATGGAGGTTTTGTATCATAATAAATCAACATCAAATAAACTTGAAATCCATCAAAGGATGTTAACATAGATGAAATCAAAACTAATTGAGAGAAATATCTCATTTTTTAAATAATTTAATATTCACATAATTATAAAAGAAAAAATTTTATTTGAAAATATCCTTATAATATTTTAAGGGAAGCTTCTAAGATTTCATAACAGTCGAAAATAGCCACACCCACTGTATAAGATAAAAAAACATCCTTACCTTAATTTTGTTGAAAAGGTTAAAAAAGACATTGTTTGGAAATCGATGGAAAGATTACTTTATAAACTTCTTATAAAAAGTCAATAAAGGGTATAAATGACATTAAACCATATTATGTAAAATTTTAATAATGTTTTGAAATACATTATTAAGAAACATAGATGTGGATGATAAAAAGGTCCCAGTAGATAATTACGTATAAACAACCTCTAATAATGAAGAGATTGTGAAATAAACCCTTCTCAATTTGGTAACATACGAAACATTCACCCCATGAAAGAGGTATATAACAATGAATATGTAAATACACATAAATTAAAGTGTATTACACAAATAATACAATTATGGGAAGTACATACACCACACAAAAGATAATAGTTTCAATATGGCATGAATCTCACGGGAATAAGGAGTGAGATGAAAACCCCTTACCTTGTACTTTTCCATGGTCTAGGGTTGGTTAACATCATGTATAATGGTGAAATAATTGTTATTAAATTATAAAATAATAATATACATTAATATGATATCATATATGATCTTTTAACATTGATTTGTTAATAATATCTTAGTATTATCGTCATTTCGGGTGTTAATGGATTCATTTTCCTTTGTCTATTTTGTTACATAACCCATGTTTGTTATGAGTAGGTTGTATATTATTCATATCTAGAATTATATCAAGTCCTTAAAAATTATTTTTAATCTTTAAATTAGAATTATACTCAAATGGATATGAAGGAGAATGAATCTCATCGCATTCGTAGAGACGGTAGTCCGTACATACGCACGAGCGACAATATCATTCTTTTGATATTAAATTAATATAAAATTGTATGGTATATCATATTGAAATAATAATTATAATGTTATATTTATTATTTATATGAATTATACATCATTATTATACCCATCTAAATAATAATATATTGAATAACAATTACGCCACAACGTGGAAACGGTAGGTCGTACGTAGGCACGTATGCTGACATGTAATTCAAGGAATGAATAAAATAATGAATTTGTTTGTTCCATAATTATAATAACATAACATTACATAGAAGATACTAGAGTTGTTATTTTATAATGTAAAGAACAAGGAAAGAAGAAGTTGAAGAAGAACCAAACTTTAAAGAGGGTGGTGAAGACGTTGCCTCTTCTTCGGGTTCTTACTTTTGATTTGATCAAAAGGGCTACCTAGGTTGGAATTCTGATCAAACTAAGGCCTCTAGGTTGAAGTTCAGGAAGTTGGGAGAATATTCGAGTAGGGGTTGGCCGAACCAAAAGGCTTTTAAGGTGCGAATAATTGGTTATAAATGGTGTCCTTTTATAAGGGGGAGGAGGGGCTCTTTAGGAAAAACATAAAGTATTATTTTATAATAAATTTATATTCGGTTTCAAATTGATCCAAAGTAGATTATTCAACGTATAAGGTGGGGATGGGTCAATATCCTTTCAACAAATAGATTTTAGACAGGTTTGGTTCATTATATTAACCTTAGATTTTAGTTTTAACACTTAGTTAATTAGTTTGACACTTAGCATGTCACTACTGGAAAAATACCCTATACCAATAGTTTGGAAACGTTGGTGTAGGCCCCCAAACCGTTGGTATAGGCTATACCAATGGTTTGGAGGACCGTTGGCAAGTATGCCGTGACAATAGGTCTATACCAACGGTTTTCCTAAAACCGTTGGTATAGACCTGTCCCAACGGTTTTGAAAACCGTTTGTATAAGTAATATGAATATCTATACCAACGGTTATAAAACCGTTGGTATATGTATTTCAAAAAAAACATTCAGTGGGATTTGATCCCAGAACCCCCTGTTTATAATCGAACGACTTAACCACTAAGCTAACATCTCTTTTGTAAACATAATTTCATAAATATATATATGTATTATCATAATTATTTAAAAATTTTATTTATATAACGTTCTCGGTTAGTAGATCTGGAAAAAAATCAAAGAACATATCCCAACGGTTTTCAAAACTGTTGGAATAGGTTAGGGGTGGGTTGGTTTTTTTAGGATGAAGGTTGGTTTTTTGGGTGGTTTTTACCAACGGTTTTGGTGAACCGTTGGGAAAGGTCACTCTTTCCCAACGTTTTTGGTGAACCGTTGGGAAAGAGGCTCAAAACACGCCCTTTCCCAACGGTTTAGCATAAACCATTGGGAAACCGTTGGGAAAGGTGGGGAAATCTATGGCTTTCCCAACGGTTTGGCCAAAACGTTGGGAAATGGTACATATACCAACGGTTTTTACAAGCCGTTGGTATAGAAGTGTTGGGAAAGATCATCTTTCTAGTAGTGTTTCACTTTGTATTTTTATATTATATAGTTAATAAACTTACTATATACATTCAAGCGACCCAAAAGTGGTCCATTAATGATACACCAATCATTATATATGTCTTTTGGCTGGGCCTTTGATTTTTGGGAATTAAATATCAATTAATAATATAACATTTGGTTTAAAAACTCATTTATGTCAATTTTGACACTATTGGGTATTTTGTTTTTGTTAAATTCATAACAGCATTATTACTTCGAAAATAATTCATTTAATCAACTATAACATGTCATATTAACATATTAAATCTGTGTAATTCATTAAAAGTCTCAAATTTTATTTTTTTGGGTATTTATAATATTAATTATTTTAATATTTCTCTAATAAGGTAATTGCTGCCTCATCAATGTGTCATAAATAAATTAAATTATTTAATGTCTAAAAATTATAAATAAAATATAATTATGTAGTAAATATTTTTATATTTATAATAAATATTTATAATCAAATTTATCTTATATATAACCATATATTAAAAATGTTTTATTAATTAAATATTGATTTTAACTCTTTTAACTCTTCTTTGAATTAAATAATATTAAATGTCCTAATCTAATCCAAGTGGACCTAAATGATAATATTTTATTCCTAAGGGTGTTTTGGTCGATATAAGCTTGTCCAATAGAATTAGGACATGTGTTAGGGTAATATTAATATCATTTTTACAATTAATTAACCTATTTACTTTTTACCGTGGTAAATAAAAGTAAAAAGATACTATTCACCAAAAGTTATTTTTATCTTATTGAACCACATTTTACTCTTTTATATTAACTGTGTCTCTCGGATTTTTGAAATTCCACTCACAGAAGTTGCAAAATTAAGTTTTATGTAAATTTCCAAATTCTCCTAGGAGTTGGGTAAAAGACGGTGAAAAGTTCAATAAAAATTTTATATATCTAAAATTATTCTAAACTAACTCCAATGAATTACATTGAACTTATATAGGTACTATGTATCTATTTTGACCGTAATTAAATTTAAATTATTTAAATAATTATTTAAATAAAAATTTGTTCTTAAACAATAACTTACTATTTTTTCACTATTAATCAAAAATTGAAAGTTTTCCAAAAAATACCAAAAAATTTACCCTAGGCTAATTTCGATATTCCGAATCCAAATATGAAGTACATTTTGAATGTTAAAATTTATAAAATTTCAAAAAGTGGGTATTACTATTCATAACGGCTACTTTGAATGGTCGCGGTGTGTTAGAACATGAAGTTGCATACAACACACGCAACTGTATTATTCAAAGAGAATCGTATAGTAGAAGCTTGGGGTGTTACATTTGTTGCATGAACCAAGACATCTCTTCGACTATGGTATGAACCTGCACAAATAAAATAAAATATAAAAGTAAATAAATGAGAAAGAAATGAAAGAAAAATAGGTATTTTTTAATTTAAGTGTTATATTATTCATTACAAGTTAACTAAAGTTAATTAATAAATATCTTAATTAATAATTAATTATTAATATAAATTTATCAAATGCTATTGATTTAATTAATTTAATAAATATTAATACTAAATAATAATTTCTTATTTTATCATATTTAACTACATCATTAAAATTTAACATCATAAGTAAATAGGTAATTTGAAATTTAATAATTTAGAATGTATTATTAATTTTATTATTACCATTTAAGAAATTAAGTTTCTAGATTAATCTATTAATTAGTTAATTTTAATTAATTAATTATAACTTAATACATTAATTCTAAAAATTTCTTTAAATTTATAAGTATATATTAATGTTTTTTTATAATTATTATTAATTATATATTTATACTATAAATAGTATATTAATTAATTATTAACTATTGTTAATAATTTAGTTTTATATTTTAATTTATAATTTATCTATTCATTAATATCATAATTGTTTTAAATTTATAAATTTTATAAATACTTTTATATTTATTTGACTTAGTATAGTAACCATTTATGTAAAGTTAACTTAACTTTTACATTACTTTTTTTTCTTTTCCTTTTTTACTTTTCCTTTTTTGTATTATATTACTTATACTATTATTATTATTTTTTATATTTTTCTTACTCCCCCCTCAATTTGGTGCATAAAAGGGGGGAGTTTCTTCCTTCTGAACCCGGCAGACTCCTCCTGCTTCAGCAAGGCAGCTTCAAATCTTACTTCCTTCGGCTTGCAGCGGCTGCACGAGCTCCTCAAGAGGCGGACCACCCTTGTAGTGGTGGCTTCTTCAGGCTCAGATTTAAAGCAGTGAAAATTTTCTCCTCAACTTGGCCTTCAACTGGGATCCTACTCGGATTCCACAGTGGTAGTTTCAGCTCCCCTTGGCTCCAGCGCGGCGCGACGAAGGGATCCAGTGAGTGGTGTGGCGCAGCCTACTCAGTGGACTTCATATCCAAATACTGACTGTGGGTTCCACCTCTAGAAACCGCGGTGGTGATGAGCTTCTCCTTGTGTAAAACTGGCTTCAAAAGAAGTGCAGTGGCTCACTTATGCGGCTTTGGTTGGCATTCTAACTGGTTCTGTGTCAGTAGGAAGATGGAAATGGGGTGGAAGAGAAACCATGAGGAGGAAAATGCCAAATAGTGTGGTTGTAGTAAAAGAAATGGTGAGGTGGATAATGGATGTCTATTAGTGAGGGAGGTACTGAGAGAGGGAAATAAAAAGGAGCATCAGCGCAACAGTGAGGTGCAGGGAACAAAGTCTAGCAGTGAGAAAAAGAGGGAGGCAACGGTGAGGTGGTCACTGATAGGAATAATAACAAAATTAAAGGAACGTAACAGGGCAAGGTCACTGATTGACCAAAAGTAGACCCTCACCGATAGTTTTAAATGGGAAAGTTCATTATTAGAATTAGAAACAAAGGGGATAACTGGCCCGTGGTCACAGATAAATAAAAAATAAAAAATAAAAACTCATTATTTAAGAATAGTAAGAAGGCTACTGATAGAACAATAAATAGTGCTACCTATGAGGAAAATAAGTCACTGTTAGACATATAAATTAAGGTTACCGGTAGTACCAAGGGTCACTGTTACAAAATAAAAGAAGAAGTTACCGACACCAATATGTTCACTGGTATACAGTGAAGTAATAGTGAGGTGTAGGGGTCACAGATAGAACCAAGGGTCACCGTTACAAGATAAATAAAACTACGGTGTCGTTTGGAAATTATTTTGAACTAACAAATTAAATCTTAAGAAATACAAATATAAAAACTGAAAATAATTAACTACAAGAAAGATAAACACCATAATTTAAAACAAGATTTTAATTAACCCTTAAAAAATTAAAAATTTTAATTGAAAACACTAAAATTATAAACTGAATAATTGTTAAACTAAATTAATAAATGACTTAAATTAAATTAATTAAACCTGCAAATTACAAAGTAGAAGGAAGTGGAAATGAAAAGGAAAAATTGACCCATATAAGTCACCGCTAGTGCTCGTCTACCTCATCGGTAGACTAAATCAATTAGAAAATGAATTAATAAACAAACTGAATAAATAAAAAATATAATTAATGTTTAAAAACTCTTAATTAATTAATTTATTAACTAATTTAATACATAAAATTAAAATCAAACTACTTAACTTAATTGAAAACACATATTATTTCCTCAAATGTTTAGGAGGATAACTAAACGTATTAATTAATATATTTAACCTATTATAATGTAACATAATTAAAAGATAAATTATTAAAATAAATTCTAAGGTAATTAAATTGGATTAATTTGATTAAATAATTGCTTAAAAATATAAATTAACTTATTAAAAAGTCAAGCAGATTTAAAATATCCAAGTTAAATAATACATAACTAAAGTTGATTAGTTTAGTAAGATTAAAATTGTTATTTTGATGACTAAAAATACATAATTAATTATAAAAATTGATTAATTAACAAAATTAATTATAAATTTACAAAAAATACAATTATTTAGTAAAAAGTGATTAAATAATTAATTAAATCATTAAAAATTAAGTAAAAAGATATGGCAAAACTATGTAAAAACAGAGCCACATCAAATTCCCCCACACTTAAACATTGTTTTCCCTCAAACAATCTCAAGTTTTATTATCTTTGAAAAATAGTAAAATGTATTTATGATTAAGATCACACTATAACATGTCTAACACTCAAAAACAGAGGAAAAAACATATCAGCAGACTTTTAGAAAATGAATTACTCATATGAATCTTTCCTATAACAAATACTCAAGGGTAATTAAGGAAGATAAGAATCATCAAGAAATGAAGATGTCATGCCTCATATTAGATACTACATAATGACTCATTACAATCCAGACTGAAATTCTAAATTCAAGAGTGACAAGAGGTAAAATAACAATGGAATTAACACCTTAACCGATGAACTTTGTACTTTGAATTTTTCACATAGGTTCCATAAGTTAAATATATTTTTTTGTGAATCACTTCCATGATACAACCTAAATGATTTCCATAAGAACCAATTGATCCCTCCTTCATCATGAGTTCATCATTCCCCTCACCTTAATGAGCTCATTTTTTACCCTAAACGCTTTACTTTATTTTCCCCAAGCCATGTTTCATTATGCTAGGCATTGTGCTATTCACTTATTCAATGTTTACAGAAGGATTATTTTAAACAGAAACACACCCATCATCTAGGGTCTCATAGACTCACCATGGGATCCCAGATGCCCAAATTACTCCAGTTTCAAAATATATATATATAAATCATTTACATTGGCTCATTAAAGTAATTACTTTTAATAATTAAAAGATGAAAGTAGCCCATAGAATCAGAATCAAACATTCAGTTTCAAAGAATATGGGCATAACTCCACAAACATGTAACCCATATCACTTTCTAAGATAGGTCCTAAACCAAATTTCCATCAAATCACTATATAAGATCACTCAGCAATCATCCCTTATCAATAATTTTAGACATTAATAAGTTATTAACTACCAGAAAGGAACATGTCCTAAGGAAAGACCCAATTGAGTACAATGTAAAGCCTAAAATTATGTAAGAATTTTGAAAACAAATTATCCATTTTTTTACAAAAAGTCTGAAATTGAAGTGGGAATTGATGGGCTTTCAATTAAGCATATTTTAGCACAGTCATGAATTGACCCCCTCCCTGACACTTAAAACCCAACATTGTCTCCAAAGTTGACTTCTAAATTTGGAGAAGAACAATTTGACAATTAAGATTCAAAACATATTTTCAAATAAGTATAATTATGACATGTATAAAGGGTCTCAATGAAATTCAAAATTGTTGTTTTCCATAATGAATAAATAATCAGCAGGTTCATTAGGAAGTGTAAAAATTAACATTAAGTCCAATGAAAAAAATATTCAACTAAAATCAAAATAATCATATGAGGTGTGGGTGCACATTTAATTGTGTGTAAACATTTTAACAAAGTATGATTCAAATTGATGTTCAATATAGCAGAAAGATGCATGCTAAACACCCTATAGACTAATCTGTTCCAGTGAAAAACACAAGTTCCATCTAACATGTACCCCCCCCCCCCACACACACACACACTTAATTTCATTAAATTAGTGAGTTTTAAATAACTAATTTCAGTTCTCAACAATATAAACAAGTAGATTTTATGCTTACAGAGTCACATATAGCAGAATTTCATTCCCATACAAGCAGAATTTTTCAATAAATATGTAGTAGAATTTTCCACGCAGAATTTTTTTTAAAATAACACTAGAGAATAATAACATCTTTTAAAATTTAAATAACTTCCCTAAGTATGTTTTTTAATTAATTATCTAGAATGGTAATTCCAATCCTTCACTAACACAATGTGAAGCACACTTTATGATCCTGAAATAGGAACGAGGAGTGAGATAGATCAAAATGTTCACTAAAACAGAGCATAACAACAACTTATTCAAAAAATATAATGAAACTAAGAAAAGAACTAAACAAGAACCATGGGTTTCCTCCCATGTAGTGATAAGTTTACAATCTTTAGCCAGACTTTATTCAGGATCAACTTTCAAGAACAGTGAAGGCATCCAAGACCTTTGGATGCCCCACAAAATATAGTTTCACTCTTTGCTCATTAACCAACATGGGTTTATTTTTTCACCAATAATTTCCAAAGCTCCATTATTAAGAACTCTCACAATATTATATGGTCTAGACCATTTGGACTTCAACTTTCCAGGAAACAGGTTAAGTCTTGAATTAAAAAGAAGGACCTTCTATCCAGGTTTGAACTCTTTGTTTTGAAAGATAGTATCATGAACGATTTTAGTTATTTCTTTATAAATCCTTGAATTATCATAACTCTCTATCCTAATCTCATCAGGTTTTCTAAGATCAAGCAATATCCTCTCACCATCACTCTTAAAATCAATGTTCAGAGCCTTAACTGCCCAATATGACTTTTGTTTCAACTCCACAGGTAAGTGATAGCATTTCCCAAATAGCAACCTGTAAGGGGACATACCTATCGGAGTCTTAAAGGTAGTTCTAAAATCTCATGAAGCATCATCCGGTTTGAGTTACCTGTCCTTCCTAGAATTCGACAAATTTTTTTCAATTATTTTCTTTAACCCTCTGTTTGAAATTTACACCTGTCGATTGGACTGTGGATGATAAGGAGTACTTGTTTTGTGAACACAACCATATTTTTTCATCAATGCTTTAAATTTTTAATTATTAAATTATGTTCCATTATCAGTAATGAAAAATTTTGGGACTCCAAATCTGGTAAAAATGTTCTCTTCACAAATTTTATTACACTATTTGCTTAATTGTTGGGCAGTGCTACAGCCTTAACCCACTTTGAAACATAGTCTACAGAAACTAGAATGTACTCATTCCCATGAGATGTTGGAAATGGACACATGAAATATAAACCCCCATCATCAAAAATTTCATCTTCCAAAATAAACTTTTGGGGTAACTTCTGCTATCTTCCAACATTGCCTAACCTTTGGCACCTATCACAACTAACCACCAAACTCCTAGCATCCTTAAAAAGTGTAGGCCGATAAAAAATAGATTGTAAGAATTTTTGAGCTATCCTTTCACCTCCATGGTGACCTCCCCAAGGTGAAGAATGACCACTTTCTAAGAAAGGGAGAATCTCTTCCTTAGGCAGACACCTTCTAAGAATACCATCAGCACACCTCTTAAATAGCAAGGGATTATCCAAAAGGTAGTACTTAAGCTCAGAAATGAATTTCTTTATTTCATTATTAGACATATTTTTGGGAAAGACACATACTGCAAGGATGTTGGGAAAATCTTCAAACTAAGAAGATTGACAGACGGAGACAGTAAGCAGCTTTTCATCAGGAAAGGAACAATTTATCTCCCTAGAATTTTCAGATTCATATTGAGTAAGTGGAAGCATATAAAGGTGGTCAGAAATAAAATTTTCAGCTTCCTGTTTATCCCAAATCTATAAATCAAAATATTATATCAATAGAATCCATCTAATCAGACTGGGATTAGTTTCCTTCTTAGATAGAAAATATTCTAAGCACAATGATCAGTGAAAATGATGACTTCTGAGCCAAACAGATACTGCCTAAACTTATCCAAAGAAAAAAATAGCTAACAATTCATTTTTAGTGGTAGTATAATTCCTTTTAGATTCATCTAGAAGCCTTCTAGCATAATAAACCATGCAAATCTTCTTATCTCTCCTCTGTCCAAGGAAAACACCTACAGCCATGTTACTAGCATCACACATAAGTTCAAATGGTAGCTTCTAGTCAGAAGAAATATTGATGGGTGATGTAGTGAGTTTCTCCTTAAGCAGATTAAATGATTTCATAAAAAATTCATCAAATTTGAAAGGTTCATCCTTGACCAGAAAAGAACACAAGGCCTTTGTGATGTTAGATAAATCTTTTATGATCCTCTGGTAGAAACCGGCATGCCCAAAGAAACATTTAACACCTTTTACATTTTTTGGAGGTGGTAATAATTGAATAACTTCTATCTTAGCAGTATCAACCTCCAATCCTCTCTTTGACACTTTATGAACAAGCACAATAACTTCTATAACCATGAATTGACACTTCACCCAATTAAGCACATGGTTGGTTTCAATGCATCTCTCCAACACTAGATCATGATTTCCTAAACATGTTTCAAAAGTACTCCCCACAATAGAAAAGTCATCCATGAAAACTTTAATAATTCTCTAAATTATATCAGAAAAGATAGTCATCATACACCTTTGAAAAGTAGCTGGATCTCCACACAACCCAAAGAGAATTCGCCTGTAGGCAAATGTTCGAAAGGGTCATGTGAAAGTGGTCATTTCCTGATCCTCTGGATCGACAGGAATCTGGTTGTAACCAGGATACCCATCTAGAAAAGAGAAAAGCTCATTTTTAGCAAGCCTCTCAAGCATTTGGTCTAAGAAGGGCATTGGAAAATGGTCATTATTTGTGTCTTCATTAAGCATCCTATAATCTATACAAACTCTCCATTTTGTGTCTTTCCTAACATGGAATTAATCATTCTTTTCATTTTTAGTAACAGTGAATCCTCCCTTCTTAGGAACAACCTAGACTGGGTAGACCCATGGACTATCAAAAATTTGGTAGATCATTCTAGTGTCTAGTAGTTTGATTACTTCCTATCTCACAACTTCTTTCATATTAGGATTTAACCTTCTTTGACACTCCACCCTAGGCTTATGGTCAGGCTCCATAAGAATCTTGTGCATGCAGAATGAGGGACTAATACCCTTGATATCAGAAATTGACCAGCCTATGGTAGATTTAAATATGTTCAACAAATTAAACAATATTTTTTCTTGATTTTCATTCAGTTCAGCAGAAATTATTATAGGCAAAGTGGATTTCTCACACAAAAATGAATATTTAAGATGAGCAGGGATGGGTTTCAGTTCAAGAGTGAGTTGTTTTACACTCAAAGGAAGACTCTTAGTCCTGAGAGGTCTAATATCTTCAACATATTTCTTGTAAGGAGTATTGAAAGATGAATGATTTTCAATTTTAGGCTCAGATTCAGAGATAACAGTGTTGTTGTCCAAGGTGGGTAGTATGCTATCCTAACATTCCATGTCAGAATTCAACATTTCAATGAAAGATGAATCATCAAGTTGTCTCAAAAGTTCTTCCTCGTCGATATCAAAGTTATCATAAGTGTTGGTTATAATAGTAACAACCTCAAATTCACTCAGAAATCTCTTATGTTCAGAAACAGAGTAATCTCCTACAGCAGAAACTAGAAAGTTGTCCAGATCTAGAAGATTTTCCATATTTAGTTTTTGAGAAGAATTTTCAATTTCTAAAATATATTGATGAAGATTTCCAGATTAACAAATGTTTTCTTCAGTAGAGGATTGGTTTTCAGATTTTTCAATATTTTCAAGTTGATTTTGATAATAACTTTCAGCTTCAAAGAACTCAATTATTGAGCAGTTTTCAAAATATGTTGGTTCCTTAATATTTTTAAAAACATTGAACTCTTCTTCTTGTTCACCAATTTTGAATATCAGTTGACCCTTTGACACATCAATAATAGAACCACATGTGGCCAAAAAGGTCCTACCCAAGATGATGGTACCTCTTGATCACACTCTCTATCTAAGATAAGAAAGTCAGCATGCAAAAACAACTTCCCAAATCCAACTAACAAATCATCTACCCTTCCCACAGGATGAGTGAAAGATCTATTAGCCAACTGGAGAATTACTATGGTGGGTTGAAGTTCACCCAACCTCAACTGTCAAAACAGCGAGTAAGGGAGATTATTAATGCTAGCACATAGATCGCACAGGTAGTTGAGCTGACCAAAATTTCTTAGAGTACAAGGGATGGAAAAGCTACCTGGGTCTTTCAATTTTGGTGGGATTTTCATTTCAAGCACATGACTACACTCTTCAGTGAGGTTGTAGCTATCAAGTTATTCAACGGTCTTTTTTTTAAACTATTTTCTTTAAGAATTTCAGATATGAAGGAATTTTAATTAAGGCTTGGATAAATGGGATGTTTATCGGAATCTTATAAAGGAGACCAAGGAACTGAATAAGTTCATCCCTGGTATTTCTTTGAGGTTTCAGCTTCTCTGGGAAAGGGATGGGTGGGGAAAACTTTTCCAGGATAGTAGGCATATCCCTCAACTCTTCAAAAACTTTTTCTTTTCCTTTATTCTTTTGATTTTTAGATGAAGTTTCAACCTGAGTTTCATGTGACAAGTTTATATTTTTATAATTTTCATTACTTTTCTATGAATTTCAATCATGTTTACAAATAGATTTTTATTTCCATATGGAAGAAAAATATCATTTTGGGCATTTTTAGTGAGTTTTTCATTATCTGTTTGAGTATTAAACACACTTCTAGAGACAACAGCCATGGAATTCTCCCTAGGGTTTAGTTCAGTGGTACTTCCAAGTCTACCTTTTTTCTTAGATGAAAAATCCCTAGAATGTTGACCAAGTTTTGTTTCCATGTTCATCATTCTATCATCAGTTTCCATTTTGTCAAACTCATATTTATTTTAATGTTTGGATAGTTGATTCATGTACTTTTCCTCTTGTAAATTAATTTTATTCAATTTTTGATCCAGTTTAGAATACATTTGATTATCATTATTTACATGAGTGTTTGAAGACACCCCCCTTTATTGATTTTTAAAGTTCGGCCTTGGTTGATTCGGATAATTAGGGCCAGTTGGTTGCTTAATAATTCCTTGATCTTTCTAGGATAGATTATGATGGTTCCTATATCCTTGATTATAATTGTTTGAAAATGGATCTTATTTTGGAGGCATCCTTGGACCATAATTGATAATGTTTAAATTTTCAGGTTGTTGGGTAGTTAAATCATTATTGGGACATAAATTTTCAGAGTGCCCAAACATGCCACATTGAGTGCACTATTTTCTTAGTGATTGATACTGATTATAGTTTTCAACTTGGTTAACAGTTTGTTTTGAATTATGGTTCATTAATGTTTGAAGTTGGATGGTGACTTCAGGCGATTGATTTTGAGTATCTATTCCTGAACAAGTTTTAGCACTCATATTCTCTCTCTTCTTGAATTTTTATGTTGAGAATTATGGGCTAGATTCTTAATGATTTGTCTCAACACATCATCTGTTTTATCATTGTAACTACCCCTGATAGCTTGATCCACTATGTTCTGTCCTGAAGAGGACAATCCTTCATAGAAGGTATCCATAATAATATGATATGGGAGTTGATGATGAGGACACTGCCTAAATAGGTCCCTAAATCTATCCCAAGCTTCATGGAATGTTTCTCCATCATCTTGGTAAAAACTAGTGATCTTAGTTCTTAGTCCACCTTTTAATATTTGGGGATAAAATTTCATAATGAATGAGTTGTAAACTTGATCCCAACTCTAAAAAATGTTTTCATCTAAGATCCAAAACAAATTTCTAACATTCCCCTTAAGATAAAAGGGAAAAACTCTCATCCTCAACTCATTGTCATTGAGTCCTAGAATAGGATGTTTTTGAACAATGTTGTAGAAATCTCTAATAAAGGATAAATAGTCATCATTAGAGAGCCCATTGAATGCAGGCAGTAGTGAAATGTGAGATTGTTTCAACTCATAGTTTCAGGCCCTAAAAGATTATCTAATGGATGAGGAATTTCTTGAAACTTAAAGAAGTTGGAATTCCATCATCCAATTTCTAACATTTTCTATGATTTCTAGATTTTTTTGGTAGTCCTGCGGTGTAGGAACTCTATTATCTAAGTTTTCCATTTCAGATGTGTTTTTCTTTCTTCTAAGAGCTGTGAGATATTTATCTAATTCAAGTTTCAGAGGCTCTATTCTAGAACCAAAAGTTCTTGTTCTCATACAAAGTAGATCACCAATTCAAATATCACAACACTAACGAAAAATAGTAACAGACAGTACTCAGCAATGAAACAGAATTTTTTTACAATTTTCAGATTTTTTTAATTTTATTTAAGATTTTTATATATGTGTTTTTTCATAGGATTAATGGCTTGTGCCCTCCCTGGAAACAGCACAAAATTTTTGATTAGGCCAGAGGTCATCATGACCCTCAAAATTACATTTATTACTCCTACACTAGTATAGTAGTGCAGAGTCGATCCACAGAGAAGGAAGACGCGAATTCTAGGTTTTATTCAAAAGTAACTTCATTGTTGTCAGCAGTGGAGTTAGTGAACATTAATTGTATTATTAAATTTTAATTTTTTTTATGATATAGTGCAACAAGATGAGGTAACATGTTTTTTTATGATGTAACTAAATCTTATACTACAAAGATTAAATTATAAAGACATATACCTGATAAACAAAATGCAGCAATGACAAAAGAGCTAAGATCAATAGTTTTCTCAGGAATTCCAAACTTGTTGGTTAAAAGGAAAACTCCCCACAAAATTTAATTGAATCACAGCTTAGAAAATGGTTTATATATATTCCTCACTAGAACACACATCAAACAGAATTATGACTTTTAGAGTTTTCAACTCTAAAGATCATTGTCTGTTAAAATTTTTAAAAAGAATATAGTTGAAGTTAAACTTGCATAAATCTCTAACTGTAATAACATTAATGATTCAAAAAAATGATGATAAAGTTCAATATCGCCAATTGAACTTGAAATAATGAGTTTTTAAAAACAATATAAGGTGTGAATGATTTTCATGATCATTAAAATTAATCTCGCAGATCAATTCTAATGTTATAAAAGAATTAAGCGAAGAATTTTAAAGGATAAACCAACAAAGTATAAAATTAATGAGTTAAAAAATTCATCCTATGATTATAATGAAATCTAGTGTTGAAAACAGCCGAATGAATAGTACAAGAATTAATGAAAGGGGAAGGAATAACTCCCCAAGTGCTGTTATGCCTTCAGGCTCCTTAGTCTCTAACTTGACTCTAGTACTGCTCCTCAGAGTCTGCTCTCGGATGGATGTGTTTATGTAGTGGAAACAAATGAGAGTCCAAACCAAAATTCTATTTCTAGTCTATTTTAAGTACCCTATTGTCAGAAGCTGCATGTCACTGCTCGATTTCCACTAACTTGGAATGTCCTTCATGAGTACACCGCACATGTGTTCTTTTTTTGCGACAGGCACATCGTGTGAGTTTTTCTCATGTAGCTAACTTCCAATAAGTTAGTTTCATGAACCTGGACATATCTTCGACTTTGGTATGAACCTGCATAAATAAAATAAACTAGAAAATTAAATAAATGAGAAATCAATGAAAGAAAAATAGTTATTATTTAAATAAAGTGTTATATTATTCGTTACAAGTTAAATAAAGTTAATTAATAAATGTATTAATTGATAATTAATTATTACTATAAATTTATCAAACTCTATTGATTTAATTAAATTAATAAATATAAATACTAAATAATAATTTTTTAGATTATCATATTTAACTAAATCATTAAAATTTAACATCATAAGTAAATAAGTAACTAGAAATTTAATAATTTTGAATGTATTAATTATTTTATTATTACCATTTATGAAATTAAGGTTCTAGATTAATCTATCAATAAGTTAATTTTAATTAAGTAATTATATCATAATACTTTAATTTTAAAATTTTCCTTAAATTAATAAGTTTATCTTAAAGGTTATTAATAATTATTAGTAATTATATATTTATACTATAAAAATTATATTAATTAATTATTAACTTTTATTATTAATTTAGTTTTATATTTTAATTTATAATTTATCTACTCATTAATATCATAATGCTTTTAAATTTATATCTTTTATAAATACTTTTATATTTTTTACACTTAGTATGGTTAACTTTTATGTAAAGATAACGTAACTTTAACTTTAATTTTTTTTCTTTTCCTTTTTACTTTTCATTTTCATTTTGTTTTATATTACTTATACTATCATTTTTTCTTCCTCCCCCATCAATTCGGCGCATAGAAGGAGGGAGTTTCTTCCTCCTGAACCCGGTGGACTCCCCCTGCATCAGCAAGGCCGCTTCAAAGCCTACTTCCTTCGGCTTGCAGTGGATGCACGAGATCCTCAAGAGGTGGACCTCCCTTGCAGTGGCGGCTTCTTCAGGCTCCAATTAGAAGCAGCAGAAAGGTTCTCCTCAGCTCGGCCTTCAACTAGGATCCTACTCGGATTCCACGGCGGCGGTTTCAGTGCCCCTTGGCTCCAGCGTGGCACGGTGAAGGGATCCAGTGAGTGTTGTCACACGGCCTACTCAGCAGACTCTGGATCCAAATACCGTCGTTGGGTTCCTCCTCTAAAATCCATGGTGGTGCTGAGCTTCTCCATGTGAAAATCTGGCTTCAACACCATTGCAGCGGCTCACTTATGTAGCTTTGGTTGGGGTTTCAATAGGTTTTGTGTCAATAGGAGGAAGGAAACGGGGAGGAAGGGAATCCATGAGGAGGAAAATGCATAACAGTTAGGTTGGATTAAAAGCAATAGTGAGGTGGAGAGAGGAGGTCTATCAGTGAGGGAGCTACTGATAGAGGAAAATAAAAAGGAGCAGTAGTGCAACAGTGGGGTGCGAGGAATGAAGTCTAGCAGTGAGAAAGAGAGGGATGCAACAGTGAGGTGGTCATTGTTAGGGATAATAACAATATTAAAGGAACAAAACAGGGCACGATCCCTGATAGACCAAAAGTAAACCCTCACCGATAGTTTTTAATGGGAAAGGTCACCATTAAAATTAGAGACAAATTGGATAACTATCCCGGGGTCACCGATAAAAATAAAATTAAAAATAAAAACTCACCGTTTGGGAATAGAAAGAACGTTACTGATAAAACAATAAAGAGGGATACCGATAAGGAAAATAAGTCATTGTTAGACATATAAATTAAGGTTACCGGTAGTACCAAGGGTCACCGTTGCAAAATAAAATAAGAAACTACCGGTACCAATATGGTCACCCGTATACACTAAAGTAACAGTGAGGTGTGGGGGTCACCGGTAGAACCAAGGGTCATCGTTACAAGATAAATAAAACTACGGTGACCTTTGGAAATTATTTTGAACTAAAAAATTAAAAATTAAGCAATAAAAATATAAAGACTGAAAAAAATTAATTACAAAAAAAACACCATAATTTAAAATAATATTTTAATTAACACTTAAAACATTAAAAATTTTAATTGAAAACACTAAAATTATAAACTGAATAATTGTTAAACTAAATTAATAAAAGACTAAACACGCTAATTAAAAAGTAGCAGCAAGTGGAAATGAAAAAAACAGTGACCCATATAAGTCACCGCTAGTGGTCATCTACCACACCGGTAGACTAAAAAAATTATAAAATGAATTAATAAACAAGATGCATACATAAAAAAATATTAATGTTTAAAAACACTTAATTAATTAATTAATTAACTAATTGAACACATAAAATTAAAATCGAACTACTTAATTTAATTAAAAACACATATAATTTCCTTAAATGTTTAGGAGGGTAAATAAACATATTAATTAATATATTCAACCAATTCTAATGTATCTTAATTAAAATATAAATTATTAAAAAATATTCTATGTTAATTAAATAAGTTTAAGTTTATTAAATAAGTTTTTTAAAAAATATATATTAACTTATTAAAAAGTAAAGAGATTTAAATTAACCAAGTTAAATAAGACATAATTATAGCTGTTTAGTTTGGTACGATTAAAATTGTTATTTTGATGACTAAAAATATATAATTAATTATCAAAATTGATTAATTATCAAAATTAATTATAAAATTACAAAAGTACAATTATTTAGTATAAATATATTAAATAATTAAGTAAATCATTAAAAATTAAGTAAAAATATGTGGAAAAACTATGTAAAAATAGAGCCACATCAGTTATACTTATAAACCTTATAAAATATTATAATCCAAAACATTAGAAATAAGGTTACTAAATTTATAAAATCAAATTATCGTTAACCCACCAAACAACTTGATGTAGCTCTTAATTGTAACATACCAAACATGTGAAGAGAATAATCATGTATGCTCTTGAAACATGGAAATAATTTGGAAACCCATATTGAATACACACATTATTATTCATTCCTTATATAATCAATTTTCCTATATGAAAACACTTTCATTGAAATGTTGGTTTCATCTTACCAGAATGGCCTCTTTGACCCCCAAGGGGAAGAACCTTATGATCGGGGATGCTCTTGGGTTTCATTACATTAGACCTCTGTAGCCTATGTTTTTTATTGTCTTATAATTTTCTACACCGTTATTTGATAAATATAATGACGGTGATATGTGAAATATTGGTTTCATACTTATACTGATAGAATATGTGATTTCATTATTCCTGAATCGAAGTAGATAATCACCTGAAATTTCAGTAATGGATGAATAATAAGATTTTCATTGGTCTTATTAATTAAAAATCAAATATGGAATTCCCAATAAAGAATAGTTGGATAATTATTACCTAAATATCATGGTTCAATTTATACATTATGATAACATAATCATTCCTTTTTTGTTCTCCTTCAATATTTTTTGTGGATTACTATCCACATTAGTCCTTGGATTAGGGAACTTGATAGTGTAATTACCAAAATCCATACAATTGAAACTCTAAATTGCAATAGGTTCACTTTTTAGATATTTCTATTTATTACCATTACTTCACTAGTAAAATTCCTAATGAACTTTCCCACACCTAAATATTTACTTGTCCCATTAATACAATTTCTTCTATATTCCCTTCCAAAATTGAGAATTAAGTAAATCTAATCTTCTTCTCTCCATAGTTTTTGAGATTCCTTTGAATTCTATCCTTATTTTCATATCATAACCCTAAGATTGATAGGAAACTTAAATATCACCTTTTTAAGCAGATTATGATGAAGGTTCTAATTGAGACATAAGTTCTTAGACTTGTCCTAATCTATGGAGTAAATTTTATCTTATTTTCTCATATTCTTGATAATGTTCCACCACCAATTCGCTTCACCTTCCAAAAGATAAGTTATCAGCAAAAAATTTTAACATTCCTAACAATAGCAAGTAAAAAATATCATTTTAGTGGTATATATCCCCTTATCAAAAAATAGTGGATGTTTCCTTAAGAAGGATTCAAGAAAACGTTATTCACTCCTTTGGTCATTTGGAAGCACAGTAAGAGTCGTGGATTGATAGGATTTTGTGTTCAAAACAATGTGTCTTTTTATTACATATTCCATAAATTTCGACTGCTTATGAGGGCAATCATTGCAATGTCCATTAAATTAATCATTAACATAGTTCCTTTGGGTTCCATTAATAGATTAAAACTCAAAATAATAGTGTGAGGAACACTAATCATAGTTGTAAAAACACATAATTAAGGGAAATTGAATATAAAATTTAATTATATGAAACCTTAGGTTTAATTATAGGTTATTCATGATCATTACTAAAATAATATTATTTTAACGTATACATATAATTATCCATGGGGATATTACTATGGTTTTATCATCCTAGTTTCCAAGGGTTGACTAAAACTTTTCTCTAATACCAACTATAACAACCCATGTTTTAATACAATGATATTACATCCTTTTAGATAAATATTAATTACATTACACCTACACATTCCCAAGGATTGTAATAGTTTGGTGCCTTTGGAAAAATATAATGAATTATTATGATTTCTTGAACGATCTTCATTATCTCTCTTAAATATATTCCCCTTTAATATTCCTACTTAAAACCATTATTCGAAACTTAGGGAAAGGAAACATAATAAAGGCTGAGATAATATGTTAAGTAAGGGTAAACATGAGAGATATGTAAGAATAATGTAAGTTTATAAGAGAATAATAATAACATTTAGATATCATACCTTTCTTGTAAAATCATATAAATGAGTAATTCCATACATATTGACAGTTCATAATACATGAATCATAAGGGAATCAAAGAAATTAATCCTTGAGATCATAAAACCGACATAACATAAGAAATTGTGGAATACACATAAAATTGTAACTTTGAAAGGATATATAAATAGAGACATGTTCACTTATTAAGTTAATAACATGAAATCAAGACTTTTCATAAACATATAGACATGAAATCTAGTTCCATTCATATATTTATGGATATGAAAACCATGTCCACACATAGAATTGTGAACATGAAATCAGGTTCATGCACAACATATATAACTCATAAGTTAACCGTCCTTACCTAATGTATTGGAGGGGGATATATTTCCGACCCATCACATAATGAAATCATATATATATATATGTTACACAAAATTAAAAATCATATTTCATGTTAGAAATCATTAAAACAAAAGGTATTCATAAACCTTTCATCACAGTATATCTCATTGAAAATTAAAAGGACTCATAAACATCATTCTGTAAAAAAATAACCCATTTATTGAAGTAATATGGGTGGTATCCTTGGATAATATCCCCAATAAGGCATTTTTAACCCCAACGAATTTTATCAAATACGGAAAAGAATTTTGAAAGCTCCTTTTAAAACATTTCTTGAGGAAAATATCGTTTCCAAATTAAAAAATTATTTTTAAATAATGAAAAAAACTATAAAACCTTTTTCATTGTAAATAAACTTGAAAATGTATATAGGAATATTTTAAAACCATTTTAAACATCATTTAAATCATTTTCCTTGAAAATTATTAAAAGATAATTTAAAAACATTTTTTTAAAAAAATTAGAAAACATGAATTTTTAATAAAATATAATTCTGATTGAAGAAATAATAACATTACATGGAACTTATAATATCATGGAAATATGTATATTCATGATACAATATATCAAAGATTAGTATATACACCGCATTAAATAATATAGTTACATAACATAAAATGTTTCTCAAATAAGGAAAATTGAGATAAAATTACCTTATCAAATTGGTAGCTTTTGAACCATAAACCCCATGAAAGATATATCATCAAATAGAAATATAAATACCAATAAATTTAAATATAAATTTCATATATTAAATTCATGGTAAGTATACACACAACATAAAATAAATTAGTCATGAATATGGCATAAGTCTTGCAGAAATAAAAGTTGGACTAAAAATCCCATTACCTTAAGTCTTGAATTACTTTGTACACATTAATACCTCATGTATAATAAATATAAGTTTATTATAGATCTCCCACATAACCATATTAATATCAATATAATAACATATATGATTTAATTTTTACTTTATATTACTCATTTATCAATAATTCAATGTTAAAGTCATGTCACGGGTAATAATAACATTGGTTTTCATACATGTTTTCACTTGTTATTCTTGGTCCTATTACATGGATAATGATTTCATCATATACAAAATTATAACCATGATAAAATATTATATAAAGGTTATAATCTCATCCAAATGGACATAAAGGGTCACATAATTGATCCTTTAATTCTTATTGATGAAAAATACTTATCAAATAAAATTGGGTCAAGTTTTAGGTTCATTTTATATTATTTTTATCCTTAATTAAAATATTAACCCATAAATGTGGAAATACAAATTACTAAGTTTACTATTCATATTTTACATAAATAAAAGTGGTATATTTACAAAATTTGTAACTTATGATTCCAAATATGTAATCACTTTCTAAAAATTCAAAACACAAAAGTGGCTAAAATTAACTAAAATATTTCTCATAGATAGGGCAAGAAAGCGGGGTTCTAAAGTTAAAATTTTGAAACTTTTACTAAGTTTTTATGTCTAAATTCAATATAAAAATGATTCTAATGGACTATATTTGACTAATGGATGTAAAAGTAAACTATTTTGACTTTAAAAACAATTTAAAATATAATTTAACACTATATAGTATTTAGATGAAAAGAACATTTTGAAATAGAGTTCAGGATTTTCACTATTCATAAAAAGATGATACTTTTCAGAAAAAACCCCAAAAACTCACTATGATAAATTTGATATTACTATTTCAAAAAATAAGTTTATTTTTTGAAATAAAATTTTTAACAGTGTCACAATTTAGTTTTAAAAAAAGTCTTTCATTAAAAGGCAGCAAAACTTCCTTTTAGAAAAATACAGCTTTTATGCTAAAAAATGAATTTTTTCTTAACTTATGCCTATAAAACATAATGGATTTAATATAATATATAACATATAAATTTCATTAATATAAAAC
Organism: Viscum album; assembly: GCA_963277665.1. Classification (NCBI taxonomy): domain Eukaryota; kingdom Viridiplantae; phylum Streptophyta; class Magnoliopsida; order Santalales; family Viscaceae; genus Viscum; species Viscum album. The sequence goes on from OY728131.1 coordinate 1,940,205,301, forward strand.
ACTAAAATTTAGTAATTTAATCTAATAATAGAAAATTTCTTTGTGGGACACATCCATTATTTTTAATTGATTTTATCTTCATTTTTAAATAGTTTGATTCCAAATAATTCATGTGTAAACCATATTTTCATAATTCAATTAATACTATTAATTTCCACCATTCTAATGGCTAGGTGATAGCTATAATAATAAATAGTGTATTTTTGTTTGGTAAAACTCAGTCTTTCATGTGACACAAGCTATAGAAGAAACTCATTGCTATGTGTTACACAACCCAAAATTAGTCTTATGTATACTGCAAGCCAAGATCTATGTTGTGTGTAATGAAACATTTTGTATAAATAAAGCTCAATATAGTGTAGCGTACAATTTAATACATAAATGAATTTTAATATATTTGAAAAAAATAATTCCTAAAAACTCAGTGTGTTACATCAACAACTACTGAGATTGATGAAGAACCGCATGAAGGAGAACCCTATAGATATGTTGAAAAAGGTTTTTTATTCTATGAAACTGGACATTTGTAGATGATCTAGTGGATTTAAGCTATATAGGGTGAATTGATGGTGTTCCAACTGCCTTGGTAGGTGGAGGGAGCACCAAATCCATACACCATGGTATATGGGAATCGGATGGGGTTGGTGGGGAAGTTGTATCAAACCTGACACCTCCAACCATGCCTATTTTAGTAGGCCATTAGGGAGCCTCTACAATTAATAATCAATACAAGCCTTGAGATCTATTCTAGTCATTGATGTCCTTGAGGGATCCATTTGTATATAAAAAGAGAGGTGTAGATAAAAAGTTTTTAACATTTATTCATGCTGAAATAATTCCTGCTTTCTCCCTTAATTAATTTATCTTTGTTATTAGAGGATCGAAACAAAAGCATAATTCCATTATTCAATTCCTCCATCATCAGTTATTCAAAAAATAATAGGTCATCCAACATCATTACACTAGTGCATAAAACGTATTTTACGTCGGTTATTTTTAATTTTTTACGTCGGTTTCTAGCCGACGTTAATACGTGCGACATTATAAATAAGGTTTTTGACGTCGGTTATTTAAAAACCGTCGTCAAAAACATAAAATCGCGATGTTTATCACGTCGGTTATTTTACAACCGACGTGATAAAAGGCTTGGAGAATGGTTTATCACGTCGGTTATCGAAGAACCGACGTTATAAACGGCCTGGACAATGGTTTATCACGTCCGTTCTTAAACAACCGACATGATAAACAGGGGGTGAGTGGGTTTATCATGTCGGTTCATATAGAACCGACGTGATAAACTGGGGTGAGGGTGGTTTATCACGTCGGTTCATATAAAACCGACGTGAAAAACCGGGGGAGGGGCGTTTATCACGTCGGTTATTGTATAACCTCCGTGATAAACCGGTGGGAGGGGGTTTATCACGTCAGTTAGTCAATAACCGACATGATAAACCATTGTCCAGGCCGTTTAGCACGTCGGTTATTCAATAACCGACGTGCTAAACCATTCTCCAGGCCCTTTATCACGTCGGTTATTAAATAACCGACGTGATAAACCATTCTCCAGGCCTTTTATCACGTCGGTTATTAAATAACCGACCTGATAAACCATTTTCCAGGCCTTTTATAACGTCGGTTATTAAATAACCGACGTGATAAAATGTTTTCCAGGCCTTTTATAACGTCGGTTATTAAATAACCGACGTGATAAACTATTTTCCAGGCATTTTATCACGTCGGTTATTAAATAACCGACATGATAAACCCAATTTTTTTTAAACAGAATGCAGTGATCTTCTCTCCACCACAATCAACCAGAAAATAAATCAAGAAATCATACAACAAAAACAGAATTACATCAAAAATAAGCATGTAAATAGATAACAAATAAAACTTACCCACTAGACAGCATCCACCCTCATTTATACCCCATGGACAGCCCTCCCCCACCCCGTTGGAGCCCTCACCCTCATGTATACCCCCTGGACAGCCCTCCCCCTCCCCATTAGAGCTCCCACCCTCATGTATACCCCTTGGACAACCCTCCCCCACCCCATTGGAGCCCCCACCACACTCCTGGACTGCCCCCCGACCCCCGGACACCCCCAAACACCCCTCGACAACCCCCCACCCGCCTGAACAGCACCTCCTCACCCCCTATCCCCACTTGACAGCCCTCACCACACCCCTGGACAACCCCCCCCCCCCACCCCTGGATAGCACTCCCACACCCCTAGACCGGCTTCCCACACCCCTGGACATCCCTGCCACCCCCCAAGACTGTCCCCCCACCCCACCGGACAGCCCTCCCAGACTGCTGGACACCCCCAACCCCACTGAACACACCCCCACACCCTGGGAACCCCTCCCCCACAGACCCAAATCCATACCAGAATAACCATCAAAAGTAGACCAAAACAAGAAGTAGAGCAAAATTAAACATTCACTTATATAACATTCAAAACTTACACTGCCAACTTCAAAAAAAACTAAATCAAACCTAAACAACTACCAAATAGACAATTAAAATGACAATATTCAAAATTACATTTTACATTACAAACAACTAAAATTCAATCAAACATGTAAAATAATTTGACCACTCCACTTGTACGTGTTTGATGTCTTCAACAGTATAGGGTTGAGGGTCATCAAAAAGATACAAATGAAAAAGAAGATAGTTAACGTGTATAATGAATAAATCAAATTGAAATATGATGGAAAAGTTTAAGAGGAAATTGTACCAGGTCAAAATTCACAACTGTCCCAGTTGTTATTATTTCATACATAAATCTTAACATATAATATCTGCATTCGATGAGGCCTTGTTGTTCATGAAAATTCGGTTTTGAATGAGTGTAAATTCAATATATTATTTTAATGTAATAAATCAAAAAGTACAAATTATAAATGCAAATTTACCTTCGCCTTTACATATTTGATCTTTGCATTTCTTTTCTTTGTGTTTTTTCGAAAGTAGACCCGTGCACTGTTAGAAAATAATAAGAATGGGGTAAATTTAAAATTCATTATAATATATAAAACTATTGAGAAATTGAAACTTACTTTTCCAATATATTCTTAAAACTTTCCCGCACATCACCATGAACAGAGCATATCCAATAAAGATCTTTCTCCCTTGGGCAAAAAATCCCTAACATCCAATGATTACTGATAAAAGGAAATTTAATGTTAGTGGTTTTTTATGTTAAAATATAATTATCTCTTCGATAGAAATGTGTTTCATACCTCTCACAAAAAGGCATCATCCAACATTGTTGGATTATATTCTTTTCAAATCTTTCAGTAATATAAACCATTCTTTGTTCCTCAGTCAATGCACATGCTTCAGGGGAAATCAATTGCGGGTCCATGAATCCATATACTTCTGTCAGTTCATTACTCTCACAAATTTTATAAAGATATCTAATACAAAACATATATAAGTATACATTTTTAATAAATATAACGCAGGGAAAAGGTGTTAAGACTTACATGGAAAAAATTTGCACCACATTGATGCCCAACTTATCTCCAGTAACAAGATCCATGATATCAGATTTTGTAATCCCCACACTTATTTCACGTCCACAAACATGAGATTCCATTGGAAACTCATAAAAACCCAACAACAAATGTGAATATCTTGACAATCTGTCAAGACCACTAGAATCTGTATCTGATGTCATAGCATGTTGTCTTTGTTGTTGTCTATACAGTATTTCTTTACCTTTGAAGTATTCTTGTGAAAAAAAATTGAGAATTATAGTAGTTTTCAAATGATAAAACAACTTTAATAAAAAAAATAAAAAAAAAGATATAAAATTCATACCTCTATGGTAATGAGTCGAAGAAGTCTGGATGGCCAAACTAAAAAATGGCTGATACTCTGTCCAACTCTCGCCACCTCATCTTTAGGTATTGGTACCCTAGCTGATCTATCTATAATATCCTGTATAGTGACCCTCTGATTCTCTACCTCTAATTGTTGATGATGAACTGTATCTCCTATACAACATACCAACCCGTATGCTACTATATGATGTTGAGAATCATCAACATACAACTCGCAATATGTAGGATGCTGCGGCGGAGGCGTAGGATAAAAAATGGGGTCCGCAGGCTGAGGTGGGGGAGTGGGAGCTACTGGCGGAGGTGGAGGATAAATAATGGGGTCTGTAGGGGGGATGTGGAGGAGTGGGAGCTGCAGTCTGAAATTGTCTTTTCATTTCTGCAAACATAGACTGCACCGAATCTCTAATCTTGTCTTCCATCATCGCATTAATATTTTGAACTTCAGCCTCCAAGGATTCTATTTTTATTATAAACCCCCTCAATGTTAGAAGTTGAAGAACGTGGAAACACTTTTCTTACCGATACACCTGTCGGGTATCCTCTTACATGACCAGGATGTTCGGGCCTTCCCAATGCTGCAAATAAAATATCTTCCCTCCCAGTAGCTGTAAATGTCCCCTCTGAACTCTGCTCCTCAAGAGAGTCCTGTATTAATTAATTGAACATTTCTGTAATGATTGAAACTTATATGAAGAAAAAAGTTAACTTAAATAAATTAAATAGATATCTTACAATCCTCTCAGCTACGATTCTCGATTCTTCCGAAAGATATTGCCCTTTTTTCCCTTCCGAGCTCTCTTCCATTTTTCATGTCTAGATGGAGGGGATGGAGGGGCCACCTCTCCAGAGCTTGAAGACTTAGCTCTTAGTTGTTGAAATTTTTCCACTATCATTTTTTCATCCAATAATGTATACCCTCCCCGAGATAAACTATGAGGGTATACATTTTTAGATTGGATCTCCTGGTGAGCTTTCCTTGTTTGCTGTAATTGAAGAATAAGAAAACATTAACAAAACATTAATAAAATCATTTATATAAGAAAGTATATAAAAGTTTACATTGCCCTTACCAGAAATGACTCTTTTTTTCTACTTTCAAAAAACTGTCTCCATGTGTCTTCATCTATAAAAGGATATATACGACATGGATTTTCATGAATCCTATGACCATAAATGAAATCATATGAGAGGGTTGATTTGAAATCCCTCCATCTCCTGGAAGCCAACGATAAGCATTTCTTCCTGACTCCTCCAGTGTCAGGAATATCAAATGTCATCTGATAAAGAAGAGGTTAAACATATTATATATACCAGAAACATTAAAATAATGGTCAAACAATGACAAAAGATCTTACCAAAATTGTCTCCCACAATTGAGAGATAATGGCTTTATCCAAAGCTCTCCAATCATCATACAAAATGCTTACTTTGGTCTTAGCCTGAGTTGCAACAAAACTCTTAAAATCTTTGGCATTCAGACCTCTAGGAATATCATCATCATCAAACTCAGCATATTCATCAAGTTCATCCTCACCAACATATTCATCAAGTTCATCCTCACCAACATATTCATCAGCATATTCATCAAGTTCATCCTCACCAACATATTGTTTTTTCCCTTGTAAAACAATATCCCACTGCATATCTGATTGATCTACTACATAAAAAATTTGTTTTGCATGTGTTGCCATTATAAAAGAATCAGCTGTGTCTTCCAATCTATTCAGATTAACAAGTGTCATTCCAAATTCATCGTGTCTGACACTATTGTTACCGTTGAACCATTTACAGTTAAAAACGGGAACATTAATTTTAAGGTAATCAACCTCCCATATGTCTTCAATCACTCCATAATATGCATTTGATGTAGAAATTGGGTTTTTGTCCTTAGCACTCGAAAAATGCATTGCTTCTGCAAACACCAATACACCACTATTCTGAACTACACTTCTGTTGTCCTGAGCTTTTGTATGAAATGTATAACCATTAATGTCATAACCAGACCATGTTATCACATTTAAACATGGACCACCCACTATCCTTTTTAATGTCTCTGATACATGTGATCTACCAAGAAAAGTCTTTTTAATCCATGACAAAAAAGTTTTGTTGTGCTCATTGAAAATCCACATTTATTTCTTCTTTGGATGACATTGTTTCAACTCATTAATATTCAATGTGATGTATGGTTGAGCATCAGCTATGTTATTCAAGATGTATGATTCTAACTTCTTCATCTGTTCAGCTGACAATGATTTGACTTTCAAGCCGCGAATCCCCTTTCCCTCATTATTAACTCGTTCATGGCGAGATGGAGGCAAACCTATGTGTTTCGCCACAGCCATGTAGCTCGTACAAAACTATGCTACCTCCTCAGAAATATACTTTTCAATAATGGAGGCTTCAGGTCGATATAGATTTTTAACATACCCCTTTAATATTTTCATATACCTTTCAAAAGGATACATCCAACGAAGATATACAGGTCCACAAAGCTTTATTTCTCGAACCAGATGAATCATTAAATGCACCATTATATCAAAAAAAAAGTTGGAGGAAAATACATTTCCAATTGACAAAGTATAAAAATTGCATCCTTTTCCAAAATGTTCAAAGCATTCACATCAATCGCCTTGTTACAAATTGAATTGAAAAAATAATACAACTTCATTATAGTCTTTCTGACACGAATGGGCAATATTCCACGCAATTCAACTGGTAGAATTTGTTGCATCATGATGTGATAATCATGTGATTTCATACCTATCAACTTCAAGTCCTTCAATGAGACAAATTTTTTTACATTAGAAGAATAACCTTGAGGCACTTTGGTAACATGAAGACACTGAGAGAAGCTAATTTTCTCCCTCTTCGATAATGTATGACAAGCCGGGGGAAGAAATGTCCGTCTTCCTTTAGGAGTGGGAGCTAACTCCAAACGTATTCCCATTGATAGTAAGTCTAATCTTGCATTCAACCCATCTTTAGTCTTTCCCTTAATATATAACAATGTTCCAATCAATGAATCACAGATATTCTTCTCCACGTGCATGACATCAATATTATGTTTAACTTCATGATACCTCCAATATGGTAGCTCAAAAAAATTGACCTTTTCTTCCAAATATGTCTATCATTACCAGATTTCTGTTTCTTTCCCAATGTCACCTCAAGGTTTTTCACCCTCTCAAAATACAGATCATGGGATAAAGGTTTTGGAGCAGTATCAAATTCTTGTCAGCCATTAAATGCCTTTTTTAGTCTTCTATAAGGGTGTTCCATAGGCAAAAACGTTCGATGACCCATGTACACTGTTTTCCTCCCATGATGCAATTGACAATAGGACGTCTGTTGTTCGCAAATTGGACATGCTTTATGCCCTTTAACACTGTATCCAGACAAATTTCCATATGCTGGGAAGTCATTTATAGCGAACAGAAGCACTGCATGCAGTTGAAAATATTCCATTTTATAAGAATCATACACCCTAATACCATCAGCCCATAACAGTTTCAAATCATCAATCAACGGTGACAAGTAAACATCAATATCATTACCGGGTTGCTTTGGACCAGAGATCATTGTACTCAACATGACATATTTGCTCTTCATACAAACTTCAGGAGAGAGGTTGTAAATTACCAATAAAACAGGCCATGAACTATGTGTGCTACTGAGTGTTCGGTATGGATTCATTCCATTTGTGCACAACCCTAGTCTGAGATTTCTTATTTCATTTCCAAATGTAGAATATTGCGCATCAATTTTCTTTCATTGTGGACAATCAGCTGGATGACGTATTTTTCCATCACATACCCGCTCTTCATCATGCCATCATATCCTTTTTGCATCATGTGAATTAGCAAATAAACGTTTGAAACGATTAATTATAGGAAGATACCAAAATTCCTTTGAAGGGAGCTTTGTAATCTCTACATCACCCTGTGATTTTTCTTTCACCTTATACCGTGATGTCCCACAATTTGGACACTCTGACAGAAAATCATATTCCTTCCTATATATAATGCAGTCATTCGGACAGGCATGTATTTTCTTGTATCCCAATCCCATCAGGCATAATATTTTCTTGGCTTTGTAATGTGAATCTGGAAGATCGTTATCTTTTGGAAGAATGCCTTTCATCAATTGTTGCAGCTCTGTAAAACTTCTGTCACTCCATCCATGCTTCTCCTTCAGGTTAATCAATCTTAACACCGCTGACAGAACCGTAAAATATGTACAACCGAGATATAATGGTTTTTCAGCATCACCATATAGAAGTGCAACTGTCGGTTCTATCTCAATTTGTTCTGCTACAATATCGCGAATCATTTCTTCAATTCCGTCAGAGTTACCATCTTGCGAATCATCATCATCAGTGACATTCTGTCCAGTTTCACCATGCCAAATCCAAGGGCTGTAACTCGGATTAAAACCATGACATATCAGATGATCTTTTATCTCTCTACTTTTCAACTTCTTCATATTCAAACATTTCAGGCATGGGCAAGAAAAAAATGTCACTACTTGGAACATTTCGTTTTGAAAATTCCAAAAAGGCATCAACACCTTCTTCAAATTCATTGCTCATTCGATGTGCCGTAATCCAACTTCGACTCATTATTACCTATAACAAATATCAACAAAAAATATATATTTTTAAGATAAGACAAAACATGTTTATATGAAAAAAAACATAATTTGAATGTAAAACAATTTAAAATATAAAACAAATCTTGAAAGTAGTAGTAGTTTTCATAAGTACCCAACACCAAATAGCTATACATCGTAAGTGTCATGTTAAAAATATGAATATAGACCATTTGTTTTATGTTTAATAATATTGTCATATTATCTGATCATTCTGATTATATATTAGAATTACTATATCCTTTTGATCCGATATATAATCTAAGGACATTAATATTTCTTTAGAAAAAGTAATGTTAATATCATGGTAATTTAAAAAAAAAGTATATGTCTAACTATATATATGTAATACCAATAAAAAATACATATGTGTTTGGCCTGGGTTTCACATATAAAACAACTCATCTCACAGATTAAATTTTTGAATCATCCTACATAATACTTATTTTTATAACTTAGGGAATGAAAATAATAAAAGTTTTGATTTATGATACTCATTATGGGTAAACATGATATATATAAATATAATATCTAATCTCATAAAAAGATATACATGGGGGTATAATAGCATACACAAAGCACATGATCAAAAAGATAAGTGAAACAGTTCTATATAATCATAGATCATAAAACCTGAGTCCAAGTATAACAATTTTAGCATAACATAAGACATGATTTATATGATAGTGGGAACATGATTTAAAAAACCTTATTCAAAAGATCAAAACATTGGTATGTGGAATAACATAAGAGTGTGGCACAAACATAATCATATAATTCATAACATATGTCAAGGGAAAACATAGTTTCATTCACCTCATATTGGGATATGTTAATCACCTTTCCTATAATTTATTATAATATTTCATTCCAGACACATCACATAACACATTGGACATGGTATAACCATTTGTATCCCATATTGATCTATGATATATAATGCATTGTCGAATGCATTAGAAGGATATTATGGACCCAAATGTCACATAATGACTAACCATATATATGGGTGAATCGTGATCATCAAATCATTTATAACACTTTTGTAGATCAATTAACAAACAAAAATGAAATGGGGGTCATAATTGTTTTTACAAAACATAATAATTATTAATACATAAAAATGTGTTTGGATGGTAAGATAAGATAATATACCTAATTCAATCTAATTATCATTAAATTATTTCTACCTAGATAGAAAAGACCTTTATAAAAAATATAATTTAACTTGAGAATGAAAAGAAAGTACCCTTTACCTTTTTTATAATGAAAAATCTGAAAAGGTTGATAATAATATTAAGGTATTAAAATTTTTTTATGAATTATTAATAATAAAAGAAATCACCTCACTTTGTTTTGTTGAAAATTGGACATACCATCGTATTCAAGAAATCAGATACACTTTTCATGAAAAGGTCCATCATTTTTAGGAGATGACTAAAAGAAGAAATGTATTATCAGACTCACCATGAGTCTAGAATGAAATATTTGATTGTAATAGGTATGAATTGATATTTTTATGAATGCAGATGAAAACAGATGATGGTTTTCTGATCTAGGAGTTCTAAAAATCATAATTTTTTGAAAAAATATTATGATGTAAGAATGTTGAATGAAATTTTAAGGATAGGTATTACCGATTGTACCTGGTCCAATTTTATTCATGAAAATCATTTTCTGGACAATCATATTGAAAATATGATTTTAGGACAATAAGTACTACCAATCTTCATCCAGAAAGACACATTCCAGCTAAGTAGGAAATAATAATGTTGCTGGAAGAATGGAACGTTACAGTACCACCCATTATTTTTCAGATTTTGCTGAAGCTAATCCTTAATGTTTTAATAACCATTTGCGAGTTGAATGTTGCGAGTTGAATGAACATAATAACCATTTGCAATAAAAAAAAATCCACGAGATTCAAAAACGAAGGAAAAGCCCATCAAGATTCGAAAAAAAAATGAACGAAATAAATTCGGGGAAGGCTTACTTGAATGTCGCGAGTTGAGATGATAGATCCGAGAGGAGTGAAGAAGATAAACAATGAAGCCAAAATGAGTGTAATGCAGGCGATCGACGAGCCGATTAGGGTTTACCACGCGAGAGAGAGACGATCCGGTGACTGTCAATCGAAAAATCGTAAATAACATAACACGGGCTTTAATTTTTTTAAATGCATTATAACGTCGGTTATTATATAACCGACGTTATAAACTATTTTTCAGCTTTTTTACGTCGGTTATCTTAAAACTGACGTAAAAAATATCTCGTGCGTTGGTTTTTTACGTCGGTTACCAAATAACCAACGTAAAAAACGCGTAGATATCGGGTTTTTTTACCTCGGTTATTTGGAAACCGCCGTAAAAAACCCCCGGGGATTTGGTTTTTTACGTCGGTTATAAGATAACCGACGTAAAAAACCAATGCGCGGGGGGTTTTTTACGTCGGTTTCCAAATAACCGACGTAAAAAAATCGGATATCTACGCGTTTTTAATGTTGTTAATTTGGTAACCAATGTAAAAAACCCGACATCGACGCGTTTTTTACGTCGGTTATCAAATAACCGACGTAAAAATCCAAAGCCCCTGGGGGTTTTTTACGTCGGTTATAAAATAACCGACGTAAAACACACCGCGCTTTGGTTTTTTATGTCGGTTATTTGATAAATGACGTAAAAAACGCGTCGATATTGGGTTTTTTACGTCAGTTACAAAATAACCGACGTAAAAAACCCCCCCGCGCATTGGTTTTTTTACGTCCGTTATAAGATAACCGACGTAAAAACCCAACATGCGCGATTTGTAACGTCGGTTATTAAAATAACCAACATGAAAAATCTACTCTCCGCATTGTTACGTCGATTATATATAACTGACGTAAAAAATGGTGACGTAAAAAACGATTTCTGCACTAGTGTTATCTTTTTCCTTTCCTCTATCTCCTAGTATTTGGGCATAAACCGGCTGGCCAATGTTATCCTCTTATTTCCAACATCGTTTGGTCGAATTTGTTTACTAAGAGAAGGTTGGTGTGTGCTTCTCTCCTCCAAATTTGGTCCATCACCTGCTCACTAGAGTCTATGAAGACTAAATCAGTGATATTACACTACTTCAATAACATCCTCATCTCCCGATTCATGATTTATTTTGGGGCAGCAGGCCATGGATTAGAGAGATAGGCAATCGTACTGGGGATGGAGAAGGGTGAGTGACAATCACATTTAAATTTATAGAGCTGCTTAACGAAATGGGATGATTAAGGGTATAGTATTCACTGTTTATTTTATAAAACAAACCATCCATTACTTACATAAACAACAATATCATAAAAATTAAAATATATTTATGAATGCATTTATAAAAGAATTTAAGAATGGTCAGTGTCAAATATCATGAGTCTAATCTCTATCCCTATACGTTTTTTTACAAAATACACATTTTTAAATTATACTAGCATCTGAAATTAATCATTCGTGGTTAGTCAAAGTCCACCTCACAGTGAGACTATTCTATTAGACCTAAAATTCTTTTATTATCGGGTCAATTTATATTTTCATAAATCATCATTTATATACACATGCACAAATATGTGTGTCTGTGAATTTATAATATATATTAAAGATAAATTTATTATAAAACACTATTTTTAAAGCACATGTGACACTAGATTCAATGTTTCTCATTTATTACATTTCCATTGTTTTTTAAGAATTATTATCATCTTTATTTATTTTGTGATGAAAATTTACATTAATGAAGTCTAGTAAAAACATGTTTTATTATTTGTTATAAAACAAAAGTTTTATTATTTGAGATAAATATTATTTGAACGGAGATGGTCATTGAACCATGGGAGTATGTCAAGATCGGACTAGGAAAATCAGTTATGCTGGTGATCAAACTGATGTTTTATTTTATATTTTAAATCTATATTATAATTCATTATATATTAATATAAGTTATATTCTAATATTACTATTTTAATGAAATTAAATAAAATTAATTTCCATCATAAATCTTTCAATTTTAATTTAAAATTTTCATATAATTTTTTAAAAGAATTTAATTTAATTATTTTTATCATTCAATTCATATTATGTTCATTAAAATAGTTTTTTGGAGTCTCACATCAGAAAAAGGAGGCCGAATAAACTCTAGTAAGATTATAAGAAGGTGATGTAGAATCATACATTTAAAAAATAATAAAAACACCACTACATAAAGGAAATATATTAGTATTTATTTTTTACATTTATTTTCACCTTTTGGAGTGATAACTAGTAGGGTGTTATTAAAATTTGTTATAACTTTTAAAAACACTAGTATGGGAAACTAATATTTATCATTTTAAAAGTGATAATGAAATGCAGTTCTATTAAAAAATAAAAGAAATTATTTATTTATTGTTTTAAAAAAATAACTATTTAAAGTTTGGGTTTTAACACTTACTATAAAAAGTGTTATATTAAATTCAAATTTATTAAAAAAATATAATACAATTTTTAACATTCAAATTTATCAAATTTGATCATAAATGAAATGTTGATCACTAACACAGTAAATTCCCTGAGAGGAGGTTTGAATCTGAGTATGTAGATTTCTTTAAACAACCATTCACTACTACATATCATGCTTTTAAAAGAACTAGAAATTTCTTGTGTAGGAATTTAAAAAAATTTCTTGTTCTAAACATGTTTAAAATTCAATTACTTTTATTCGTGCTGAAAAAACACTAATACAAGGGGTCCTTATCTGAACATTTTATATCACTGATAAAACTAGAAAATTATTTTTAAAAATTATTATCTTCCTAGAAAGCACATCTGGGATGCAGGAACCGTGACCCCCTTATCAACTCTTATTCAGGCCCATATTTTCATTATTCTATAAATAAACTCCAAAAATCCATTCAACCCCATATTCCCTTGTAGATTCAAACTTGTGGCTCTTTTATACTTAGTGATTTCCATTACCAATTATCCATATTGTTTTCATCAATATATTATGATATATTTTTTTATTTATATATATTTTCATTCACCTTTTTATTTATATATTTATTTATATAATTATATTTAAAATGATTTTATAAAATATGTTTCCATATTAACATAAAAATTTATAGATTTACACATAATTTTATATTTACATATAATTTTTTTATAATGTATTTATATAATGAATACTTATATAAATAAATTTTTTTGTGTATGTATTTGTATATATCTATTTATCTTATATACCAGCCACACCCCAACTCTGTAATTGATAAGAGGCATGATTCCCCTCTCTTCGTTTGAAAGAGAAAATGAAATAGGTAAAATACTAAGGAAAAGATCAAATCTTCTTCATAATCATATGAAACAACTGAAAAACATCATCAAAATATGAAATTGATTTGATAGCAACTTGGTAATCACACTCAATAACAATTTCATACCAATTTTGATCAAGTGAAAACTCCATTCCTTGGATAATTTCACGGGACTCAACAAGAGGAGTACTCCAGTTGGCACTAAAGGACTTATGGAGAGTATCCATAATTGATCCATGGTTTACCCAAGAAACCCATCCAGAACACACCTTAAAGTACCCAGCCAATGAAGCACCCACATTTATTTTAATATATTTGTGTGTATTTGTGTAGGTGTGTGTGTGTGTGTGTTTTATTATTGTTTAAGAATCTTCATATATGAATATATATTTTAATATATATATTTTTCAATGTATAAAGATACATACACACACATATATATATATAACATAACAAACACAATTACCACTAGCCTAAATAATATTACCGATTATATATTGAAATATTTATATATATGTATACATGTGTATATATATTTTTCAATATAAATATATTTTATGATATATTTATACACATATGTTATAATAAATTCATAAATATATATCTATTTATTAATAAATGAAAAAATTCATGAAAAGAAAACTAAAATTTATCATTTTAAAAGTTTTAATGAAATTTGGTTTTATAAGAAACTAAATGTTATTATTTATTTACATTTTTATAGAAATTTATGATTAAATATATTTTTTATTAAAAAATATTTTAAAAAGTTTCATCTTAAATTAAAATTTATTAAAGAAATTATAATAGAAGTGGAAACTTTCACATTTATCAAATTTGAACATAAAATAAATATTGTTCCAATACAAGGCAAATACTCTAAGAAGAGGGGTGAATCTGGGTATATCAATTTATAAGAAATGTGTGGATACTTTTGAGAGAGAATTAGGACATCTATCCTATTTAAACTTCTATAGATATTTTCTTTAACAGCACTATAAATTACCTTTATCAGAGCTAAAAAAGATCTAATGTTCTAAGGGTCATTAAAAGATGATGACTTTTATTAGAATGAAGAATATCACTAATAAAAGGGCCCTTAATAAATGCTAAAAATAGAACTAATAAAGGGATTCCTTAATCAGTGCTAGTTTAGAGCTTATAATGGAGGCCCTTGTTAATGTGTTTTTAGAACTGATAAAAGTTGTGCTGCAGTAGTATACTACTAAAAACAAATACAAGAAAAAAATACAATATTATACACATTTAAAAAAATTGTTTTATGTAATTACAATAGTACTTATAATTTATCAAAAACATCAAAAAAATCAAAATCATCAATTTTATATTGTCTTTGGCCCATGACACCCGCTCAAAAGATCCCAATCATGCTACCAATTACGGAACAACCCACCACAGTTTGAGAAAAAGAGTGCACCTATATAAAAAATAAATTTTATTATTAGTAATAATATAAATAAATAAATAAAGCATAAATATGAAATAATACATTGATATGATGCAACTTTTAAACTAAAAACATACACTTTGAGTCATACTGGCCACACCATGTGTTAGATTAATGTGTGGTTAATTTATAGATGTAACAAATGTTTTATGGATCATGGTTATAAAGTATTATGGAAATCATAGATCATTTTCTTGATTTTAAGTATGTGATGTGTGTTTTGAACTAAAGTGTCAATTTTAAACCAAAAACATACAATTTGTGTTAAAATGTGAACACCATGCATTATATGAATGTTTGGTTGATTCCTTCACACCAAAAATTATTTATGGTTTACTTTACTAATGTATCAAGACAATCAAAACATGTTTTTGTAGTTTTTATAATGTGATGTGTTTTTTGAACTAAATTGTAGATTTTAAATTAAAACACACACTTTCAGTCATACTAGTCACACCGTCTGTCAGATTAAAATTTAGATGATTCTTACAAATCAAAAATAACTTAGGGAATGGTTTCATAATGTTTCTATACAATCATAGTGTGTTTTCTAGATTTTCATTTGGTGACACATGTTTATAACTAAAAAGTCATTTTTAAACTAAAATCATGCACTTTGAGTCATATCAGTCACACCATGTGTTAAATTGATGTAAGTTTAATTCTTACATTTTATAAATCACATATGGATTTTTTTCCAAAAGTATCAAGAAAATATGATTATTTTTTCTATTTTCAATGAGTGAAAAATTATTAACTAAAAAGTCATTTTAAAGCCGAAAAAAAATTACAGTTCATAATAGTAACATCGTGTATCATATCAAGGTACAGTTGATTAATACAAGTTAAAAATTTCTTATAGATCAATTCTCTATATTATCAAAGAAATATGGATTCATTTGATCGTTTTTGAGTATGTCATGCATCTTTTTTACTAAAATGTCATTTTTAATATGAAACCATTTATTTTGATTCATATTAGACCCACCATGTATCAAATTGAGGCACATATGATTTATACATGTAAAAAATGACTTGTATATTATTTTCCTAAAGTATCAAAACAAAAAAGAGTGAATTTTTTATTTTTGAGTATGTCACAAATCTTTTAAACTAAAATGTCATTTCTAAATAAAAACACACAAAATTTGTGTTATACTAGTCATACTGTGTGTCAGATTTTCTTGTGGTTGACTCTTACATGTTAAAAATTACTTAAGTATAACATTCCAAATATATCATAACATTTTGAGTGTGTTTTCAAGGTTTTCATTTAGTGTCATAAGTTTTAACTAAAATATCAATTTTAAATTAAAAACACACACTTTGAGTCATACCTATCACATCATGTGTTGGATTTACACAAATATGATTTCTACACATCAAAAATGAATTATGTATTATTATAATAAATTATAAATAATGTTTGAAGATTTCTTCTTCGTTCTTATTGAGTCACACATGTTTTTATCTGAATTTTCATTTATAAACTAGAAACATACACTTTGAGTCTTACCGGTCGTACTATGTATTATATTGAGGTATGGATGATTTCTATATGTCATAAATGACTTATGGGTTATTTTAAAAAAAACAACAATCTTATGTTTTTTTATTAGTTTTGAGTATGCAATGCATCATTTTTAAGAAAATGTCTTTTTTAAACTAAAACCACTCATTTTGAATCATACCAGTCACACATTGTATCGGATTAGGGTGCAGAAGATTCCTATATGTCACAAAAATATAAGGATTATTTTACTAAATTTTTAATATAATATATGTATATTTTCTTGGGTTTGAGTACGTCAAACATATTATTAACTAAAATGTCACTTTTAATTGAAAACATGCACTTTGAGACATACCAATCACTACATTAGTATGATTGATGTGTACCTAATTCCTACACATTGAAAATGACTTATTCATCATTTTTATAAATTTTTAAAATGATCCGAGCATGTTTTATTGGTTTCTAATGAGTGACATATTTTTTTGACTAAAATTTCATTTTTAAACTGAAAACAAACATTTTGAGTCATATAGGTCACACAATATATCATATTGAGGTATGATTAGTTTATACAAGTAAATAATGACTTATATATCATTTACCGAAAGTAGAAAAACAATATGAATGTTTTTTCTTAGTTTTGTGTATTCATATGCCTTTTTTATAAATGTCATTTTTAAACATAAACCATGTAACTTGACTCATACCAATCACACTGTGTATCATATTGAGGTGAAGTTGATTCCTACACATCACAAATGATATATAAATTGATTTCCTAAAGTATCAAAACAATATGAATGTGTGTAACTTGTTTTGAGTAATTCATGTTTCTTTTAAAATAAAATGGAATTTTAAACTAAAAACACACACTTTGAGACATACTAGTAACATCATGCATCAGATTGATTTTTTGTTGAATCCTACATTTCAAAACTAACTTATGTATTATTTTACTAAATTATCAAGATAATAGAAGTCTTTTTTTCTTGTTTTTCTGTTATTTACATTCATCTTTAACTAAAGTGTAATTTCTAAAATAAAAACACACATTTCAAGTCATACTGATCTCACCACGTTTCAGATTGAGTAACAAATGATTTTTACACATTTCAAATTTACTATGGATATTTTTTATAATTTATTAAAAAAATATAAGTATGTTTTATTATTTTCTAGTGAGTAGTGCATCATTTTAACTAAAATGCCAATTTTAACTAAAACACATAGTTTGAGGAATTTCTAAACTAAAAACCCACATTACTGAGCATAAAAATATCAAATAAATAAAAATATCTCTATGAAGACAACATATAATTCCTAAGTTCATCATCCTTATTGAATACTTGATCGAGAATTTTTTTTCTCTAATCATTATATTCTCTAAATAGAGCACATAATGGTCAAATAAAAGATAATTCTTAATAAATTCATTTATTCTTGGCCTTTTTGATAATTAACTAAATAATTATTAGATAAAAATGATAAATATATTAACAAAAAAGTACTACATTAAATGACAATAAAGATAACTAAATAATTATTAGGATGTGACATCTTCCTAATTTCTATATATATTCTGACACCATGTATTCTACCCAGTCATTTCTAAACAAATCTATTTACTCTTGAAGATGAGGACTATTAATAGTCTGAGAAGTATAGGAAAAATATAAATAGAGAAGGATTAATATATTTTTTAATGAAATTTTAATTATCATTGAAAATACCACTTCGAGGATGCTTTTTATTGATGAAATATGATATATTTATTAAATTTTCAAACATAATTACTATATCTTCCATTAGTTTATTTCATACACTTTAGAAACATGGACAAAAATAAGTAATTTTTTGATATATGTTTTGATAGTGAAATCCTATTGTATATACCCTAATAATTGTCCCCTTATAGAAATAAATAGGCTTTTTCTGTTCTGGACTATCCCTATTCCATGATTTTGATTATATTTAAACATCACCCAATCATAATAAAATATTCCTTAAAATATAATATAAAATGTACAAGTTGAAGTTTATTTGTAAAATGTTCCATGTAGCAAGTTACAAATTGATAAATTTTATCTTGTGTGGTCAATTTGTTGGTTTTCCATGCATTGAATCCAAGAAATAAATCATTAAAGGATCCAAATTTATTCCAATGATAAATATATTCTCCCTAAAAACAAAAGGGAATAAGTAATGAAAGGAATGAAAATTTATTTAATATGGTTAAATTATATATTTTTTCCCATGCATCATGGGTATTAAGAAGAGTTTTTCTTCTTTATTTTTTTTAAAAATTATCGCTATTTTGTCCACTATTTTTGAATATTACTCTTATATGAATGAAATTTTTTTATATGAGTGTGAGTACTAATGAGTCCAAATTTTTATTTATAGGTTTTTCTCTTCAAATAGTTCTGATAAATTCATCTACAAAAAAATTCAAATTCATTTATGAATGGTCAGTGTCAAAATTCAACAAACAAAGATCATAAGACTAATATTTATCTCTCCCTATCTCTTTATTTTCAATAGTATAAAAAATTTAATTTATAGATACATCTGTAATTAATTAGGCATGGTAGGTCAAATCTAACTCACAATGAGACCATTTTATTATACATATAATTCTTTTATAATAGGGTCAATTTATATATGAATAAATTATCATTTATATATAGATAAACTTATATATATATATATATATGAATGAATTTATAGTTTATATTAAAGTTAAAATCAGTGGGAAAATAATTTTTTGATGCACATGTAATGATAAATTCATTTTTTTCATTTATCACCAAGTATATTGTTTTTCAAGCATGATTGTCAACATTTTATATTATTTGATGAAAATTTCCTTTAATAGAACATACTAATAACATGATACATTATTGGAGACAAAAACATGTTATATTATTTAAGAAAAGTAATATGAGAAATGGTATGCTCATTGAGCCAGGGGAGTTGGTCAACTCAATTGGAGTGAATCAGTTAAACCAGTGATCAAACCAATTTTTTATTTTACTTATTAAAAGAATATTTTTATTCATTATATATTAATGTTGACTATATTATAATTTAAATATATTAATTATATTAAATATAATTAAATTCTATTATAAATAACACACTTTTAATTTAAATTTTTCATATTAATTTTTCCATGTTTTAAATTAAATTATTTTTTATCAATAAATTCATATTATGTTCATTAAAATTGTGTCATAGAGTCTAAAATTGTAAAAAAGAGGAGGAATAAACTATAATATGTTTATAAGAGGAGTTATTTATAATATTACATTGAAAAAAAACTCTATTATAAAAAAGACACATATTAGCATTTATTTGTTACATTTATTTACACCTTTTAGAGTGATAAATTATAAGGTGTTATTAAAATTTGTTATCAATTTTAACAAAACTAATGTAAAATACTAAAATTTATCATTTTAAAAGTGATAAGGAAATTTGATTTTATAAGAAAAATAAAATTTATTATTTGTTTACATTTTTTAAAAAAGTTCTAAATACAAGTAGTTTATTTAAAATTATAATAAAAAGGGTAATCTTAAATTAAAACATACTAAAAAATTATAATACAAGCGTTACCTTTAATATTAATCAAATAATAGCATGTATTAAATTTTGATCCCAAACAAAGTAAATATCCTGAGAGGAGGGGTGAATCTAGTTATGTTAATTTATAGGAAATGTTCAGTTATTTTTAGGATATATTTTACCCATTAGGTCTATTGAAACTTCTGTAGATATTGGCTTCAACTATTCTAGAAATAGCCTTCATCAGCACTGAAGTTCTATAAATCTATAAAAGATAACAGTTTTTATCAGTACTAAAAATAGTGTCGATAGAATAGACCTTCATCAATGCTAATAAAATCACTAATAAATGGGGTCCTTTTTTGTTGGTTTTTATCTTATAAAGGACCCCCTTATCAGTGTGTTTTTAGCACTAAGAAAAGCCAATGTTCATTAGTGTGAAACTAGAATTATTGAAAAATGTAGCACCAAATACAAAATTTAATTGAAATTTAATTTATAGAACAAATACAAGAAAACCAAATATAATATAGACATTTCAAATATTGGTTTATGTAATTACAGTAGTACATAAAATTTATCACAATCATCAAAGAATTAAAAAGAATTAATGTTCCATTACCTTTGGCCCCCGACCCCCTCTCAAAAAAGCCTAGTCATTCTACCAACTGTGAAACAAAAAACCCCAGTTCGAGAAAAAGAGTGCAATTGTATAGAAAACAATTATTATGTGAGTAATACTATAAATAAATAAATTAAAAATAAATATGAAACAATTCATTAATAAATTTTCACTTTTGAACTAGAAACATACACATTGATTCATATTATGCACACCATGTGTCATATTAATTTTTGGTTAATTTCAATAATTCCTAAATGATTTATGGATCGTTTTCCTAAAGTATCAAGACAATATAAACACATTTTCACATTTTTAAGTATGTGATGGGTGTTTTGAACTAAAGTGTCAATTTTAAACACAAAACATACACTTTGAGTCATACAGGGAACATCGTGTCTATTATTAGTGTTTGGTTGATTCTTACATGCCATAAATGATTAATAGGTCATTTTCCTAAAGTATCAAGACAATCATATAACATTTTATCAAAGTAAGTGATGTATGTTTTTAACTAAATTGTCAATTTTCAATAAAAAACACACTTTCGGTGATACATGTCACACTATCTATCATATTGACATGTTTCTGATTCCTACACAACAAAAATAACATATGTAATACTTTCTTATAGTACCTAAAAAATTATAGTGTGTTTTATAGTTTTTAGTGATTGAAAAAAAATTACCTAAAATTTCATTTTTAAACTAGAAACATGAACTTTGATTCATATGGCCACACCATATGTCAAATTTATGTGAGGTTTATTCTTACATGGTAAAAATGACATAAGGATAATTTTCAAAAAGTATCGAGAATATTTGTGTAATTTTTTCAGTTATCAATGACTGGCACACATTTTTAACTAAAATTTATAATTAAAGGTAGTATTTATCAACAGATATTATTAAATCTGTCATCTTAAATTAAAATTTATTAATAAATAATAATATAACTGTTAACTTTCAAATTTGTAAAATTTAAACATAAATATAATTTTGATCCCCAATAAGGTAAACACCCTGATAGGAAGGGAGAATCAAGGTATATCTATTTATAGGAAATGTGAAGCTATTGATGGGAGAGAATTAGGCCTTCAATCCGATTGAAAAAAATACAGATATTGGATTTTATGGTGCTAGAAACATCCTTCCTCGATGCTGAAAAAATGTAGATGTTCTAAGAATTTTTAAAAGAAGACAGCTTTTTTCAGCACTAAAAGAAGCACCGATAAACGGTCCCTTCATCGTCACTAAGAAAGGGGGTCCTTTATCTGTGATATTTTAGTGATTATAATGGACCGCCTTGTTAGAATAATTTTAGAACTAATAAAATCAATGATGTAGTAGTGTGCTAATAAGAATACAGTAGACTACACCACTGAATGAAATATTTAATTAAAATTAAATTTATATCAAAAAAATAATAAAAACACTATATTATATATAATATCCCATATTCTTCTTGGAATACACACATTTGTTTTTTTAGACCTATTTTATTTGGGTTTTCCTTCAACTTTGAACCTTGGTGGTTGACTTAATTTTTATGATGTAAATGTTTTGTAGAGGAAAATGACCTAAAATTGAAGGATGTGTGATTTTTTTAATTAAAGGAATCTGGTTTTAAGCATATCAAGGGGGTTATGATAATTTTCTATAGTTTGGAATGATTCAAAGGTTTTTGGGGATTTACCTATATATTTTGGAATGAGAGCTATCTATTAGACATTTACATGCCAAGAACATGTTACACAATGTGTAACTATCACCAAGAAAATGCCATGAACTATTTTTGGGTGTGAAATGAATATTTTCCATGAAAAAGGATCACATAATGTAATGTTCGATGAGTGTTATTTTAACCTAAGACAACACATTTTTTAATATACCTCATGAATTGAAAAATATTTGAAGATCATGGGTTTCACATTGTGAATTTCTCATGGCCTGCGGTTTTAAACCTCTCTTTGTGTTTGATTTTCTTCTCATCCACATGAAACTCTTCTATAATAGATCTTAGTAATATTCATGGAAATTTTGGATCCATTACTTCCCTAATGGGCATCTCAATCAAGTATTTTATCCTCTATGAGTTGTTTCACTTTGGTTTTTGGCTCCCTTCCTCTTTGTCTTTGTTGTAGCGGTGGAAAAATCTTGACCGCTATTGAACCAGGTTTGATATTGTGTAGTCTAGGTTTTTCCATGTGATCTTCTTCTCCTTTATTCTTTATTTTCATCCTCAGTTCATAGCGTTGATTAAATATCCAAATAATGGTAGATGGTATAGAACAAAACTCTATGGTCTATTTCTATTTGTTTAATTACATGCAATATTATGCAGTGGCGCCGATACAATGTGTGCATTAAGAAACAGAATTATGGGTAATAATATTCATGTGTTTATACAAATTCTTGGATATGTATGTACATAATGGTGTTAAGGCCTAGCTTGAATCTATCTATATGGTGAGTCTACCCATAATTTTTAATTAATTGGTTAATTGCTTAAAATATATTTAGCATTACATGAGACCTTAGGTGATTGCTTGAGATAGATTCACCCTGTAAAATTGATTAATTATTTATTTGAAATAATGGAGATATTTGATATGATATGGTTGTGTTCATTGTAATGAAAATAATTTAAGACTAACTAGATAAATGAAATGGGTAATTGAAAGAAAAATGGAAATTGGATAAATTAACCATTATGGATTGTGATATTATGACGTGTTATCTGTGTTGTTATGACTTGTGTTGTGATTTATGCTGAATTGATTATGTAAAGGGCTATGCTTGGTGATGATAAAATTATTATATAAATGGAATTTCCTAGATATTGAAATGATTATATAAAGGTATTTTCCCATGTGTTGAAATGCTTATATGATGTTCTTGGCCTAGATTATGAAATTCTTATATATAGGTTTTTTCCTAGATTCTAAAATGTATATACAAAAGGATCTTCATGATTATGGTGTAATAATTATAGGGCCAGACCCAATTATGTGAATATGAAAAGTATTTTTTGTTATAGTTGACATGATTATACTACATTCTCAAAGATATTATATCATATTTCTAAAGTAGGGTTATTTTATATTATATTAATTATTTAATTAATAAACCTTTTTATCACATTATTTCATTTACTTATCATCTTATTGTTTTTATTTAGACACGATGGTTTTGAACTACTGAGTTTTAATCACACCCTATTCGGGTCATTGTTTGGTACATGAAAAGATTACATGGATGTGGGTTTCGACAAGGGAAAATGACCTTGTCGATGATTTTTGATTTCTAGATGGGTAGGATCATGGGGATGGGACTGATGTGAGATTTAGGATTGGAGTCTTTCATTTATTTCTAATATCATGTTTATTCCTTATTACATTTATATTTACATTTAGTTACATTTTATCTAGATATTTAATTATTAATTAATTTATTTTATTAGTTCATCATTTACCTTTGATGTGTATGTTGTGCTATTTTTTTATTTCCATTGCATTGATATTTGTTTATTTCTATTGTAATATAACTTCATACTATGGGGTATAGTCTCCCTAATTTATTATCCACACTGCTACTACTAGTCAATAGCCTCTAGAAGATAGGGATGCATGATTGAGGTAAGTAACCAATCAGATTTGGCCACATCAGAGTGTTCCAGATTAGGGGATATTATAAAGTGGTATTAGAGGCAGTAGGTTGTTTTTATTTTATATTGATTTTCTATTTGGAAAATTTATAAATGAGTCTAGGATGTTTCAAGACATGGTAATGATATTTTTTATGGGAGTAGCTAACCCATGAATGGTGAAAATATGAGGTCCTAGGGATTGGATTATTCTTCATGCTATTTGTTGTTACGATTTATGATATTTCACCTTGGGTGATTCACATGTTATGTGATTTTATTATTTCTTGATATTTATATCTTTGGCCTAATATGACATGACATGAGTATGCATGAATCATGATAGGCACAAAAGTATATATATTTTCATGTGTTGTTCAGGATAGGGACATATTTATTACATGTGGTAAATTTTCCTATGTGAATAGTGAAATAAGATAACTATTATATTTAATTAAAGAAAATGAATGAAACTATTATGTAATTCTAATAAGCATGTTAATCCTTGTTTAGAGAGACCATGATCTACTATTTTTCTATTATTATCATGATTTTATGTTGACTTTATTATTATCTAATGTTCTAAGGAGGTTGTTTATCTTATAGATAAAATGACTCCTCATCATCTTTGAATTGAGTGTTAGGAGAGTGGAATCAGTACATTCCTAATGCAGTTAATTAAGATATTCCTATAGCTTCTGAGAATCAGATTAATTTCAACATTGCTATAGCTTCCTGAGTGTTATGAGATCTATGAAAATGGATACTTTTTTCACTGTGCCTTCGATGTCTATGATTATGAGAGAGTTTTAGCTATATAATCCAGCTACATTCACTAGGGGTATGACCCTAGGTAGTTGAGTTTTTCATCAATTCATTCTTTATGGTCTTTAATAACACCCATACACCCACGAATATGAAGGTGAAGCCTGCTACATACATTCTTAGTGGACCAATCAAGCATTGGTTAAAAACTGTAGAGTAATGTGGGAAACAAGAGGATTTATCCTATAAGGACTTTGAGGTTAATATTATGATACAATTATATATTGAAACATTGAGGGATTACAAGTCTTGTGAGTTTATAAACATGACGTGTGATGGAATTTTAGTGATGGACTATGCCAGATGTTTCACCAACTTACAATGCTTTTTTCCACATTTAGTAGCTGACAATATTTCTTGGGTGATGTGTTTTCAAGATGGGATTCATTATGATTTTATGTCCTAGGTGAACATATTTCTCTTGAGTTTGTTTTTAGATGTGATGAATCAAACTCTCTTCACATAAGGTAATTTGAGATAGGCCCCATGTAGCGGCCAAGTTGTTTCTATAAGGCAAACTAGGAGCACTTATTTTGGTTTAAAAAAGATACATTATGATAGTTATCACCAACGAAACATATAGAAGATTAGTTATGGCCATGGGAATCCACCTCAAGACCATGTTCCGTTGTAATTCTATTATTATGGAATGTTTTTTCACATGTTTCAATAGTATCTGTTACCCACTTTGGACTATTGTGCATGTGGTAGGCTAGGTCACCTATAGATGTTTTATAGTGGAATGCAGTAGCAGAGCAGTGGAAGTGGATCAAGATGGGTACCAGAGTTTGTGAAGGAGAAAACTACCCCTCATCAGATTGGTAGATGGAATTCCACTTGACGTTCAGGTCAAGGCATGGGACATGGTACCCCAGTTAAGAAGTAGTAGTTTCATATAGAGGGAGTAGAATATGAGATTCATAATAGATCATAGGGTAGAGGTGCTAGTCATTATCACATTATGAAGTATAATCTAGCTACCTTCGATGTAGGATAAACTACTGCCATAAGTACTTTCATGACCCAACCCAAGACAGGGATTGAGATGCAACTACCCCAAGCCCGCCTTCATATGCTAGGGGTGGATACCAGTACTGATGTCATAACTAACATGAGAAGTCCATTTCCTAAGTACCTATATGCACACACACAACTATCTCGATGATAAAATTTAGAGGGGAAGAGTAAAAGATAAAACACTACTATAAAGTTAACCAATCATGCATGAACCTCAAAATAATAAAAAAATATTGTAGTGTAATTTGAAAAATAAAGGGAGAAAATACATGCCAAACGAGAAATGTTTCTCAAAATGATAGAAAACTGGAAAAGAAATTTCGGTAAATAGCCCAACTATTGAATCCCATACTATGACCACCATATGTGGTCCAAAAACCGAGTGTCCCTAATCTCATTTGAAGTCTTGGTCGACGTTTCTGTCATTTTCATGAGACACGATATGTGTAGGAAAATCCCAAGAAAGTATGAGTATATTAATACCTTGTATAACTCCCCAAAATATTATAGGTAAGTAGTAAAAGATACAAGAGGAATAGAAAGATAGTAGATAGAACAAGGTATAGTGAAAGAGTACAACTCAATCCAACAAAGATTTAAAGTAAGCTTGTCCATGAACATGGGGATAAACATGATGAGTATATGAACTACTCATCAAGTATTCAACACCTATAGAAGGAGAGTAGAGTCATCCAACCATGAGAATCTAAACATTGAAATCATGTGGCAAACCCCTCACATATTCACCTCTCTTATAAGGAGAGTAACTAAATCCAAGGAGTGGATGTAGAAGATATATATATATATATATATATATATATTAGAAAAAAATAATTCCAAATGGGAGAGTAAGGGGATCTCAATCTCATAGCACATCCCATGAATAAGAGTAGCCTACAGTTCTAAAAAAATCCATCAAAATTTACCAGCATCTCATGTGTCTTCCCTGAACACACAATTCTAAGGAACACATTCACCATACATTAACACTATCCTATTTGGTCAACATTGACTCACCTTCACATTTTTTGTCACATCTCAAAAACACCTCTTGGTGGGGAAATAATCCCTCTTCAGTATGATTACAAAGCTAATTCAAGACATGTCTTGTCACTGTGCCAAATAATCAAGGGGGAACAATTTCAAGGTACATGGCACGTGCCCTGGTACAACGGGAGTGTTCCACTCTCATGGTTGAAGACTCATTCCTAACCCAGTTAGACGGTTCCACTCTAGGATATCGAGGACCCATGCCCTATACCATAGGAAGGTCCCACTCAAAAGTTTAAAGACCAATCACTACTACAAAACTCGCCTTTATGAGTGTTATAAATGGCCTTTATCAGTGATAGAAAAGTGTTGACTACATGAGTGAGGTTAAAAGACCTGGTCTTTTATTAGCACTAAAAAATCACTGATAAAGGTTTATTTTATCAGGACTAAACAAACAACTAATAAAGGTGTCCTTTATGAGTGCTTTTAACGATACTTATAAAGGGCTATATTATAGTGTGTTGTAACAGCACATTGCAGTGCCACTGTAATGTGCTATAACAGCACATCACAGCACCAAAAACACACCAGATATCAACAGAAATAGGTACCAATACAGTATTTAAATGAAACTAAATTTACAACACAAACACAAGAAAAAACACTATATTATATACATTTCAAATATTGTTTTATACAATTACATAAATACAAATTATTACAAAAATTAAAAACATCAAAGTTCATTTATCTTTTAATCCTTTCCCAAATTAAGAAATTTCCAAACAAACCACCCCTACTCGAGAAAAATAATACAACTATATATGAAAACAATTATTATGTTAGTAATAACATAAATAAATAAATTAACATAAAGTGTTAATTTACTAAATTAGATGCCAATTTTGAATAAAAATATGTACTTGGAGTCATACCAGTCATACCATACATCGGATTGAGGTGAAACTAATTCCAACTTGTCTCAAATAATTTGGGTATTATTTTCCTAAAGTATCAAAACAATCTGTATGTATTTTCTTAGTTTTGTGTACGTCAGCAACCTTTTTTTACTAAAATGTCATTTTAAACTAGAATTAAGAATTTTGGACTCCTTATGAACACATTGTGTACCAATTTGACATTAAATGGATTACTATACATCAAAAATTCTTGATGAATCTTTTTCCTAAATTATCAAGAAAATCCAAGCATGTTTGATTGGTTTTTAGTGAGTGACACTTTTTGAACTAAAATATCGATTTTAAACTAATAGCGGACACTTTGATTCATACTGGGAATATCATGTATTAGATTGATGTTTGACATATTATTACACATCAAAAAATGAATTATGGATCATTTTTTGTAAGTATCAAAACAATACGAATGTGTTTTATTAGTCTTGAGTTGTACAGTTGTCCATTTTACTAAAATTGATGACAATTTTAAATAACAATATGCACTATAAGTCATACCAGTCACACCGTACATTGGATTGATGTGTGGATGATTACTACACATCTCAAAAAACCTCTAGATCATTTTCCTAATTTTTCAAAACACTCTGAATGTGTTTTCTTTTTTTCATAACATTACAGATCTTTTTTACTAAAATTTTATTTAAAAATTGAAACATGCACTTTGATTGATAACGATCACATTGTGTATCGAATTGAGGTGTGGCTGATTCATACACATAAAAAATGATGTATGGATAATTTTCCTAAAGTATTTATATAATGTGAATATTTTATCTTAATTTTGATTAGGTCAATTGGCATTTTTAATAAACATTATGACAATTTTAAATAAAAGGACACACTTTGAATAATACTGGTCACACCGTGTGTTAGATTTAGGTGAGACTAATTCCTACACATCCCAAATGACATATTTGTTGTTTTTTTAATGTTTCAAAACAATTTTCATGTGTTTTCTTAGTTTTGTGTATGTCACTTGTCTTTTTTACTAAAATTTCATTTAAAAACTAAAACAAATATTTTGACTTATACTAATCACATTGTGTATCATGTTGAGGTGAGGTTGATTCCTACATATCACAAATTAATTATGGATATTTTTTAAAAATTTATTTAAACAATGTGACTATATTTTATTAGTTTTTATTAGCTTAGGTTTCCTTTTTACTAAAATTAATGCCAATTTTAAATAAAAACATACACTTGGAGTCATAACAGCCACATCATTCATCAGATTGAAGTGTGGATGATTCATTCACATCACAAATAACATATGGATAATCATCCTAAAATATTTAAAATATATTAATGTGTTTTATTGGTTTTGAGTATGTCATTTTTCTTTTTTACTAAAATTTCATTTTTAATATGAAACATTCACATTGACTCATACGAATCACATCATGTATCTATTTTATATGACACTGATTTCTACATCTCACCAATAATTTACGGGTATTTTTCCTAAAATATCAAATAAATCAAAGTGGTTTTTCTTAGTTTTTAGTGAGTTACACTTTTTAAAGTCAAATGTCAATTTTAAACTGATAACTGACACATTGAGTCATATTATGCACATCATGTATCGGATTGAGGTGCTGATGATTCTTACCTATCAGAAAAGGATTGTGGATCATTTTCTTGAAGTATAAAAATAATATGAATATGTTATCTAGGTTTTTAGTATGTCAGTTGTCTTTTTTTACTAAAATTAATGTCAATTTAAAATAGAAATAAGTATTTAGAGTCATATCGGTCAAATCATGTGTCAGATTGAGGTACGGCTGATTCCTAATGTCCAAAAGTCTCAAAAAATCCTAACTTTCAATGTTATCATGATTTCCATTAATTTTATTTGTCTATCTCTCAAAACATCATGAGAAACGTTGAACAAACCACATCACCTTGAAAAAAAAAGAATCCACCTATATAAGAAAAAAATTATTGTGAGTAATACTAAAAATAAATCAACTAAAAATAAATATGAAATAATAAAATATTTGTATGGAAAATTATTTTACTATAAAAATATCAAAATTACCTTAATGATTTATCAATAGAGGGGACTTAATGTAAAGTGATAAATTTCAACACTATAGGGGTGAAAGGTTTTGAGGGACAAGAAGTATGTGGATATTTTGGTACAGAAAGGGGTGAAAGATGCATATAGCACTCAAACTTGAATAAAAGAATCAACATGTATAAGAAAAAAAATTATTATGTAAGTACTACTAAAATAAAATAAATTAAACATAAATATGAAACAATACATTAATTCTATGGAAAATTATTTTACTATAAAAACATATATATTACCTCTTTAATTAAGTAGAGGCAGCATCATTTCTCTTCCTACAAAGGCTATGGAGGTAACTTGAATGAAAGTTATAAATGAACCACTACATGGGTGAAATGGTTATGAGGTAGAAGAAGTATGAAGGTTTTACTAAGCACCCTAACACAAAAAAAAGAATCCACATGTATAAGAAAACAATTATTATGTGATTAATACAAAAAAAGAAATAAATTAAACATAAATAAGAAACAAAACATTAATACTATAGACAATGATTTTACTATGAAAACATCAAGATTTACTCTCTAATTGAGCATAGGTAGCATCGTTTATCTTCTTACAAAGGTAGTGGAGGCAACATGAAAGAATTTGATAAATGCACAACTTTAGGGGTGAAAAGGTTTTAAGGGAGAATATTTTTCTAAAAGAATTGGTGAATAAAGGGATTAAAGATGGACATATCACCCCAACTCGGACAAAATAATCCACCTATATTAGAAAAAAATTATTATCTAAGTAATAATAAATATAAACTAATTAAACATAAATATAAAACAATATATTAATTCTATGGACTATGATCTTATTGTTAAAACATAAAAAGTAACTTTTTATTGTGAAGATGTAGCATCATTTCTCTTCCTACAATGGAAGTTGATAGAACTTGAAAGACAGTTATAAATAAAACATTGTATGGGTGAAAGGTTTTTAGGGAGAAGATGAATGAAATTTGGATACATCACCCTAACTTGAACAAGAGAATACACAGTTATAAGAAAAAAATTAATATGAGTAATACTAAAAAGAAATAAATTAAACATAAATATGAAACAATACATTAATTCTATGGGCAATGATTTTACTATACAAACATCAAGATTACCTTTCTAATTGAGCAGAGACAGTTTCGTTTCCCTTCTTAGAAAGGAATGAGACATGGATAAAAACATCAAAAATAAACAAACTATATAAGGAATAATGAAAATTAAATCAACATTTAATTATATAATTTTTAAGTAAAATTGAGAAATTTTATCATAACATTACCATTATATATTTCCAAACGGTTTCCTTAATTATAGTTTCTTCTTCCATCATGTAGATAATACATTTTTGTCATGATTAGTCAAACATCTAATTTATATTATACAAATGTAGTGTAGAATATATAATATTACGAGTAAAAACATAATATATTAAAAAACACTTCTACCAACTCATTGAACTCACATTCTTTTTTATTGGATTCAAGGATTTGGTTCCTCTATCAAGAATCTAAATCCCCTCTTTGTGGTCGCTTCTAACGTATTATACATTGACTACATTAGGATTAAAATGATCTAATTGGGATGTCCCAATGAAAGGTTCATCCTCAATTATATTTTCATCTGACTCAACATTTTTTTAGTCGCCAACAGGATAATCAACCAATTCTTGTTTGTTGGATCAGAGACAAAAAATACTTGCACTGTATGTGATGTCATTATGAAAAACTCATCTTTTTCCCTTCCACACTGAAATTCACCTTCATAAGTCACATTTCATCAACTTTCACTTCATTGATATTGTCAACCCATTTTCAATGGAAAAGTTGCACTCGAAATGTTGTATAATTCAACTTGTATATCTCTTCGATAATGAAAAAATATGAAATATTTGCATAAATTTGATTTCTATCCTTGGAACCAGATATGTGCATCGCTCCATCCATAATAATAACACAACTACTTTTCATCGTACTAAATTCATTGTGTTATTTTATATATAACATATAACCATTGATTAAAAAACCAATGTAAGATATAACATTTTCATTTGTTCCTCTCGCTTTCCATTGAAGTCATTCAGCAATTGAATTTGGATTTTCATATAACTCTGTATAAATTTGTTCTCTAAACAATACTATAAACTATTTATTATGTGTATTTGACATCCATCCTTCAACCCTTGATGGATTCAAATCTCTAAAAATTTATTTGTGGGATTCAATGTATGGATCAACATATTCACTATTATGTAATATGTAAATATTTTCCTTCTTCCGCACTGTTAAGGAAATTATAAAAACAAATATTCTGGAAATACCTTCACCCATAAGGAATTCACTATGACGAGACATTGGGATACTGATGCATTAAACACCTGATAGGTTGTTACTACATAATTCAATAGATTCTTCAACAAAATATCGTTCTACAATACAACCTTCTGGCAAACTTCGATTCTTGACATACCCTTTCAAAATATTCAAATATCGTTCAATGGGGTACATCCATATGTAATAGACTATACCACAAAGTTGAACCTCAATGACCAAGTAAACCCTAAGGTGGAACATTATATCAAATAATGATGATGGGAAGAACATCTCTAATTCACATTATATGACTACAATATCCTTCTTCAATAATGGAATCTTTTCCATGTTTATAACATTACTACATATGTCTTTAAAAAAATCAGATTTTGGTTAATGTATTTTGTAAATTTTGAGGCAGAATGCAATGGAAATAAACATGCATTAAATCTTACATCAAAACATGATTTTCAGGTGATTTTAGTCCGTATAACTTCAAATTAGTCATTGAAACAACATTCTAGATATTTGATGAATACCCCTATGAAACTTTTATAATTGCACGTCAGAGGAAAAATTGAAATTTTTCAATTCTGGATAGAGTTTTGGCTACTATAAGAAGAAAAGTATGCCTTTTACCCTTCACCTGTGGAAAATATTCTCTTATACCTATTTCAATCAAGTCCAACCTATCCTTGATGCCATATTTCATTTTTCATGGAACATTTATTACTGTTCCAATAACATTATCAAATACATTTATTTATATATGCATGAAATCAATAAAATGTCTGACATATAAAAAATTCCAATACAGTAATTAAAATAAAATTGGTCCCTTATTCCAAAAAGATTTTGTAAGGTTTTTTGAAAAGGGTTTACTGAAAATGGTGTCAACCTTTTTTACTTTTTTTTATATTTGATCAACTATTGTTGGGGAGGGTGTTGTACCTTGTTTGATGTTCCCATCCAATGTTGTTGTATAGGATCAATATTTATGTTATCGAGGTAAAAAATTCTTGATGTACTAAAAACAAAATATTCAAGAAATGTTTTAACCAAACTGATTACATGTGATTTTCACAAATGGGACACCCCAACATTACTTTAATGATATATCCTAATAATTTTCCATATATGGGGTAGCCATTTATCATTTTTTACAATATGTCCCTCAATGTGAATTCTTCACTTCTATGAGAATCCTACATTGTAACACATGTATCCCACATCAATTTCAAATCATTGATCAATGGAGCCAAATAAACATCAATATCATTACCTGTTTTCTTTGGTCTAGATATAAAAAGAGACAACATAATGTATTTTCACTTCATGCATAACCATGGTGGAAAGTTATAATTTACCAACATGAATGTCCATGTACTTTGAGTACTACTCTGTACACCAAAAAGACTTATTCCAACTATAGATAATGTAAGATGAAAGTTTCTCGACTCGTCTCCAAATTTAGGAAACTCATAATCAATTTTCTTTCATTGAGGAGAATCTACTGGATGATATAGGTTCCCATATTTAATTCTTGTATCTGCAAGCCATGTTAATTTCCTCATTGTTTCCTAACATCCATATTGTCTTCTTAAACTATGGAATGATAGGAAAGTACCATACATATTTCAAAGGACGTGATTCATTTTTCTTGTATCGATGTGCGCCACATATAGGGAATTTTATGAGTGATTCATGGTTGTTAAAAAACAAATGTCATCATTTGGAAAAGCATTTATTTTTTAGAGTCCATTCCCATTTAACATAATACTTATTTAACATCCTATGTTTGGCATGGTAGTTAATTTTCTTCTGGTAGCATATCTTTCTGAAGGCCACATAGTTCTGTAAAGTTGGTGTCATTCCATCCGCTACCAGCTTTCAAATTATGTAACTTCAATATAGTGGAAAATGTTTTGTATTTTGTACAACCAGTATACAATGGTATCTTTGAATAACTATTTAACTCTTCAAACAACTTTTTACAATCATGAAGGTCATATTCAATTGAAATTTTCATTTCTTCCATGTGATCTCTATTATATTTTAAAAAGTTTTTCATGTAAAATGATTCATAAACTGTAGTATCATCCCAATAAATGTCAACATTTAGTTTTTTCCCACGTTTAGTCCAACATTTATTGATTTCATCAATTCTAATACAAATCAAATGTTATTCCAACTCTTCTGTACTAATTTTTCTTGAGTAACAGCAATGTAAACATGGAAATTGGATTTTAGAAGGATTGTCTACATGATCTCTTGCAAACATTATGAACTCTTTATCTTCGTCTTCGTATTCATTTGTCAAACAATTAGCATGCATCCATTTTCATTTCATATTCATCCTATTGGCTTTATAAAAGACTAATTTTACACAATATATAAATAAATACACATAATATATTCATTATCAAAAGTGAATGTTATAGATAATTAAAATAAAGGAAACTTAACATTTTTTTATTTCAAAGAATTTTAGTCCATTGAAGAAAATGGGTAATTGAATTTAAGAAAATAATTACTCCACATAAAATATTTCTTAAATCCTCTAAAAAAATTAAAATATAATATAGTTAATTAAGGAGTAATAAGAAACTAAAATATGATAAAGAATAATATTAAACTCTCATTTAATCAACTAGAAGATATAAAAATCTATTGGAACAAGTGATGTTTCAGCCTAATGAATTATTACATTTAAAATTAATGGTATTTCAATATTTGAAAACATCTCAAGAATCTTGGGATGTGATATCACCACACCAACCCATACCATGGAAATTAAAGGTACTCCGGCTGGATATAAAATTAGAATTTACTAATGGATTACACAAATATGAGGTTTACATCAAACAAACATATAGTTTTCTCATTATTTAATATGATATTAATGTTTGTAAATTGAAAAGGGTGATTTATAAATTGAAATAAGAAATAATATCTTGGTATTGAAGGTTATATGAATTACTAAAGAAAATTTAATATAAAAAATGATTAATTGATCATAATCATTACATATAATATAATTTAATGGACTGATTGAATGTTTTTATCAATGTGAATTACATAATATTTATAGGTCCATGAGATGAATGATGATAATAATTTTCTACATTAATAATGTCCATTGTTTAAATGTTGATCATTAGTGAGTTGAAATTTTCCTTAGTTTATAGGTGACTCATGGAATTCATGGGATATTTATTTCCCAATCCATGTAAGTGAGTGATTTTTTTAGATTTAAAAAGCAAGATTGAAAACCCATGATGACACCAATTGACATTTGAATAAAATTTTTAAATTTTGTGAATTTAATGTCAATCTATATCATGGAATGTGAGAGATTCATTATATGAAAACTTTTTTATAGTTTAAAAGGTTTTAAATACTATTTTTCTATATATCATATAGCTATGTATCAAAGTGATTTCATTGAAATCCACTTGTTATTAGTTAAATAAATACACCAAAAGGGGGAAAATTATTGAAAATCTATATTTCTAAGCAAGAAATTATAATGTCTTGTTGTTTTATATAGGTCTCTAAAAAAGTGGTATAACTAGAAAGGGGTTATCTCAATTGGATATTTTTTTGTAAATTGTTAAGAGAGGGGGAGTAGGATGATGGTGAAAAATTATAATGTAGTTGGAAAATAGTACAGAACATCTAGGTATGATATTTTACATATTATTATTAGAAGTATTAATAAATAATTTTTTATTATTCCAAAGAGGGAGAAAAATAAATTAGATTTTTAAAAAAGTGTAGAGACATAGGAAGTTGGATTATAATGAAAATGTACAGCACATTAAATAATATATATATTTTTTCAAAAAAAACACAAGACTACCATATATCAAACACCCATTCTAGCCCATGATACTGTATAAGGGAAATTCTCGTTCCCCCTTAGGATGGAAACAAGCACATGGGCATAAAAAACAACATAGTGGGAATGATTTAGCCCAAAAAATAAATAAAACAAATAGAAATAAAATTTAAATAAAAACTTCCATGATGCATCCATAAATTGGATCCCCACACCAAGCTAGATAAATACAAAAGAGAAGATATGAATTAGTATAATATAATATAAATCCCTTAACATACCTTCAACTCCATCACACAAAAATTCCCATGTTTCAATTTCTAAAATTTCACATGTATAGAACACAATTGGTAAATTAAAGAATGAAAAAAATATGTATGATAGATTTGTGTGATAAATTTGGGAAATTTAAACAAAAGAAAATAACTAACTGAAATCCTTGTGTCACCATCGACTCAAGAAACAATAAACTCTCCATGAGTGATCAAGAGTTAATTCCAAATGGGAAACTAAGGAAATCAAAAGGCATGCCTTGCTAGTATATAATCACCAGACCACAAACAACGACATCATCAAAGAAGAAATCGAAAACAAAAACAAAAATATACAAAGAAAATCAAAAGCCCTACCACTCTAGGTTGAAGAAAATATGAAACCCTCTTCAAAAACCATAACTTCAATAGAACACTAGAAGTCGGACAAGATGTCCAATATACAGTTGAGTGGTGTGATTTAAGGTTCGATTCACCGAGGAGGAGCACCGATAGCAGGTGTCTTTCGTAGAAATATTTCGATATCACAATGTGTTTACAAATTGTTAGGTTTTTTTAATTATATCTAGAAACATTTATCAACAATTACATATAAGCACTGATAAAGAGTCCTTTTATCAGCAGTTATAACTTCAGTTCTTAATAAAGGACACTTTATCAATGATTTTTTAGCGCTGATAAAGGTGGGTATTTATCAGCACTAAAAAAGTGCTGAAAAAATCAACCCTTATCAGTGTTGATAAAAGTTCATTTTATCAACACTTTTTTAGCACTGATAATGCCTCATCTTTATCTGTGTGAAAAAAAACACTGATAAAGATGCTTTTATCATCCTTATTACTTAAGCACTGATAAACTATTTATAATTGTAATTATAAATAAAAAATTATAAATATTTATATATACATAATAAATATATATAAATGTAAATATAGCAAATATATTCTTTTTTAAATATATTTATTATAATTTCATAATAATTTATTTATAATTATATAAATATTTATAAAAAATCATATTTATGTCATTATATATATTTATATAATTAGAAATATATATTTAATAAATATATATAAATATAATTAATATATTTACTATTTAATTAAATTTATTATAAATATAATAAATATTTAAATATATATAATTATTTTTTTATAATTATATAGTTAATTTTAAAAAAATGTTTATTTATAATTATAATTATATAATTATATAAATATAGTAAATGTACATTTATAAATATATTTATTTATAAATGTTTTTTAACATTATTAATCAATATTTATTTTTAACTGCATACATATATGTGAAAAATGGGTGAAATTGAATAAATTATTAATAATTACACTTTAAAAATGTTAAAAAATGGATAAGTTTTATGTGTGTGAATTTAATATAAAAATTCATTAATTACATATATGTGAAATAAATATAACACAAATTTAATCTATGTTAAATTGAAAAGTCACACAACACTCAATTATATGTCGAGTACTATGAAATAAATCAATATTTTTAATTCATATTAATTTTTATTTATACACCATTATTCAATAAATATATGAGTATTTAATGTAAAGAACATAAATATTTTGTAATATATAAATCATATTTATAAACATTAATATATATCTATATATTTAATATATACAATTTAATGAAATTTATTATCATAATTATAAAATTAATAAAATGTTTAATATTTAATATTGTATAATAAATTTATTCATTTTTATCAATAATTATTTAATTAAAAAATTATATTTTTTAATAACCTCATTTTTTATTTTTTATTTATTTCATTTTATTTATTCAACCTTTTATCAGTGCTAAAAAAGAAATGATGAATAAAATATTTATCAGTACTAAAAATAAAGCACTAATAAAAGGTATACTTTATCTGTGCTAAAAATAAAGCATTGAAAAAGGATACCCTTTATCAACATAAAAAATAATGTGCTGATAAATTTTTCCTTTATAAGCGCAAGAAAACACACTAATAAAAAGTTAAATTAATCAGCACTTTCTGTAGAGCTGATAAATATGTCATTTATCAACGTTTTCTTCTATCATTAATAAATACAAGCACTATTAAATGTGGATTTTGTAGTATTTAATGCCCATAATGACTGGAGGGATCCACTCTAGGTCATTGATGAACCCCGCCCTGCCCAGTAGGAGGGTTCCACTTAGAAAGTCACCTCTAGTAATCTCATACAATCACTACCAACAGCAAGCATTTCCTAAAAAGGTTCTATTCCCATAACATTCCACATAATATCTCAAAATCCACAACTATCAACAATATCTCATTCTACACAGAAAAATACTCAAGATAGGCTACTCGCATTCCAAAATCTGAGTTTAAACAAAGAAGGTATAAACATTTAAATGTTTCCTTAGAAGAGCTCAAGGGATACACGGTGTGTGAGGGGACCCACACAACGTGTTGTTCTACTACACTTCCTACATGTTTCCCTAGACATCACATAGATCTATACCATGTAGTACTACATGTCGTGTAGGTGAACAACAAGGCATGTCCTATAAAACCTAGACTTGGGCCATTTGATGCTCGTTGTGTGTCTATACAGAAGTGCACGAGCATGTACCAAACCTCACGTATGTGTACATTGGTATACGGTGTGTTGGATATATACTTTATGTTCCATTATTATGGGTTTTCAAAACCCTAGTTGTCGCTACAAAAGCTACGCATCGTGTGTTCATCTTTGAAAGCAATATGTATTTGGGATTTTGACAGAATTTCAGATCCAATATTTTCTCCAAGAATCAAAACTTTCCACTTATAATCTAGTTCTATTCTCATCCAAAGCTCATGGATCTAGCTAGAAAATGTGATTCTAGGCTACTGTTTTCTGGAAATTTCTTCCTTTCATCATCAAGTGTTTGGTCACTCATTTTTCACGTCGTGACTCTTTTATCCATTGATTTACTAATCTAAAATCAACTAAAGGATCATCCATGCCTCATAATAATCATATATCTATGATTAGATCTTTGGTCCATTCTCATTTCATCGATCTTTGATTAATTTGGGGGTCTGATCGGGCTTAGTACCACCCACCAATGTCGAAGAGGGACCGTAGGGATCCAATCAGTGAAGAACGTGAAGAATATTTAGGGATAAATACACCAGAATAATGTTTTGAATGATTGTTGGCCAATCATTATTGGACAATGATCAAGAATAGTGATCTGGGGTTAGATAAACAACTGAAAAACATGAGATTTCAGTACTTGGGAACATGCAAAGGTTACAATAGGATGTGGATCGAAGAATGAAGAACTATTTACTCAATCAATTTTAATTAAAGGAATGAAAAAACCAATTGAATATTCCAACCTCAATTTTGGATCATTCTTTGATAAAGAACACTCCCACCAATAATTTGAGAGGAGCTTCTACATTCTCTGCATCTAGATCTGGTCCAATCAGGAGATTCTTCATCATTTGATTGAGATCCGCTAACAGAAGGGGGAATAGATCTCTCTCCAAAAAATTCAGAATTATGATCCAACCATAAAAAAATCTCTAAAATGATATATTTATAAAGAAATCATTTAGGTCAAAGAGGATTAAATTAATTAATTTAATTCTTAATCAATACACTTAACATACCTCCAATGTGTGAGGGGTTTGAACGTCGATCGCTGACTCATTTTATGTCACGCCTAGGGAAAACACCATGTTTTGGACTCAATCGTGGTCTCAATTTTATTATTTTATCAACCACTTAATATTTATCCCATTTTGATTAATAATATGTGTGTGTAGAATATAAAATATTTGTAATATTTTTATAAAATTTATCCAAAGCGCATGGGGCCTTGGAATTGCATGTCGTCTCAGTTCCTAGCTCTATAAATATATATATAAATATTTAGAAGTCTTACATGTAAAAACTTTGGTCTCCACATCATTTCTTTCATCAATATTTTCATCATAAAAAAGAAAAAAACTAGGAAAACAACTTGGGGTACTGATCCTGTACATGGCTCTCCCACTCTTAGAAACTCTCTTGCATGTTTCTGTGCTACCACAGCATGTGAACCAAATGGATGATTTATCCATGTAGATTCCTCTTCTAATGGTCCTCAATTTCCATCAGGTTCTCTACAAAGGTGGCTCCATCCACAATGTAAATCTCACTCGGTCAATGATGTGTGTAGTGTCATGCACATATCTCCTTAGTTGTGACACATAGAATGTGTCATGAACCCTCTCCAACTGTGTGGGTAGGGTGAGGTTGTGACCAACATTGCCAACCCTTTGCATGAACTTGAACTGCCTGATGAACGTCATCGATAGATTGACTCCCTTGTTGAACCTTCACAATCCTCATCGTGAGGAGACTCTAATGAAAATGTGGTATCCCTAATAGAACACCAATGGACAACAACTGTGATCTGCATAAGATTTTTTTCTTCTCTAGGTCATCCTCATCCACTCAAGGATGATCTGGACTTTCTATATCATCACCTGCACCAACTCTCGGCCCAAAATAGATAACTCACCAATCTCTATCCAATACATGGGTGTCCTACATAGTCACCTATATAGGTCCACAAAATATTTCATGCTGATGGTAGAGTGGTATCTATTAATGTACACAAACTATACTAATGGAATATGATACTACCATATCTGGCCAAAGTCTAACAAGCACTCCCTCAACATATTGTATTACACATAGATAGTGCACTCGGTCTTCCCATTAATATGGGGGTGAAAGGTTGTACTAATCCTCATGTGGGTCTTGAATTCTTCCTTCAAGTCTCTCCATAATCATGACATAAACCATGCTTTATGATTTGAGACAATCATCGGGAGCACCCCATAAAGGATAATGATCTCCCATATGTACAACTACCCAAAACTTTCCATCGAAACATGATCCCTATTTTAAAGGAAGTGTTCCAACTTTTGGAGTCGATAAACTATCACCCTGATGGTGTCATGGTTTTTTACTAAGAATATAAGTCTGCTGAAAAATTCCATGGATATATTTTTCCATTTCCACTCTATGATATTGAAGGCCTACAAAAAACCTTTCGGAACATGGTGTTCATCTTTCACCTACTGAAAAGTGAAGCACTAAGAGATAAACTAATCTGTACATCATCTCATTATAGACCACCAAAACTACCATTTAAGGTCTTTTTACATATTCCCCACACTTTTATGTACATCAAGGGGATAAGTGTGGGACTCCTGCATCACCTACAAACGGAACATTACTGGAACCAATGTTCTCCCCTGGAACATGATGATGTGATTACCTCCCTTTGAATATCCATTTTTTGTGTCTCCTATAGATATTTGATCATGTAAGACCTCATAGAAAATGTATCCTAGCTGGGACACTCTCACACACTCTAGAATTGAAGGACTTAACACCATCATATGAAGAAAAGATATACCCTCCTAGTCCACTAGGGTCTGATGCAAGGAGGATAACTACTCTGAAGCTTCTTGTACTAAGTAAGTCTAGGACTTCTTTCTAAGGGAATCTTCTACAATGTTTACATTCCTTGGATTATAGACTATCTCAAAGTCATAGTCCTTTATGAACTCCAACCAGTGACACTGCCTTTGGTTCAAGTCTATATTCTTAAAAGACATTCCTAAGACTCTAGTGGTCTGAGTAAACCAGAATGTGCTCCCCCAAATGGTAGTTCTTCTGCATCCTTAGGGAGAAGACTTTGACTATTAGATCTAGGTCATGAGTCACACATCTCTTCTCATGGGGTCTCAACTACCTTTAACATAAATTATAAATTTCTGTTGTTGCATCAACACGCATCAAATACCTATTCCTGATGAATAACAATAAATGACGAACTATGTGCCCTCCTCAGGTAGTCTCAACACTAGATCATAGCCTCTACCTAAACTCCTTAAAGTCCCTCTGGTACTAATAAGACTCAGTAAACGGTTGTCATTTCTACATCAAGGTAGTCAAAGGGGTTGTGATTATGGATAAGTATACCACAATCCTCCTATAGCACCCTTTCAATCCCTGAACAATCTGCACCTCTAACACATTCATGGGTGGATCCCATAAATAAACAACATAGATATTTACTGAATCTATGGATAAAACATTCTCATAAATTAAATTCCCTATAAATTGAACCTCATGTATCCAGAACTAGAACTTCAAGAGTTTCTGTAAATTCAGTGCTCTCAAACAAAGTCTAGGACCATCCACAACTGCTTTACATGCTCATCCTATGTTACAGTGTATAATTGTATGTCTTCGATGAATAAAAAATACGGTTAAAGTATGGTTCTAATACTTGGTTCATCAAATCCATAAACATTCTAGCGGCATTGGTCACACCAAAAATATTAAGTAAGAACTCAATGTGTCTGTATAAACATTAGAATGCAATATTTTGGAGATCAGCATCCAAAACCATCAACCGGGGGTAGTAAGGCCTTATATTGATCTCCTAGAGCCATATTTTGCCTCTCAACTAATCAAAGAGATCTTCAATCCTCTAAAATAAGTAATTATTCATTACTATTTCCTAGTTCAAACAATGATAATCCACACAAACTCATAATCTCACATCCACCTTTTTTGTGAACAGGACTGGACCTGCTTAGGGGGACACATTAGGTATGGTGAAACCTATTTCTTGAATTTTATCCAACTACAACCCTAGTTCCCAAATCTTGGTAGGTTACATAAGATATTATACAGAATATATTGGATAATTCCCTCGATTGAAGTCAATGAAAACTTCATCTCCCACCTCTGAGCTAGTCCCAAAACAACCTCAGAGAAAATATCCATGTATTTCTCCACAAATAACTGAACAAATATGCCAGAAGAGCCTACTATACCAAGGGATATAATTTCTAATTGATGGATGATGGTATGTTTCCTCCTTTCAGAACTCACTTGTATTTCCATGAGATCGATCTCACTAGAAAAGGTGAATCTCATCCAATCAGTACCTAGGCATCTGATTTGTTTGCGGTGGAATTTGATCATTAATCAAACCATGGATAGGTAATACATAACAAATATGATTTCATAGGGTTCCATTGTGATGAACAAAAGGTCCCACATGAATCTCTCTCCTCAAAGAGATAGCTCGAACTATGGAAGATGTGTTCTTTGTAGGAACCTCGAGATGAAACTGTTGGGATAGTGCCTTAATTGGGAGCTCTAGCTCTCCCAAAAAGAGTATTGAGATAAAGGAATGGCTGAAAACTATTTATACTAACACTGAATAAAGAGTAGGAAACACACATATTGTACCTCTTATCATCTTGTGCACTATGGAATCATAGACATCCAAAGTATACAGTTTTATGTGACCTTGGCTGCCATCTCCTGGAGTCTAACAAGGTGTACCTAGTGGTGTTAGTGGTAGGATCTCATAGTGTCATCAACCACCCATAGCTCCTCCTACTCTTCTCCTAGCTCCTCCTCCCTAGGGACCACCATGTCTAGGCTTGGAAGATCTCTGATCATGGCTCTGCCTCTACTGT
Organism: Viscum album; assembly: GCA_963277665.1. Classification (NCBI taxonomy): domain Eukaryota; kingdom Viridiplantae; phylum Streptophyta; class Magnoliopsida; order Santalales; family Viscaceae; genus Viscum; species Viscum album. The sequence goes on from OY728131.1 coordinate 1,940,249,773, forward strand.
GGTGGTCCATCAACTATCTTGGTGGGTTACTCTGCAGATTTGGTTAGGAAGTCTCACACCATGTGACCTTGTCCATCACAAGTAAAGCACCACCCCTATCTGAGATACCATAGCACTCTGCCCTTCCTATAACCACGTTTTTGGTCCTATCATGGAAGGATATCCTATGTTGAGATCTTGTTGTCTAGAGTCTACTAGCTACTGTATACGACTTAGATCTATGGTGCCCACTACTAGGACAACTTGTCTGGTGTCCCTCGGATTGAAATATATCTATCATTAGTTCCCACTATAACACATCAGTATATTTGGGGATGCACAAGGTCACAAATCTGGATAAGATCTCTTTACGAATCCCCTACTAAAACTTTTTTGCTCAGAAGTATCAATTTCGGATCATGTCAATAGATTTCTATGTATGGTTACTAAAATGCATTGAATACTCAGCTTCTATCACTCCCTCTATTTTATAAATATAGAATCACTTGTATCTAGACTGATCACAATTAGGTGGGGTAGTAATCCTCACAAAATAAGTGTTTCAATTCAGGGCACAAGAACATAGACTCATCATGTATCTATGTGACAAAAAACCACCAATGCCTAGTTGCACTATGGAAAAGGTTGGCTGCTAGTGAAACCATCTAATCTGTCAGGGTCTGAAAAATCTTAAATCTATGGACCATTGACCCTATCTAGTCCTCTGTGGCATGAGGATATCACTTGTTGCGAATCCTCGGTGATCTCTTATACAGGAACTTGTGAAGAATTCCAAGCCTATGTGTGTTTCCAACCTGCTCTTCTAGAATGATCTGCTGCTTGATAGGGGAGGATCTACTACCTACCCACCTAGAGGAAAAGGATCACGAGATATACCCAGAACATAGGACTCATTGCTCATAGGTTCATCATCACAAACAGAAGTTGGAATCCTAGCTGGCTATCATCACAGAGGAATCCAAAAAGTTATCAAGGAGTACCATAGTTAGATGATAATATATATATATAAATCAATAATAATGGGGAGTTGAATCAAGAATTAAAGTCAAATAATCAATCCAATATGATGCATTTACCATTTATCCATGAAAAAAATTTCTTGTCATGTCAAGTCGTTAAACAAGTAGTCAAGTTCCTAGTGAATGGACATGTTGACTGCCGCACCATCACTCAGCTCCCTGGACTGAGGTCCACACTCCAGACACATTAATTTTATTTCCCTAAACCCAACCAAATCCCATTATGGGGATATTCCCAGACAACATACCAAGTAATGAACTTTATTTGATACTAATCTATCATGACCTGACCCAAGTTGTGGCTAGAGCCACAACTAACCCAAGCGCACCTCCATAGTCTAGGTGTGGTGAATAGTGTTGAATACATAACTAACTTACGGAGGCCATTGCCTAAGTACCTGTATGGAAACACACAACTATCTCGGTGCAAAAGTTCATTGGGAAAGATTAAAAGATTCAACACTGCTGTAATGTAAACCAAGCATGCATGAACCTCTAGATAGTTCAAAAGTATAGTAGTGTAAGATGAAATGTAAAGAGGAAAAATAAATTCACAAAAACAAATGTGTCCCAACCTAATAGAAAGCTAGAAAATAAATCACCTGAAATCACCCATCTCTTGAATCCCATGCTACAACCACCATACCCAATCCAAGAACCCAATATCCCTGATCTCCTCTAAAATCTCAGTCTATATGTTTGTTTTCTATATAAGACACAACACGTGCAGTAAAATCCCATGAATGGGTGAGTATATACATACCCAATAGAACTACTTGAAAGCTAAGGGGAAGTAGTAAGAGATATAAGAGGAACTAAAAGATAGTAGATAACACGAGGTATAGAGAAATAATACAGCTCAACCCAACAAAGAGAGAAAGTAAGATCATCCAAGAGCATGGGGATAAACACGGGGGAGGTAGATAAACTACCCTTTGAGTCTTTTCCACCTATAACAGGAGAGTTGACTCATCCAACCACGAGAATCTAAACATGGAAAGTATGTGGAATACCCTTCACATCATCACCTCTCCTGTAAGGATAGTAACCAAATACATCAATTGGGTACAGAAGAAGGATATATATGTATATATATATATATATATATATTATCAGTAAAAATAATCCCAAAAGAGAGAGTAATGGGATCTCCATCTCACAGCTCACCCTAAGAAGAAGAGTAGCCAAAATTTCCGAAAACAAATCCATCAACGATGCATAACATCCCACGCATCTAACCTGAACACACAGTTATAAGTAACTCATTCAGAAAACCATGACACTATCCACTTTGGGTGGAATTGAATCACCCACATCATTTTTATCATGTCTAAAAAGTGTGTCTTGGTGGAAAAAATTCCCCTCTTCCCTGTGAGTCCAAAGCTTCATCAAGACAAGTCTCATAACTATACCACCTAGTTGAGGGGCCAAGATTTCAAGGTAGTGGACCAATGCCTTGGTATACAAGGTGTGTTATACTCTAGTGGTCAAGGAACCATTCCTAGATAAACTGGAGAGTTCGACTCTAGGTTATCAAGGACCCATGCTATGTCCCATAAGAGGGTTCTACTCTGGAAGTTGGGGACCATTGCCCATCCTGGACAAATGGTTCCACTCTAGGTCATCAAGGTCCCATGACCAACCCAGTAGAAGGGTTCCACTTGGAAATTCGGGGACCCATGCCCACCTAGGATGGAGAGCTCCACTCTAGGTCATCAAGGACCCATTCCATGCCCAGTTGGATGGTTCTACTCAAAAAGTCACCTCTGGTAATCTTTCTTGATCATTGTCTCCATCAAACATTGCCTAAAAGTTTTTCAATCCCAAAAAATTACACATCATATCTCAAACAACACAACATATCATACAATCACGTTCTATGTGGAAAAACACTTAGGATAGTCTACTTGTGGGCCAAAATTTGAGTTCAAACAATGGAGATACAAAAATTCAATGTTTTCTTAAAAGAGTTAAAGGGTTAAACAATGTGTGAGGGGACCCACATAGTGTGTGGTCCCACTCCACCACCTGGCCATGTCCCTGTATGGAAAATGGATCCATCCCATGTAGTTGTACACACCGGGTAGGTGAACTACATAGTGTGTCCTGGATAACTGAGACTGGGTTGTGTGCTTCTCATAATGTTTGTGTACCGTAGTACACGGTCATATACCAGACCATATGTACTTTAACTTTGGTACACGACATGTTAGAGATGTATATTTCATTCAACCCTTATGGGTTTCCAAAACCCTGGTCACCACTACTGAAAAGATATATGTCGTGTGTTCATCTTGGAACACGGCTTGCAGTTGGGATTTTGATAGAATTTTAGATCCAATATTTTCTCCTAGAACCAAGACTTTTTTCTTCATATTCATTTCTATTCTAATCCTAATCTCATGGATCTATCTAGAAACCATGATTCCAGGTCATCGCTTTTCGTAAATTTCTTCTATTCATCATCGAGGGTTTATCCACTCATTTTTTATGCCTCTATTCCTTTATCCATTGATTTATTGATCTCAAATTGTTAAAAAGATCATTAATACCTTGAAATATTCATACATATGTGCTTAGATAATCAATCCATTCACATTTCATCAATCTTATGTGAATTTAGGGGTCCGATCGGGCTCGGTACCGCCCAAAAATGTCGAATCAGGACCACGGGGATCTAACCAGTGAAGAACGAAAATATGATTTCGGGATAACAACAACCAGAAAAGTTTTGAATGATCTTTGGACAGGTGATAATTGACAAAGATTATGAACGGTGATCCTGGGATAGATAAACAGTGCATATAGTTGTGATTTGAATACTTGAGCACATGAAAATGCTACACTAGGGAATAGATTGAATAATGATGAATGATATACTCAATAGATGTAATAAAATGTGTGAAATAAAAAAATAATAAGTCCTACCATGATTTTTGGATTGATTATTGATGAAGAACATGATCGCCCAAAATCTAAGAGTAGATGTTATGTTCGTTGTGTCCTGATCTGATCCAATCCATATATTCATCATCATTCGATTGAGATCCACCAACAGAAGAGGGAAGACAGCTCTCGCTGATGATTTCAAAATTATAAGCCAAACCTGGGAAATTATCTAAAATGATATATTTATTAACATATTATTTAGGTCAAATAGGATTAAGTGAATTAATTTAATAATTAATCAATCCACTTAAGATATCGTGAACGATTATGGGGTCGAAATATACTACACTGTCTCATTTTATTTCATGCATAGGGAAAAAACCATGTTTCAGACACAACTGCTACCTCAGATTTATGATTTAGACAACCACTTATGATTTATATCATTTTCATTAATAACTAGTACACATGAAATATAAAATATTTTTAATATTTTTATAACGTTAATTATGGGCACACTGGGCATAAAAATTTCACGTCCTCTCAGTTCCAAGATTTTAAAATATATAGAGAAATGTTTAAAAGTCTTAAAAGGAAAAAAACTATGTCTCTACAGGTACTATTCTTAAATCATCTACCCTTTCTTGCATTTTTTTGATACATGAGCATCACATTACCTTTTTATCATCTCTTTTTTAAAATGGATTGGGATTGGTTGTGAAAATTTTGGATGGTGTCTTGACTATTGACACATTATTAGCAGTGTATTCAAAGTATATCAAAAGTTATATGGCATGTTCTTTAGAAATTAGTGTTTACCATTTCCTTTGGAAACTATTTGTGCTAGAAATGAAAGGATTAAATTTTATTCTTGCTATAGATTGGGTTGTTCTATACCAGGCTCACATATGCTATTATAAAATAAGATTTAACTTTTTTTCTCTAGAAGTAGGTAGTTATTCTCCCTATGGTGAATGGGATCTTAAGGATAGTCATGCAAGACCAATTAAGTGTAGATTTTATTTTCTCATGGATAAAAAAAAAGAAGGCCTTCATCTATATAAGGGTGAAATGTGGTCGGATACTTTTTTCCTAGGGGTAGACAATTTTTAGTATGTATTTCTTGATGAATTCTATGGTTTACCACGTAAATGGGTGATCATGTCCATGATCAAGTTGGTTCCCAGAGTAGAGCTAGTTTCTATTCTACCTTTCAGGATGGAACCAGAAGATCTTTTTAAATTGAAGGTTCGGCTAGAAATATGGAAACTGTGGGACTCATAAGACCTAGTACATCACCACGGGGTTCTATTTTTCTTCTCACCAAAAATACATATCAGAAATTGTGGTTGTGAGTAGATTTTAAGATATTTAACCAAATGATAGTCAATAACTGCTATCCCATTTCTCACCTCTATTATCTCTTTGGTCATTTTAGGGGTGCTAAGATATTCTCCAAATTTGATTTGAGATCAGGATACCACTATTTGAGGTTGAAATCATCATACATACCTTGGATTGATTTTAGGAGTAGGTATGGTTAGTATGAGTTCATGGTGATGTCATTCGGTCTGAAGAATGCACCAGTCTTATTCATGGACTTGATATATCAGATATTTCATACCTTTATAGATTAGTTTGTGGTGATTTTGTTAATGACATATTATTATAATAATATTCAATATATTATCATTCCCAACATCTTCAAATAACCTTTAGTACATTTAGAGAGCATTAGATTTACATCAAGCTCACTAAATGTAGTTTCTAGATTGATAAAGTGTGCATCTTGATCAATTTCATCTCAATGGTTAGAGTTTTAGTGGACCCAGAGAATGTTGAAACCATGATATCACGGACGTGACCTAAAACTTACTTTTAGATGTATATTTTTATGGGTTTATTAGGTTTTTATCAAGGTTTTACCTTGAAATTTTCCCGTCTGAAAGCACTAATGTGTGGTCTGACCAATAAAGAGTTGATGTTTGTTTGGTCAGAGGCTTGCGATAGGTATTTTTAGAAGATAAAGGGTCAAGTAGCCTACTAAAAAATCCTCACCATGAATGCTCATGGTAATATATATACCATATATTATGATGCATCTAGAGTTGGACTTGGAGGAGTTCTGATGTAGGAGGACTGAGTGGTTGTTTATGGCTTTAGACAGCTGAGATCGTATGAGAGAAGTAATCATGCTTGTGATATGGAGTTAGTTGCGGTGTTATATTCCATGAGATACTAGAGACACTATCTTTTGGGTAAGTGGTTTGTGGAATCCCTTGACCATAAGATTATTAGGTTCATCTTTTATCAATGGAACATACCCCTTCAATAGAGGAGGTGGGTCAAGTATCTACAGTCTTTCGAATTTGAGTTGGATTATACACTAGGAAAGGGAAATGTTATTGTTGATTCCCTAAGTTGAAATACATAGAAATGGGTGGTGTGATAGTCTTATTATGAATTTCGGATGATGGTACTCTTTATAGACATGAATCTATATGTTTAGGAGTCCTAGGGGTGAGTATCTCTGGCTTCATCATCTTTTATACACATGTTGTCCAGATAAAGACAAAGTAGTTATCTAATTCAAAGGAATTAGTTAAAAGAGTCCTTTTATATTGTTGGGAGACACCATCAGGATGGTACCTTGGTATAGAAAATTATATTCTTTTCTTTAGAAATTTATGGGGTCTTGTGGGCTTGATCGAGGATCTGATGAGAGAGTTCTATGATTTTAAATGGGTGGTATATCCACGTCTATCAAAGATGTATTGTGATCTCCATAGATAATACTATAGGAAAGGAATTAAGAAGGAGGTATCAGGCTTCGTAGCGATATGTTTCACCATTTAGTAGGTGAAATAAGAGAATGAGAGGAAAGTTTTGATATTGTAGCCTCTGCCCATTCCAGAATGAAAATGGGATAATGTCACTATTGATTTTGTGATAATATTACCCAGGAAACATCACAAGATTTAAGTATTATGGGAAATCACATATCGAATGTCAAAGTTATCCCACTTCTTACCTACCCTAGAGACCTTCACTATTTAATATATGGGTTGTTGTTACATTCAAGAGGTGTTTTGGTTTCATTATTTTCCAAGAAGTATCATTTCTGATAGAGATCCTAGTTCCATGTCTTGGATTTGGAATGGTCATCATAAGGCATAAACATTAATTCACACCATTGAAACCATGTGTAATATTTATATGGGGTTGATTATTAAATATTAAAAATTCCATAAAGATCATTTTCGTAAATTATAATAAAAAATATGAGCATTTTTTCTTAATTTTTAATGAGTGACACACATTTTTAACAAAATTATTATTTTAAAACTGAATAAAAAAACATTTTGGGTCATACCAGTCACATCATGCATCAGATTGAGGTATGAATGATTCATCCAATTCAAAAATGACTTATGGATCATTTTACTTAATTATCAATGCAAACAAAATGTACTTTCTCATTTTTTAGTATGTCTTTTATCTTTTAACTAAAATGTTATTTTTAAACTGAAAGCACACATTTTGAGTCATATTGGTACCACCATGCAACAGATTGAGGTGAGGTTAATTTTTAAATGTCAAAGATGACTTTTGGATCATTTACCTAAATTTTTTAACAATATGAATGTGCTTTCATGCTTTTGAGAAGGTCACACCTATTTTGAACTAAAAAGTAAATTTTAAATAAAAACACACACCCTGATTAATATTGATCACACTATGTATCGAATTATCCTGTGGTTGAATTATAAATATCAAAAATGAAATAAGGATAATTTTCCAAAAGTATCAAGACAATTTGAGTGTATTTGAATGTTTTCCAGTTAGTGTTAAATGTTTTTAAATAAAATGTCAATTTTAAATTGAAAACACACACTTTGTGTCATATCGGTCATATAAAATGATGGATTGATAGGATTAGGATTCATGTACATCACAAATTAATTATGGATAATTTTACTAAAGTATTAATACAATCAAAGTGTATATGCTTGGTTTTTAGTGAGTGACATGCATTTTTAACTAAAATGTAATTTTTAAATGAAAACACACATTTTGAGTCATACCAGTCAAATCATGTATTAGATTTAGGTATGAATGAATTATACATGTCAAAAATGAATTTTGTATCGCTGTCCAGAAATATCAAAACAACATGAAAGTGTTTTCCTGATTTTGAATATGTCATGAATCTTTTTTTACTAAAATGTCATTTTTAAACAAAAAACACACATTTTGAGTCAAATTGATCACACCATGTGTCCTATTAATGTGAATATTATTTCTATATGTCATAAATGACATAAGGACTGTTTTCTTAAAGTATCAAAACAATATAAGTGTGTTTTCCCAATTTTGAGTATGCCACATATCTTTTTAACTAAAATATCATTTTTAAATTGAAAACACACAATTTGAGTCATACCTATGATAGGGTGTGTTAGGTTGACATGAAGATGATTTCTAAATATCACAAATTACTTATGGATTTTTTTATAATGTATCAAAACAATATGATCATGTTTTTTATTTTTCAGTGATTAACACAAATTTTTTACTAAAATGTCATTTTTAAACCGAAAACACACATTTCCAGTTATATCGGTCATATAATGTATCATATTGAGGTGAGGTTGAAACCTACATGCCAATAATGACTTATGGATCATTTTAATAATGTTTATAAATAATTTTAATTTGTTTTCTCAGTTTTCTTTAGGCCACATTTCTTTTTCATTAAAATGTCATTTTAAACTAAAACCACATATTTTGAGTCATATCAGTCACATTGTATATAGGAATTTGGTGAGGCTGATTATTACACATAAAAAATTAAATATGGATGTTTGTACTAAAGTATAAAAACAATTTAAATTTGTTTTATTGATTTTGATTATGTCACATTTCTTTTGAAATAAAATTTCTTTTTAAAAAAACACGCACTTTTGAATCATATCGATCACACCATGCATCAAAATTATGTGTGGTTGACTCCTACACATTGAAAATGAATTAATTATCATTTTCCTAAAGTAACAATACAATAAAATTGTGTTTTTTTAGTTTTCAATTATTGATATTCAGTTTTAACTAAAATGTCATTTTAAACCAAAAAAACACTCATTTCATGTCATATTGATCACACTGTATATCTGATTGGGGATAGAATAATTATTAAAAATCACAAATGACTCATGGATAATTTTCCTAAAGTATATAAATAATATAACTATGTTTTATTGGTTTTGAGGGTGTCATGCATCCTTTTTTCTAAAATATCATTTTAAACTAAAAAATACACTTTGAGTATTTTGTAAACTAAAAACATGAATTAATAAATATAAATAGGTCAAATAAGGAAAAGATAACTCTATAAAGAGAAAAAATATTACATTATTTCATTATCCTTATTGAATAAATTTTTTCAATTTGTTTTTTCACTAATCATTCTATGCTCTTCATAGAGCACATAATGGTCAAAGAAAAAAACACATCTTGATTATGTCATTTTTTTCTTCATGATCTTTTAGAAAATTAAATAAATAAATTACATAAAAATGATAATGAAATTAACTAAAAATTAGTATATAAAATAATGAGAAGGTTAACTATATTATCAGTAGATTTTCATATACTCATGATGTCTACATACATTCTTACACCATGTATTTTTTCATACATTTCTAAACAAGTGTATTTCCTCTTTTGAATTTGAGGGTTATTGACAGTCTTGGAATTACTATAAAATATAAATAAACAAACTATTAATAAAAATTTTAATGAAATTTTTATAATCATTGGAAATAACACTTTTGGGTTTCTATTTTATTGATGTGATAGGATATATTTCATAAATTTTCAAACATTATAACCACATTGTTTTCCATTCGTTTATTTTGAACATTGTAGAAACATGGAGAAAAATACATAATTTGTTTTTTATATATGTTTTGATAGTGAAATATTATTATATATAAACTAATACTTATACAATTCTATAATTAAATAGGGTTATTGTTCTCATAGACTACCCTCATGCCATGATTTTTATGACACTTAAATATTTCCCTATCATAATGAAATCATCATTGAAATAAAATATCAAATGTATAACTTAATGTTTATTTGTAAAATGTTTAATATATTATATTAAAAATTGATAAACGTTATCACATGTGATTTATTTAATTAGTATCCATGTATTGAATCTAAAAAAAATAAATCTTTGAAGTATCTAAATTTATTACAATGTGAAACCAACACTCCCTAAAAAAATAGGAGTAAGTAATGAAAGTAATGAAAAAATATGTGATATGATTAAATTATAGAGTTTTACCCATGAATCATGGGTATTAAGAAGGTTTTTTAATCTGTAATTTTGTTTCCAAACATTCCAGATAGTTTTTCCAATATTATTGAATGTTCCTCCACATCGAATGAACTTTTTTCTATCAAAGTGATTTTAGGACTGATGTGTCAAAATTTTTATTCATAGGGTTTTATCTTCAAATAGTACTCATATATACACCTGAAAAATATGAATATTATTTACCTATAATTAACATAGTAGATCATTTATTAGATTTAAAAATTATGAAAACACACCTTATGTATAAATTTATAACTGAGACTCATATCCATCCATTCTTGAGGATTTCAACTATATTCTCAAAAAAAGAGTATGTAATGGATTCACTATACATTTGTTCTAAAAAAAATTATGGTCGTATCACTATTTTTTAAAATTGTATTCATATGAATTTTTAAGATTAGTAAATAAATAATTTGAACTAATGTGGTAAATGTACATTATAGAGGTCTTCTCGATTAATTAGTTGATCCTCCAGATTTATTTGATTCAACCTTCTATATCCCCTTCCCATTCTCTTTATATATTTACATTCATCAGTTTATATCTATTTTATTTAATTATTAAAGGTTTAAAAAAACAATGGAAAGAATAGCTTCTTGTCAACATGTATTTTTTCGAGATAAATGACCATGCTATGAAAGTTAACATAATAAATTTTCCTTTTTGAACATCTAGATCATCTTGGAGAATATGTAACTCAGTGTTCAGCTTATGAGCTACATGAATCTGAACCCTCACATGTCCTTTTGGAAGTTTTTTATGTAGAATATATCCATTGATATTGTACACTATACCCCTTTCAACAAGTTTATGAGTGGGTGTAGATGGATATAAATCACAATCAATTTTTTCCCTATAGAATATCATTATAGGAAAGGTATTCGTGTTTTCTTAATTCACATTTCACATAAACTGTTATGAAAAAATTGATTGCATCTGGTGAGGTATACCGTTGAGGGGACTGACTTGCCTCAAAGTTAGGGGGGATGATATTCATGTAGTGTTTTATCTTGTGTTGTTTCTTCTATATTATTCCTTCCCATAACATTAAATAATAACTCAGAATTCCAATTAGATATTTCCTCTAGAGAATATATTTGTTTCTATATCTCATAAATTTTTTATCTATATCACACTATGAATTTATTTTCCCCAAATATATTCATGGTGACACTCCAAAACCCACACCTAACACAACCATATTTTTTCAACTCACTTCAATTCGATTGAAAGTAGTCATTTATCGAGTACACGTGATGATAATTCTTATGCCTAAACCAGATAAAAGTTATGGAAAAATAATTAATTGTTATTATTTAATACTAATTTAAAGAATAATAAATTTTTATTATTTCATTATTGCACATTATTATCATACTTTTCGTTTGTTTATAACCATTAGTATTCCATATTTATTTTTATAAGCCTCCCCCCATAGCACATGAAGTGGTATGGAAGTGGCTTTGGATTTTTATTGATCAATATACATATAAACAAAGGAAAAGAATTATTTGTTTGTTTCATTATACATAAAATTATTAATATATATTTTAAAAACATACCATTTTTTCAAGATGAGAATACCCCATCCTTGTTTTATGATATGGGTACTTTGGTTTTTCCACACATTGCCTATTTTCAATACTCTGTTACAGTTTTATAAATTATAAATTTCTAATCAAAGTGATTAATACAATTATTTTCAATTAATGTATTACCAATCCCAATGTACATAAAAAGATTCCTCCTCATAATGACTAATAAACACAATCCACATTTCTTTTTTTATCATGTGTGCATACATCTATGGGGGTGTAGGTTTATTTTACCTTCAACATCTATGAGATAATTCTTTATAATAATTTTTCAAAGTCATTTTTGATTCTTTCTAGTGACCATTAGTTAAAATTTCATTTAGTAGTAATCTTGTAAAAATACAATATGTAAGGGTTAATGATGAGTAAATCAACGTTTTATTAGTTTTTTTGTAGAATAAAGAAAGTATATCATAATGATACCCAAATTTCTTCCCAAATTAGTGAATTAACCATGTTTATAACATTGTTCTACATATCTACATAAATAGAAACATGCATTGGAGTGGTTAGACCAATGTAACTAATGAAAATAGACTTGTTGGGTTAAATGTTTGGTCTCATGTATTTCATCCAACCTGGAATTTGGTTCCATTGTTTATCACCTTAATATTTTTATTCACACTATCATTCAATGATGATAATTTTTTATGGTACAATGGTTATTCACATTCTATAATTTCATCATCTTTAATATAATCAATATTCTAGTCATTGAGATTAGTATCATCAGAATGTGGAGAAACTTGTTATTCCTCGGTATTGGGATCATCAACATGTTGAGAAAACTATTGTTCCACAAGATAGAGATAATCAACTTATATAGAGTATATTATATTTAGAAATGGTTGATAATTTAATTTTGATTATGTAAATATAGAAATGAATAGATAATTATATGAGGTAACACAGTGTATATTAAAATATATATATAACATGGTTATTGAACTAATTCTTTTTCTTTAATGGTTGAAAGGATTTTACCACTCTATCAAGTATCCAAATAGAATCATTATTGTCTCCTATAACATATAGTACACCATCTACATTGGGGATATCACAAAATGATTGCAACATACCAATGAATGGGTTATCCTCAGTTGAATTGACATCTGAACTTTAAGTGGTTTTAGTCGATAACATAACAATTGAAAGAATTGTTTTTTTGAGATCTAGAACATAAAATACATATACTTATTGTGATTCCTTTATAAATGGTTCTTCCTTATACCCTTCCTTATTCAAATCCACTTTCATGAATCATAATTCATTGATTTTAACTTCACTCCTGTTATCAACCCACTTTCATTAAAAACCCAGTACGTGAAATGTTATATAATACAACTCCCATATTTTTTTATGATGGAATGTTATGACATATTAACATAAATTAGATTTATTTTCTTGGTACCATATATATTCATCGCTTCATCCAAAAGTGTAAATCCACTTTTTTCATGGTATTGTGTTCATAATGTTCCTTTTTATAGAATGTATAACAATTAATTATATAACCATTATAAGATAACACATGCTCACTTGGTTCTCTGGCCAGCCATTAATGTCTTTCAGAAATTGAATTCAAATTTGAAGTTGACTCCTTAAAAATATGGTGTTTAAACCATCCTATAAATTGACGATTAAATATATTTGATATCAAAATTTTAGACCTTGATCGATTCAAATTCCAAATAATTACTTAGTATGTTCCATCATATAGTGAATCCTATAAACTGTTATACCAAATTTAAAGTCGATCCTACACCTACTCTATAATAGTAATTGTGAAAACATTAATTTCAGAAATTCCTATACCCACAAGCTACCAACTGTAATGATATTTAGGTATACCCATGCCTTCTACATCAGATAGGTAGTCTATAAAAAATTCAATAGCTTCCTTAACAATATATATCACTCTAATAAAACATTATAGTTGAATTTTATTTTTTATATACCCTTTAAAAATCTCTATATATATATGAATGGGGTAAAACCATCCATAATGTACAGGACCACATAGTTGGATCACTCTAACCAAGTGAACAATCATATCAAGGAATGACTGTGAGAAAAACATCACTAATACACATAATATGAAAACACTTTCCTTTTTTATAGTTGATTTTTTTGAGTTTATAACTTTAATGAATATTAATTTGAAAAATAAATATATTTTGGTTAATTTATTATTGAAATTATAAGGTATAATGAAATTTAGAGCTAAAAGCATTAGATATCTTATCAAATCAAGACAATCATGTGATTTCAAGACCATTAACATTTAATCAGTCATTTACATGATATACTTGATATTTATGAACACCCTTATAGAACCTCTACATCATTTAAGAAGTTGAAAACTAATATCTCTCTTTCCTGGAAAGAGTGTAAGTAGATGGAGGGAAAAAAGTACATCTTTAACCCTTCACTAGTGCCAATTATTCTTATATCCCATGTAAATCTTGTCAAAACTTTCCATAATGCCATCCTTTGTTTATGTAGGGGAAATAAGTAAAGAACTAATGACACTATCACTTAAATTTTATTCCACATGCATAAAATGTAAAAAAAAATATTATGGTAATTCAAAAAGATCAATCTCTTTTTCCAACTAGTTTTCATAAGGTTTTTCAATTAATTTTTAGCAAAATTAGTTTCTATATATTTTAATTTATTAAATATTTCATCACTTAGTAATGGAGATGGTATTGTACCTTCTTCTAAATTTTTGTTGAATGATTCATCCAAGATTGATATTTAAGTCAATAGGGTATAAATATTAGATGTACTAGAAACAGTATTCGATGAATTTTTTAACCTAACAAAGTGATTACCTTGTTCAAAAATGGGGAACCCTTGAGTTCCTTTAGTGTTATATCCTGAAAAATTTCCATAAGAAAGAATTTCATTTATCATCCAATACCACATGGATCCCAACATGAAATCATCATTTATATAGGCATAATTCAACATAACACCTAAATATCATATTAATTTCAAATCATTAATCAATGGATCCAAATATATATCAATATCATTTCAGGATTGTTTTGGTCCTGATATAAGCAGATACAAAATGCAGTGTTTTCTCAGTCACTAGCTACATTCAGTTCTTCCTCTTGTTTATTGAAATATTTATAACTTTGATCTATCCCCCAACAAATTATGTATTATTCCAAATCCTTTGGAATTATTAATCTTTAAAGAAAAAAATGTAAACATGGAAAAAATATTTGATAAATGTCATATGCATGATCGTTTACAAACATCAGGAATTATTTCACGCTATCCTGATACACGTTTGTTATACAATTGGTATTTATCCATTTTTAATCCATATATATCTTATTCAATTCAGTAATATTAATATTTAAAAAATAAATAAATAAAAATAAATTATGATATTGAAACCCTAAAAGGATATTCTTTTTATATACTCACATATTGTCACCATGTTTGATATAAATTGTAATTACGTCAAAAACATGTTAAAAAATATAAAGGAGGAGAATTATGTGGATTTAAATTATTAGAAGACTTATTTTTTTTAAATAACTAACATATCAGGAATCATTATTTTTTTAAATGTATTCATCAAGATAGATAATTCACTCTTCATCGCTACAAATGTTCACAGGAAATCTATGGATTTCAACAAATGTATAAGTATTAGGGTATATATTAACATATTTCAATATAAAAACATAAATAATAAAAAAAATAATTATTTATGTACATATTATATTCAATTTAATTTCTAGAGGGTGATGGTAGAAAATAATAAATAACATTATGTCATAAATAAAAAGTTTTTCTATCTCACAAACAAAATATTTTTCATGTCATGAGATGTGAATTTCAATTTTTAAAGCATAAAGGTTGAAGAAACTCTATATCTATTGAATATTTGGAAGAATATAAATGAATTTTGATGGAGGAAGATATGGATTTAGAGGATACCATTGCAAGAATAAATAATAAAGTAAATTAATAATCTGATATAATTGATTAAATATTTCATGAGATGAATTTAGGAATGGAAAAAATAAATATCTATGGAACATAAATGTCCATATTAAAAGAGTTGTGTAAATAATTTTTAAATATTACAAATAAAGAAAAATAATTATGACCAAAAAAATTTAGACGGTCAACTAATGTAAAAGGATTCAATGATTGAAATGGGTGAAGGGTATATTTTTATTTCGAAATGAATTTCTTCTATAATCTATTAAATCAAACTTATAGGATTTCATTATGAAAACCATTGGGGGGAAATTTGAACTTATTCATGGGTAGAACCAAATATATAATTAAACTTATTTTATTTATAAGTATAGTTGAAAACCTAAATATGTATGATTATTTACATTAGAGCATGTACTTTTTGAGTCTTAATCCAAATATTCCATAGTCTAAGATATTGTTCTTATTTCATTGTAAATTTTTTTTTATGTTGGTGATTCCAAATATTTTCTTTTAGGAAAATTAGTGGATAAATTAAATATTGAGGAATTTAATTTCACACATGAGTTGAAATGATCACTAATTTCAAAATATAATGTTACTTCTTTGTCCTTAAAAATGCTATAGTTGTCCATATTTTAGGAATAAATTAGATGATCAAATTTAAATCTTGTGTTGACTATTATAAAAAAGTGTGACTTTTTTCACCCAAAGGAAGTTTCTACCTATATCTAAGTGAATGAAATCCATGGTCAAACCATGCTTAAACCAGAAAATGTGTTAGGCACCATGCGCCTGGGTACACTGGAAGGGGGAAATTTGCAGCAGGACAAATTAGACTAGTGAGGCAACAAAGGTTGTGAGGTGTGGGTGGGGGAACCACATTCCCAATTATAGGGGACACTCAAACATATATAACAAGTTCATAACATCATACCTTATGATTTGAGGTACAATTTTTCCAGAATGATCGAATTAGGCTGCAGAGGGCCTCCGGTTCCACGAGTGCATGAGTGTGGTGTGAGGAAGACAGAATGCTAGGGTTATTTTATAAAGAGAAGTGAAGGGTTTTAACTGTTCTTATCGAAAAGCATTGAAAAAGGTTAATTTTATTCGTGCTAAAAACATAAGCGATGATAAATACTACTTTTTTCAATTCTTTTTTAGCAATCTAAATGTTATAATTTTTAAGTTCTAAAAAAGCGCTGACAAAAGTAGTAATTTTCAGTGTTTAAGTTTTAGTTTTGATAAATACTACTTTTGATGGTGCTTTCTCAACACTGATAAATTATAACTTTTATCAGTGCTGACAAAAGTAAAAAATAAAAAAATGAATAAAAAATTATAAAAAATAAATAAATATTAAAATTAAGAGAACGGAACCATGTCAACTATTTAGAATACAAAAACAATTAAAAATACATTTAAATTAATAAATTATATAAATTACACAAATATTGAAAATATTAAGACATAATAAATAAATATGTATAAATAAATATTACAAAATTAATAAATTTTGAATATATTAAAATTTAATAAATAATATAGAATGAATGAATATTAAAAAAGAATAAGTAAATATGTACAAATTACAAAATATTAAAAAAATGTGAATTCATAACATTAATTACATAACTTAGAAACACCTGCAAAAAGAATAAATAAATAATATTAATTATATAAACTACAAAATTCTTAAAAATGTGTATTATTGACTATTTAGATAACCAATTATGAAAAATGAATTTAAATTTAATAATTATATATATGAAAAAACATATTTAAAAAGGTTAATCTTACTAAATTTTTTTAATAAACACTATTCATATAAATTTAAGACATTTTAAAAAAATTATGAATTAAATAGTAAAATTGAATAAACATTAATCATTAAAATGAAAACCCTATTAAAAATATTAAAACATAGTAAAAAATTATGTGTAAATATTTATTAAAAAATAATAAATTCAAATAAATATTAAAAATTAATAAATATTAAAAATGAATAAATAATATTAAATTAAGGGATATTAAAAATAAATAAATAAAATTGAAAAAATTGAAAAAATATTTAAAAAAAGTGAAATCATAATATTAATTACGTGAATTAAAGAGACATAAAAATGAATTAAAATGTACAAATATATAATATTAATTATATAAATAATATAATTATTAAAAAGGAATTATATTTACTATACACAAATATAAATAATTAAATTAAATTAAAGGACACACACACATTTATAATGAATAAATTAAATTCAATACGATTATATGATTTGATTAATTTGGAAAAAATAAAAAATTTGTTAAATAATATTTACTTTTCATATATCAAAAAATGAATTTAATGTAAGAAAAAAAATAAATACAAAAATACTTAATGATTAAATTAAGTTAAACATGATCTCATTGTTTAGTAATATAAAATTAGATTGAATAAAACATTGTTATTAAAAATGATATTCAATTAAAATTAATAAAATTTAATATATATATATATATATATATATATATATATCTGTGTGTGTGTGTGTGTGTGTCTGTACAGGAATATGTATATAAGGTCGAACAAATGTTAAGGGTAAAAAAATTATATAAGGGTAAACATAAACTTGTACATATTGATTATGGTTAAACTAAAGATAAGTAAGAGTGAAGAAAAATTATGTAAAGGTAAACTAATTTTAAATAAGAGTAAACATATGTTAAGTATAGGTAAAACAAAATTATGTAAGGGTAAACTAAAGTTAAGTAAGGGTAAACAAAATTTAAGAAAGGGTAAAACAAAGTAATGTAAGGGTAAGCAGAAACATGTACAACTTAATAAGGGTAAACTAATGTTAAGTAAGAGTAATAAAAAGTTAAGTAAGGATGAACTAAAGTTATGTAAGGTTAAACTGATGTTAAGTAAGGTTAAAAAAAGTTATATAAGGATAAACTAAAATTATGTAACAAAAAAAGGAAGTTATGTTAGGGTAAAACAAAGTTGTGTAAGGGTAAAAAAACTTCTATAGGTTATGTGTGGGTAAATAGAAGTTTTGTAAGGATAAAAAAAGTTATGTAAGGGTAAACTAAAGTTATTAAAGGGAAAAAAGAAGTTAAGTAATGGTAAAATAATTTTAGTTAAGGTTGAACTAAATTTATGTAAGGGTAAACAAATGTTATGAAGGGTAACATAGAGTTACGTAAGGGTAAACAGAAACTTTTATAGGTTATGTATCTGTAAATTGAAGTTAAGTAAGGTTAAAAAAATTTATATAAGGGTAAAATAAAGTTATGTAAAGGTAAACATATGTTAATTAAGGGTGAAATAATGTTTTTTAAGGGTAAAATAAAGATATGTGAGGGGAAATAGATGTTCTGTAAGGGTAAAACAATGTTATGTAAGGGAAAAAAACTTGTATAGGTTATGTAAGGGTAAAAAGAAGTTAGGTAAAGGTAAAAAAATTAAAATAATGGAAAAATAAAGTTATGCAAGTGTAAATAGAAGATATGTAAGGGAAAAAAGAAAGTTATTTGAGTGTAAACTATTTTTATATAAGGGTAAAAAGTTATTTTAGGGTAAATAAAAGATATGTAATGGTAAACTAAAGTTATGTAAGGGTAAACATAAGTTATGTAAGTGTAAAACAAAGTTATTCAAGGGTAAATTGAAGCTTTGTAAGGCTAAACTGGAGCTAAGTAAGGGAAAAACAAAGTTATGTAAGGGTATGCATAATCTTTTACAAGTTAAGGAACATAAAATAAAGTTATGTAAGTGTAAAAACAAGTTATATAAGGGTAGACTAAATTTAGGTAAGGGTAAACTAAAGCTATATAAGGGTAAAAAGAAGTTATGTAAGGGTAAAATAAAGTTATGTAAGGGTAAGAATAAACTTATACGGGTTATATATAAGGTAAAAAGTAGTTGATTAAGGGTAAAACAAAGTTATGTAAGGGTGAGATAAAGTCATGTATGGGTAAACAGAATTTAATTAATGGTAAAAAAAGTTATGTAAGGGTAAAATAAAGTTATTCAATGGTAAAAATGAGTTATGTAGCGGTAAAAAAGTTATATAAAGGTAAATATTAACATGAATAGGTTAATTAAGGTTAAATAAAAGATAAATATGGGTAAAAAATCCATGTAAGGATAAACTAATGTTATCTAAGGGTAAATAGATGTTATGTAAGTGTAAAAAATTACATAATGGTATACTAAAATTATGAATGGGTAAAAAGTAGTTATTTAAGGGAAAAAAGTTATGTGGGGGTAAATAGAAACTTTTATAGGTTATATTATGATAAAAAAAGTTATATAAGGTTAAAATAATTTTTTTAAGGGTAAAGTAATTTTATGTAAGGGTAAAAATAAGTTAAGTAAAGGTAAAATAAAGTTATGTAAGGGTAAACAAAATTTTTTACAAATTATGTAAGTGAAAACTAATGTTATGTAGGAGTAAAAAAAATTAATTGTAAAACAGAGTTATATGAGGGTAAAATAATGTTATATAAGAGTTAACAAAAATTATAAATTGGTAAGACAATGTTTTGTAAGGGTAAATATAATTTTAGTAAGGGTGAAACAAGTTTTTATAAGGGTAAAATAAATTTATGGGTAAATAGAAGTTATGTAAGGGTAAAATAATGTTATATAAGAATAAATAGAAACTTGTATAGGTTATGTTATGGTTAACTAAAGTTATGTAAGTTTAAAAAATTAATGTAAGGATAAAATGAAGTTAATTAAGGGTTTACATAAGTTATATAAGAGTAAAAGAAATTTATGTAAGGGTAAATTAAAGTTATATAAGGGTAAATATAAGCTATGTTGGGGAAAATTTATTTAAGGAAGGATTAAAGTTATTTATGGATAAAAAAGAGTAATTGAATGTAAAATAAATTTATGTAATGGTAAAAACATACTTATATATGTTAAGTAAGGGTAAAATAAAGTTAATTAAGGGTAAAAAATGTTAATGGTAAACTAAACTTATGTAAGGGTAAATTGAAGTAATGTAAGGGTAAAACAAACTTATGTAAGGGAAAATAGAACTTAGTTATGGGTAAAATAATGTTATGAAATTGTAAATTGGATCTTTAAGAGGTTATGTAAGGGTAAACTAAAGCTATGTATGATTGAAATTGTTAAGTAAGGGTAAACTAAATATATTTAATGGTAAAAATGTTATGTTTGGGAAAAATAAAGCTATGTAATGGTAAAAAATAGTTATGTAAGGGTAAAGGGAAGTTAATTAAGGGTGAAACAAAGTTATGTATGGGTAGACAGAATCTTATAGAGGTTATGTAAGGGTAACTAGAAGTTACTTAATATTGAAAAAAAGTTACACAATAGTAAAATAAAGTTATGTAGGGGAAAATAGAACTTATATAAGGGTAAACTAAATTTATGTACTTTTAAAAAGAGGTTAATGGTAATTCAAAGCTATGTAAGGGAAAACATAAACTCGCACATGTTAAGTAAGGGTAAAATAATGTTAAGAAAGGGTAAAACAAATGTAAGGGTTAACTAAAGTTAAGAGGTAAACATAAGTTATTTAAGGATAAACATAAGTTAAGTAAGAATAAAATAAAGATATGTAATTATAAAATAAATTTAGACTGTTTTTTTCATGTTACATTATATTTATTATATATTTCCGTTCTATATTGTTTAATCCAGTAATTGTACATTTTTAGTTCTTATCCTTTTGATCACTTGTATTTAAATTTTTTAATGATATATTTTCATTGTTTATGAGTAGTGCTTCTTCGTGTGAGCACATGTCTATGTACTTTATTATGTTTTCACTAAAATGTATTTATTGTAATCCTTTTAATATATATATATATATTAAAAAATTATGGGTTATATTTTAATTCCTAGTCTATTTTTTTACATCTTTGATATAATCTATTCTACATTTTAGTTTATTTTATTACATTATATCAATAGAAATTAATATATAATTATTAATTTAAAAATATATGATATATTTTTTCTATTAATTACATGATTGTTTTTATAGTAATTTATATGTGTATATATATATTTAAAACTAATAAAATAAAATAATTATGAAAGTACAATTAATTTATTTAATTATTTTTATTAAATGAGATCATTAATTGTTATTTTTAAAATATTAAAATAAATATTATTAATTATATTGTTAAATATAACAAATTAATTAAAATAATAAAATATAATATTATGTTTATAGTTAATAACACAATTAAAAAAGAAAAAAAAGAAAATTGTGTTACTATATTGCAACACCAAATTTTGAGTTGCATTATAGGAAAACACAAAAATATTGTTGGGGATGACATACATTGGGGTTAAATTTGATGCCAAAATGGTGTGGGTTAGAGATAGTTTTATATTAATCAATTATATAAATTTCAAAAATATTAAAAATATTAAAAAATAATGAATACAAATGAATAAATATTAATCATATAAATTAAAAACATATTAAAAATATTAAAAAATATAAAATAAATATGTATAAATTTTAAAATATGCTTAAATTCCAAAAATATTAA
Source organism: Viscum album (assembly GCA_963277665.1). Classification (NCBI taxonomy): domain Eukaryota; kingdom Viridiplantae; phylum Streptophyta; class Magnoliopsida; order Santalales; family Viscaceae; genus Viscum; species Viscum album. The sequence continues at coordinate 1,940,272,173 of OY728131.1, forward strand.
AAATTAATGAATATAAAAAATAAAAAAAAATTAAATAATTTTAAAAATAAAAAATAAAATAAATAAATTATAAAAATATTAAAAATATATATATATTTCATAACAATAATTACGTGAATTGAGAACACATAAAAATTAATAAATAAATAATATTATTGTTTCTAATTATTGAGGTATGCAGTGTATTGATTGCATATAAAAAATATAATTACTTATTAACCTTTATAATTTTTAATGATATTTAAAAACAATTGTTATTAAATTAAAACATATAAATATTTAAAAATTTATAAACAAATATCAAAATTGAATATATTAAGAAACATTTAATGAAAATTTATTAAAAAATATTGAAAACTAAAAATCAATAAATTTTAAAAAATACTATAAATAAAGAAATATTAAAAATTAATAAAAAAATTTGATCAAAAAATAGACATACATGTACTCATAGAGATATGCATAGACATACATTTATAGATACATACACGAACATATACGTGTATATATATACAAACCCATACACATAAATACACATATACATCTACACATACACATGTATATGCATTTACATACCCATACACAAACATACAATTACATAAACATGCATGCACATACATATGCATACATTCACGTACTATATAAACATACATATGATTACACATACACATGAAATCATACATACACATAGAAAAACATGTTTAAAAACATATAAATACATATATATATATATATATATACAAACACTTATATACATACACATGCACAAACAAATAGACACACACACACACATACACATTCTCATTCACATATACAGACATATAGACTTGTATATATACAAATACATGAACATAAATGTACACATATATACATAGAAATACACATTCACATACAAATACACATACATATACATATGAATATTCATATCTATACACATAAAAAAATGCATACACACACATACAAACAATTACATACATGTTCATGCACATACACACACACACAGACACACAAATATATATATATATATATGCATATATAAATTGTGATGAACCCGAACTATATACCATCTAAAATTGGTACCCGACCCGAACCACCATATACTCGAAAGGCATTTTTGATCCCCACAGGCTGGCGAATAGAACCCAATCATCAACAACAACAAGAGGAAATGATTTCACCTAACCTGAAGCAGTCAACAAGACATATATGTGTATATGAACGGAATAAATAGTCTAAGAATAAATAAGAATATATATCATTGAAAAAATTGAAATAACATAAGTGAATCAACTAAAATGTAGCTAACCAATCTCCAAGTTACAAGTACAACATAAAAGTAAAACCAAAACAAAAATAGATAATCCATGTGATAGTGTAGGAAAACTCCAACCAATTCACCACAAGCAATCCAAACACAACTTATAGAAACCTCATTGCCTTACTATGGCAAATTGGATTTCACTGCATCAAATGACATGCCAAGATCCACACACCATTTCAGGGGTGTGTAGGGTGTGAGATAAATAGGATTAGTTAGATACTACCAAATTTTTCCATTTCATGTCTTTAAAAAATAATATAAACATACTCAATTATGAATAAAACAAGTAATGAAAAAAAGTTAAACAATTTTTATATCAAAATAATGGTAAAACATTTTCCCTTTTTCCACAGTTCTAAATAATATAGGTAAATCAGTTTCAAAACATTTTATATACATCAAAGTAGTCAAAACAAATAAAATCATGTATCACATATCATATAATATCCATGGATGTAAAATCTAAAATAGTATAATCCAAAGCACGTGTAACATCGTGCAAAGGATCACTACCTATTAGGCTAGCTAGGCCACTCGTAACTAGATATAGACAATAGCATGCATCAAGCCTCTAGAAATGTGCATTGAATCTAGAGAGTGGAGGAACTCCCCCAGCAAGTAAACCTCCCTACAGCTCTATAAAGTACCTTGAATAATGGGCCAAGGGAGTATAGGATCATCCCATGAGTGAACCCCATGTAGTATCAAAAAATGGGTCCAATTACTATACCTTCCACCTATGTACCCAAGGATTCCAATGTGATATATTTTCAAAACCATTATATCAAAATCATGCATTGAAAAAAATTTCATGAATCCATTTCAAAATGATTTAAAAATACCTCTTATTTTACCAAAATGAGGGAAAAACTAAATTTTCAAAAAAACGTCATTTCCACATACACAATTCAATCATTCCAATTTATTTATAAAAAAAATTATAAAAATAGATAAATATAGTTAATCTAGCATAGGCTAGAGATGAAACCACCCACCACAATTTTGGGTAACAAATGCACATAAGGGGATCCACTAACACCGAAGAAGGAAAATACAGAAATGAAGTCCTTCGAATCAATCCTCACATCTCGAAATTAATTAGATAAGAAAAATGGTCATTGGAGAGGGTAGTTCATGAATACCCTCAAAGAACCCGCACCCCGTACAATGCAACCCACAAAAAATCAGCCCCCAGAAGAAGATGACACATTATATCAAGAAAAACAACCCCACAAGTTAAACAGATCAAAAAACATATTACAAAGGAACTGATGTGACCAATGGAAATAACGAAATAGTAAGATCACTTACCCAAAAAGACATGATGCAAAAACCTTGATGATAAATCACCAAAAAAAGTAATTTGGAAGGATCAAATGCCCTTAAAGATTCTTGGTAGAGCTGTTAGCTTGAGAGATAAGAGGTTGCAGTTGAATATTAAACAAAATCAACTGTGAAATGATTTAAATCTCACCTAACCTAACTAATACACAGTGTGTGAACCCTCTAAATAATGTAATTCTTGATAAAACATTACTACCAAAAAAGAATTTATGCATATTGATATATTGATCCCAACCATTTCACAATGCATAAACTTTTCATGGTGTGTAATATTTTCAAGCTCTAAACCAAACTCACAACATCTGATCGACAGTGAATACATGATGTGAACACTTTTCACAGTGTTTGAACCTTTCAAGATGTGTAATTATTTCATGATGTGAAATATCTTAGTAGATAGAAAATATTCCATATTTCTATAAAAATCACAAACCAACCCCAACACTCTCCAAACTCGGGGAGAAACCTATAAATCCTTTAACACATTTAAACTCAGACTCCATTAATTCAAAAAAAACATAAATCTTTATAATTGAATTCATTTTTCACAACAAATACTCATTATCCTTTGGAGTCCCTAAACACACCCAATAAAATAGGGAAACAAAAATAGAGAAGATAAATACCTAAATATGGGTAATGGTATGTTAAAAAAATCCCAAAAATATAAATTTTTATCCCTGATAAGTAATGTGAATGAATAATTTTTGGAAAGTGGTTAGGAGATTACTCCCTCATCATTGATTCACACTCCTAGGTCTCATTAGGATCTTATTTATGTCACCATATCACTATGAACAGTAGAATATACTTTTCACAATGTACTTTCACCTAACATTCAACAATATCCACTATTTCTCCAAAAGAAAAAAAAATCTAAAAACAAATCAATCTCTTCCTTACTCAAAAAATGAGAGGGATTAGGATGATACATCTTGAGTTGAGATATGTGAAAAAAATGAATACTTATCAAATGAATTTGAAATTACAACTGATAAGAAACCTTCCCAAGCCACTCAGTTACCTCAAATTTTATGAAATATCTTAGAGCCCATTTTCCCTACATTCGAAGATGACAATGAACCAACCGAGGAGAAAATTTCAAGAAAAAATGGTCACTAATGGAAAACTACAATGGAAGACACTATTGATTCGCAAATTATTTCTATCTAATTTGATCTATAACCAAACACTAGCATATATCCTGAATCTTTTCTAATGTCTCTTGAATGATTCTTGGTCCTAATAAAGAGGCTCACCCACCTCTTCCAAAAAAAGATGTGATTTTCTTGAGAGACTATACAAATCCTAGAAGGAATCCATTTTGATCGATGAATAATAACTATAGTTATAAGCAAACTCAACCAATACCATATATATATCTCATGATCCACTAAAATACAAGACACGGTAGGGGAGAATATCCTCCACAATCTGAATAGAATTTTCTATATAATCGTCTATCTGTGGATAGTAAGTTGAACTAAACCTAAACTAAGTCTCTGTCACCTCCTAGAGACTCCTCCATAACCATAAAGTAAACCAAGGATATATATTTTAAATAATGGAATAAGGAACCCCATGTAACCTCCCAATATCTTGTATATACAACTTTCACAGATCTTCAAATTTTGTGGTGTTTTGGATCAAAATAAAGTGGGTTGACTTTTTCAACTGATTAATCACCACCTAGGTTGAATTCATCCCTTGTGGATTTTATGGTAATCCAAATAAATCCAGGGAACCCTCATCCCATTTCTAAAATAGCACCATAATAGGATGGAGATAACCATAGAATTTCAGATGCTATGTCTTTATCTTCTGAAGGTGTAACATTGGGAGACATAATTACTAATGTCATGATTCATATATAGTTACTAGAATCGTCATCTAATGTCATAATAAATCATCAGAGTTTATGAATGAACAACTAATGAAGAACTATGATAGTCAAACCAAACAGATCTCCTCATGGATGTTGTGATGAATCAAAAATTACCAAAATATATAATATCATCTAAAGAGAGCGACCAACTAGAAATTGTCTCCCCATCATATATAGATTCTCAAATTCCTCGGAACTCATCATCCTACTCCTAACTCTATATAGTATAATCAAGGAGAGTTGATGATAATTGAAAAATGGTCATAATAATACCTAAAAATATTCTAAAGAATCCAGGTGAAACTGAGTGAATATTCCAAAAAGGATCCAATATTCCTTCAATTCAAAAACAACTTTTGATGGTACATTCCTTCTGAGATCATTTACAACAACATTCCCCTATCTCAATGTGTAGGCGATGTTGAAGTTAAAAAAACTAAAGGTATTCCACCCACCACCTTCTTCTAAGACTTAAGTATTTCTGAGAAAATATATAGCTTATACTTTTATAGTTATAAAGAAATATAAACATTTCCCCAAAAATATAATGTTGCCTACACTAAAGAACATGCATAACTACAATAATCTCTAAATCATTAGTAGGTTAATTCTTCACATGAGGTTGAAGCTGGAGGGAACTGTAAGCCACCACATGATTATCCTGCATAAGAACACATCCCAAAATAACACCAGAAGCATCATAGAAAACCACATTCCCATTACCAAGATCAGGTAAGATTAGAATAGGAGCAGATGTCAAGAGTAATTTCAGATCATTGAAAGAAGAATGAAACTTTACATCCGATATTAATTTCACCCCTTTACTTGTAACAAATGTTAAAGGTGATTCTATCTTTAAGAAATAATTTGCAAACCATTGATAATATCCAGCAAGACCATGTATTATCTGAATATGAAGGATATTATCTATCTATTCCCATATTAATAAATCCATCACCTTATCAAGAACAATAGATAAGTTAGGCTCAGAAATCATGTGTCCCACAAACTTCACTTCTTGGATCCAAAAATTTCATTTTTAATGCTTTCCAAACAAATGATTACTTCTCAAGATTTCCAAAAATAAACTCAAATGTTGATCATTCTCATGCTTGGATATCTAATAAACCAAAATATCATCCATGAACACTACCAAAAAAACTGGTGATATACTCTTAGGATGTCTGATTCATTAAATACATGATAAATGAAGGAACGTTATTCCGACCAAATACCCTTAAAACATATTCTTTGTGACCATACCTACGCCTTAAAAGCATTATTTTGTATATCATACTTCCAAAATCATATCTGATGATAACTCGACCAATGATCAATCATTAAAAACCACATATTCCTCTTTAACTGGTCAAAAAAATCATCCACATGGGGAAAAGGATTCTTGTTCTTAATTGCTACCTGGTTCAACTTCTGATATTCCACACACAATCAGAGTGAACAATCTACCTTCTTGTGAAATAGCATAGGGGATGCACAAGGTAAAATACAATGGAGTATGAAACCTTTCTTTATAAAATTTTCCAGTAGAATAATGATCTATTTCAGCTCTATTGGTGTCATTCAATTAGAGGGTATCAAAATTGGATGTGTACTTGGAACAAAGTCTATTTGAATATATACCGTTCTATATGGAGGAAGAACAAAGAAATAATCTTGGAAAATATCATAAAATTCAGGAACAACATTTGGAAAATCCACTATAGAAGAATCTTAACTGGGATCGACTACTACAGAAGAAAAAAAACTTCTGATATCTAGGTGGGAAATTCCTATACGACCAGACCTCATAACCCACTATCCTTGAAACACCCAAGATCTCTCCTCAACAGACAATAAAATAACACACCAATGATAATAATAAACCTCAACATGATGAGTGAAAATCCAATCTATACTGATAATGATGTTAAATGGATCCAGATTTAGAAAAACTAAATCCCAGACTAAATCTGCATCAGCTATCGATAGGGAATAAGAAGGGAACCAAAACCCTTTCTCTTTCCTCTTCACAATAGGTGTCATAAACTCTATAAAAAGTTCATGAGACCCATTTTAATTTTAATGATATCACCAAAACTAATATAAATAAATGATTGGGAAACGCCATATCAAATAAGGAAATCACTATGGAAGATGTAGTAAATATGGTACGTCTAAATATTAGTGGATCTGCATCTATCTCCCATGAAAAGTCGTCTAATTTTTTAAGGTTCCTTATTTATGAGGCCTATGGTTGGATCTATATAGTCTTTGAATAATATGATTATGTTGTAGTATCCTTTTCATCCAATAATCCCTAACTATAACTAGGCATAGGCACGACCTAATATAAACACTACAGATGTTCATAGATCCGATATTTATTACATATTTTTTAGGTGCATCTTCTAGTGTCTCAGTCTTATTTTTATCATTAATGATCTGTTTTGATTATTCATGTGTTGTTCTTTCCTATTGGTGTGGTGCTCTAGTTGGTGTCCTGGTGAATGTTGTGGTTTTATATTAAAGCCCTATGATGCTTTCTCTCTTATATAGACTCACAATAATTCACTCTTCTCCCATTTGGATGGGTGATGTGGCCTTTAAATATATTTTGGGATGTGATTTGTGAGAATTCAACAATGTTTGTGGTGTGTTATTCATCATGCATTTCGTCTATTGTTTCCTCGGGTGGCATTATGTTGTGGTCTTCCCCCTTCCATTAAGGTTTCCGATGAGTTTTAGTTTTGGATATCTATGAAGGTTTTTTTTATGGATGTCTCTTGATGTTTTTTGGATTTGGTGTTGATGATTATGGCTTTATCATGGCTCATTATGAAGGTCATTCCTACTCCCACTCTACTTTGGCTTCCAGGTACATTGCTCCTTCCCAGATTGGTTGGGGGAGATGGTTTCTGAGGATGTTTTGGGATGTTTTCATTTTAGAAGGAGGGTTATCTAGAAGGAGTGAAATGTGGTGACCTTTTTATGGGTTTTATATGCAATGGTTCCCTTTATCCAGGTTTTCTGGTGTGTGTGATCTTCTTCTAACATCGATGTCTTTCAACAGTGATCTTGTGATTCTTTTCTGCTGGTGTCGATGTCAGTTGATGTTTGTTTCAATAATGGTGTGTTCATTGTGATGTGAGGGAAGACCTAATTAGTGTGGGGATTTATGTTCCAACTATATGGGAGGTTTTTTAAGTTTTATCTAACCAAGGAGAGGCGGTGTGACTTTTCTTCTCTAGAAATTTTCAATTTGAATATTAAATTTTGATGTTTTTTTGTGGATCAGATTTTTTATTTTGAAGTCTTGTGCTGATTTCTCTAGTTCACACTTAACCATAGAGTAATCTATTTATGAAAATGGATTGGTCATAGTAAAAATTTTGAGTTTTCCCTAACTTGATACACTGATAGAAAGTCAGGGGTACACTACTGGCTACAAACTAAAGGTGAAGAGGAGGCCTACTTCTGAGAACCACCTACGTCACTCATACTGTAATCATTCCACTTCCGCATTTTCCATGTGCGCCACTAAAGCTACCACTGGGAGGAAGATAAGGGGATGAATAACCAACCTTTTTTCCATAATCAGTTCCTTGTCTACCATCTCTACATAGGTTGAAAGATTTATCATAAATACCTACAATATGAAATCTAGTCGCAAACCCTGTAGTTACTTATGAGCCTTCATATTTTCATTATTTACTACCTATAAATAAAAATGAACAAGATTAAATTAATGATTGGTGTGTACTAACACTGAACTATCTCCCTACTACATAGATATGAACTCCAAAGACTTCTCCATAATTAGCGACACTAGATAAAACTAATAAAAGAAGAGGGTCTTAAAACCCTTCCAGTCCATGACCACATGTTTATCCTCATGTACCATGGAATCCCAGCATCACTTGTTGGGACCCTTAAGTCTGAACCCTGCATACTTCACCTTGATAGTCTCAGGGGTATCTAAGAAGTCAAATATTTTATCAATATTTTCAAGCTAGTCCTCCACCTCTTGATTTTCATTTATATCCTTAATAGATGGTGGCTTCTCATGTAAGTACCCACTTGATTGATCACATTCACCTCCATCTCTTGGTTGTAGATCACCAACCTTATTCTATAATTTCTATAAATTTTGGTCTATGGAACAAAATGGTCACATGATATACTTGATAAAATTTTGATCTAGAGGTGGAATATCTAAAGTATAATCTGCTACACCCTATTAAGGAACCAGTGGAAGACATCTCGGAGACTTATCATTGCATTCTGAAACAGAAGAAACAATCAAAAACTAAAATAATCTCAGTTAAAACCAAAAAAACATAAGAAACAAACTAAGATTAAGATAAAGAACTCAAAATATAAGACACACATCTCAACATCCCATGGTAAATTGAGTATTGTCACTACAAGAGTTGGCTAGGAACTCACCACAACTGACATCTAAAGTACCAAAGATACTATATCTAGTCTATTAAACATCCCAATATAAAGAATATTGAGGAAAGACCTATTTTGATACCAAACTGTGATGAATCAGACTCATATACTCTCTCAAATCAGTACTTAACCTGAACCATCACATACATGAAGGGCGTTCCTGATCCCCACGAGCTAGCGATTAGAACCCAGGTATAATAAACTACCATTGAGAACGATTTAGACCAACCTAAAGAAGACAACATGAAATATATATATATATATATATATGTGTGTGTGTGTGTGTGTGTGTGTTACAGGAAGAAACAATGTTAGAATAATCAATAATATATATCATAGAAAAACGGAAACAATATTAGAATAACAACTCAAATGTAGCTAAACAATATTTAAGATACAAGTCCAATAAAAAAGGAAAACTAAAACAAAAATAGCTACACAATGTGATAACATTGGAAAACTCCCACCATCTCACCACCATCTACCCTTATATGTCCAAAAGAAACCTTACTACCTTACTATGGCACCTTTCCATTCCCTAAATTGAAATACATGTATTGTTTTATCAACCACTAAATGGGAGCATAGGGTGTGAGATAAATATGACCATTAGGATCCCAACCAAGTGTTCCATAACAAGTATATTTAAAATAATCTGAGAATTCTCAACATTAAAGAAAACAAGGCATGATAAAGAGTTAATTAATTATTATATAAAAATCATGGTAAAATATTTTCCATTTTTCCACAGTTCCAAACAATCCAGGTAAAATGGTTTCAAAGTATTTCATATACTCCAAAGAAGTAAAAACAAATAAAAGAATGTATCACATTTCATATCAAATATATGGTGGTATAAGCTAAAATAGTACTAGAAAAATCATAGGTAACATCATACTAAGGATCACTACTAGTTAAGAAATCTTGGACACTCATACCTAGACATACACAATTGTGTACATCAAGCCTTTAAACAAGTTCATTGAATCTATAGAGAAAACGAACACCCATGTAATTGAACCTCCTAATAGGTCTATCAGGTCCCTAGAACAACGGTCCTAGAGATAAGAGAAACAACCCATGTGTGACCCCCTGACAATATCAATGGATGATGCCTATTGTTTAACCTTCCACATAAGTACCCAAGGCTTCTCATGTGCTCTATTTTATAAACCATTCCATCAGAATCATGATTTGAAAACCATTTCATAAATATATTTCACAATTTCTAAAAAATAAATTTTTTTACCAAAATACGGTAAAACCCATATTTTCCTAGAAACCCATTTCCAAACACAAAATTTAATCATACTAGTTTAATTAAAAAACTATTTATAATACCAAAAAAACAAAGTTCAACCAGCATAGGCTAGAAACAGAACTACCTACTTCAAACTCAGGTTTTGCAGAACAAAAATGGGATCAACCAACAAAAAAGAAAGAAAAGACATAAAAACAGCCCTACAATCAACCCTCACATCTCATAATTAATTCAACAAACAAAGCTATTGGTTGAGATGAAAGATCATGAGGTACCTCAATGAACACACACCCACCACACTAAAATCAATAAAGTATAAACCCCTAAAAGATGATCACATAGTGGATCTAAAAGGAAAAACACCACTATATCAACAAATCTGAAAACATAGAACAATAGAATAACTTTAAATGAAGAAACATGCATATCACTAATCCAGAGGGACACAACACAAAACCCCTATTGATCAATCATTGAATGAAGACATCCAAACTAAGTGTAAGTCCCCAAAATCTCATGGCAGAACTCTTAGGTTAAGAGAGAAGTGGTTTCATGTGAATAAAAAATAGAATCAGCCGTGTAGCACTTTAAAACTCACTTTCCCCAACCAATACACGACATGTAAACCCTTCACGTCATGTAATTACTAAATAAAAATGCCAAGTGAGAAATGTATCACCTCGGATTAAAATACTAGTCCCATTCATTTTGTGATGTGTAAACATTTCATAGAATGTAATATTTTTATGCTCTGCACCAAATTCAATACATCTTCCCAAAAAACAATATATAACATGAACACTTTTCATGGTGTGTAAAAATTGTATAACATGTAATCATTTCACAAAATGAAATCACCCATAAAATAGAAAATAGTCCGGATTTTCTCAACATCCCAAACCAACACCAGTTTTCTCCAAACTCGGGTATAACCCCACAAAGCTTTTAACACATTTATACAAGGACTCCATTAATTCAAAAAATATATAAATCCATGAACTTTACATCATTTTTAGTAGAAAACACTCTCCATCCTCGAGAGTCCCAAAACACGCACAATTAAAGAAGGAAATGCAAATACAATATAGAAATACCTGAAAGTGGGTAATGGGATGTTACATACACATACTATGTAAATATACATACACATACACATACACATACACATACAAACATACAAGCACACATATATACACATGCACATAAACATATATATATATATATACTTGTGCACATACAGATACACATACACATACACATGAAAATACACATATACATACACATATACATACACATACACACACACACACACACACACAGAGACACATACACATACACATACACATACACATAAACAGACACATACACATACACATACATATACACATACACATACATATACACATACACATACACATACACATGCACATACACACACACACACACAAATACACATACACATACACATACACATACACATACACATACACATACACATACACATACATATACACATACACATACACACATAAAAATGTATAGACAAATATATATACACATACATGTGCATACACATACAGACATATATATATACGCATACATGTATATAGACATACACATAAATATATATATACACACATACACAAACATGCACATACATTCATATATATACACATACATGTACACACATGTATACACGTACACATACATAAAATTACATATATGTGAGCATGCATACACATACATATGCATACATACACATACTATAGAAACATACGCATGTCACGTAAACATATGTACACATACATACACAAATACTCATGTCATATACATACATATATGTACACGTACACATAGACATATAGATACATGTACACATACATACACATGCATGTACATGCCCAAACACATACATGTACACATATATGCACATACACACACACATAAATACATACATGTTCACACATAAACATACACATACAAAAAATACACACACACAGACCACAATACATTCATACACAAACAACACATACATACATACTCAAATATAAACATATATATACATCTGCATATATACGCATGCATATATATACCTGAATGTCCAGATGGCCTTAGATTTTTATTTATTTCAGACAATCCCATTTTCAACTGGGTTGAGAGGGAACCCTAATATTAACCATAGACCTAGTGGTACAAGGCCTAGTACATGACCTAAATCCCCAAATGCATAGGGCCCAACACATGACCTGAAGGCCCAACCGAACTACACTAGAAGTGAACCTCCCCAACATCTATGTTATTGAAGGACAATCTACCCACCTCACATTAATGATCGTCGAGTATTTCCCTATGTAAATATGCACAGTGCCTGGTATCAATGGCGATTTACATAACCTTTCATTCTTCCAATCTGGTTATCTATTCTTTGGTGAATTCTACTTTCTCCAAATCCTCTTCTATGGACTACTCCTATGTGGTCTTCCTTGGTTCCATATTATTCCTTGTGGATCTAAATCCAATGACTAAAATGTATGTGGTATCCCGAAGTACTTATGACCAAAAGTCCTGAGGTGACCTGAAGACCCTGTGGATCAATGGCCCAAATCAGTGGTTGGTAGGCCCAAATCATATGAATAGTTCTTATGTTATAATTCTCGCTATATTAACTACTACAGTATTACTATAATAATTCGTAATATCCACCCATTCTCAAATTTGATCTGTAATCTTTTGGATTCCAAGCAAGAGACTTTACCACAAAATTATAGGCTCATTAGAACTTAAATATATATACCTAAATATGCATGTACATATATTTTAAATTAGTTAATATGAATATAAATATAAAAATTCAAATATTAATCCCATATTTAAATAAATACGAGTACCTAACCCTTGAATATTCATGACATGGTCATTTAATTAAAAAAATCATACACATGATCAAAAAATTATGGAGACGATCTATGGAATTTGTTTCAGTTGTAGGGAGATGGAGGAAATTGGAAGAAGAAATGAAGTTTTGTTGTGACACGTGGAAATGGATTTATGGACCGTGGTTACAAGTGTATTTGGAATCATTCTATATAACTATAGATTTTCATTTATGTGCATAGGTGTATTTTAGTCAATGTATGCATAAATTATGCATATAGGTTTTTGTTATTTCAAACAATGGGTCTATACTATATTAGTAATACTATATGGAATTTGAAAAAGTATAAGACAAATGGATGGAATGTTGATCTTCTAGTAAAAGGAATGAATACTATAATTGCATGTAGTATGTGTTGTATAACTATATTGATGAAAAATTTGTGAATGTAGGATCAAAATGATATAAAGGTAATATTCGAATGATATATAAAGATTTATCTATTGTGACACTTGGAAATAGAGTGAAGGATGGTGGTGAAATGTGTATCTAGAAGCATTCTATATAACTATAGATGTTCATTTATGTGGAAAGGTGTATAGAAAGTTAATCATTGTATTAATATAGGTTTATGTGATTTCAAATGATGTATCTATACAATATGAATAATACAATATAAAATTTGTTAATTTAGAAGAGAAATGGAAGGAATACTAAACTACAAATATAAATAATGTATACTATAATTGCATGCAGTATATAATTTATAACTATATTGTTGACAAAGTGGTGAATGTGAGTCTAATGAAATATAAAGATTGATAAACCTGAAAATTTGTATATATTTTTAGAGATGTTTTATTATTATTAGTGAATATTAAAAAATAAAAATGTTCAAAAAAGTGAATCGTGTTTCGTTGTAACCATTAATTTACTGTTAATTTTATATTTATGAGTATACAATTCTATTCAAGGTTCCTATTTTCAGGAAACATATTTTCTTACAGCCAAGATTTTATTCGTAGATAGGTTGATAACAAATATGAAAAAAATTACTCTATTTGTAAAATTTGTAATACCTTTGAATTACTAAAATTTGTATACACATGTTATCTTAGTGTTGAATCAGTTTATAGAAATCTCATAATCATGAGTGTAAGATATTGATGAAAAATCACACGATGCATTATAAGAGAAGAAATACTTATTAGAAATAATTTTGTGGAAGTATCATAATCATGAGTCAAAGTGATTGAGGAGAAACCACATGAGCCATTATAAGAGAAGAAATACATGTTAGAGGAATGCCTGTAGGGAACTATAATCTAATGCCCTAGAACCTATGCTAATCTGTGGTGAGTATGAAACATCTCAAGACTATGAGAAAGCAATCCAATCTCTATATTTTATCCAAATTCCTATCTACATGAAACCTTCTATGCACCTATTCGGGTGAAAATTAACCAAGCATTTCCAACCATTCATCCCAATGTTCACCAAAGGCCAAATTTTAGATATTTATAACTTGAATACTAATTATTATAATATAGACAAAATAAAATTTTTATGAATATAAATAGGTCTAACAGAACCCAAAAAAGTTTATCGAACAAAGAGTAAAAGGTAATTGTGATAGGGTAAACTACTATGGTAACAAATGGTTGAAAAATTAAATATTTATAGAAGGATAAAAATGTGAAATATTTATAGAGGCTAATCTGGAAGAAACCTATGAAATTGATGGGTGCACCATTCATTTTTTTAATTTTCTTGTAATTAATAGTACAAGAACAATATAGTTTATACTGTAATGTAATTTATAATTTAGAACCTGAAAAAATAATTTCTCAAAGTATTTTTATTAAACTCTACTACAATTCATGTAAATAATCTAAATCATAGAAATAATGGAGTACCAAATAAATTGAACTGATTTTTTTAGGATAAAGACAACAGATTATACGAAATCCATGAATTACAATGAGGTTCTAGAATTTAAAATCATCAACATCATTAAAAGATTAAGACTAAGAAGTGGTTTAGAAAACAAAGATGTTATAAACATTAAAACATGAACATATAATTAAATACAAATAGAATAATGAAGTTGAAATTTTAAAAATTTATATGTATAATAGCTCAATTAAATTTTTTGATAAGATACCCAAACAACCTATTTGTGTACTTGAATAAATTGGTTATCATGGTTTAATATTCATTAAAGAGAATTTATAGGTTTTGTAAGAAATAAACCTCACAGTATTGGAAACTGATGGTTGGTTTAAAAATTTGTAAATTAAGGAATATTGAAACAAATACAGATTTTATACTATAATTCTTCTAAGTGGAGCCTTGTGGATAACCAAAAGGTATCTTCTATAATACAACATGTAGAAGAGTTGCAGTAAGATCAAAAATAGATATTTCTAAAAGAAAAAAAGTACAATCTCTAATAGAGATTTGGGATATATCTTGAAGGAACTCACAGAGCTTTGAGGATCTTCTCTAAACTTGACATAGTGAACTCTCCACCTGATTTGATATTCACCACTTTAACTTTGAGGTCATCAACTAAGAGAGAAAATCTCCAGTAACGGATGTTGAACACCTTCAATGTAAGATCAAGCTTAATCCTAAGAGCTTTGGTGTATGCAGTCGAACATATATTTAAGGAATTATGGAATCAACCTATCAAGAAATAATTTAAACTAGAACATACCTTTAATACTATATATGTGTTATAATTATTTTTTAATATATTTTTTTTAAATAAAAAAAATTAAATCACAAATATAGTTTATGTTAAATAATATAAATAGTATTTGTGGAATTATAAAATTCTTATAATATATACTATTAATTATTTTTTATTAGCAAAGAAAATTTATCCTCCTATAGAATCAGTTGAAATACATATTTTAGATAGTCTAATAGGTTTTATTAATCATAAATTTTCCTTAGATATAAATACTTAACTAAATTTCAATACTTTTATCTGTCCATCTTGAGATGTGATTTTTTCATCACTATAAAATGTTAGAGACATTCATGAAACACTTTCTAATACTAATTATTCCCCATCTAGGGATTTTAGTTACAATTGAAGTAATTTGTTTAACTACACCTCGTAAACCATAATCAACTCCAACATTGGTAATTTTTGTGATGATAAATTTTATACCTAATTATTATTTTATGTCTATTATATCCTATCTTTTATAAGTTTATGGGAAATATTCAAATAATGTTGATCATCTTATCGATTGTGAAACTAATGTTGTAATATCTCCAAAAAATTTAATGGTCTAAGTGAATCAAAAAGATGGATAGTGTTCATATAACGATGAACCAAAGATGATACCATTGATTAGTAAGTCACAAAATCCTAGTCCCTTTTACTATATGGATTAATAAAGGAACAATTTTTTTCTTTTTGAATGTTTTTTATAAAATGTTCTGAGTTAGTGAGAAATTCTACTACTCTTCCAATGATTATCTGGTGATGAACATGTTATCTCTTTTTAATCAAAAAATCTATCAAAATATTATCTCTCTATATTTTTCAAGTTCCTTACTCTCATTCAAATTATCTTTAGGAATCAAAACTCTTCGTAGATCTTCCTCCACAAAAATGGATGGTAGAGAAGATTCCCTAATTGTAAAACACCACAGTAATTGAAAATAATATACCATAGTCCTATTTAAACCTTTAACTATTATAATCTCAAATTGATCATGAAAACACTATTATAATAGGATGGGTCATGTATTCACCAAAGCATCAGTTACCTCTCTCAACTAAACATACACTACTAGAATTTAAGGTATTTTCGATGGGTTATTTGTGACGGGATCCCATCGCAAATAGGATTTAGCGACGGGGCCCCATCACAAATAGCCCGTTGTAGAAAATGCTATCAGAAAAAAAAATATTATTTGCGACGGGCCCCTTGAAAATAATAGTTTTTGCGATGGGAAACTTCACTATCGCAAATAAGTCTCCTATTATATATGTTATATATATATATATAAGCTCTTTTTCGATGGGACGGTCGCAAATACTTTTTTTTGACGGGCCTGTAATCTTGTCGCAAATGTTTTTTGAAAATATTTTTTTAGATTATTTGCGATGGGCCTGTCGTAAATACTATTTGTGACGGGCCCGTAATCCCATCACAAGTACCTTTTTTAAGAAAAAATTATTTAGACTATTTGCGACGAGATCCCATCACAAATAATAAATAAATTTAAAAAAAATTAATAAAATTATGATTATTGAAAAATTAATTTTATTATTATTAAAAAAATATTAAAATAAAAAATATTAAAATTCTCAATATTCACAAAAAAATATAAAAAAATAACAAATTATTATTATTATTATTATTATTATTATTAGTAAAATAAATAAATATTAAAAAATATAATACTGAAAGAATATATTTAATAAAATTATTGTTAATGAAATATTAACATTAATATTATTAAAATAAAAAAAACTATTAAAATTTTCAATATTCACAAAAACAAATCATAAAATATTAAAAATTAAATTATGTAATAATTGCTCTGATATAAAATATAGAAACTATAAATAGTTCATATTTCAACAAATTTAAATTCAAATGTTTTTGACATAAAAAAATCACAAGGGGGGTCGTCTTCTGGAGGAGGGGGAGGAGATGAAGGAGCTGGTGGAGGAAACTCCATCCCTAAACTACGAGTCAGATGGCGTATGTACTTCATCTGCTCATGATTTTGCTGTTTCCATTGATGCATCACCTCCTTGCACTGTTTTTGCTGCTACCATCGACATATCTCTTCCTTGTGATGTTGCTGCTGCTGCTGATGTATCTCTTATTACTGATTCTCCAAACTCTCAATAATGTCATTCTGAGTTCGAAAATGCTCCCGATATTGTGATCCAGAAGATGATGCCTCTCCACGAGCTCCTCTCGACCAGAACACCGACATCGCAGTAGTACCATAATAAGTACTCGGAGTCACATGAGAGTTGATATCAACAACTCGGCCCTTCTCAAAGCCATACTGAGTCGCCTGCATCCATGCCACCTCATCGAAATGGTGGGCACTGGTCTGATCAGTCACCTTTTACTGACCCTCAACCTATGTCTGAGACATCACAGCCAAATATGACTCCTTCAATTCTAATTTGAAATTAAAATTGTGAAAATATTATATGCAGTTAATTTTCAAACTGAAAAAAATAAGACTAACCACAATCTGATGTTGGCGATCACCTCTAATCTCTCTAGTGGTTAGATCACTTTACATCCTCCGATAAACATCGTACTCAGTAATATCGGGATGTTTGTCTACCTATAAGAATATAAAATAAACAGTTTATATTTGAAGTTATATAAAATATTTACAAAAATTACTTACCAGATGCTCTCTATGTGTACTGAATGTATGGCTACCATCTTGATGCATCACCTCCTGTCTCCCCTGGTTCTTCCGACCTAATGAAGACCTCCTCTAAAATCCACCACTCAACCAGTGTGCACATAATCCATCCCAAAACTGAGATTAAATGTACTCTGGTGGGTGGGCTCTACACGACTCATCAAATACTTTTGATCTTGCTTTCTTAATGGCTGCATTTCTCAAATTGTGCAAAAACTAACGCAAATGGTCACTCATAGCTACCTCCCATGCTGCATGGATATCGTCACACATGCTATCATCGATGGGATCCCATAAACCCTACAAATAATTTATAATATCAAGTTATTAATAACATAAATTTAAAAATTATTATTATTTTTTAACGTACCAGCCAATGATTGTACATGCCAAGTTTCACATCAATGATAATCTGTTCCCATGTGGTCCATGGCTAAGAAAAATAATTGCGCAAGATAGCGCTCCCCTGTCCAAAAAATACATGTGAAAACCCATAAAAAAAATAATATATAATCAAAAAATTAGTATATATATTAATAAATTAATAAAATATAACTAAAATATATAGGATATCATACCTCCATATGCATGGATTGAAGCCAAGACGTAGACGTCGCTCGGAGATAGGGTTAAGAATCAACATTCGTGCAAGACCGTGGCCCCTCCACGTACCTCCTGAACCACCAGTAGGCTAAGGGTTAGATGATCTCACATCCCCATCATCCAAAGGTAGCTCAGCCTCCTCTAACTCACGCAATAGATAAGAGTCCATCTGAAAAACAAAATGATTTTAGTTAGAAGATAGTTGAAAATAACACTTATATATATATATATTAGTCATGATCATAACCAGCATTTAACTATGCCAATGTTCACCTTCATCATCATCTTCATATCTGACGAT
This sequence comes from Viscum album, assembly GCA_963277665.1. Lineage (NCBI taxonomy): Eukaryota > Viridiplantae > Streptophyta > Magnoliopsida > Santalales > Viscaceae > Viscum > Viscum album. The sequence goes on from OY728131.1 coordinate 1,940,291,645, forward strand.
GTCAATGTCTTCATATTCCTCCTCGGCATCATCAATATCCATATGAGTTTCACTTTCATCGTCCCGTGTCATTTCAATTTCATTTGTAACATCATTAACATCTTCGTCACCATGGACCCCTAATTGTGGGGTGTCCTCATCGATATTCACGTTTCTTTTTGAAAAAGATGGATTTTGAGTTGTCTCTTGAAAAATTTCAATTTATTCCACTTCAGCAGAACCACATTCAGTTTGAGTAAATTTATTTTCCTGAGATTTCATTTTTATTATGCTCCACCAATCACCCAGGTCTCTTGAAGTAGCACAGTATTTTGGGTAATAAATTTGATGTGTCTGTTGAGCCAGTAAAAATGGTTCATTTACTGTAATACGACTTTTATATTTAATATCGACGATTCCATGAGTTGGATGAACATGCAAGCCTCTCTCAGTATCCAACCAACGACATTTAAACATCGTTATATAATTTTTTCCAAGATAACATAGCTCAATAATTTCATCAAGAATGCTATAAAAGTCAACTTCAGTTTCTCTATGATGTGATCCTATCAAAAAAACTCCACTATTCATTTTTTTTATTCCCCATATGCACGTGTATGAAATCGAAAACCATTCACCACATATGGATTATATTATTTAACCTTTTTGGATGGTTGGTTACTCAATATAAACAGTCGCTTATCAATTTTATCAGCAAGTTGAGACACCTGAAAATTTGTAAAAAAAATTATCAATATAATAAATAGTAAACTGAATTGATATTAAACAATGAATAATTTATGTTACATGCTTTTGAAAACCATTGAGGAAAAAAATGTGTCTGTGTTCTTCAAGTGCATCTGCTGTAATTTGTGGAACTTGTTTCTTGATATGATTATCATATAACCTACAAATAAAATAAGTTTACATAGTGTAACAGAAATTATAGAATAAGTGATAGAAGCACTCACAATACAAATGATGTTATTTCTTGATAGTTGAACAGAAAATATGTATGAGCTTTGTGCTGTTCATCGTCTGAAAGCCATCGTTCATGAATTACACCAAAGCCAAGATTTGTCTGATTAAAAACTGATAAATTATTATCCATTTCATCATTAAAATTTCCCTCATTCTGTCCCATGTGGTTTTGTTTTGTGGGATATTCTGATTCAAAGTAGTGAGAGCAGAAAAAAGAAATTTCCTCTTACAAATAAGCTTCAACAATTGAGCCTTTAACTGATGCTTTGTTACATACTTTTTGCATCAATTTCATCTTGCATCTCTCAAATGGGTACATCCATCAAAACTATACTGGACCTCCAAATTTAGCTTCATGTGGCAAATGTAATATCAAATGTTCCATTGAGTCAAAGAAAGTAGGTGGAATGATTTTTTCCAGTTTACATATAATTGTAGAAACATCTTATTATAGTTTTCTTAGCACGTCGTAGTCAGTTGTCACTGCACAAATGTCTCAAAAAAATATGATATGTCTGTTATTGAATCCAAAATCATAAAATTCAACAAACCTCTGAATCCAATCGGCATAAGTATTTCCATTATAACATGAAAATCATGACTTTTTAATCCAGTAATATGACCATTCTTAACACATCTGCCCAAATTGTAAGAATAGTCATCTGGAAGTCTCAAATATTCAATCCAATGACAAAATAATAAACGACTCTCTTTGGACAGTGTTTTAAGCTGCTTTTGGATTCATTAACCTCTGTGATCTTACTTTTTCAAATAGTTCAAGTTCTGGTCGCCTAAAAATTTGGGCAAGATATAATCGTGCTTTTACAGTATCTTTGGTCTTAACTCATGTATCCAAAACTGTATGAAATAAATTATCAAAACAGTTCTTCTCAATGTGCATTACAACCAACATGTGGCGGACAAACAAATCAGACCAATATGGGAGATCCCAAAAAATGCTTTATTTTATCCAATTATGTTCATTCCCAAATCCATGAATTTCCTATTGTTTTACTGTTGGCCCAAATGTGATGGGAGGTAATGAAAATACAACTAATTTTAACTTTTTACCTAAGATCATTTTTGGAGGTTCATCCCTTTCAATTGGGCCTTTTCTGAAATGATATTTTTTTTCCTTCGAAAAGGATGATCCGTTGGAAGAAATCTGTGATGACATCCAAAATAGCAAGTTTTTTTCCATTGATGAGAATAAAATCTTTGTTGTCTTTCATATATTAAGGACATGATTTTGGACCATGTGTACTCCATCCAGATAGCATGCCATATGCCAGAAAGTCACTAATCATCCACATCAATGCATCTTTTAATGTGAAATTTTGTTTCACAGAAACATCATATGTACTAACACCATTACTCCACAATGCATTTAACTCATCAATCATAGGTTTCAAATAAACATCAATATTCTTTTTTGGATGTCCTGGGATTAATAAGGTCAAAAAGATATAGGGATCCTTCATCAACATCCATGGAGGTAGATTGTAAGAAGTTATAAAGATAGGCCAACATGAATACTGACTACCATAACAACCAAAGCACAGAAACCGTCAGTAGAAAGACCCAATCGCACATTTCGGGCTTCTAAAGCAAAAGATGGATGCAGACGGTCAAAATACTTCCATGAATCACCATCAGATGGAAGATTCAAGATTTTACCAGTTGAAATATTGTTTTTGTGCCATGACATCATTGACGCTATGTTATGAGACATAAATAAACATTTCATCCTAGGTGTAAGAGAGAAATATCTCAACTGTTTTACAGGAATCGAACTAGACTTCCCTGGTTGAGCTTCTTTATACCTCTATCTTCCACATGTTAGAAAACTATCCAACGAATCATTTTCACTAAAATATAAGATGCAATCATTTGAACATTCATAAATATTATGATAACTAAGGCCTAGATTAAGAACCAACCTATTGCTCTCATAGTAATTTGTAGGCAACACATTTCCTTCAGGTAGCAGTGTTTTAACCAAAGAAAATATCTGATCAAAACAGTTGTTTGACATTGCATTATCTGATTTAATAGCCATAAATTTTGCAACCGCTTCTAATTTTTTTAACTTGCAACCAGGATATAATCCATCCTCAGCAAACCTCAACAACTCATAAAATTTGGATGGTTCCCACTCAGGAGTTAAATCAATGTCATCATGAGTTTCATTTTGTTGAATAGATGAACCTGCAACATCATGTACTAAATTTTAGAACTGTGATAGATCCAGAATCAAGTTATTAGTATCTACTATGGAACTACGTTCACCATGTTGATACCAAAAAACATAATGTGGTTGAAAACCAAACTGCAATAGATGTCCACCAACCTTGTCAAATGTGTCAAACGTTCTCAGAGCACATTTTTTACAAGGACACTTAATTGTGCCTTCTGAAACATGTTCTATTTTTTATGATGAAAATGCTAAGAAAGTTTCAACACCCTCAATATATACAGGATTTAAACCAGAACCCTTTGGATTTATATGTTGATTTATCCAAGCATGATCGTCTAATAATAACTGATGTCGACTTCCTTGTTTCATATTTTCCTACAAAATATAAAATCACCACTGTTTTTGAATAATTTTTAATTATAAAAATTCTATATGAAAAAAGATAATTAATAATTTCTAATACTTCTTAATAATTACCATTATTTAAAGGCGACACAATTTCCAATGGATTGATGGCTACTATTTTATCCGACGGCTCATTTACTTGCATCTTTCTAACACTGAAATCACAATGAAGAATATGGTCTAAGGTACGCATATTCATTCTCGTATGCATGAGAATGAATATGCATATCTCTGACAAGATTCTTCATTGTGATTTCAGTGTGAGAAAGATGCAAGTAAATGAGCCGTCAAACAAAAGACCCCCCTTTTTGTCGATTAATTGTCTTCTTCCAACTGTCAATACCTAAAATCATTATAAAAAATATTATACTAAGAATGCATATCAAATCTCGTGTATACGAGATTGAATATGCCAATGTAACAGCACATTTTTCATATTGTTTTGAATCGATGAGGGTTGAAAGGAGAAAAGTAATCAAGAAAAAGTAGTGTCGTCAATAAACTGGAAATTGTGCCAGGTTCATAGAACTTAGTAAAATTTATTAAAATTTCTTTCTAACTGTTCCTAACTAATTATTACTATTTATTACTATTTATTTCAAATTATTACTAATTTAGAAATACTTATCAATACTTATCAAAATGAAAACTGCTTGAATAATGAAAGGAAATTTGGTAATAATTGTTGTGGGGATGATTACAAATTTTCCCTTCATTATCCAAGAATTTTTAATTTACTAATTACTAATTATATCTAATTACATCTAGTTATTACTAATTATATCTAATTATTACTAATTATATATAATTATAAATATTTATTACTAATTATTACAAATTATTACTAATTATATGTAATTATATTTAATTATATCTAATTATTACTAATTATATCTAATTATATCTAATTATATCTAATTATATCAAATTATTTCTAATTATTACTAATTATTACTAATTATTACTAATTATATCTAATAATATCTTATTATATATAATTATTACTATTTATTTCTAATTATTGCTATTTATTAGTATTTATTAGTAATTATTAGTAATTATTCCTAATTATTGCTAATTATTCCTAATTATTTCTAATTATTCCTAATTATTGCTAATTATTACTAACTATTGATAAATATTACAAATTATTGCTAAATATTACGAATTATTAGTATTTATTCCTAATTATTAATAATTATTCTTATTTACAACTAATTATTACTATTTATTACTATCTATTACTATTTATTACTAACTATTACTATTTATTACTAACTATTACAATTTATTACTAAGTATTACTATTTATTAATATTTATTACTATTTATTACTATTTATTACTAATTATTACTAATTAGTACAATTTATTACTAATTGTTACAATTTATTCCTATTTATTACTTATTATTTCTCATCACTGCTAATTATTCCTAATTATTTCTAATTATTCCTAATTATTTTTAATTATTTCTATTTATTTCTAATTATTTCTAATTATTTCTAATTAGTTCTAATTAATCCTAATTATTCTTAATTATTGCTAATTATTACAATTTATTTCTATTTATTGCTAATTATTGCTCATTATTGCTAATTATTCCTAATTATTGCTAATTGTTCCTAATTATTTCTAATTATTCCTAATTATCATTAATTATTAGTATTTATTGGTAATTATTACTAATTATTATTATTTATTAGTATTTATTACAAATTATAGCTAATTATTAATAATTATAGATAATTATTCCTAAATATTGCAAATTATTCCTAATTATTTCTAATTATTACTTATTATTGCTAAATATTACTAATTATTGCTAAATATTACTAATTATTAGTATTTACTCCTAATTATTAGTAAATATTACTAATTATTAGTATTTCTTCCTAATTATTACTAATTATTCCAAATTATTACTAATTATTCCTATTTACTAATATTTATTGTTATTTATTACTAATTATTTCTATTTATTACTAATTATTGCTAATTATTGATAATTATTGCTAATTATTCCTAATTATTCCTAATTATTTCTAATTATTGCTATTTATTTCTAATTATTTCTAATTATTGCCGATTATTTCTAATTATTGCTAATTATTGATAATTGTTTCTAATTATTGCTAATTATTGCTAATTATTACTAATTATTTCTTATTATTACTGTTTATTTCTAATTATTGCTAATTATTTCTAATTATTGCAAATTATTCCTAATTATTTGCTAATTATTGCTAATTATTATTATTTATTGCTAATTATTCGTATTTATTAGTAGCTATTACTAATTATTAGTATTTATTAATATTTATTACAATTTATTACTAATTATTAGAATTTATTGTGAATTATTACAATATATTACTAATTATTATTAATTATTGCTAATTATTGCAAATTATTGATAATTATTGCTAATTATTACTAATTATTGCAAATTATTCCAAATTATTGCTAATTTTTCCTAATTATTACTAATTATTACTAATTATTGCTAATTATTACTAATTATTAGTAAGTATTAAAAATTATAAGTATTTATTCATAATTATTCGTAATTATTCCTAATTATTACTAATTAATCCTAATTATTTCTAATTATTCCAATTTATTAATATTTATTTCTATTTATTACTAATTATTGCTATTTATTACTAATTATTGCTAATTATTGATAATTATTACTAATTATTCCTAATTATTGTTATTTATTGCTATTTATTTCTATTTATTACTAATTATATCTAAGTATTCCTAATTATTGTTAATTATTGCTAATTATTAGTATTTATTAGTATTTATTAGTATTTATTAATATTTATTACTAATTATTACAATTTATTACTAATTATTACAATTTATTACTAACTATTACAATTTATTATTATTTATTATTAATTATTCCAAATTATTATTAATTATTCCTAATTATTACTAATTATTCCTATTTATTACTAATTATTCCTATTTTTTACTATTTATTACTATTTATTACTAATTATTGGTATTTATTGCTATTTATTTCTAATTATTGCTAATTATTTCTAATTATTTTTAATTATTCTTAATTATTCCTAATTATTCATAATTATTATTATTTATTGCTAATTGTTAATATTTATTAGTAATTATTAGTAATTATTAGTATTTATTACTAATTATTACAATTTATTACTTATTGTTACAATTTATTACTAATTATTATTAATTATTGCTATTCATTGATATTTATTACTAATTATTGTTAATTATTACTAATTATTGCTAATTATTCCTAATTATTGCTAATTATTCCTAATTATTGCTAATTATTCCTAATTATTACTAATTATTACTAATTATTAATATTTATTCCTAATTACTCCTAATTATTACTAATTATTACTAATTATTATTAATTGTTCCTATTTATTAAAATTTATTGATATTTATTTCCAATTACTGTTAATTACTACAAATTAATTATATACATTACTAATTATTGTTATTAATTAATAATTACTACTAATTATTAAAAATTAATTCTAAAAATTTCAATTTATTAGTACAAATAAATACTATTGACAAAATGATTAAAATTTTATTTGATTACAACTAATCAATAATAAAAAAAATTATTATAAAAAAAATGAAATCATTAATAAATTAAAAAAATATAAAAACCTATAAGACTGATTTTCTATTAATACAGACGGCTTCACAACTTCTTTGTGAACAAAAAAATTAACTTAGAAAAATTCTCTCTCTAAAATCTGAGTTTAGAGATAAACATGATCTAAATTTTGAGAGGAATGAGAGAAAAACGGATGAGGTATATATAGGTTAGATTATTTGCGACGGGACCCGTTGCAAATACCTACGCCCGCATTAATTACTGTCAGCAGTTAAAAAGTCATTTGCGACGGGACCCATCGCAAATTGTCCCTGCCGACACACCTTTTGTGACGGAACGATATCCCGTCGCAAAAGGTTGTAAACTGCCGTCGGTTATTTGCGACGGGCCTCGTCGCAAAAGGTGACCCATCGCAAAAAACTATAAACTACCATCGGTTATTTGCGACGATGGGATCCCACCGTCGCAAATAACCTTCGTGTGGTTTGGCGCGCTATCTGCGCAAAACTATTTGCGACGGGAGACAAAATCTCATCGCAAATAGGTGGTTATTTGTGACGGGTCATTACCCCCGTCGCAAATAACCTCTTAGACGGACATTTTGCGACGGGATTTATTCCCGTCGGAAAAATCCCTTTTCCCGTAGTGATGGTCATGATAAGTGAGAACATGATTTTAGATAATCAGATAAGAATTTGTGGAAACCATACAAACATTAATAGAAAATACTAACCACCATCAATAATGGTTATTGTAGACATGAGTTTATCCTTTTCAAGGATTTACTGCCAAATATTCTCCAACATTTTTAGACTCTAATGATAAATGAGTAGCATCACTATGTTTTTGAAGATATTAGAGGAAAAAAATTTCTCAGTCTATTCTGCATGTCAAGAATGCATCATTTAAGAAACAGTTACTAAACACTATATTTCACTTATAAATGAAAATTTAGTGAAACATAAAAAACACCATATCGTAATGGGTCAATCCATTTTTGAAGAACCCCAACCACTATAATAGAAAAAAAACTATTAAAACACGAAAAGACCAAAAAAAATATTCCTTTTGATTATGATCATATTGATGCAGGTGATTAACACCATCAAATTTCCGAATTTGAGTGATTTACTAATTTAATAATGAAGGAAATTTTTTTAATGTGTTTATAATATTAATGTTTTACAGTATAGTATAGAATGGATGATGTACCTAATCAGGTCTAAGCATTTTCAAGAATCTATTTCCAGTAGTCTTGTACTTGATGAATGGATTTCTTCACAGCCTTCAAAGTCAAACACGTATTATGCAGAAACCTTATAATAATAAAGGGTGATTATTTAATGAGAAATATAAATATATAAACAAAATAATAGACCATGTTAGAGGTGATGATCCTCCTAAGGGAGATAAAAACTCAAAATTTGTATTCATATTTTCATGTTTAAAAAGAGAGATACAGAGAGAGAGAGAGAGAAAACTGGACATAAATATATATATATATATATATATACAGAACACATATGTATACAAAAAAATTATATATATATAATAAATATATTCAAAAACATTTATATGAACATCACCATAACTATGTTAGAAAAAAGAAAAGTGATAAGTCCCACAACCTATGATGGAATTCCCAAAACATTCCAATTTATAAAGAAGCATTTAATTTGAATGTAAAAGCACAAAATTAAGTCATACATAAACTGAATCTAATCATTTATGATTTAAAATTTATTAAACATGAATAAAAAATTGTTCTTAGAAATATAAAATAAATTTTCTTACCTAGTGGTGAAACTATGAATAAACTAACCAATAAAATGTTATCAATATCACTCTTTAACCTCTAGGGTGGACAACCAACCAACTATGACATGATATCATTATCCTAAAAAGGTAAAATCTTTTATAGAATTATACAAACTATAAAAAGTAACAATTTTATATGTTTTCATAAAATTATTACCCCTTTATTTTAGAATACCTATCAATGTCTATGTTTTTTATCCTTGATGCATGTTTTTCATGTTATGATACAAAAAAAACTCACCAAACATAGTCAGGAAGAAAAATAATATTATGCATTCTTGATCAAAATAATGTAGAATATATTTTTAAAATGATGTGTATATGGTTTGAAAAAATATGAGATGGATAAAATGTCAGATATGTGAAATAAATATTAATGTTTAAAAATATATGTGGTAATTGTGTTTAAAATGATATAATAAAAAAAACATACATATATAAGATCATTTATTCATACCATTTGGTAAACCCACTATGATGGTCTATTATTGAAGCCACTTATATGGAAAATCACATTATAATAGGTTCCATGTGAGATATAAGTCAAAGAACTAAGAAATAGATACTTATTATAAGATTTAAAAGGATCATTTAGTATAATCTAAGAGAAGTTTGAAAGAGTTTGTGAAAAATGAAACACATCCTATTGGAATAAATAACTGCAACTTCAAGACAAGTCATAAAATGAAATTTGAAAAAATGAAACACGTCCTACTAGAATAAATAAATACTTATTCAAGAAATTTAATAAAATTAAATTGATAGATATGATTTAGGACAGTTGAAGAACTTATACCTAGAGAGATTCCCAAAATAATACTTACAGAATCATGTCAAGTATTTTGATGGTAGTTTTCCATTCCTTTAAAATTAGTTTATAATCCTTATCATGTTGCACAAAAAAATATAGATAAATATATTTTATAAATGTAATCCAATCTATAGAAAATTATAAAATAAGTGGAATTAAAAAAATGATGGTATTTAAATAGTTGTAAAATGCATAATGATTTTTCCTACTATAAAAATATGATCATTTGTTATTTCTTATAGTAAAAGTATTCATATTGGTGTACACTATTAAAATAATCTTAACGATTCATATTATATGCATACAAGTGTAATTACTTAGAAACAATTATATGCATATTGTATGTGTATAACATCTTTAAATCGATGCCTTTGATACCTATTTCATCTAGATAATTATATCCTAGCCATGGTTGAATAAAATGATGCCTATTATGTTATTGTTCATCTTTTTTTGTCTATGGAAGTCTCATATTTATTTATAATTCTGTTTATAATTATTTCAAAGTGAAACCAACCAAACCTGAATAAAAATAGAAGGATGGTAACTGTAATGTTTTCTAGTGTCAAGAACCACGCCTCTTAATTCAAGGATGTCCATAATTACATACAATTAAAAAGGAGGCCAATATGTATTTATAGTAGATCATAAATCTACCACACCATGATAATACCAATGAAACCCATAATATTATATCGTTAATATATCATAAAAAATTAGGAAAAAATTCTAGAAATAGGGATTCTCTTAAGGTGAAAAATTTAGACCAAACCAATTCTTATTCATTAATCACTCCCAATAGATTCTTTGACTCAAAGTCACAATCCAAAGAGCTATAAGAACCTGGTTCCTAGGAGGGTATGTGATGAAAATGAAAAAAAATATATGTTAATCAATTCCTAGAGTAAAATAAATACTCATATATGGTCAAAGCCCATGCTATTCCAAAATTGAGAGAATCGATAATTTACAACACTGGATCAAATATCATGTTTTCATTATTGGTTATATATATGTTACTATGTTTCTGTAGAATAAATACCATGAATTTAAATCTACAGAAGCAGTTTCGTTGACATTAAATTAGTTTTCCATTCCAGCTAAGCTACAAAATAAAGAAACCTGGTTGCACATCATTTGAAATTACTATATCCCATGTATAGAGGAAGGATCTGATCTGTCCACATCTATCGTTAGATCACGAATATCATATAACATATTGAGGGAAGAATGAAGCTCCCTAAGTAAATAGATAAATAATAAAAACGAAATTTTTTTCTAGAAGATGAAATTTTTCTAATAAATATCATAGCATGACATTCTTGGTAGTTAAAACTCCCTTGGGGGAATATATATATTCTAAGTAAAATTTAACATCTAGGCCTACCAATTAAACAAACTTAAACCAACCTTCTTCCATATTTTCAATAAATTAAAAATTTTAAAACCTTAAATTGGAAATATCATGTTTTGATACAAACCCATGTTAGATGGATTTAGGCATTAGACATTATATCTCAAAGTGTCCTTACAATTCCAAAAATTATTTTTGTCTTGTCACTCTATTGATATTGTCTTCCATTTTCTATTCCATCTATAATTGTAACAACCATAAAATGGATATATGTGTCTCTAACCCTCTAATCGACAACACATATAGGAAACTTCTTATAGAACAAATATTAATTATTTTTTCTCATGGATTTTTATAAGTGATAAGTACAGTAATCAATTTTCAATATGTACCACCTAAATCAAACTAAAATGATCATACCCTTAGATATCACCCTTGAAAAATGTAAGTGGATTATTTGATATGATTTTCATTTATGTTCTTATATTTGTTTTTTTATTTTCACTTCGATCAAAATACCATTGACTAGAACATGGCTCAGCACAATAGATTCCAGCAGCAAATAAGTCACATTAGCTACATTGAAACACATCAGTATCTATCCTAAATGAAAAAATAGCATCCCATGAGTGTATTTTACAAAAAAATTAATACATGAGTAAATATTTTTCATACAACTTATAAATACTAGAAAATTTGATATTTAGTTAAGGAGATGATTTTCTGAGAGAGTGAAAAAAGACAAAAATCCTGACGAAGAAGTAAAAAAATTAAATTTGTGTTCCATAAAATATTTTATATCATAATTCATACCAGATGTTCCTCATTAATTCAAACATGGATTTTTGAAAGTTGGGATGTAGGGTTTGGATTCATAGAAGTGATTACCTAAATAAGGCATGCTACTTTGGGTTTTAGAAAATAAGTTCCTCACTGATATGAATTCAGAAAGCCTAAAACACTGAAAGTATTTGAATGTGATTGATGATAGATGAAGGATAGTTTATTAAAAAATAGATTTGAAATTGATAAAGCATGAAGTGAAGTAAAAACCCCAAATATATAGATATAAAAATGAAATCGTATTTGGGATGAATCTCCATAGATAAATTATACATCAAAAAGAATGAAACACATAGGGAATCATCAAGGAAGTAGATACCTCCAATGAAGAAGATTTCATCTAGGTAAAATAATAAAAAATATAAATTATGAAATAGACTAGATGACATGAGAAGGAAGAAATGAGGAGGAGGAGGAGGAGAAAAAGGTGGAGGAGGTAAAGGTGGGGGATATGGTGGTGAAGTCGGAGTAGAGTCGAAGTTTGAGCTAGAGGTAGAGGTGGAGGCAGTGTCAGGGACTGAGGCGTAGGAGGAGGTAGAGGTAGATATAAAGGCGGAGGATGAGATGAAGGTGGAGGAGGCACATTTGGAGGAGAATAAAATGGATAATATGGATTCAAAGGAAAATGAATCATTTTTGAGGATGAGGAGGAATATGTATTGTGAGCGAGTCAGATTTCATAGGTAGAAGGGAATGTTATTGAATACAATATAGTGTTAAAACGTTGAAATAATATTCAAAAACATTAGTATATATAATAGAATATACCTAATTGGTTGTAAATTCCCTTAAAGACTAAATAATTATCCCTTTTAGATGAAAACTAAATGTAAGGATAATAATAAAGAACATAGTACTAACATCAACTTGAATAATCAATATTAAAAAATAAATCATAAAAATGAGGTGAGATGGGAATAAGGGGAGCTGACATGGGGACTTGAGACATACGCTATAAAATGAATAATAAATTTTTGATGTAAATGAATGAATTAAAAGATTAGGTCCATAAAATAGGGGTTCCATTCTAGATATCTAAACTCATGGATACATGCAATCTGTATAGAATAAATCACCTGGATTTTAATCTTTCCACAAATGGAAGGTAATAACTGAACATTATTTTCATCACATGCAAGATTATAGTAACAATTACAGAATCTAAAAGAAATTATTTGAAAAAATAGAATTTATATTTTTTATATTAGTGAAAATAAATGGGACATTGATATTGGAAATAACTTACTACTAAGTCGTTTAGGACAAAGCAGTTGCATCAATATAGTGTTTGGCAGTGAGTTATCATTCAAATTTGAGATCATTTTTCAAAGAAATCATCAAGCAGTACGTAGTTTAAATTCACACCCATATAATAATGTTTTAGTAATTTCATCCCTAGTTACAAACAAATAAATAAATTTTTCATATAAAAAATGATCCAATGTAAAAAAATATGAACTTTTTCATACAATAAAAAACAAACATGGAACTCTATTAAAATTATTTCTTACAAAAAAATCAATATAATAATGAATAGATATAAGCCTTCATATTTAAGTGAACTCTATTAGTTTATTAATAAGTTGAAGATGTGTGAAAAATATGAATAAATATAAACCTGTTTAGAAAAAAGAATTCTATATGAAAAAAATAAGTTTAAAATATGAACCTGTTTGATGGTGAGTTATAATTCAATGTAGATATCAATTGTTCAGTAAAATAATCCCATATTACACAGTTTATAGTTACACACATCTGAAAAAGTTATTTTCATTTCATTCCTAGTAAAAAAGAAAATAATGAACTTGTTCATATAAAAAATGACCAAATATGAATAAATATAAATTTAATCATACAGAAACAAACAAAATGAAACTGTATTAAAATTATTTCTAAAGAGATAATATAATAAATAAAAAATATAAACCTTTATATTTAATTTAAATCAATTAGTTTGTTAATAAATAGAAATCTGTGTGAAAAAAAATATGAATAAATATAAACCTGTTTTTAAAAAAACATGAAACTATTTAAAAAAAATAAGTTATCAATATTGAATTCAAAAAGATAAGAAATGAAATATTTCATACCATTGGGTATGAATATGACATTATATTGGTACTTGAAAAAAATTCTATAAGATCTCAACAGAAGAAACATCATGTAAGATGATGAAATTAGAAGTTAGGTCCTAGAAATAAATGTACATGTTAGGTGATTCTTATAAATTTTATCTGTGTATATGGAACTAAAACATTTTAATTAATGGAATTTGTAAAGGAAAGTTATCTTTGTGTTGAATAAGATTATGGAAATACAATAATCATGAGTGAAAGAGTATGAGGATAAATTCCATGATCTATTATCAGAGAAGTCATACATGTTGAAAGACCACTTTTATTTATATATCTTCTTAATTCCCTAGAACCCCCTGTGTGTGACCACCTGTGATGAGCCTCAAACTTCTAAAGCCTAACTGAAATGGAACTGAACTATACAATGAACTTATTAATGTATCTAGATTAAATGATGACCAAGATCATACCTTTCTCCTCCATTTCTATTTTTCTATCACTGAACCTGAAAAAAATGGAAGTCTAGGGATTATAATGCATTTGGTACTGAATCGAAAAAAAAATGTAATGGGAGGCGAGTAAATATAGGAAAAATATATATGTTAAAACAATTTGAAACAACCTATAGGATGATACAAATAGTAGACTCTATTGTGGAATCCATTATTTTGATGAGGTGACTAGTCTTACTCATTAGGTCACCTATCATTATGGAATGAAAAAGTGTTAAGGAGTGAAATTTATTAATATAATATTACATATTATGCATTGTACAAAATGCCAAAAAAATATAAAATAAAATAAACCTGAAGCCAAGGTTCATGGATTTGGTGATGCAACTTTGAATAACTTAATTCTTTCAAAGACAAAATCAGGTACCAAAAACCATAATGTATCTATAGGTAATGAAATGAAAAAAGGTGAAAAGGATGTATAAAATTCATAAATTGGATGAATAGGAAATTTAATCAACCTTTTTTTTGGATGGGGAGAAAAAATTTAGTAGGTATTTTCATCATACCATGTAAATAAAATTTTTTTCCTTATAATGTGGTGAATTGGCATAAGAGAAATAATGAATTTTGATACATTGGAGGATTTTGAAGATGTCACAAAGGCGTGGTTTCTAAGATACGTAAGGTTTGATGATGAGAATGATTCTTTCCATGTAGAGGAATTGACGAGATGAATTTTGATGTTAAAGGGAAGATTAATAGGAATCCTAATCATGTTTGACACGGTTCTATTGAAATATATTTTGAAATTATTGTGAACGAATCGGTATTTTGTTGAAGAAAAAATAATGGGAATCAGAAGAAGGATTGGAGGATGGTTGGGGGTCAGGGGGAGATGGGGAGATGGAGAGACACTGGGTCAATGGAGAAATGGGGTTGGGAAGATAGCAAGTCAGAGAAATTTGGGGAGGCGGAGATGCAGACACAATGGATTGGGGAGAGATAGGGAGATGGGGCCTTGGAGGTGGGAGGTGGGAGGTGGAGATAAAAATATAGGGTGTTGGGGAGTGACATTGATATGGGGAGATGAGGAATGAGGAGGAGGAAATCTATAGGGGATGCGGGGGTGAGCTGAATTGAAGGAGAATGAGACACATATAGGAAATTTTCTGTCGATATGACACATAGAGGAAAATTTACAAGCTTTAGTATAAATAATAGATATTCATTTATATATTTGTATAATTTTTTAAATAAAATATTAATATATCATATTTATAATAATTATATACATTTTTTATAATTAATTTATATAATTATACTATTAAAATATTTGTTTAGTAATATAAATTTGATAATTTATATATATATATTCCTGAAATTAAGATTGATAATAATTTTTTATTATAATGTTATATAAATCATATTTAAATATTATATTTACATATATATACTTATTTTAATAAAAAACATATTTAAAATTATTTAAATATATATATATAAATTAAATTATTCACTATGACATTTGACATCACTTTTTTCACACTATTAAGGGTGGATATTTTATCAACACTAAGAAAAACACTGATAAAGTGGAACCATTATCAATGATAATTAAAGGATTGATAAAGGGAAACCTTTTATCAGTGTTTTTGTAGGTGATGATATAAATAACGTTTGTTATCACTTTTTTATAGTATTAACAAAAGTCTCCCCATTATCACCATGGTTTTTTTAGGACTAATAAAATCATATGATCTATAGTAGTATGAAATATAAAAATAATCATAATAACATATGATAGAAACACATTAATACACTAAAAGTAGCATAATGACAGTTAATGGAAACACATAATAAGCATTCTTTTACCATGTTATCTATTCTCTAACAGAATGTTTACACATCTAGAGAACACTAAAATAATATATAATATATTAATTACATCACACAAACAATGAATTTATACATATTAATATGATGTAATGATAATTAAAGGATGATAAAAGTAAACACTTTTGTTAATTATTTTATTTATTGTTTTAATTATGATAATAGTTAATATAACATGATAAAACTATGTATATAATGCTAAAAATGAATGTGAACCCATTTATAACATACTAAATTCCCTAATCACATATACAAAATTCTATCATTGATTATAAAATGTTGTAATCACTTGATATAGTCATAGTTTACTCAAAAGAGTTTCAACGTATAATTAACATGTTAATATTTTTTTACTTGAAGCAAACAAATGAATGAAATAAAAAATATCAATCAATGGTTTATAATTACAAAAAAGACCAGTGCATATGAAATAAGGGGTGGTCAAGTAATCAATACATCCATCAACTCCTGAACACTAAAACATTTATGGAATTTTTTAATAATTCACATAAAATTATGAACTAAGCGAAACAAAACGTAGATCATTAAGAACCCAAAGTTTTTATAAATGATTAAAATTACTATAGATTAGATACACAAAAACCTATAAATGTCACCAAAAACAAAAACATTTCATTATCAAGAGTGTTTCAATTTTATTGTTCCCCATTATCTAAAATCTGCAATAAATAGACATGTGAGAGAAAATATAAATTTACTAACATAAATATCCAATATGAAATAAGAATCTATAAATGGTATAATTAATATAATTTCTGGACAATTTGAAACAAAAAAAATAGACATGTAATAAAATATAGACTAGGATTGTATCCATCAACTATTTTATTAGTTCATATAAGGTTGAACCCAACTATATACCATGTCATTATCAAATTATCATGAGGAATATAACATGGTATTTAATGATTTTTTTTATTTCCTTCTCCTAGGAGTTAAGATGACCTACTCATTAGAGATAAAATTTATTCCTGAAAACCAATATTTAAATTGATGTTAAAATTAAAAGGAATAAATGAATTAATACTTGATAATACTTTATATACCTATGAAATATTCCAATATTTATTAAGTTAAAGTACAATGGTCAAGGAATTTAGATATAAAAGTTCTTTGTAAACATGAATCTAGTAAGGGATCCAGATTCAGATTGGTCATTTTCTTCAACTGAAATAATAAAATACAGTTAAGAGAATACATAATATTGAATAATAATAATACCCTAAAAATTAATTAAACAACCTAGAACATGAGAAAAATTCATCCATATTCTAATAGTTACCATGTGAAATTATTGTTACAACAACTTAAAAAACATTAATTTTCATTTCTTATTTATTTTTAGTGTTTTTATTGAAATAAAATGAAATATATTAATTGAAAGGTTAAACAATATGTGGATATGGTATATAATATCTAATATCATCCTTGAAAGGTGGAATATCATGTTAAATATGGATTTAGGATGTTTAATATAATTATATGCTCTAGAAATTAAATTTTACATTGGTATGGAAAATAATAATTGTATTTTCCTCCCCATTTTGTATGATGTATCCAAAATTCACACAAAGCACATGGAAAGCGTAGGGATTCTTCCATTTCAATGTACATGGAGAATAGAGAAATTTAAGTAATCCTAAAAAAATAGAAATATAATATATTATACAGGAATGGAAATAAGTAATCTTACTCATTTCCCATATAGTATCTTGCACTTAGATGATATTCATTATATTTTTTAGTTATGACCTAAATATATGCACCACAAATACAAAAATAAAATTATCTGATAGAATGTTTTTACAGCCATTCATAATAATATGAATGTAAATAACATGAACCATTAGGTATACATGAAATAATTATAATAAAAGTAAATAACATGAAACAATAGTTATACAAGAAAGTAAATAACATGAAATAGTAGATATACATGAAATAAGTATAATAAAAGTAATTAAATATTGAATCAGAAATATATTTAAATTATATTGTTAAATTAGTAAGATTTTTTTTTGATAGACTAATAAATACCATATATGAGTCTACATATTGATCATTCCACTTCATGTATATGTTTCTTCATATGGTTAATTATCTCTCTTATTGTGTGCAAAAATTTCAAATCCCATAAAATTAAAATATAACCATTTGGTCAATAAAAAATACAATATGTTGTTGGATGTCCAAATAAATTAACAACCAAAAATACCTTTCATTGAGAAACTTCTGAAAGAATTTCAAGAAATCAAAATGTTTAGGAAACCCTAATATGTTTTAGGTAATTAAAAAAATATAATTAACTTATAAGTAGATGTCATGTCTCTTTCAATATCATTCTCAAAAAAATCATGCCCAGGTGATGTGCCTACCACTAGAAAGAACATAAAAACATGTGTTTGAAAATATAAAAACAATAACATGAATAACAGGTGTAGGAATCTTCTATGGAAAATTCTAAAAAATGATTATCCAAGTGATACATCTATCACTATAAATATAAGAGAAACATGAGTTCATAAATTTTGAAATTATTACATGATACACATATATAAAATGATTACTAATAATGATAAAATAAAAAATAATAATACTAAAATAATATATATATGTGTATCAATAATCATATGTTCTTCACCATGACATATTTTCTCATATCATGTAGGAAAAAAATGTTGTATAAATTTATTTATTTTTTTGAAAATAAAGGAAATGGATAAAAAAATAAATTGATATTTTTGAAATACCACATGCATTTTTTGGTAATAATATGATAGTGGGTATTGTTCTATATAGAGAACAAGCTAACAGTGCTTAACTTAACCCCATAAATAATCCCACATTAAAACATTAGAAAAAACATGAAACATTAAGCATATTAATTTAGTTTTCATCACATATTTAACAAAATTATAATAAATTTTCTTTGATTTAAATGTTAATAACTCAAGAATATTTGTAGGTTTTATTCTAAATAGATTCACTAGATTAGAACAAAAATATTTAAATAAAAGAATAATGTAAAACAAAACTAGATAATTTTGTTTATATTTTAGAGAGAGGGGATGAAATGAATACATTGTAATAAGGTAAAATGATGATTTTTTAATGTATTATAAAAGGAACATATAATGAAAAACAAATTGAAAATGAAAAAAATGTGAGCAGTAATTTGAATACAATAAATATAGTGTGGAGTTGAATTAAGTACCTTTGGTATCCACTTGGAGAAGATGTATTATTTAGTTATGTTGTTCTAATATTTCACTTGAATTTTCACTATATCCAATTCCTATAAGTAGTGTAAAAAATGGAAACAACCCCTGAATGAAAAAAAATCCTACCTTAGAATGAAATGCTTCAGAAAAAACATTTGGTACAGTATGCTTCAAAAAAAAATTAGTATCCAAGTTTTATATCAAGTAATAATAATTTAAATTTAATAAATTTAGAAATTGTAATATGGAATAATGGTACATTGGAAGGAAAAAATAGAATGAACCTATTGACATAAAGTGTCTAAACCAATGATAATATATTTATACAAATAAATATACCCAAATAACATCATAATATTAGAAATTAGTTTGACCAATACATATGGAAATTTAAAAAAAAAAGACTATTATAATGTTAATAGATTAATATAAAATAATATAATCTATGAAAAAATATATTCTAAAAAATTGATGCACAATGATAAAAAATTCATGACCTAAAAATAACGCATATAAAAAATCCAAATATTATAGAATATAAAACACACGAAAATTGAAACAATGATAATGTGGATTATGAAATTATGAATAAAATATTATAATATATATTATATTAGGTTCATGGGGGTATAACTACATTTAAACACACACACACACACACTGCTGTCCTAAAAGGTAGTTCATAGACCCACCCCCAAGGGATAACCCACCTAACCAGCCACTTTATTACAATATATATTTTGGATTGAATGATCAGTGGGGATTCATCCCATTATATTGCTCGTAGTATCTAAATATGGCACAAATGCCATTCTGTGAATGGTACTACTATAGTGTCCAGACTTCTACAACACCTACTACAATACCTGATATAGTACCATTACTGTTACAGTACCTGTCGCTACTATAATATGCGCTACTGTTATAGTACCTCAACTCCCACGGTCCTCGCTGGTGATACAGTACTCCCAAGTCTTGTTATTTTTATTCTTGTTTTTTAGAAATCATGAACACATAGATACATTTTATTAATATACACCCACAAATAATACTACAAAAATAAATAAAAAATAATATTAATGATGATAGAAAAAATGAATATTAGTATTCAAATTGTAAAATGATGTGAAATAATAATTGGAATCTGGAGGAAACTATATATTGAATAATCACAGAGAGATGGAGAAAAATAAATTTTGATTTGTAGGGATCTGGATAGAACCTTTCATGTAAAAGGTGGTCTGGGTTTGTAGTAATTAAGGTTTCAAAATTATAGTTTTGTCATGTGATGTGTAAGAGAAGTGAAGAATATCATCAATCGATGAATAAAGGAGGAGGAAGAAAATAATGAAGAAGAAATAAAAATTATGTATGATTGGTTTGGATATAACATGTTCAAAAGGATCCACCATAGATGGGATCTATATGGGTTTTTGACACCTCTAGTCGATGGGAAGAGAACCTCTTGGGTGGGTATTGATGATTTAGGGTTTCCAATTTAAATTTTTATATATTTTAGTATAAGTAAAAAAAGTAGGATATGTTGGTTAGGATATGATGGAGAGAACGAGAGTGGGAACTCGTGGTGGGTGTTGAAAGGATGGTTATTTGAGAGGAGGGGATTTAGGAACATCAATGCGGGTAGAGAGGGAGGGAAAATTGGTAGGGATTCTGGTGAATGGATGAGGGAAAAAAACTTGGAGAGTGGAGATCGATAAGAGGGGGTTTGGAGAAGAGGATAGTCAGTGAGGTCAATAGAAATAGGGATGGAGGGAGAATTGGAAGGTGCATCTGGAAAATGGATGAAGGAAATATTGGAGGGAATATGTGAAAGGAGGAGCCACTATGGGTTTAAAAAATCTACAAGTTTTATTATATTTATACATAATAGTTTATTTCTCATTTTTCTAATGTGATACTTCACAACACTATTTTAATGATCAAGATACTTATTAATTTATAAAAAATAATTAAATTAAAATAATGGGAAACATGAATATGAAAAATTTATATTAAAAGTATGTGATTTATAATGGAAATTAGTTTTACTTGATGTATTTAAATTAGTTATATTAGAATATAATTATTTTGAATATATAATGAATAATAATATAATTTTAATAAATAAAATAAAAAATCAGTTCAATCATCTACTTAATATATTTTCTCATTTCAATCTTGACTTCTTACATGGTTCCATGACATTCTGACAATTTTGTTCTCTAATAATAGAACATGTGTTTTTATTAAATAATTTAACATGTTTCCTATATGTTTCATTCTTAATTACAAACGTCAATATTATTTTAAAATGTGTATAGATATATAGAAATATAAAAAAACATGCAAAGATATAATAGTAATGTGATCCTTATAAGTTGAATTTTGATTTTAACTATTATTAAAAGAATTCATAAATTAATTCTAAAATTTTTATGACATTTATTTTCATAAATATATATATTCCCTTACATGATTAAAAAAATCACATATTATATAAATTAAACAGGGACTTTTGTGCTTTTCTTCATCCCCTTTCATTCAATAATTCATAGTAGCTCTATAAATTCAACTTTGATTGTCACTGAGCCTTCCTCATCCATAGTATGAGCACCCATGTCTATTATCTCTAGACTGCTGCCCCAAAATATATTCTAAATGGAGTTAATGGTTTTCTTCCAACTACCGTATTTTTAAATATTTATGTACATTAATATAATGGATTAAATTCCCATTATATTCAGTAAATATGAGTCAATAAAAACAAATGTTTTAAATATAACCAATGTTTTTTTCATTAAATGAAACACATTTTACATGGATATAAAAGGATCCATTGAGGATAATCCTTCATCATCCAATGAAATATAGAGATCATTTTTTTCATTTTGAGATCCTTGAGAGCTCTAAGAAAGAAATAACTGGAGGAGTGGGTGGCGAAAATTATTTTAATCCTTATTTTCTATGAAATAAAATTTATTTTTCTCTACAAATTACCTTTCTTAGAGATCAATGAGTCATAAAAAATGGCATCACATGAGGTTTTATGAAAAAAACTAGTGTGATATTATACCATTCTGATTCAAATGAATTTTCTTATGAGTTTTCCGATAGGTTCTATGATGTTCCACATCATTAGTCAATCATTCCCACTGATACTATTTTTATCACATCATGATCAATAAAATTATGATTTCAAGGATCTATGAGTCTATTCCACCATTTTTTCTAATTCTAGACAATATGGTACACCCAATTTTTCTAAATTATGCTCTAATTTATACATAATTTAAATTAAATGGAGTAACTATGTAAATGTGGGATGGTCATATTTACATCCTTGAACTAAACAATTTGGATGTCTTGAATGAAGGATCTCTTTAATGCGAGAAATTTATTTGACCCCATTGAGAATAAAGGATATAACTCTAATTCATCCAAGGAAGATGAGTGAAAGAAAATTAATATGAAAGTGATTGACTTAATATATGAATGGGTGGATCATAGTATCTACCCACACATTTATTAGGAGACTATCACATAAGAACTGTAGATGAAGTTATAGAATACATATCAGTCAAATACCTCTCGAAAAAAGATTTACTTATTAAAGTGGTTGATGAATATTTAAATACAGAGTAGGATTTATAGATCTAAACACACCGGTGATTACCAGATCCTGGTGAATAAAATAGTGGTTATTTGTAAGACTCTATCTAATGAAAATATGGGAAACCATCTACTTTTTACACTTCTTGATAGTTATGATAAATTGTTGGTCTCCCCCAATAACTTGGTTCCTGGAGGAAAACTTACAATAGAAATTAAAAAGGATTCATTACTAAATGAAGAGTCTTAAAGGAATGATGTGTGTTATAACCATTCTTAGACTCTCATTTTCATAAGTGAGGGAGAAAAATTATAGGTGGTTGAGGGGAAGGAAGTAAAGGTCAAAGAAAGATCAAAGGAATAGCCATGGATGGAAGGATTTCAATATAAAAATGATATTATTGTGTCATGAGGAACGTATGAGGAATAATTATCGAAATTTACCATAAGATAAATGCCAAGGTAGTGACCAATAAAGAAGAAATAAAGACACACATGTAATCATCACCAGGGAAATTTTGTTTTGTTTCAAAGATGAAAAGGTGAATTTCTTTCACACATCAAACCAAGACACATAATGGACATTTGACACTATAATTTTGTACCATGTAACTATAAATAATGAATATTTCTTGACTTATCAATCAGGTTAATTTGGTTTAATCGATATGGGAAATACTAGTTCAGTTAAAATCATTGTAATGAGTGATATCCAAGCCAATAAAACATTGGAAACATAATCACCTTAAAGGTTGTTCGAATTCTCTAAGACTTTTTATCAACCTTTTATCAATGATAACATTTGATCGACATATATTTGAAAACATCATCATCAACGGAGAATGGAAGATGAAAAAAAGATCTATCTTCATTACCTGAGTACACATATGTGGTACACTGTAAAAAACTCATGTAAAGATATGTGTTGATATCCTCAACATGGTTGAAGGAGAGATTTCATCCAATTTTTGGCATAGGATACTCAGCTAAACGTGTGAAAGAGGGTTAATAGATGGGTTATGTGAGTAGTTATAAAATTTCAATCTGTAGGATATAAATCAGGTTTCAACAACATGTTTCACATCATATTTATGTTTTGTGGATGAAAGATTCATTTTTTCGTGAGGGAAGCGAACAAAATGAAATGAATGTATGGATGAATAAATTTCATTATATAGAATGTGATGTGAAGGCTATATAGGAATAAAAAAACCTATAGAATATTAATTGATACAATATCAAATTGCAATGGTTTATATCATGTCTCTATGGATATTTTCAAAGATTAAATAAAATCCATGTATAAATAATCTTAGAGTACTCAAAGGTAAATCATTATGGAATAAGATATATTATGTTGTAAAGAAGAAGGGATGATATTTTTTTATCTGAACATAAGTGAAGGTCACATCATGGTGTGAGTATCACACTATGAAGGGGTTAGTCAAATTTGTTTCCAATTATTTATCAATGCAACAAATATAAGATTTTGACTCATTAAATTCATAGGTGAAGGTATTTTCATCATGAATAGGATTTTTATGCCATGGTGATTTGAATATTGGAAGTAGTATGAATATGAATTTTCATTTATATAAATGATTTTCATTGTGAATCTGTGGACTATGCCACAGTGAAGTACAATCAAATTGAATATCCAAAATTCAAATTTCTTACTTTTAATGTTTTTTTGTTAATAATATTATATAAGGTTGAATTAGAATTAAGGTTTTGTTTAGGATGAAATTTCCCTACATAATCAAGTCTGATTGAAGATCTTTTAAAGTGGATATATACATATTCTCTCAAAATTAGAGAGATATTTTTTTTGAAAAAATGGAGAAGGAGGATCATGGTTCATTAAAAGGGGGAATTCCAAATTTGTGCTATAAAGTAAGAAAGAAAATGAATTGATAATATAGAAATCTATCTCATTGGTAGATCAAAGAGTTTTATCATGGGGAAAAGGTGGATCTGATTGATTCTCCATCGATGTTGTAATATTATTTTTTTCATGATGATTGAGACTATTATTCTTATAGGAATAGTGATCTTTCTGAGTGATTGTGAGTAGTGAGTTATCTCTATTGTAATTTCTATAAACTAGAAGTTCAACGAATTAACTCTGTTGTAATGAAACAAGTAGTTCAACTAGTTTTTAGTTATATGATCAGAGAAACATCCCATGATTATAAATTATATATTACATTAAGACATAAGATATTTGATAACATATGAAAAATACAACACAAAACCACAAAGAATCTAAAAATAGTATATATCCGTTAAAATATAGTCTTACAATTAGAGTATAAAAATATAAGTAAAATAATTATTAAATAAATGTATAAATAAAAATTAATTTCATTATTAATACTAATTCATTGATAAAATTCATTTAGTGCGGCTAAATAACTAAAAAGACTGATTTGTGAATTAACCTGTAGCCTTATTAAAACTGTATTTTATGTAATTTATTTTAATATACTAAATATATTATGGATAAAATATATATTATTGATGTTAATAATATATTAATAGCTATCTAATTTGTAATGGATGGGAAAAGTGAATGTTAACACATAAAATTTTAAAATTTATTTTCCTATGATAATAGTTTCATTATTTTTTATTTTTTTATTTTAAAATTTTAAAATTTTAATTTCACCACATTGACTTCATTTTTTGATTTATAAAAAAAAATTAAATTAATATTTCTTTTAATTTTATGAACAATTGGTTTTTAGTTTAATAGTGAAAAATCTAGTTTTTACTAAAGCCATAGTGTTTATTTATATATAAATAAAGAAGTATAACTTGAATACTTGTAAATATTTTTTCAGGGTAAAAATGTATTTAAGGAGTAAAAATATACACTTATAAATAGTATTATTTATTTAGAACACCTATTTTTAACATTTTATAAATAAAATTTATATATCCAAATAAAAGAAACTATTTTTAGTATTTTCTTTTAATTAAATATTATTTTTCTAAAATTTAGTTTTTTCTTGATTTGAAAGCCACATAAATTTTACTTTTTATAATAAACAAATTTATATTATAAAAATTTAAAATATTGATAATTTTTTCCTACACATAAATATAAAGCTTAATAATACATTTTTTTCCAAAAAAGTTTTTGAAAAATAAAATGAGTTAATGTTAAAATAAATTTTTATTATGCATTAAAATATTATTTGATAAAATAGATCACATTTTTAGGTTCATTGGGTCCAAAATATGTAATAAGGTCCATTTTATTTTTAGCCATTAAAACTAAATTACTTAGGTAAAAATTAATAACCATGATAAAAATGATAAAATTAAAAAAAAATTGGAGTAAAAGGATTGAGACATTTTTAAAACATGTGTGTAAATGAATTATAGAGGAATATTTGACCTTATATAACCCAAATAGTTATTATTTATTACTTTTAGAGATTTTGGAATGTGAATAGCGCCATTCCATTCTTGAAATTTAATGGGTACTTCCAAAATTACCCCTCCCTTCAATTATGAAAAGGGTTCACTTGAAAAACATTTTGATACACCTATAACTTTTAATTTAATCCTAAAAATCTTTTATTTTTATCCTCATATATTCCTCTCTCATTATCATAATACTCTGGTCTCAATTATATATCCTAAGGGATCCATTTCTAAGGATATTTCCAAGATAAATCTTAAGCTCTCAACATGTGTATTTCTTATCGATTGAAAAATTAATTTTCATTTATTATTTAGATAAATAGTGAAAATGAAGGTGGGGTAGGGGAGGAACCAAAGGTTAAATGGTTTTTAAAGAAGTTGAGTACAAGTGAATCCCATTGAATGGTGTTATCAAAGTCTATAGGTAAGGTTCCTAAACTCAAGTAAGTAATCAAATTCAAATCATGGTCTCATTTGGATATAAGAAGTTTAGAATCCATGTTCACTTCATTCCAAGTGTATAGGATCTCAACATCAAGATGAAGTCTACTCCAACAATTCCTTATATGGTTTTAAATACTCTAATGAATAAAAGAGAAGCCCTCAAGAAGATTAACCAGTAAGGATTAATCAGATTCAATGAAATTTTGATATTATGAGAATCATAAAGATTAATACCAGTATGAATAACATGAGATTATAGTTATATATATGTTCCTTATCTATATAAGGATGATAATTTTAGAATGAAAGAGCCTCTACCATCTCATACAATACAGCCTCCATGCTTAACTCCCAGAACACATGATCTATTAGTAATCAACATGAGTCCAGCCTTAGATATTTCTAGGACCCACACACGACCTATATCATTCGTGGAACCAGTATATAGGGAATAGGGAATATGGATCTTCACAGACCTTGGTAGGATGGATCCCTTACAAAATAGATTTTAGATATTGTACCTATAAAATCATCTCGCCTTTTAGATACATGGTGCATAGAGTGAATCCTTGATGTTGAGCTACATTACGATCATTCCATATCACTGAGAATCCAAACTCTATCTAGACACCCTAATATAATGACACTAATAATATTAATATTTTTGAATATTTGTATATTAATATAGATTTCATTCTTTATTCCTTTTCAACTACTATGAAAAAAAAACAAAATCGATCATGCATACATGCAGACTACCACCTCTAAAAAATGATGTCCTTTTATTTTCATCACCACCTCTCGTGGATGGTGATAAGGATGGATTTGAGGAATTAATATTCTTCCTATATCACAATTATTATAAAACCCTCATTTTGGGTGGATATTTTGATGTAATATTTGACATGTCATAAGTGATTATTTAAAACCATATGATGGTAGAATAGTGTTTCTAGAATGTCTTGGTGTTTTTTAGAAGTCTAAAAGTGTTTCTTAAGGATTTTGGTCCAAATGGGAAAAAACCATGCCCTAGGTAAAGATATTTTGGGCATGGTTTTCCTCAATGTAAAATGGGAAATTTAAAACTACTTGTCAATAGACTTTGGAGATTTTGGTGATGGAAAATTGCCTTGGGTTTGGTAAAAATTCCATGGTGGATATCATTTTGGGGTAAAGTGTTCAATAACACCATTACTAAGACTAGGCTATGAATGATGGTGTGAATATGGTTGGTATGTCTTTGAAATTTTAAAAACAGCCTCATTTCTTCTTAGATCTTAACCAAATCATGGGGGAAATTCATGTGGGTACAATGTTCAATTTTAAATGCATTTATAAATCATTTCCAATGCATATTAATTGATTAAACCTCATTATCCTTGAAGATTCCTTAAATATGAGGAATTAAAAATGACTTATAGATGAAACTAGTATGTGTGGTTGACCCATCTTTCCATAAGGATTTATACCTTGGATATCCTTGTTTCTCCTTGACATTCCCTACTCGGCCTAGTTAAAAGATAAAACCATGAAGATATAGGTTATTCTTATTGCTTTAGATTCTTAAAGACCAGGATCTTCTATTCTCTTATCAATATCCAAGAGAAAAAAATTTAGTCTACTTCAACCAAACTTGAAGATAACCATTATTGGTAATTTATGTTGGGTATATGTTATTCTACCCCTTGGATTTTTCTTTCTCATGTATTTCTATATAAATCATGTTATTTTATGTGGATACAATTCTAGGAGATCTTGAAATGTGAGATTATTCTTGTTGGGGTTCAAACGTTGTTTAGGAGATGACACCCTTGAGAAACCATAACATTAACGTCAAAAACCATGATGTAGGAAGTTTCATACTATGTAGATTTTATGTATACAATCATTATAAAAATTCTATATTGTGTGTTGATATTATTTAGACCATGTTTTATTTTGATCACATGTGTGCATGTTTGGATATTGTTTCTCTCTCTTGATATACTATGTTGCTCTTAAATTTGATATGCCTTCTTCCAAGTGATGTACTTGGTATATAATGAATTATTGTACTATTCATGGTATAAAGTGGAATGTGGACCCATCATGGCTCAGTGGCCCTATATGGGGAGCATGTTTAGACACTCAATATAACATGATTAAATTATTGAGTAAAATGAATGTGTATGATGGCCTAGTGTGGCCTGACCTGGGGGTATGATGGTCTTTTATGATACGATCCATGGGTGAAATTTGGGCATGATGGTCTATTTGATATTACTTTAGATATATAAATAAGGTATGATAACCTTGTTTTATGTAATGTTGAGGCCTAGGATTTGTACAACTATTGAGTGGTCAGAAGGTTGTCTCCTCCACTTATGAAATTTCCAAGACCACTCGAATTTTCTTCTAACATGGAGCTGATGCGGGTACATTTAGGGTTCGTGGAAACTTCTTTAGTATACATATGCTCGATATGTTTTGTTTTCATGTTATTTCATTTATTTTTTATCATTACATGAACTCCTATGTATGTACACTGACGTTAAGGATTCCCTGGAAGTATCTTACTAAGTTTTATTACTCACACCCCACACGAGCATCTCAATGCACGTACAAACTTTTTGTATAGGGATCCAAGAAAGTGAAAGGGTCATCTAGTTGGTATCTGACCAGTGGATTATGAATATTATAATTATATCATGATAAACTTCAGATGATTTCCATAATGTTTTTATTTATTTATGTTCTTTCACTTATACTCTTGTTTAGATTGACACATTGGGAGTCCAATTTATTTACTTTGATTGACATGCATTCCATCCATTATTACACTGTGATTCTTTATTTTCCAACTTTATTTCTCTATGTTACTCTATACTATATTTATACTTTTATTGTATTTCTATGATAATAAAGGTATATTCTCCCCATTAACGGTGTTAGGACTCTTCTAGTCGACAACCTCTTGTGTATGGGGAGGCACACATAGGGTCTTGTGGCTCTTCAACTTAGACCTGGTGGTTTGGTTCAGGGCATTAAAAAATGGTATCAAAGAAAAATTTTATTCTATTATTTTTAGTTATTCTAGTACATTATATAAAGTAGTTAGGTTTTTTGGAACTCGAGTAAGGTAGTTTCCATGTTCCATGTCAGATTATGTGTAACAACCCTATTATTTGTTTTGTATGGTACTAATATTATAGTTTATAGGATTTCAGTGTATTCATGCATCATGAATAGGCACATAGGGTCACATAACATATATATAATTTCTATATGATGCAAAGTAATTATTTTATTTAATTACTTAATTTTTCCTAGTTGTTCTTGATAGAACTGTATTCTTTGATTGAGTGATATATTTTTTTTTCATTAATTATTTGAATTCAAAATTGATTTTATTTATATATATATATATATTATTTTAACTAACATAGAGATTTATATAACCATGGGTAGTGTTAGGAAAAATATACCTTGGGTTATGGGTAGCCTTCTAGGAGATCCTTTATGTGATCTTAAAGACTGATCAGGATCTGTCTTAACAATTACAAGTGTTGAAATTTTGTTTTGAATTTAAAAATAATTTCATCTCGAAGTATACTGATGGGATAATTAGTTTATGTGGGTCGGGATGATCATGTTTGATACGGTTACCCCATTCTACCTCCAACTATATATAAGGGTGAAAAAATGAATTCTCTTGCACTCACTCAAGTGGTTCAAGAAAAAGGACCACTTCATCTAGGATTATTCTTTATACTGCTTATCAATGGTGGGGAAGTTTCCAAAACT
Source organism: Viscum album (assembly GCA_963277665.1). Taxonomy (NCBI): domain Eukaryota; kingdom Viridiplantae; phylum Streptophyta; class Magnoliopsida; order Santalales; family Viscaceae; genus Viscum; species Viscum album. The sequence continues at coordinate 1,940,322,590 of OY728131.1, forward strand.
ATGATTGATAATTCTTGAGACTTCCAACATAAATATCCTATATATTTTCAAGTAATTGTAGGTCCTTAGGATGTATAGGTCCGAATATGGATCATTGATAGCTTCTCAGACTTGGTGGAGACCCTGAGTGATCGAAAGGTAAAGATTGTGCCCATTATGATTTAGGGAACTATTGGGAACTGGTGGGATGTTATGATTCAAGATTGAATATTTGAGGGTCTCTTATGGGTAAATTTCAAATACCTTATCTTCAAAGAGTTATTTTTAGGCATGATGAGGTTTCACTGAGTAAAGGAGTTCATAGATAATCATTAGGGTATGATGATGATATCTTATTAATCGATACACTTCACGAAGTTGCTATGATTCTATCCTATCTTTAATAGGGATAAAGTGAAGAAATAGAGTAAATTTAGGATCAATATTTCACCATAGTCGATACAACATTTCAGATGTAAGAACCTGGATCTTCTTTTTAGGTATGTTTTTCTTTTCTGGTTGTTTTTGAGAAAAAGTTGAGTTTCTATAAATTTTTAGAGTACACGTCGTGTACTCAGTTTCCACAGGTGACTATGTACTAACCGTGTAATGGCTGAGTACATGGGCATGTGGGGTAACCTAGAGACCTCCTAAAGTTGAGGTCGGTTAAGGCAAGTACATGTCATGTACTTTTAAAGAACACGTTGTGTACTTTCTTTTTATTTAATTAAATGGACTGAGGTTGCATTTAATCGAAAAAACACCCTTCTCCTCAACTTGTCTCATCATGGAGCATCTGTAGCTGGTGATTCTTATCCAATCCCTAGACTCGTCATCCGTTCTCTGATTTAACTATCGTCGATTGTGTTGAAATCTCCACGGTATTCTCTTCCTTTTTCTAGAGCCATTTTTCTTTATTTCTCCTCTCTTTTGAGTTATCTTTAGTTGATTTTTTTAGCATTTTTGTAGATATATGGTGTTATAGGGAAATTAAAGTACCTAGGTTCACATATATCATCCCTAAAATTCCTAGGTAGGTTTTTTGTGCCTTTCCTTATTTAGTCTTTGATTTATATGTGAAAAAATTCCCCATACCCTTATTTAGGGTATTGCATGTTTATGGTTATTAGCCTTGTTATCAGCTAATTTTCCTTTTGTGGTTGAGTATAGGTTTTATGATTGTAAATAGTTTTATCTACCTTTATATGTATATGTTGCCCATTTTTTCTTGATATTGACAGTTTGGTCTAGCTTCTCCTATTACGATACTTTTTTTCCATGCCTAGTATTGTTAGGATAGAGTGATTGTTATCTTAAATGTTTTGATATGTTGTAGACTATTTATCCAAGTAGTTCTTGAGGTTTACTTTTTATGAAATATATAATTTGTGTATGATTTAATTACATAGGGATGTGGGAACCTAGTGTAGTAGACCATAGGGAGAATGGACGCTAAGGGCTTCTCCAGAGTGTCTGTGTACTTTTGCATTGCGAGACCACAAGGGGGTGGACTTTGTGCTCCCTCAGAGTGTCTATAGTTTCCTCATTATGAGACCACATGGGGAACTGGATGTTGATTTCTTCCTCAGAGTGTCTATAGTTACCGATACAAGACCATAGGGGTAATTTATAGTGATTTCTTCCTCATAGAGTATTTGCAAAATCTAAACTAGAGGGGTTAGACTGTGAGTACTTCCTAAAGGGTTGCTTGTGTTTGATTTTTTGAAACAGAGGGGTTAGGTTGTGAGTACATCCTGGAGGGTCACTTATGGTTGTTGGTTTCTTATTTAATAAATGAAAATGGATGTAATTTAAACTATAGGATTGTTTACTTTTGAGTACTTTCTTGCTTATTACTTCATTTTGCATATTGCCTTCCATATATATTCACTGACTGTTAGGCATAGATCATTGGGTGGTTTCTTTCTAGGATTTGTCTAACACCTTGTTTGGGTCATGATTTTGGGCCCAAATAGATTATATTATTGCAGGTCTAGATAAGGGAAAGCACCATTCTACTTCAGGTACTTGATTACTGTGGAGCTAGGGAGCATGGGAGAAAGTTGAGGCTTGCGATGCTGTGGAGTAGTTTATTTGCTTTTCTTTTGTATTTTAGTTTGGTAATATATCCTAGAAATGTGATTTGTTTGGATATTTTCCTATACATATGTATCATGAATAATTTAAATATATGTGCTCTAATTGATTATTTCTTTCAGTCTTCAGTTGTATACTTATTACTTGTTATTACTACTCCCGCTACTATTATCTATTTATTTCCATTGCATTACTCCACCAATGAGGGAATAGTTTTCCCACTATCACACCCAAGGCCCTCACTACTAATGGGTAACCTTTGTCATTTGGGAAATGCGCTTGAGGCCATGTGACCAATTGGGTACGAGGAACCTCTGGGAGCCTTCCAAAACTAGGAAGTTACAAAGTGGTATCATAGGGTATTCTTTTTTTCTTGACTTACTATTTGGAGCCTATTTTCAAGGATAGGAAGGAATATGTACTTGGTAATAATCTGTTCCTAGGAGTAGCTAACCCGTGTACACGGAAAATCCAATTTACCTTGTTTATTGCAATTTTTATGGTTTTTCAATTATTACAATTGATTTGATTTCACTGTTGGGTGATTCACAAGTTTTGTTTTGTTATCATTGATATTATTAAGGTTCTATTTCTATTGCAACCGATTGATATGAGGGTATTCCAAATCATTCGTCATACAATCACTTGTTAGATATCATGCATCATGCATTCTTGACATGCCATTTAGGGTGCATTACTGATTGTAGGTTGTTTTGATAGATATCGTACTAGATATGCATGTTATTGTGATAGATGACTTGACGGAATACCTGCCTTTTTATACTATATTGAATTGTGAGTGGTTTAGTTTGAATTAATGCCAAACTTTTCTTCTTGAGGTGTTATGGTCCCTCATGGATCGAAATTTGGTGGATCATTGCACTATTATGCTTTTATATGACATGTATAATATTCCAAGCATTCAATCGCAGGGACTATGGGCCCTCACGGATCGTAATTTGGAACTTTAATGTTATTTTTAGTGTTTTTAGTGGTTCTAGAGTAGTTATGAGGCTTACTGTCCAGAAAACCACAGAATACATGGCGTGTAATGATAAATACGTGCCATCTGTCCTTCTATTCGGGAATGAACTATTTTTATTAAGTACATGTCGTGTACTATATATACATGTAATGTAGTCTCAAACCATGTCACTGGTTTTGTGGGTTGAGACATGGGGTTGGGAAATCCTTGGTGGAACACGTCGTGGACCAGATGTACTCACCGTGTGTTTAGACTACGGGTTCGGTCGTGTGACTAACGACACGGGTTGATGAAGTTCATCTAGTACACGTCATGTAGTCTTGTTCTAGGTAAACCATGTAAAAGAACTCAGGTAGGGGTACACAATTCAAGTACACACCGTGTCTTGGGAGAACACTCTGTGTGTATGGGGTGTCACATGACCTGGGTTAGCAAGAGTACACGCCCATGTAAAGGCTTGAGGGAACATGTCATGTAAGGGTTATACATGTCATATATCCATGTTTTGAAAAACATGAATTATTTTCTTTCTTCTGTTCCCTTCTTACAATTCCAAGTTTCATTCCATGATAACCATGATCTATGGTGTGCATTTGACCTTGTAGAGTCATGCCACCAAGACTTCCTCCAGTTGTATTCCAGTTATAGGGCGATGATCAGACACTGGAAATGGCTGATCAGAGAATACCATCATATCCTCTTGAAGTGCCAGTCTTTGAACCAGCCATTATCCCGGATGGAGGACTCAATTCAAAGTTCTGATAGGGCTTTATGAGGTTTATGCAGACCTTCTGGGATTCACCGCATCCTGTCCCATCTATGGTAGAATTGACTTTGGTTTTTTTTGCAGCAGCTGTAACACCCCAAGATTTTACAAAAAAATTATTCTTTTCATTAATGTCTTGTGTTGTACGCTACACCAAAAGGAGCTTTCACAACACGCATCCTTGACTTTCCTTTCATTAAACGCAATCACGACCTTCCTCGATAGCGTGTGTAGTACGTAATACCGAGTTTCACTAATCAACGATATGCTATTAAAATATTATTAAAACTAGCCGTTATGAATAGTAATAACCACTTATTTAAATTTTTTAAATTTTATTTTCAAAATGGACTTAATTTTTGGATTCGGAATATCTAAATTAGCTTACGATGAAATTTTGGTACTTTTCAGATAACTTTCATTTTCTGATGAATAGTGAAAATTACTAAATTTTAATTAAAAACAACCTTTTTAATCGAAATAATTAATAGTGATGAATTATTAATTTGAGTGGTTTTAAAGTATATTTAGAATATATTTTTACAATTTAATACAATTTTGGTCATTGGATGTAATTTCACATTTATACCAGACATAAACAAGTGTCAATCTTTTGATAGTTATTATCTCTTAAGAACACGCTATATGTTTTGACGGCGAGAATTATTTTTTTAAATTAATCAATGAAACTGATATGTTTTGAATTTGGTAAAATAGACATCATTTTTTAGTTCATAATATCAAATATAGCTTAGGCCTAATTTTTGGTATTGTTCTGGAAACATTCATTTTTTGATGAATAGTGAAACCACTAAGTGGTAGTTAAAAAAATAAATAAATTTTTCATAAAACTTAATTTTACCACTTCTGTGAGTGGAATTTCAAAAATCCGAGAGACATGGTTGATGTCAGTAAGTAAAATGTGGTTCAATGAGATGAAAATAATTTTTGGTGAATAGTAACTTTTTACTTTTTTTTACCACGGTTAAAAGTTGATAGGGTAATTAAGTGTAAAAATGATATTATTCTGGCCCTAACACATATCCTAATTCTATTGTATAAGTGTAATTCGACCTAAAACATCCTTAGGAATAACATATGACCATTTAGGCCCACTTGGATTAGATTAGGACATTTATTATTATTTAATTCAAAGAAGAGTTAAAAGAGTTAAAATCAAAGTTTATTTACTAAAAAAAATTCATATAGGGTTATACATAAGATAAATTCGATTGTAAATATTCATTAGAAATATAATAAGATTTAATACATAATGATATTTTATTTATAATTTTTAGACAATAAATAAATTAATTAATTTATGACACAATGATGATGTATTAATTACCATAATAGTGAAAAATTAGAATAATTGATATTATAAATACCCAAATAAATATATTTTGAGACTTTTTATGAATTAAACTAATTTTATAGGTTAATATGACATGTTATGATTGATTTAATTAACTTTTTTCTAAGAAATCATTCTGTTATGAGTTTCACAAAAATCAACTATTGAATAGTGTCAAAATTGACATAAAATAGTTTTTAAAACAAATATTATATTATTGATTGTTATTTTATTCTTAAAAATCTAAGCTTCGGCCAAGATACTTATATCATGATATTTGTATCATTAATGTACCACTTGGGGGTCTCTTAGATGTATATGGTATGTTTATTAACTATATAATATAAAAATACAAAGTGACATAGTAAATGTCAATCTAATTAACTAAGAGTTAAAACTAAACGATAAGGTTAATATAATGACCTAAACTTGTCTAAATTATATTGGATGAGAGGAGTTCGACCCATCCCCGCCTTAGCTTCAAAATATATCAATTTTCAGATATTTAAAACCGAATATTACTTTATAATAAAATTATGTTTTTAGTTTTTCCAAAGGTGCCCCTCTCCTCCCTTATAAAAGGGAACCACCTTCCTCTCTACCTCAGACCACTTTGAGCCTTCATGCTCGGCCAAACCCTACCAAATTCTCTTCTACACTTCCCTAGAAACATACTAGATGTCCTGGTCTTCTTCAAAGACCAATATTAATGCCCTAATAATAGGTTTCAAAGAGGCGTATCGAAGAAGAGGTAATTTCTTCTACGAATTCTTTCAAACTTCTTTCTTCTTCAACTTCTTCTTATTTAGTTGTTTCATTATAAAGTGATAACATCAATATAAATAATATACTGACATGTTATTATAAATATGAAACAACACCATTTCTCCTTCTATCCATCCTACGGAAAACAAAATCATCGGGCGTGTGTTCGTACGGAATACCGTCTCCACGTCGTGGTGTAATCTGTTTTTTCACCAAAACCTTACATGGATGGGTATTATGGTGTAAATAATAACTATACATAGTTATTATAACAACATTATTATTCTGATATATTGTATCATCCACTCCAATTCAATTCAATAATTATGGAAATGATATCATCGCTTGTGCGTACGTACGGACTACCGTCTCCACAACGCGATGAGATTCATTCTCCATGTTAACCATTTAAGAATGATTATAAAGTATATATGAGCAATAATAATGAAATATATGACATTATAAAGCTACTGGAGTTATATATATATATATGTAATTCATCTACTTAATCCCATTCAACTCAATAAGGAAACGAAAACAGCGTTCATGCGTACGTACGGCCTACCGTCTCCATGAACGGTGTATTTCATTCCTTTTATCGATCTATAATATATATGTATATGATGAATATATAATAAATATAAATCATGTTTTACATTATGGAATTAAGTAAATCAGGTTATAAATAATAATATCAAGAACAACAAGTCCAAACATGTACGATAAATAAAACGATTTTACCCAAAACACTCTTTAACATGGTATTTACAAAAGAACGGGTAATATAAAGTCATAAGTGAACCATATATGATATCATAACAATGAATATGATTCTTTAATAAGTAAATGACATTATTTAAATCATTTTACAGGAGGTTCGGATACGTACGATGCATATCGGACCTAAGGTAAGGGATAATTTTACAAATCTCATTTTTATCCGAGATTGCTTATTCATAAGTATTTACTAGGGTTATTTATATCATCCATGTCCATGTTTTATAAAAGTGTTTTCATGTATTTTTTAACTCCTTTTTACCCATTTTTGACTTTTATTACATGTTATGTAAGGAATCTTTCTTTTGTTTACGTTACGAGATACTTTTTTGACTTTTCCGACAAAAGTATGAGGAGAATGTTATTTTTAACTTATACGGCGTGAACGGATTTTTACGGTTTCATAATGCCTCATTTTCCTGAAGCTTACTCTACATGATTTTATGAATATTTTCAACAAAATAATTTTATTTTAAAAGTTCAAGGCATTTTTTGAAAATAAAATGATTTTGACGAAGAAAGGATATTTTCCTCAAGAATTAATTTCAAATGTTTTATCAAAACCATTTTCCATCTAAGATGAAATTATTTGACATGTGTATGTTTCCAGTTTAATATCTCTATGATTTACATGGTTCACTTTTCTTATGATGAAATGTCCATTTGTTTTATATGGATTATGAAATGATGGGATGATATTTATGAAACCCATTTTATTCTTTGGGTTATGATGAATGATTTATGTTTATTTTGTGGCACAAGTAAGAATGATTTCACTATGAGATGGGTGGGAACTATATCTCCCTCGAATGCATTGGTTAAATATTTATATCTCATTAGATAGACATGGCTGGAATGGAAAGTTAAACTGGTTCAGTAATATAGGACTGGAACGAGGAGTGAACTCGATTCAGAAAGAGACTTTGTCCACTAAGATGGTCTTGGAAGCAATGCCTTAGCTACTATGGAAATCATATCATGTGCTTAATGGTTGCCACAATTACATGTTTTATTCCCATGCTATTTTATCATTCTTAATGTTTCATTATGATCTATACCTTGCGTACTTCCATGTTTTATGTCATTGCTCAAGATTTTGATGTTTAAACATTATGTTCATGTTTTTAAGTTCAAATGTATATGGTATGTTTTATTTTATCCATGCTTACCCTTACTGAGCATTTGAGCTCACCCTTTTTATGTTTTATTTTCCCCCGGATATAAAGAAAGGTTTTAGGTAAGAAAAAAAGGGGAAGATCTTTATGGGAGATGTTGAAGATCTTTCACCACGATTAGAATATTACGTTCCATGTTTCCAAAGACACTAAACTATTACGGTCCTTGTGTGTCTGTTTTTCTTAGGTATTAAAGTATTCCGAAAAACTAATGTAATGTCCATGTACATCAAGATTTGGGTCTCTACAGTTGGTATCAGAGGAAAGGTTTAGTCAACCTTTGGAAACTAGGATGCGAAAATGTTAGTGAGATCCCTAGAGATATTTCTAAGGTATGTCTATGGATGTCCCTAAGGATAAGTATACGTATAGGATATAGTCCTAGAACTATGGTAACAATCTTAGAATTTAACCTAAGATGTTAGATATTAATGGTACTCCCCCTTTATTATGTTGTTTTCCCTGGAAGGATTTTTACCTCTCACGCTATTCTTTTTGGGTTTTAGACGATGGCTGGAACCCAAATGAACCATGTTGATCAATGTAATGGACAATGCAATGATTGTCCTCCTGAACAAACAAATGTTATGGGAGATGGAGTGAAAAATCTTATTGCTATACTTACACAAGCTATGAATCATTCTGGACTTCCAAATGTGAAGAGAAGGGAAAAATATTCTATTGAGTCCTTCATGAGGCAACGTCCACCTTCTTTCAGTGGGTCTTCTGATCCACTTGTTACTGAACAATGGATCGGTACTACTGAAAAGATATTTTCAGTTCTTCAATGTTCTGAACATGATAAAGTCATCTTAGCAGTGTATCATTTGGAAGGTGATGCTGATCAATGGTGGAATCTTATCAAGAATACAAGGCCAAGAGATGAAATTGATTCCATGGAATGGGACGAGTTCAAGAACTTATTTTTCAATGAGTACTTCCCTCGTATTCTCCGAATGAAGATGGAGAAGGATTTTCTTGATCTAAAGCAAAAGGATGATGAATCTGTTGGTACCTATGAAGAAAATTTTACAAGACTTTCAAGGTACGCTTCTGGTATTATTATCTAACCTGAGAGTAATATCGATCATTTCTTTAGTGGATTAAAACCATGTCTTTGAAGGGCGTTATCCATAAGGGACTTCAATAGCTAAGAGGAAATTGTTCGATGTGCTCTCAAAGTTGAGATGGAGATTGGAGTAACCCATCAGTCATATGGGTTTGATAAGAAGAGGAAAATGGAATTCAAAGGAAAATCTAAAGAGCACACTGAAAAGAAGATGAGCTTCCCCTTATGCTCAAAGTGTGGAAAGAAACCTGGAGGGAGTTGTCTTAAAGTGACAAGTAAATGTTTCAAATGTGGAAAGGAAGGTCATCGGGAATTTGAATTCCACAATGATGGGAAGAAGATGTCTAGTGATGAAAACAATGAAAAGGCTACACAGAGTGCACCTCCTACACATCAATGCTTCAAGTGCAATGAAATGGGGCATTGTGCTAATCAATGCCCTAATACAAGGGTTAATGATGATAGAAATGAGCAACCACATAAGGCAAAGGACAAAGGGAACTCACATGAGATCACTATTGGTGATGTTGAATAGGACAACGATGAGGTGGAATGATTAAGTGTTTATGTAATGGGATTCCAAAATAATGTTGTATATAGTATCATGGAATGTTAGAATATTTATGTATTGGTCTATTGTGGTTTTCAATAATTTTATGGTACTGGTAACCACGGAATGTGACTGAGATATTTTTGGTAAGAAGATGATATGCACATAATGAAGGGATAAGAGGATAATGAGATGTTTGATCGTATTCATGAGCTCATGATTGATATAAGGACTAAGTGATATCATGGTTTGAGTATAAAGAATTTTGAGGATTTCAGTTTGTGGAAAGTGTTAACTTTTAAACTCCATTCATGTTTTCACTAAGGTTCAATGGGTATTCATTCTTCAAGAGAATACATGATTAAGGTATTCACATGTTTGTAATTTGACCAACAAGATATATCTTATGATATATGGGGGATAAATGATGGCATTCACGTGATTGTTATGTGACATTTCAAATAATCATTTTCTTTTATACTATGAGCTTGGACCGAAGTATTTTAGATAACCTTAAAGATTGGAATGGATTATGTTGGACATAAGTTAGTTTTGTTTAAGGATTGAACTTTTTTCGATATTATTGATGGGATGTTATAGTAATATAGTTTTAGAAAAAGGACAACCTGCAGGACGGGCGATAGCCCATCGCGTCGGACAAAGTTGTGGGAATCGAACCCACAACCGAAGTGCGACTGGCCTTTATCGCCTACCACTAACCTACAGGAAGTCCCTGTTTAGTAGAAACTAGTTTTATTATATTAAGCAGTATGATATATGAAGTATAAGTCCATTTTAGGAACCATATATGATTAATCTCACTATAGATGGACTTATGATAACTTTTCTAACCTTTTGTTTGAGACAGATGGAATGACCCATCATTCTATCACATGATCTGCAAACACATCATGAATGACAAATTCAACTTCATTTCTTTAAGTGATGAAGTGGAAATTGTCCAAAGAACGACCAATGGTGAGACTATACCAAAATCATGAAAGTATTTCTTCTAATTCCAATTTCATCAACTTTAGGGAAATGATCTTGAAGACCAAAAATGTTGTCCAAGTTCTATTATATCTGATAAATCATATGGTACCTTAGATCTTCACAAATTTATGGCTTTGTGATTGCTGGATTTTCCATACCCATATTCTCATCCACTCTCCATCAGAACATGATGATTAGATTTATCTTCCATATCCATATTTTCACCTATGTGGAAACCCAGTGATTAGTTTATTTGGGTATCCATTACGTTTCATAATTTTGTTTTTAAAGATTGTTTTTGGTATTCCTTTTTACGATGTGGGTTTCTATTAAAGAAACTTTCGAGTAGTAAACCATTTATAACCCCGACGAATTTCGAGGGTGAAATTCATTTTAAGGGGGGTAGAATGTAACACCCCATGATTTTACAAAAAAATTATTCTTTTCATTAATTTCTTGTGTTGTACACTACACCAAAAGGAGCTTGCACAACATGCATCCTTTACATTCCTTTCATTACACGCAATCGCGACCTTCCTCGATAGCGTGTGTAGTACGCAATACCAAGTTTCACTAAACAACGATATGCTATTAAAATATTATTAAAACTAGCCGTTGTGAATATTAATAACCACTTTTTGAAATTTTTTAAATTTTATTTTTCAAAATGGACTTCAGTTTTGGATTCGGAATATCGAAATTAGCTTATGGTGAAATTTTGGTACTTTTCAGGTAACCTTCATTTTCTGATGAATAGTGAAAATTAATAAATTTTAATTAAAAAAAACATTTTTAATCGAAATAATTAATAGTGATAAATAATTAATTTGAGTGGTTTTAAAGTATATTTATAATATATTTTTACAATTTAATACAATGTTGGTCATTGGATGTAATTTCACATTTATACCAGACATAAACAAGTGTCAATCTTTTGATAGTTATTATCTCTTAAAAACACGCTATATGTTTTGACGATGAGAATTAATTTTTTAAATTAATTAATGAAACTGATATATTTTTAATTTTCTAAAATAGATATCATTTTTGAGTTCATAATATCAAATATAGCTTAGGCCTAATTTTTGGTATTTTTCTGGAAACTTTCATTTTTTGATGATTAGTGAAACCACTAAGTGGTAGTTAAAAAAATAAATAAATTTTTCATAAAACATAATTTTACCACTTCTGTGAGTGGAATTTCAAAAATTTGAGAGACAAGGTTGATTTTAGTAAGTAAAATGTGGTTCAATGAGAGGAAAATAATTTTTGGTGAATAGTAACTTTTTAATTTTTTTACCACGGTTAAAAGTAAATAGGATAATTAAGGGTAAAAATGATATTATTATTATCCTAAAACTTGTCCTAATTCTATTGGATAACTATAATTCGACCAAAAACAACCTTAGGAATAAAATATGACCATTTAGGCCCACTTGGATTAGATTAGGACATTTATTATTATTTAATTCAAAGAAGAGTTAAAAGAGTTAAAATCAAATTTTATTTAATAAAACATTTTTAATATAGGGTTATAAATAAGATAAATTAGATTGTAAATATTCATTAGAAATATAATAAGATTTTCTACATAATTATATTTTATTTATAATTTTTAGACATTAAATAAATTAATTTATTTATGACACAATGATGATGTAGTAATTACCATAATTGTGAAACATTAGAATAATTGATATTATAAATACCCAAATAAATATAATTTGAGACTTTTTATGAATTAAACTAATTTTATTGGTTAATATGACATGTTAGTATTTATTTAATTAACTTTGGTCGAAGAAATAATTCTGTTATGAGTTTCAAAAAAATCAACTATTGAATAGTGTCAAAATTGACATAAAATAGTTTTTAAAAGAAAAATTATATTATTGATTGTTATTTTATTCTTAAAAATCTAATATTCGGAAAATATACTTATATAATGATATTATTATCATTAATGGACCACTTGGGGGTCTCTTGGATGTATATGGGAAGTTTATTAACTATATAATATAAAAATATAAAGTGACATGGTAAATGTCAATCTAATTAACTAAGAGTTAAAACTAAATGATAAGGATAATATAATGACCTAAACTTTTCTAAATTCTATTGGATGAGATTATTTTGACCCATCCCCACCTTAGCTTCGAAAGATATCAATTTGGAGCTATTTAAAACTGAATATGACTTTATAATAAAATAATATTTTTAGTTTTTTCAAAGGTGCCCCTCTCCTCCCTTATAAAAGGGCACCACCTTCCTCTCTTCCTCACACCACTTTGAGCATTCAAGCTCGGCCAACCCCTGACAAATTATCTTCTTCACTTCCCTAGAAACATCCTATAGGTCCTGGTCTTCTTCAAAGACCAATCTTAGTGCCCTAATAATAGGTTTCAAAGAGGCGTATCGAAGAAGAGGTAATTTCTTCTACCGATTCTTTCAAACTTCATTCTTATTCAAATTCTTCATATTTAGTTTTTTAATTATAAAGTAATAAAATCAGTATCACTAATATACTGATATGTTATTATAAATATGAAACAACCCCATTTCACCTTCTATCCATCCTACAGAAAACAAAATCACTGCGCGTGCGTACGTACGGAATACTGTCTCCACGTCGTGGTGTAATCTTTTTTTCCACCAAAACCTTACATTGATGGGTATTATGGTGTAAATATTAACTATAAATAGTTATTATAACATAATAATGATTATGATATATTGTATCATCCACTCCAATTCAATTCAATAATTATGGAAACGATATCATCGCTTGTGCGTATGTACGGACTACCGTCTCCACGACGCGATGAGATTCATTCTCCATGTTAACCATTTAAGAATGATTATAAAGTATATATAAGCAATAATAATGAAATATATGAAATTATAAAGCTACTGGATTTATGTATATATATATATATTTATGTCATCTAATTAATTCCGTTCAACTCAATAAGGAAACGAAAACAGCGTTCATGCGTACATACGGCCTACCGTCTCCATGAATGGTGTATTTCATTCCTTTTATCGATCTATAATATATATGTATATGATGAATATATATTACATATAAATCATGTTTTACATTCTGGAATTAAATAAATCAGGTTATAAATAATAATATCAAGAACAACAAGTCCAAAAATGTACGATAAATAAAATGATTTTACCCAAAACACTCTTTAACATGGAATTTACAAAAGAACGTGTATTATAAAGTCATAAGTGAACCATATATGATATCATAACAATGAATATGATTCTGTAATAAGTCAATGACATTATTTAAATCATTATACAGGAGGTTCGGATACGTACGAAGCATATCGGACCTAAGGTAAGGGATAATTTTGCAAATCTCATTTTTATCCGAGATTGGTTATTCGTAAGTATTTACTGGGGTTATTTATATCATCCATGTCCATGTTTTATAAACATGTTTTCATGTATTTTTAAAGTCATTTTTACCCATTTTTTTCTTTTATTACATGGTATGTAAGGAATCTTTCTTTTGTTTACGTTACGAGGTACTTTTTTGACTTTTCCAACAAAAGTACGTGGAGAATGTTATTTTTTACTTATACGGCGTGAACGGATTTTTACAGTTTCATAATGCCTCATTTTCATGAAGCTTACTCTACAGGATTTTATGACTATTTTCAACAAAATACTTATATTTTAAAAGTTCAAGGCATTTTTTTTAAAGAAAATGATTTTGACGAAGAAAGGATATTTTCCTCAAGAATTCATTTCAAATGTTTTATCAAAACCATTTTCCATATAAGATTAAATTATTTGATATGTGTATGTTTCAAGTTTAATGTCTCTATGATTTAAATGGTTCACTTTTCTTATGATGAAATGTCCATTTGTTTTATATGGATTATTAAATGATGGGATGATGTTTATGAAACCCATTTTATTCTTTGGGTTATGATGAATGTTTTATGTTTATTTTGTGGCACAAGTAAGAATGATTTCACTATGAGATGGGTGGGACCTATATCTCCCTCCAATGCATTAGGTAAAGATTTATATCTCATGAGATAGACATGGCTAGAATGGAAAGTTAAACCGGTTCAGTAATATAGGACTGGAACGAGGAGTGACTCGATTTAGAAAGGGACTTTTTCCACTAAGATGGTCTTGGCAGCAATGCTTTGGCTACTATGGAAATCATATCATGTGCTTAATGGTTTCCACAATTACATGTTTTATTCCCGTGCTATTTTATCATTCTTAATGTTTCATTATGATCTATTCCTTGCGTAATTCCATGTTTTATGTCATTTCTCAAGCTTTTGATGTTTAAACATTATGTTCATGTTTTTAAGTTCAAATGTATATGGTATGTTCTATTTTATCCATGCTTACCCTTAATGAGTGTTTGAGATCACCCTTTTTATGTTTTCTTTTCCCCAGGATATAAAGAAAGGTTTTAGGTAATAAAAAAAGGGAATATCTTTATGGGAGATGTTGAAGATCTTTCACCATGATTAGAAGATTACATTCCAAGTTTCCAAAGACACTAAACTATTACGGTCCTTGTGTGTATGTTTTTCTTATGTATTAAAGTATTCCGAAAAAGTAATGTAATGTCCATGTACGTAAAGCTTCGGGTCTCTACAGCAGCATCCTCCCACCTTCACGGAGGATGGAGGATCTCAGGCTTCTAAGTCATGGTTAGAATCTATTTTGTTGATATTAGAGCATCTGGAGACGCCTCCATAGAGGAGGGTGAATTTCACTATGTATATTCTTTAGGATTCTTCCAAAATATGGTGGGATGTGATCTCACAGGTGGGACGCTAGTAGGTTATGGCTTTGGATGAGTTCTCCAATGCCTTATATGACTACTTTTACCCAGAAACTTTGAGGGATGACCAATTCATAGAGTTAATGAGTCTAGAGTAGGGTACTCTTTCAGTTATAGAGTATTCTTATCACTTCACAGATCTGTAGTGATTCAAGAACATTCCAGGGGGTGATGAATAATTTCCTGCAAGGAAGATTGAGGTTAGTCTCAAAAACGACATCTGATCTCAGGTGAACATCTTAAGGTTGAATTCCATCACCTATATAGTCAACCAAGCATTGATCATGGAGTGAAATCTGAGGGATGATGGAGCTGTGATCAAGGGTGGTTCAGCATCCGAAGTTGGTACCCCTTATACTGACAGCGGTAAGCGTTGTAGTTATTTTACACGTGGAGATAATAGTATGTGGGATGATTCCTCTGGTATCTAGGTGGTGTGCTACCAGTGCGAGAAGAGCGGGCATTCGAGGCCACATTGCCCGAGAGACCCAGTGGAGTGCCGATTTTACGACAAGATGGGTTATCTTTAGTGGTTTTATCAGTTTTTCTCACCATCAACTGGTAATAGGGGTTCTTCTATGATTCCTCATTCAAGAGAACTGACACCAGTTTCTCATCAGATTGGGAATTGGAGTTCTTTTGGCTGTTTAGGCCGAGGTGGAGGTCGTGGTCGTGGTAGCCAGTCAGCAGGCTTTCAATGACAACAGGGTTGATCAGCTCAGGGTGTTTAGGTAGGGTCATAGGTCTGCAGTATAGGATATACTTTTTCAATGGAGAAGACCCTATATGAGTAGGATCCTGGACCCCCTACAGTTCATGGTATGATACTAGTTTCCTCAGTTTTAGCTTCTTCTCTTTTTGATACAAGGGCTTCCCATAGCTTTATATATATTTTTTGGTGGAGATCCTTGGGCTCTGTATCTTTTATTCTACTGATATATTGACTCTAGACAATCTGTTGTGGATAATAATGTCTAGTGTACGTAAGTGCAAGGAGTTCCCTCTTGAGGTTGGTGGGTGTCACACATTATGGGACCTTTATGTTCTAGAGATGACATGATATGACATCATTATCATAATGTACTGGTTAGTTCTTTTCTAGGCTTTTGTCGACTGATATCATCATAGGGTGAGTTTCATATCACCAGAGGGAGGATTGTTTCTTCATAAGGGATAATGGGATGTCTAGGTGAGTAGAGATGGACCCAAGTATCATGGGTTGGGAGGAGTTATAGCCCAGATTTCTAGTCTATATCTAGATGACCAGGGGACTTCACATATAGACTTTCCCCCAACGGTTGATTCTTTCAAGGATGTATTTATAGAGGACTTTTCAGATTTTCTTTCAGAGAGAGAGGTAGACTTTTCTATTGATCTTATGCCAGGAGTGGCACTAGTGTCCATTCCTCCTTATAGGATAGCTACACCTGAGTTACAAGAGCTTAAGAAGCAGTTGGAGGAGTTGCAGGAAAAGGTTTTCATCTGACTCAGAACTTCTCCTTAAGGTTCCCCTATCCTGTTTGTGAAAAAGTTAGACTATACTCTCATACTTTGTGTGGATTATTAGAAATTGAACAAATTTATGGTTAGGAACCGATATCCTTACCCGAGGATTGATGATATCTTTTATCAACTTCGAGGAGCCCAGGTGTTCTCAAAGATTGACTTGAGATTCGGTTACCATAAGTTGCATGTTAGAGCGTCTGATATACCTCTTACAGCCTTTCAGAGTAGGTATGTTCTATTCGAGTATGTGGTTATGCCTTTTGGTCTCACGAACGCGCCTGTAGTTTTCATGGCACTGATGGACTGAGTTTTCCATCCATACTTGGATTATTTTGAGGTTGTTTTTGTGGATGACATCTTGGTGTACTATCACACCCGATACAACCATGCTACCCCTCTTGAGATTGTTCTGAGTACCCTGAAATAGAATCAGTTATATGCTAAGCTCTCAAAATTCATGTTTTGGATAGACCAGATTAACTTCTTAGCTCGTGTTATCTCAGATACAAGAGTATGTGTAGACCCAAAGAAAGTGAGAGCATTAGTTTCCTGGGAGCATCCGAAAAACATCTTTGAGGTACAAACTTTTCTAGGGATGGATGGATACTACATATGTTTCATACAAGACTTATCATGCTTAGCAGCGCCTTTGAAGGTCCTGACTAAGAATGTTGTAAAGTACTTGTGGTCAGATTCTTGTGAGTCATCCTTTCAGAAGATAAAAAGGAGGTTGAATTCTTCACTGATACTAGTTTTTCTAGAGTTAGGAAAGAGCTATAATATATACTATGATGCATTAGGTATCGATCTAGGAGTAGTGATTATACAGGGAGAAGTAGTTGTTGTGTACGGGTCTTGGTAGTTGAGTAACATTAGAGGAATTACTCGATGCACAATCTCGAGTTGGCTGTAGTTCTTCATGATTTACATTGTTGGAGGCATTACCTGTTGGGAGAGAATTTTTTTGTTTTCACAGACCAAAAAAGTCTCAATTATATCTTTGATCAGCGCGATCTGAATTTGATACAGTGAAAGTTGGTTGAGTACCTTCAGTATTTTGACATTGAGATTGCCTACAAGCCTGGGAAAGGCAACGCGGTGGCTGATGCATTGAGTAGGAGGACTTAGATATAGTCAGTTCAGGAGGCCAGTAGTGAGTGGATGCTTATGGATCATTTATTTGAGATGCATTTGGAGGTTCACGACAGATAGAGGTAGACATTTCTTTATTCTATAATTGTTACCTCTACTCTACTTGATCGAGTGAAAATTAGGCAGCTATCAAATTTTAAAGGCCTAGTTCGACAGTATAGTGTATCAGGAGACAACCCTATTCTTGGATGGACAGTAGGTGAGGATGGTATCTTGTGTTTCCATGGGTGCGTATGGGTGTCAACAGACATATGTGAGGAGCTTATATCAGTCTTTCATTCCTCAGTTTGGGCAGTTCATCCTGGTGTCACCAAGATGTATAAAGATCTACACCGTTAGTATTGGAGGCTAGGTATAAAGGAAGATGTTGCTAGTTTTGTGATGAGGTGTTCCACCTGTAAGTAGGTGAAGGTAGAGAATCAATGACCAGCAAGGATTTTTTAGTATTTACCCATTCCCGAGTGGAAGTGGAATGATGTTGCGATGGAATTTGTGATAGGTTTTCTGTGGTTGCCTTGAGTAAATGATGTAGTATGGGTTGTCATTGACAGACTCATGAAGGTTGATCACTTCTTGTCGATCAAGGATACCTTCAGTGTTGATGAACTGGGAAGGTTATAAATTCGATAGATTGTGAGCTTACATGGGGTTCCACACTCCATTGTTTCAAACAGGGACTCGCGTTTTACTTCTCGGGTCTGGCATGGACTATAGAGGTCTTTGGGTACACAGGTACTTCTAAGTACAACTTACTATCCCCAGATAGATGGCTAGTACAAGCATACAATTTAGGAGCTAGAGTACATGCTTTGAGCATGCGTCTTAGATTTTGGAGGTTCTTGGGAGAAGCACATGCCTCTTGTGGAGTTTTCCTACAATAATAGATTTTAAGAAAATATTCAGATGGAAACTTATGAGGAATTGTATGGTAGGCCATTCCAATCACCTTTATGCTGGCTGGAGGTAGGAGAGGCAGCTATGATGGGACCTCATCTCATTCTGGAGACCACAGTGTAGGTAGAGTTGATTCGAAAGAGGATGGAGACTTCATAGTCACGACATAAGTATTATTCTGATCAACAAAGATAACCTCTAGAGTTTCAGGTGTGAGATCAGGTGTTCCTACGTGTCACGTCGAGTTTGGGACACATAAGAATTAAGAGATAGGGAAAGATTTTTCCAAGATACATTGGGTCGTTTGAGATATTAGTGATAGTCAGGTCGGTTACCTATCGGTTGTAGTTGCCTCAGAGGTACTGAGCAATGCACAATGTCTTAGACGTTTCTAAGTTTCAGCGTTACTTCTCAGACTCATCTCATTTATTTCAAACCAAGGTGGATGAGTTGGAGGTGGATTCATCATTCAAGGAGCATCCTATCTTGATTATTGATCGTAGTGCAAAGGTTCTCCATGGTCGGTCACTTACTCTGGTATGAGTGCTATGGCAGCACGAGTGAGTATAGGACGAGACGTCGGAGAGGGAGATCGATGTATGATCACAGTGTCCAGAGCTGTTCGAGGATTCTTCTTCTATGCCACCTTGCTAAGGAAATTCAGGGAAGAATTTTTTTAATGGGTGAAGTTTTTAAGAACCTTGATTTTCTTTTCAAGTATGTTTTTCTTTTCTAGTTGTTTTTTATAAAAATAGGAGTTTCTAAAAATTTCAGGAGTACATGTTGGGTACTTATAAGACACATCATGTACTCGGATGTCATAGGTGACCATGTACTGGCCGTTTAACAGCTGAGTACATGGTTGTGTGGGATGAAATGGAGACCGCCTAAATTAGAGGATAGTTAAGGAAATTACACATCATATACTTTTAAAGAACATGTCATTTACTTTCTATTTATTTCATTAAAAGGACCGAGGGTGCATCTAATCAACAGAACACCCTTCTTCTTGACCTTTCTTATCTAGGAGCATCCATAGATGGCGATTCTTCTCTAAGACATCGACTCGCCCTCCATTCTCCGATTTGACCGCCGTCTATTATGTTGTAATCACCGTGGTAATCTTTTCCTTCTTCTATAGCCATGTTTCCTAATTTCTCCTCTCTCATTAGTTATATTTGGTTGAACATTTTTATCAATTTTTATATATACATTGTTCTAGGGTGATTCAAGGCCTGAGGTTCAAAAATATCATCCCTACAACACTGAGGTAGGTGGTTTGTGCCTTTCTATAGTTAGTCTTTGAGTTATATGTGCAAAATTGTCCAATACCCCTGTTCGGGGTATTGCGTGTTTATGGTTATTAGCCATGTTATTTCCTTCTTCTCCTTTTGTGCTTTATTAGATATTTTATGATTATAAATTGGGTTATTTACCTTTCTATGCATGTGTTACCCATGTTTTCTTGATATATACTGTTTGTCCTAGGTTTTCCTGTTAGACTGCTTTTTTTTCATGCATAGTATTATTAGGATGGAGTGATTGTTATATTACATGTTGTGATATGATGTGGACTATTTATTCAAATATTTCTTGAGGTTTACTTTGGATTTCATATATATTTTGGGCAAGAATTACTTACATTGGGTTGTGGGAACCTGGTGTAGTATACCATGGGGAAAATGGACGCTAAGTGATTCTCCAGAGTGTCTGTTTACTTTTACGTTGTGAGACTATTGGGGGGGATGGACTTTGTGCTTCCTCAGAGTGTCTATAGTTTCTCATTATGAGACCGAGGGAATTGGATGTTGAGTTCTTCCTCATAGTGTATATAGTTACCGATACGAGACCACATGGGGAATTGACGGTGAGTACTTCTTTAGAGAGTCTTCCCTAAAGATGAACTAGAGGGGTTAGACTGTGAGTAATTCCCAGAGGGATGATGGTTTTTGATTGGTTGAACTAGAGGAATCAGGCTGTGAGTACATCCTAGAGGTTCACTTATGATTTTTGGTTTCTTATCTAATAAATGAAAATGGATGTAATTAAAACTATAGGATTGTTTACTTTTGAGTACTTCCTTTTTTGGCCTCATTTTTCATATTGTCTGCCATATATATTCACTAACTATTAGGCACAAATCGTTGGGTGGTTTCCTATTGGGATTCATCTAACACCCTATTTGGGTCTTGCTTTTAGGCCCAAACAGATTGTATTGTTGCAGGTTGGGATAAGGGAAAGCACCCTTCTACTTTAGGTACTTTATTGTTGTGGAGCTATGGAGCATGGGACCAAGCTGAGGCTTGCGATGCTGTAGGTCGATTTATTTTTTTTCTTTTATACATTGGTTTGGTACTGTATTCCAGCATTGCGACTTGTTTTTCTATTTTCCTAAACATTTGTATCATGCATCATTTAAATATATGTTCTCTAATTGTTTTTTCATTCAATCTTATGATGTTTACTTATTTCATGTTATTACTGCTTCTGATACAGTTTTATACTAATTTGTACTACATTACTCTACCTATAAGGGAATAGTTTACCCACTATCGCACACAAGGCCCTCACTGCTAGTCGGAAGCCGCTAGAGTTTGTGGAAATGAGCTTGATGCCATGTGACCAACTGAGTAAGGGGTGCCTATGGGCGGCTTCTGGAACTAGGATGTTACATCAGGAACTTCAATCTAATGACACATGCTATTGTTCTTTAGAAATCCTGGATGACCAAGAATGGTCTGAAGGGGGAAAAGTTTGGAGGTCTTCTTTTATCCATTAGTGGACTTCATAGTGATACATTATATGGTATGAAGTGGAATTAATATTATTCAAGTCATAGAAATGGTAGAAAAAAATTGTTGAGTATAGGATCTTCAAAATCCACAATATTTAAAGGTGGTTATCATTTTTTTCAACTTTATAATGTGGAGGAAACATTGTATTTTATGCCCAAAAACTCTTATCAAGTTTCATTGGTGTGTCAAGGCAAGGAATCTATAGTTTTTCTACTTGAATCCATCATAAAAAAGGACACATGGTGGTTTGAGATATCATAGGCATCAATCCATCGGACAGGCTGGGATCTATAAGATCATGTTCACACCCCAAAAATGATGATAACTTATGAAAATGGTTCCTATCATGGATAGGAAATTGTAGTTTATTAATTCCAAGTATATTTTTTGGATTAGCCTAAAAAATATGGTGGTGTTGAACCATTTACCGTTTGAGGTATGATCTTGATCACTTATACACTATCTACTTCTTTTTTTATCCTTTTTCAACTCATTCCTTTATATCTACACAACTTATTATATTATTTTTTTACCCATCAAGTTATCTTCTGAGTTTCCATCCATTAATACACCATTGGTAATACATATAGACCATCTTCAATTATTCCTTGAGTTTATTATATCCTTTTCTAGTTTTGGAAATCTATGGGACTTCATAATTCATGAGATAATGAGCTTCAATGTGATTCTTACAATGGACTTATTAACCTTCTTATAAACCCAAATTTATTTCTACGAGAGAGGGTTATAATTTACATTTCCCATGGGATTAAAGTTCATGAAAACCGGTGAGTGGGATTTTTGATGAGGTAGAGTGGGTCTACACATTATCCAACTTAGGATGATTACGGTGCATATTGTTGTCTTGGATCTTTCAATAGGACTAGAGGTTTCCCTGTCATATTTACCTCTAGTTTTAGATCTATAACAAGGCGTCTTCACATATTAATTCATAGGTCTTCCCCTTCACATAGTAGTTAAGTTTGAGATAAAACTCATGGCTAGTGAGAAACCCATTTATATACCCACATATTGTATGGTTTTGACTGGGCTTAATGAGATCAATGAATAACTTGAGAAATTGGAATGCAATGGTTTTATCAAGTTGAGTACATCACCATAGCGTGCACTTATTTTTTTCACCAAGAAGGTTGGTGGTAGTCTTTGACTCTGCATAGACTACTTAAAGTTGAATCAATTGACTATGAAGAACATGTGTCCTCCAACTAGGATCGACGATCATTTTTGACAATTATAGGGAGCCTGGTGGTTCCCAAAAATTTATCTCCAATTGAGATATCTTCAGTTATGGTTTAAAGTGGAGTACATCTCAAAGATAGAATTTTGGAGTATTTATGGCCTATACAAGTACTTGATGATGTTATTTGGACTGAAAAATTCAACTAATGTGTTCATAGATCTCATGAACATGATACTTCACCCATACCTTGATGCATTATTCATGATAATCATGGAAGATATCCTTTTTTTACTCACTTATACTATAGAATAAAGAAAGAAACCTCAATATAGTCTTGATTATGCTTCAATCACATTGGATTTATGCCATCCTATTGAAGTGTCACTTTTGGATTTTGATTGTGCAATTCATGGAGAAAATGGTTTCTGAGACTGGTATATCAGTTGACCTAGAGAAATTTGAGGTAGTGATGTTCTTCATATACCCCTATAACATGACTAATATTAGTAACTCTCTAGGTTTATCATAGTACTATAACCATTTTATCCAAAAATTTTCCCACTTATCAGTACCCATTATCATACTGAAAAATAAAGTGGTGAAGTTCTAATGGTCATAATAGTATGAGGAGACTTTTCTTAAGTATAATAGGAGGTTGACTACAGCTCCAATGTTGAATCTTCATTATCCTAGGATTAGGCATCATGATTTTTCTTGGGTTAGTATTGATATAAAGAGACTGATTAGTAGATTATGGTTCATGTTAGCTATGACCCTATAATCATGACTATCCTACCCATGACATGAATTTAGAAGTTTTCTTCCACACATAAAAGTTTTTCAAATGCAATATCTTTGGTGATAGGTTCAATATTCACATATATCATAAGATCCCCCACTTTATCATTACATATTAAGATATTAATTTGAAGTAGAGGAAATTTGTAAAGTAACTAAAGGTGTTTTATTTTGAGATGGATTACGCATTTGGTAAAGTTATCATCATTGTAGATTCTCTTATCCATAACATGAAATTATATTAAGAGATTAGTGAATAGAATTCATAGGAATAATAGTGTCAGATGAGCTGGTTGTCCAATTGAAGGATATATGATTGCAAGGACTATGAATTGATGACATGTTAGACAATAGTGCTTACATCTTCTTTAGTAGTCCAAGTAAAGTTTGTATTGGAGACTAACACAAAGTGTGTTGTGATGTGGGTTAAACTAGAAAGTGGTGACCTAATATCTAATATTTCATTAGACAATGATGATGTTGTCATAGAACATGGGAGAGTCTTAGTCCATACATCCATTAGGGGGATATGATGAGAGACTTCCATACCTCTAAGTGGGTGGTTCATCCTGGAGTGACAATGATATACAATGATTTTAGGAAGACATTATAATTTCTAAGGATAAAGATGGATATTTTTGGATTAATTTACCATTGTCTTACCTTACATAGTATAAATCTCAAGCACCAATGTCCTGATGGTTTTATCCAACCACTTTTTATGCCCATGTGGAAGTTGGAGGACGTCATAATAGACCTTGTGATAGGGTTTCCCATAATCACATGGATCTATGATATTTTGTGGGTAATTATCAACTAGATAATGAAATTTATTCATTTTTTACCAATCCATGTGACTCACTTAATAGATAAGCTGGGAAGGTTATATTTTCTTGAGATAGGATAATTTCACAGAGTTCCCCTAATAATTGTATATGAAAAAGGAATAAGTTTTATGTCATGATTTTGGTAGGTCTTGCATAAGTAATTAGGGATTTAACTCATATTTGGCACCATGAACCATCCTCAAATAGAAATATAGTCAAATAAAATGGTTCATATAATATAGTATATTCTTAGTGCTGGTGTTTTAGATTTTTTAATATCATGGGAGGGTCAGTTATCCTTGGTTAAATTCACATACAATAATAGAAACTATAATTAGATTCAAATGGAAAGTTTTGAGTCTCTTTATGGTAGACCATATCATTCACTATTTTTTTGTCATGAAGCTGGTGTGATAGTAGTTTTGGGGCCCATTATTTTAAAAGATAACACAAATAAATTATGGTTTATTTAGAAGGATCTAATCATAGATCATAATATTTTGAGGTCTTATTATGACCATAGGAGTTGAATTTTTGAGTTTTCTATAAGTTGCCTTATTTCTTAAGAATGGATCTCCCATTAGGCCGAAAAAATTTATGAAATTAAGGCAATCTAACACTAAAATATATTAGACCATTCAAGATCATTGAGATGATTATAATACTAGAATAACCTCAGGATCATTCTTTTAACTACCAAGGTATGTATTATGTGTTTTTACTTTAGAGATAAATGACTGATCCTAGGCATGTGATCAACTATGAGGATGTATAGCTTGAACCAGATGCATCATATGAGGAAAGACCAATTTGTAAAGTTGACAGGAACAATAATGTCATCTAAGGGAAGAAACTACTAATGTTCTAAGTTCTTCGGCATCCCAGATATATCCAAGAGAATACATGGAAGTGGGATATTGGCGTTCAATTGCAATGGCCTAAGTTATTTGAGGCCAAATCTATAGATACATCTCAAGGATAATAATTCCTTATATTGGGAGAATTGTGAAACCCTCATTTTGGTTGGTTATGTTAATGAAATATTTGGAATGTCTCAATTGATGTTTTGAAACCTTATATTGGTTGAACCCTAGTTCTAGAATTCCTTGGAGGTTTTTAGAAGCTCAAAATTGGTTTTTTAAGGATATTGGTTCAAGACTACCAACACCATGAATTGGAGTAATCCATTTTCTATTTGGTTTTCTAAAATGTAAAATGGGCAAGGAAAATATCTTATCAATCCATTTTAGAGTCAATGGTGAGGGAAAAATGCCATCGGTGTGGGAAAAATGCTCTGGTAGATTGATTTTGGGGATGGAGTATTAAAGAACACTGCATCCAAGGCCAGACCATAGTGGAAGGAATGGGAATGGATGGTATAGCTTTGAAACAACCTAAATTGATGGATTTCTTCTTGTATATATGCCAAATCAAATGGGAAATTCATTTGGATTAAATTTGCAGTTTTAAATGTGTTAACTAATCATTTCTAACCATTATTAATTAATCCAATCCCCTTATCCTTGAAGATTCCTTTAATTTTATGAATTCTAGATGAATTGAAAATGAACCTCAGGTGAATAGTTGGACCTTATTACATTGTTTATTTTTACCTTGTATAGCCTAATTTATCCTCGACTCTCCTTACTTCACCTTGTAGGAATATAAAACCTATAAAATAGACTTTTTTCTTGTTCTTTCATATTGGTGGAGAAATGAATCATGTCTTCTCTTATCACCATCTAAGATTGATGAATTTATTATCCTATGAATAGGATTTAAGGTGACCATTATCATTAATTTATATTGGTTATGTGTTATTCTACCCCTTGTCTTGTTCTTTCTTCATTCTTTCTCTAGAAAACATGTTATTTTATGTAGAAATTATTCTAAGAGATATTTTCTTGAGATCCTGTTCTAGTGGGTGTCATAATGAGGTTCAAAGTAATACATCCATGATAAACCCTGATGTTTACATTGACAACCTTGAGGTAGGAAGTTCCTTACCATTTATAGTCCATGTATATGATCATTATCATGATATGACATTGTATGTTGATATTTTTTAGACCATTTATGAGTTCGATCACATATGTGTGTGATTTCATAATCTTTATCACTCTTGATATGATATGTTTTTCCCCTATATTATATTCATTAGTTAAATGTTATATACTTGGTATATTTTGTATTATTGTTCTATGCATGCTACTAAGTGATAAATGGACCAGTTGTGGCTCGGTGGCCCTTGAGGGGGTCATGTTTAAACGATGCATATGACATAATGATAGTATAGAGTTATAGGATGGGTTTGATGTCCTAGTGTCTAATAACATGGGGTAATGATGGCCTTATGAGATCTAACCTATGAGGTGATAGTGGGGCATGATTGTCTATGTTATTTGATTGGAGAGGTAAAAAAGGGGTATAATGGCTTAGTGTGGTCTGTCCTGGAGGCTTATGGCTTGTACTATTATTGAGAAGTTGTGAGGTTGGATCCTTCACTTTGATTTTTCCATGACCACTTAGATGTTCTTCCAGTAGGGAACCAAAATGGGTATGGTTGGGGTTCATTCTGTCTTGGTTAGAACACAAATTCTTGGTATGGTTTTTTCTCATGTGTGTGTTGATTTATTACTATGACATACACACTTATGTAAGTGAAATAATGTTAAGGATTACATTTTGGTGTCATATTAGGTTTTGTTACTCACACCCTAAATATACATCTCAACACATGTGAAAAATTCATGTATAGGGATCTAGGTAAAGGTAAGAGTCCTATGGAAGATCACTGATAATTAGATCATGGAGATTTTAGAAATACTAGGACCCACTTTGAGGATTTTTGTAGTGTTTATATTTATTTATCCACTTTCACTTGAAATTGGATTTGGATTTCTACACCGGGGGGCCGGTTTATTTTTTTATGACATGCATTCCTTACATTATTACTCTATGATGTTTTATCTTCTTCCTTAATTACTCTGAGATGTTTGATTTTTTATTTATACTTTTGGTTTATGGCTTTGATATTGAGGTTATAGTCTTCCCATTGTTGGAATTTATACCCTCACTACTAGTCGGTGGTCTCTTAAGTATGGGGTGGAACATATGAGGTATTTTAGTGCTTTGGGTCAGACCAGATGGTTTGGAATGGGGTTTTAAATTATAATTATGATATTATTTTTTATTGTGTAACTTCATTTTATCGTATTTTTCAAGAAATGGAATAGTTATTCATGTGTACATGCAGACTATTGCCTCGATGAATGAAGATTTTGATTTTCCATTACCACCCTTCATGGTTAGTTCTAAGAATTAATTTAAAGAAATAAAATGATATTTATGACAAGTTTAATAATCTATAAATGTTATATTAACATTATATAAAAAAATTTCTTTACTCAATAAATCATTTTAACACACACTCATGAGAGTTGGTTTTACACCTTTATTAACAATTCTAGAATATTTTTATTGAGAATGAATAAAGAATATTATATAATGACAATATCACTTAGAAATAATGTATTTAATAAATTTAATGATTCTAGAATGGTGTTTTTGATATTTAATATTTTAATTAATAAATGACATTTTAATCATTAAACACATCAAAACTTATTCATTACAACTCCCATTTTGGAAAACCATAACATTATCATTAATCAAATGAAAATGTGATATGAAAAATCATTGAAACACCAATATTATTAAATATTGGATAATTATTTAGTGGTGAAATTCTTTTTAATAAACAATAATTGACCATGCCATTAACAAACTAGTAAAAAACAATCAATTTGAGTTTCCAGCACCTGATAATTAAAATCAACAATGTCCAACTAATATATTTGTAGTAAATGGTTATGAATGAAGTATATAAAATATATATATATATATATGAATAAGTCTCTAATAAAGGAATTTAATATATATTTTTTCTTATATTGTAGGTTAGAGCGCATTTCGACTAAGAATGGAGTTAAGGGTTTTTTGTCTCAATTTTCACCCTGTGAGACAAATTTCTTATTATACATAATTCTTTTTGTTGTATGGTGTATATACCACCACTTCAATATTTTTTATCATTATTCTATCATTATTCATGGTATTTAAGGTTTTTTTTAAATTATATCATTCAAGGGTTTGGGATTCAAAGGGTTTTAATGTTTTAAGGGGCTCTTTGCCTCAAAGTTGATTTCCTAAGACATATCTCATACTATTCACTAAGATATCACTGATACGGTGTGATCAATTATTAATTTAGTTATTTTAAATTATTTATGTAATTAATTGGGTTTGAATATCAATATAATGTTCTTTCTTTAAATGGATTTCTATTTAAATGATACCAATGATGTAAGGGTTTATTATCTCAATTTTTACCCCCTTGATACATATTACTTATTATACACTATGTTTTCTTTATTATGGTGTATATAATACCCATTTAATATTTTTTATCATGATCCTATTGTTATTATTGGTATTTAATGTTTCATTTGAAATTATATCCTTTGAGGGTGTTTTATTCAAAAGCTTCTAATATCATAAGGGTTCCATGTCTCAAATTTCAATTCCTTGCAACATGTTTATATATTACACTATGTTTTTTATTTCATGATGCACTTTAAAAAAATATAATATTTTATATGATGATTCTATAATTATTCATGGTATTTAATATTCATTTCGAAGTATATCCTTCAAGGATTGTTTATTTGAATATTTCAAAATCTGTAAGTGTTACATGTCCCTAGTTTCAATTCTGTGAGATATGTTTGATATTTCGCACTATATTTTATTTTATATAGTGTATTAACTGCCCTATTTCATTCACGTTTATTTAATATATTTCATTTCATTATATTTTAGTTTCATGGTATCCCTCTCATATTCTTTTAATTATTACTTTACCATTACAATAAGAGGATTTCATCTAAATTTTTCTTTATTTTGATAGGAATTATATTCACCACTTATTTCCTTTTTAATGTGTATATATTGGACATGAACTAATTTATAAATCCACTCATACAATTTTTCTTTTGGGGGTTTAAATTTTTTTAAATCAAGCACCACCATTTTCATTCCAAATCACTATTAGTCATTGGAATTATTTTTATTCTAATTCATTTTCTTTGTGAATACCATATTTTTCATTACATTGTTTGAATAGAATTCTACTAGATAGACATACATAGATTGATTGGGAAAATATTGATTTAACAATGTAACATTACTCTATAAATAATTAGTTTGATTATGCTTGTATAAAAATATATAATATGTATTTATTGGGGAAATATTAAAAATCAACATACTTTTTATTTCGATGCGGATATTTATTAACTACCTAGACAAGTTCATTATGAATTTTTTAACCATATTTCATATTTATTAGAATGTATTATTATAAGGCCTAATCCTTAAACCTTACGTAATCCTGAGTTATTACAAGATTACACATTGAGGATCTTTTCAGGTTTAGAGTTTTAGAGAATTAGATCATAAAACTTGCACTATATTTCACATTTAAACAGAGTGGTTAGATAAAAGATAGTATTCATTTTTCCCATCAACAGAAACATATTTAAAATAAAACATGGATTCTTTCTTGACACTTCCTTGACACTATCATCATATCAAGTACCCTTCCCTTGACCTGTGAAAAACATTTCAAAAACTTGGGATGAGCATAAAAAGCTCAGTAAGGGTTATAAAAATATGGAAAGGAAACATGAGTTCATATATACACAAGAATGAAATCATACATTACCCATAAAACATAGGAACTTTAACATACCTCATCAAATAATGAATAAATCATAGAAATCATAAGACATAAAGGTAACTTGAGGCATTCATAACATTCTTACGTAGGGAGTAACCCTCTTGGTTACGTTTGGAATACCCATCACAGTATATTCCCTAAATCTCTTCAGAGAAACCTTAACGTTTCACTCCTTCGCATTACCAAATGCATTGGAGAGCTATATAGGGCTCACCCACCCTTAGTTTATCACGGAACCACTCGTCTTCATAACAATGCCCAAGAACCATAACATAATCGTATCACATAAAACAGACATAAAGGAAAGATAACATTTCCACATTTCAATCACAAGATATCAATACAACACATTGATATAAAAACATTATGAAAACCATTTTCAATAACAAAAATAAATGAAAAGTAAAACATGGTATTTATTTTTCTTTTAAAAAGAAAGTATGGCGTGTAGAGGAAGCCAAAACTCAAATAATGGTCACGACGGTGGAGAAGTCGTTGTCGCCGCATACGTACGACAAAAACATTACCTTTTTTTCTTTAGTAAAACGCTTCATATAAAAAAGATTCCTTTTGGATAAAAATAAAATTCAAAGGAATTTATACAACGTATAAAAGAAAGTTGTGTATAAAACAAAATATGCATCAATGAAAGGAGATTGAGATGAAGTCTCATACCTCGGGTCCGACTTGACTCGATAGTTCTTTAATCTCTTGAATAATAAACTTGAGTTAATTTATACTTTCTTAAGAACCTTATTCAAGTTCATTATTCCTTTTATATCACATATTAACATGTCATGAACACTATGTAGTTATTTTAGTTAATAACGATCGTTTTAACGATCATTGGTACTTGAGTCAAAATATGCTCTTTATAATTACAAGTTGTTCATGTATCCATTATGTCCAGAGTTATAATCATAATTTATATATCATATATATCATATATATCCAGTATATAAATTCATTTATAATATTACACAATCATTTAGAGGTAAGAAATGAAATGCACCGTTCATGGAGATGGTAAGTCGTACGTACGCATGAACGCTAATTTCATTTCTATTTCATATTTTATAGAATGGAATCATAATGATATAACGGTATATTATAATTCCAGTATAATATCATATATAATACCATTAATTACATCCTTTATACGTCCCACATATGGCATTAACGAATCAAATCACTTTGAGGGGGCGGTAGTCTGCACTTCCTAAAATGAAGATATCGTGTTTACTCATAATGGTAACCATAAATGATATGACATAAATGAAAAATACAGAATATTAAGTAGAACATAAACATATTATATATAATATATAAATATAGTGACATCTTAATGGCCAAATTTGAAGGTGATATATGAGTGTTGAACAATCATCGTCTCGTGAGGCAGAAATTCGCCATCCACGGAAACAGTATGTTCTTTAACCATTAGATGTAGGTGTGGGTAAGTGTAGCTATAATCCTTCTTATAACAACATACTAGTTTATTTAATATATTGGAGTTGTTACAAAAGATATGAATAAAAAGATTTTAGTGGATTAGAGAAGCCAAATAAAACAAAAGGACTCAAGTGAAGACATTACCTTAAAATCGGGTAACTCCCTTTGGTTTGAGCTCAAAGGCTTCCTTGGGAAGACTTCCGATCAAAGTGAGGATTCAAGGAGTTAGATAGGGATGTGGATATACAAAATGGGTAAGGTTTGGCCGAGAAAAAGGCTTTGGAAGTGTGAGTAAGGAGGTAGAGGTGGGGGATTTTTATAAGAGGAGAGG
The DNA here is from genome assembly GCA_963277665.1 of Viscum album. Classification (NCBI taxonomy): domain Eukaryota; kingdom Viridiplantae; phylum Streptophyta; class Magnoliopsida; order Santalales; family Viscaceae; genus Viscum; species Viscum album. Next base: position 1,940,354,687 of record OY728131.1, read on the forward strand.
AGGGGCACTCTAGGAAAGTAAAGAAATGTTCCTTTATTTTAAAATGAGTTTCGGATTTAAAATGTCCCAAATTGATATGATTAGAGGCTAAGGTGATAAGGGTTCGAAATATACCCATACAATAGTTTTTGGAAATGTGTAAGTCATATATTTTACATTATCTTTTCATTTTATTTAAATCCATTATTAATGAGGTAATCGCTGCATCATCATGATGTCATAAATAATTTAATATATTTAATGTCTAAAAATTATAAAAAAAATATCATGATGTAGGAAATATTTTTATCTTTATAATGAATATTTTTAGTCAAAAATATGACTTGTATAACCCCATTTAAATTTTTTTTTAGTAAAACATCTCATGTTTGTGTCATTTTTACTTTAACATTAAATAAAAAGTTATTTATGTCATTTCCCAACCAAAGTGGCTCCATGGGGTCTCCAAGATGACCCATGGATTGTCTTGGTCGGACATGACACATCCAATGAGGGTAGGAAATGTGTCAAGCTCTTCTCATTTTATTAAAACATAATTTTCACCTTAAACTACACTAATTACCTCTAATCGCGATTAAAAACATAAAAGTTACTATTCACCAAAAAATTATTTTAATCCCATTGAACCACATTCTACTTATTAATGACAACCATGTATGTTGGATTTTTGAAATTCAAAACACAGAGGTGGTAAAATTTCATTTAAACGAAAAATCAGTTTCTTAAGTATCACTTAGTGGTTTCACTATTCATCAAAAATTGAAGTTTTCCAGAAAAAAAAACCAAAACTTCACCCTAAGCTATATTTGATATTCCGAATTCAAAAATGATTTCTATTTTAAAAAATTCAAAAAATATAAGTTTCATTAATTAATTTAATAATTAATTCTCGTTGTCAGAGCAAATAGTGTGTTTTTATGAAACAATAATTATCAAAGGATTGACACTAGTTTATGTCCAATTTCAAAGTGAAATTAATTCCAATGACCACTGTTGGATTAAATGGTAAAAATATATTCTAATTTCACTTTAAAACTAATTCAAAGGATAATCTAATCATATAAATAAATTAGATTAAAAAGTGGTTTTGAATTAAAATACAACATTTTTCACTATTCATTAAAAATGAACTTCATCGGAAAAATACCAAAAATTCACACAAAGTAAATTTTGATGTCCCAATCATAAAGAATAGGTTTATTTTGACAAATAGAGCTTATAAAATTGTCAAAAGATAGATTTAAAAGATTGTTTGCCATCAAAAGGCTGTAAAATAATCTTTTTAAAAATACTGGTGTATTTCGTGCTTAAGATTGGATTTATTCTCATTTTAAGCCTATAAAACACTATCTAATTCATTAATAGACATAGATAAAAATATATATTATTCATCACTTATTTGGGATGTTACAATTATATTTATTTATTCATAATAAATTTACTGACATTACATATGTTGTTTTGTTAAAACGTATGTTTAAGGATTACTAAGGCAAGTTGATCATGCATTGTATTGACATTCATATCTTTCTTACGTTGAATATAATGGGATTAAAGAAGTGAAAATTAGGGATTGGTATTAAATAACCCCTCGATACATTGTTTGGTCACATGATACATATTAATTTGATATTTGGTGTATGATCACCCAATGTAATCATGATGTCTTCATTGCTACCTTGTCTGTAAAACCCCAAGTTTTTATGGGACTTTATTTACAATAAATTAATTTTCATTGATATCTTGTAATGCACTAAGTTGAATATTCCTTTAACATGGAACTAACTCGGTGTACGCAACACTGAATCGGTGCAAATAACATGCAACACTAACTAGAAATATGTCACACTCAACATAAAATTGTTCTATGTTTCACAGAATGCCAACTTGGTGTACGTTACATGCAACATCGATCTTATATGAAACATCATTTTATTGATATAATTATTTAAATGAGATAATTATAACCTAGTATTTATAATTAGTAATAATAATAGTAATACCTAATTTTAAAATATTTTTTATAATGTTTTTATATAAATAAAACATATTGATAATGAAAGATATTATTTTTTACCAAGTCCTTAAAGGTTTAAAAAAATATTATTTTCTCAAATAAACATCTTTTCATGTCCATCTATGAAAAAAATAAAATTAATTTTAGAAACTTTTATAAATTTAATTTTATAAAATAATCTTCATTTTTTAATATTGAATTTTGAATTTATCTTATGGTAAATATTTTGGATTTTTATGAAAAATTTCATTTTTGGATGAATAGTGAAAAATAGTGAATTTTAATTCAAAATTGCTTTTTCATTTCTATTGTTCGAAGTGAGTATCACAATAGGGGGTTTAATTGAGTACCCCATAAAATTTATATCTAAAATGGATTATTTTAAAATCCCCTAAATATTCAAAAAATAGCCTAGCTTATCAAAATAAGTAGTATGATATATATCTTAATCATTCTATAGATTTCGTTAAAGATTGATTAGGTATTAGATGAATAATATAGAAAATATTATTTAATACTCTGAAATAAAATAATTTATAAAAATAATATATGAACAAAAATTAAGATAAACTATCAAAGTATAAATTTTGTTCACAGTTAAAACGGTTTTCAATTTTAAAGTAAAACAAAGTTGAAAACACACAGTGGAGGAAAATGAATAGATTAGGTTTAGTCTCAAGTTGAGACTTATTCCTCATAACTTGGAAATCACCCAAAACCAATAAGTTTATCTAAGATAAATAGATGATCCGTAACTTGTATCAGGTTTTACAATAGATAACGCTATCTAGGTCTCACACGACCTCTTCCATGGTTATTCATGGGAGTATAGATAAATAGGACACACAGGGACCTCTACCACTCTTATCCATGGGGAGAACAAATAAGAAGAAAGTTTGAGAAGATATATTGTATCTTCCAGTTTAGCTCAGGAGACAGTGTCAATACATAATATAGAGTCTAGAACACACTTCTCAAATGTGATAAAATATAAAAATAGATGACAAATTTAGAAGTAGAGAGTGTAGAAATTATTAGTCTTTTGCAATGTAGCTTTTAACTCTTGGTTTGGTTCAGAAATAAGGTTCGAGTCAAGATTTTGTTAAATCTTCAGAAAAATAGAGTGTCGCAAACTCTTGTTTTATGACTAGAACAAAGCACTGGAGGATATGTTACATTTCATCTTCCTCTATAAGATTTCACATAAATTCTTCTCTTTTGATTTTCAAAAGGTTTAGCTTGATATCTTTTGGTAGTTTAGGATCCTCTACTATTTTTTGTGTGTGTCCTCTCTCGTTTCAAGTTATCAATGATGAAGTGTGCTGTGATTTTTACCAACAATATCAATAAGGAGAATATCTATAACTGCTTCCTCATACTCCTCATTTTGACATGCTTTCTGCCAGACATTTAATGCACAAACATTAAAATATTAAATATGATTAATTTCAATATATATAGTTGTTAGAATGATATAAGTCAAAAAAATTAAATTAATATAAAAAATGAATGTGTCTTAAAATCTGGTGATGTTTTATGTTCTAGTAGTAGCTCATGTTTTGGAGGTATGATACTAGTGGTATGATATTAACAACATGTTTCTCTAGTGGTATGTTGTTCTGGAAGTGTCTCGGACTTAGTAAATATTTCAGAAAGCTATCAATGTGTCACTTTCAATGACATATCTAAAGGGTGTATGGTTTGGAGGTGTATGATCTGGTGGTGCCTTATACATAGTAAATATTTCAGTGTTAGTGGTATGAGTATAACGATGCGACATTGACTATGTTTCATCTAGAAGTGTGTCGATCAATGGTGTGTGACTCAACAATGTCTCATACTTTTTCATGTCTGTAGTCAAGTGGTATGACAGTATGATGATGTGAAGTCCTAGAAGTATCTCAGACTTAGATAATTTTTATACTAGTTGTGTGTCATGACCAACGGTGTCTCATACATACTGATTTATCACCTATTCTGATTATACAGATTTCTTATAGGTAAACATTAACTTCATTAGTATTATTAAATACATGATTTTGGTATCATTAAAACCAAGAGTTCAATAATATTCCCCTTTTTGCTGATCAAAAATCATGGCAAGAAAATAATACTATAAATGTAAAAATAAGTCATCAAATGTATTTGAGAAGGGTAAACATGATATCCAAAGAAAAAAAATAAGACTTATCATCCACAGTTTGTGGAGATGGTATCATAGAAGCAATAATAAAATATTTCAAAGATAAAAATATGTAAGGAGATAATATTAGGGATAATAATGATGTAAGCCATAAAAATTATCCCTCCATTGGGATTATAAAAAAGGTAAAGGGGAGTATAATCAACACATTAAGAGGTATATAACAGTAAAATAGTCAAAGTAAAAGTAGAGAAAGATATAAATAGGGATGGATAAAATGGTATTATAAGCCAGATCCCATAAAAGACATAAGAGTCTAATCCAAAAAAATACAATGATCAGGGATTGGTAGAAGGTTCCACTAGTTCTTTTCCTTTAGACTGATCTTACTCTTTTTCCTGAGCTAAGGTATCCAGATCAGATAGAGGTTGAATAGAGGGGACTTAAAAAGAAGGTCCAGCAATAGTTTGAGAAAGTACTTCTAAAACCACAATTGGTCTGAGATTTTTGAGAGATTCATTTGGATACATTGGAAAAGGTTTAAGGCGAGGAGGTAAAGGTACAAAAGGATTGGTCACAATAGTAGAATGGTAGTGTAGATGAGGTGAAGGGTACACTGATCGAGAATTGAGTCCATCAGAGGTTGAAGGAATAGGAAAGGCATCTGAAGATACAACTGTAAAAGTATGAACACATAGATATGGATTTAGTTGATTAATAAAATCCATAATAATCTATCCTCTCATATTCATATCCTTGTTAAAATCATCCTTATTCTCCATGAAGGTTTGAATAGTAGTAGTGATTTCCTTGAGTTTCCTAACTTTCTATTTGAATTCTTGATTCACCTGAGCAATGCCAGATTCTCAACTAAGTACTTAAAATGAACAGCCATAGCATGTTTGGTATAGTTCTAGAGAGATATAACATTATAGACTTAGTGATATTTTCCCTGTCGTCATTCAATATTCTTGGCATACTTTCAGATCAACATGTTGTCATGCTTAGTTCTCTGCTCAAGCATACATGGAATTTATAAATGAATTAAAAGTTCACCACTAGAGGGACCACTGGAGGCAATTGAAATTCATCTCCAGCAATTGAACAGATGACATCAGCATCAACCACTAGAGGAAGAACAACATAAAAATATTTTTTTGAGGAATTATCCATAAGCCTTTTAAGAATACCATCCAAATAAGTTCAAACCTCATATTTCATTTCCTCAACCAAAGATTGGAGGGAATTCTTCTCATTTCCGATTTTATTGTTTTCAATTTCTACAACCTAAATGTGATGCATAATTTTGGTTGGATATGAAAAATAACCAAATAAAATAAATACCTTTCATCTGTTTCCCTATGATTTTTCAAAATATGTGTTTTATTTTTTACACACTTGTGAAACTCATCCATCATCCTTTCACCTAAAACTTTTAAATCAACTTGAGTGACAGCATCCAAAGGAACAACTGGAGTAGGTTCAGGTATAGTAGGTCACAAAAATCTAAAATTTTCATGTTGTCCTTCAAAATCATCCTAGGATATCAAGGATACTTTAGGATCACCTTTCATACTGACTTCAAGTTTTTAAACCCTTTGAGTGATTCTTCCAATAATAGATAATTTTACCCACACCTCTTCCATAGGGTAAACCCATCTCTAAAAAACTTAAATTGTGGTATAATTAACCACACTTGAAAAAACAATTGAAACTTCCTGATTTCTCTGATTTTCTAAACTCTGAGCATCCACAGTGTGTCCAAAATTAGTAGTTTTGGCTTCCACCTGTGTATTAATGGTGGGTATATACGGTATTTTAACATCTCTCTGAGCATCAATAGTTGAGGAATCACCTTCCACATGTTCTTATAAATAATATTTATGAACATCAACCAATTGTTCATTCCCAAACTCTTCATCAATCATCTCCTTTCTCTCTTTCTCATAATCATTCTATTCAATAGCAGTTATAACTCTCAACTGTTCTTCCACAATAGAATCTGAAAATTCTTAACCAGTGGAAACTGAACTAGCTCACCATCATAACCATTTTGAGTCTCATAAAAAATCTACTCTAATTGGGAATTTCCCCCCTCAAAAAAATGCATATTTCAGTTTAAAAGGAATCTCGACATCATTCTTCTTGATTCACCCACTATCATTATAGGATTCAGAGTCACTTTTATCGTATGTATTCTCCTTTTCATTACCATATTTTTCTTATTTTTCTTCTTCCTCATCATTATCATCATTAGATTTAGTTGATTTTAAACTTTTATATTGATCTTCTCCAGGTACCTCAATCTATTCTTTATCACTTTCGATGCATTTTTCTCTTTTATAAAACCTCCTAGGTGGACTATGAGCTCCATAGGTGATGGGAGAAGATTTGGGAGATATATTAGGATCACTCCCTTCATCAATAGACTGTTCTATTTCTTCCTCAACAATAGCCTCTTCTTTTTATTCATCAGAGTAGATAAAAAACTCAACAAGTTCCAAACTAGGATCAAATTCATACTTAGGTCTTCTAGGATGATCAACTAGATTGTAATATGTATACAACATTTAAGAAACTCTAACCCATTGTATCTTCCACATATTCAAGCTTATCTTCATTATAGATCAAGTAGAACTTGTCATATAGAAACCACCAAAATCAATGATTGATTCATCATCATCACAAACTAGGACCTTTTCTCTCAACATATTATAAATAATATTTGAGTAGATAAATGAATTAGATAGAGAAGATGATTTGGTCATCTCCCAATATGTACCATTACAAATCTACAAGGATTAATCTTATAGCCTTATGTCATAAGGGATAGAAGATACACATCTTGGTATCTCAAAGTAGAGATATCTCCCTTCCTTGGAAAAAGAATATGTTGTAAAAATTTGAAAATCAGCCTACACTCTCCATCAAGATCAGAAGCAATAGGTATTCTTATTGAACCATCTCCTATTAACACAGCAAGGGCTTCCTCATAAATGAACTGGTCACTAGCTTCATGAATTCTAACTTTATGATCATAAAAAACTTCATAATGGGGTACATTCAAACAATTATCCTATTTTATTAAAGAGAAACCAAATACCTAACCTCTTATACAACTTTTCAACCAATTTGAACCATCTTGATTGAATGAAAATTGAACATGCTGATACAACTCATATACCAGTTTCAAGTAAAAAAGCCTATAATTTAATGAAAACCATTCCAACCATCCTTGGTTTTATTGAAACATGATTACTAGATACTTACTTTATATAGGAAACTTTTAATCTAATTCCTTTTCGGAAAAAACAACTCAACTAGAAAAATCGGGGTTAACTGGAGGAACCAGATAAGGTGTTTTTGGTACTTTATTCTGTTTCATTAAAGATATCAACTTAAATACAGAATCCACTAAAGGTTGCTTCATTATTGGAATCCAGATCATCCTGGTATACTGAGTTCAAGGTAAGGTGAAGGTTTTAAATGAAGAAGTCAAAGAGTTATGCTCGGCTCGAGAGAGATACAAAAATATAGCATGGGGCTCAAGATTTTTTGGGAAAAGACTTATGTCGTATTTATATCATTTGGGATATTAGGTATTCTAAAATCATGATTTTATGAGAAATGGAAATTAAAATAGATATAGAAAAACACACATCTAGTTTTAGTAAATAAACTAAATCAAGAAATAAAACAGTGGTTCACAACCTCAAAAAATAGAACAATTTTTCAATGTCACAGAATCAATGACATGAAAATCAATGATATGACAACCTATTTTATGAAATCCAATGGTATGTAAACCAACGGTATGAAAACTAATGGTATGAAAATAAATTGTATGAAAACCAATGGTATGACAACCAATGGTATACTTAACCAAAATTTATCATTCCTAATTCATGTTTGATATAATTCATTCACTATAAATTCAAAAACTTGGTAAATATATAATCTAGATGATTATCAGTACTAATAAATTCAATAGTGATATATCCCTTTTCAAAAAGATCACCCAAAAAGTTATGTATTATATAAATATGTTTTTTCTATAATGATAAATTGGATTTTTATATTTTTTTATCACACTTCTATTGTCACAGTTTATAGGGACATATCAAAATTGATATCCATAGTCTAGTAGAGTGTGTTATATCCACAAAATTTGTAGAAAAAATCTACCTACATCTATGTATTTAAATTCAATAGTAGATTATTCAACATAATATTTCTTTTTACTACACCACGAAACTAGAAACTTTTCCAAAAAGTGACACATTCCATAGGTGATTTTTCTATCCAACTTACCTCCACTAAAATCAGTATTAGAGTTACTTACTAAATAAAATGATTTTCTTCAAGGGTAACACAATCATAAATTAGTTTTATATTTAAGGTTTTTGAAAATTCATTTAATATTAAGTCAGTGTGACTCCTTTGGATTTGATTGAAAATGAGCACACATACACATACTAAACATAATGTATGGTCTGCTAGAATTCAAGTAGAGAACACAACCAATCATACCTCTATAATGGGTTTGAACAAATGGTTTCCCACTTTTATGAAGATCCAATTTATATGTGTAACTCATTGGAGTATCAGTACTTTTAGTTCTATCAAGATTAAAACATTTTAAAATATCTTTTGTATATTTACTTTGGTTCAAAATAATTCCTTCTTTGTTTTGAAAAATCTGAAATCCAAGAAGGAACTTGAGTTCTCCCATTAATCTCATTTCAAATATATTTATCATCATTTTATAAAAATTAGTACAAAGATAGTTTTATTAAGATCCAAAAATAATATCATTAACATATATTTTTACAACTAGTGTATCTTTTGAAATTAATTTTATTAAAAGAGTAGAATTGACTATTCCTTTTGAAAAACATTTTGAAATCAAAAAAAAATTCAGCCTATCATACCAATATCTATGATATTAGTTTAAACCATATAATGTTTTAGTTAATTTATAAACATTATTAGGAAAATTAGGGTTATAAAAACTAGGGGTTTTTTCTATAAAAAACCTCAAATATAAAACCATTAAAGAAAGAAATCTTGATATCCATTTGGAAAAGCTAGAAATATGGATGATCTACATAGGCAAGTAGGATTTTTATGAACTCAAGTTTGGCTATAGGTGTAAATTTTTCCTCATAGTCAATTCCTTTTTCCTAACTATAACCTTGTGAAACTAATGTATCTTTTTTTCTAACTTTATTTCATAACTCATACACTTTATTCCTAAATACCCATTTAGTTCCAATAGTCAATGTGTCATTGGGTCTATCTACAAGTTACCAAACTTTGTTTCCTTAAAACTGATTCAACTCCATTTGCATTTCTATCACCTAGAATTCATCATTAATTACATCATTGATGTTCTTAGATTCAAGGTAAGACAATAAAGCTTTATGTCAAGCCTGATTTCTATTAGAATCTCTAATTTGGGTTCTTTTGTCTAGATCTCATAAAACATTATCTAAAAGATATTTTTACGGGTTTTAATAATTCTAGAGAATTTAAGACTTGTTACTTCTTTATTCTCAGGTTTATGTTCTAGAAATCCTTTAAAACTGGATGATTCTTGTACTTGTTCACAATAGAATCCTAAGGTTTTTAATTTAAGTTTAGAGAAGATAGGTCACCAATATGGTTTTCTAAAGAACTATTAGTCTAATGTGCCTCAGTTTCATCAAATTTGACAAGGACTAATTCTTTTATAGTCTTGGTCTTCTTATTGAACACTCTATAGGCTTTACTAAAAACTGAGTGACCAATAAAAATTCCTTCATCACCCTTGGAGGAAAATTTGTAATGATTATCCTTAGTGTTAATAATAAAGAATTTTCAACCAAAAACTCTAAAGTAATTAACCTTATATTCCCTATTATTCCACAACTCATAAGGGTTCTTCTTAGGAATATGTCTAATCAAAACACTATTTATGATATAGTAGGTTGTATTGATAGCTTCTACTAAAAAATAGATAGGTAGTTCATACTCATTTAACATAGTATAGGCTATCTCTGGTATGGTTTTGTTTCTTCTTTCAACAACTCCATTCTGATGAGGGGTCCTAGGAGTAGATAAGTTGTGATTTTAACCATTTTTTGAGCCAAATAATTCATAATCATGATTTTCAAACTCATGACCACAAAAACTTCTTAATGTTTTAATCCAAAGTCCAGAAATATTTTCTACAGACTTATAATACTTAGAAAAATAAGAATAGGCTTCACTTTTGTGATCAAAAAAATATACCCAAGTGTGCCGATAATAGTCATCTACAAGAACATAAACATAGTGCTCCCTATTCAGACTAGAAAATTTTGAAGGTCCAAAAAAATCCATGCGAACCAACATGAGATGTTGAGAAGTTAACACATAATTATTTAGTTTAAAAGAAACTTTGTGTTATTTCCCTTTTTCACATGGGTTGGAGACTTTATCTGGTCAAAACTCAAGTTTAGGTAGATCCCTAATTAAAACTTTTCTATTTAGCTTTCTAAGTGAGTGGATGTTACAATTGCCTAGTCTCCTATGCCAAATCTAATATTCCTTATGAATAACACTCAATCATGAAACATTCTGAGAAAATAAAGAATTTAGATATACAGCATAAACATTTTCATTTATTAAGGTAGTAAATATTAAAGAATTTTTAGAATTAAAAACATTAAAATAATAATTCTCAAACATAACATGGAATCCATCCCCACACAACTGCGAAATTATAAGAATATTATATTTAAACCCTTCAATATATAAAACTTTTGAAATTAAAACATAATTAATTTTACAAATATAGCCTAGGCAGATGATTTTTACTTTTTCATTGTCACCAAAGTGAAATGGCCAACATAATCCTTGATAAGACTCCTGAATCAGGTATAATCTCATGTCATGTGTCTTAAATAGCCACCATCCAAGTACCACAGACTTCTACTGGTGATCTTCACGCATTTTTTCAATAAAAAGAGTTTTTTGGTACCCAAATCTTTTTGGGTCTAGAAATGTTAGTAATAAATGCTTTGGGAACCCATATTTTCCTCATGGGTTTCCTATAAACAGATTGAAACTCTAAGAAATAAACCCTTATTTGGGTCCTTTTGAAATGTGTTTGGTTGTATAGTTTTAAGGTTCAGATTTAGGGAAAACCCATTTTTAGCTATTATCCTCTATCCTGGTTCATATCCAATTCCATTAACATATTTTGGAGAAACTTTATTTTCTAGGATTTGTGTTAATTTCTTTCTACCTTTTTAAAATTTTCAAGGTATTTCTTTAATTTCTCATTTGAAAGTTAAAGTTTGTTTTTTTCTTTGAGGATTTTAATAGTCCTCTCTTTTTTTATGGGCACATAAGACTTATAGTTTTCATTTAGAGAATGATGTCTTTTCAAAACATTGTATTTATATTTTAACTCATTTAAGGTGTCTTACAACATATTTTAGTAGTCTAATAATTCTTCATTTTTCATATTTTCATCATCATGATTATCAGACTCATCAGATTAAATAGACTCATATATAGGGAAAACATCATAAATAGTGGGTAAAGTAGATACCTCACTGAATTTAGTCATAAATAACATATTTTCTCTATTTTTCTTTTCTTCGGGTGACGAATCTGAGTCACTTGAAATATCTTTATACACACTCCAGTTGGTTTTAATGGCCTTTTTATATCTTCAATCTTTATCTTCATATTTCTTCTTGTATTTTAGTTTAGGAAAATTAGATTTTATATGACCTTTCCATTTGCATTCATAACAGACAACTTCTTTTGAATCGTCATACTTTTTCTTCCAATTACCTATGTTGTCGTATTTTCCTCTATAGTTTGGTTTTTTGAATAACATATTCTTCTTGTAGAAGTTCTTAAATATTCTGGTTGTGTTATCCATTTCCTCATCACTATCTAAAGTATATTCACTATCACTAAAATCAATATCTTGTACCTTTTCATTACTTTTTCCATTCTATTTTCTAGGGGCAGTAGTCTTGAAAGATTCTAACTTTCTATTTGGATCATCATCCTCCTTACAGTTTACTTTAAGTTCTTATTCATACATCATAAGATTACTTATCACTTCCTTTACTAAAAATTTATTAATATCTCAAAATTACCTAATTGACACTGAAGTTCCTCTCCATCTTTTAAATAGACATCTCAACAATCTCATTATCTGGTCCTTGTCAGATACAAGATTTCCTATTGAGCTCATGGTACTAACAATATCATTAAACCTGAGATAAATATTAGAAATAGGCTCATCAGTCTTCATTTTAAAATTATCATATTTAATAGTGGAAGTGTTAAGCATCATTTTTTTTAACATTAGTAGTTCCTTCATGTGAGACAGCTAGTTTATCCTAAATGTCAAAAGTTTTTTTACATGATGAAATTCTATTAAAGTTCTAATCACTTAAGGCACTGTATAAGGCATTCATATATTTTACATTATTTTTATAAGAAGCCTTATTTTCATTATCCAAAGTATTTCTAGTAAAATTAGAAATTTTATACTCATCTACTATTGATGAGAAAATCTCAAAACCCATACTTTCAATGTGAATTTTCATTTTTATTTTCCATTGGGATAAATAGTCCCATTGAAGAATGGAGGTATATTGGTAGAAGAACATTCATGATTATTATCCACACTAGAATACTAGAAGATATATAAACATATATAAAGAACTAAAAAATTTAGAACTAATATAAATTTTAAGGTCTTTAACTCTCAACTAAAATAACAATTAAAAAATTATTTAAAAAATATTTTAAAACTATTGATATCAAATGTTGGCCGGAGTGAGTATCTCAAGAGGGGGGGTGAATTGAGTACAAAATAAAATGTCTATCTAAAATGGATTGTGATTAAATCCCCTAAATATTCAAAAAATCATCCAGCTTATCAAAATAAGTTGTATGATATATACATTAATTGTTTTAAATATTTCTCTAAATATTGACTAGGTCTTTGATGAATAATATAGAAAATATCATTAGATCATTTGAAATCAATTTACATGATCAAAATACTATATGAACATAAATTGAGATAAACAATCATGGAATAAATTTTGTTTATTGTTAAAAAAGTTTTCAATTATAAAGTAAAACAATGTTGAAACCACACAGTAGAGACAAATGAATATAAGAGGTTCAATATCAAGTACAGACTTAGTCTTATCCACTTGGTGATCACACACCACGAAGTATTTTATATAAGATAAAAAGTGGATCCACAACCTGGATCTGATTTTATAATAGATAACACTTTCCACGTCACACATGACCTCTTTCATAGTTCTTCATAGAAGTAAATATAATAGGCCACATAAGAACCTCTACCACTCTTATCTGTGGGAAAAACAAATAAGAATAATGTTTTAAAAGATATCTTATATCTTCTAGTTTTTGTCAAGAGACAGTGTGCATACATAAAATAGAGTATAGAACACACTGCTTAGATGTAATAAAATATAAATAGAAATTAGAAATATTGGATTTTAGAGTTTATAAATGATATGTATATTGCAATATAGCTGTTGACTCTTGATTTGGTTTAGTAATAAGGCTCGATTCAAGTTTTCTTGAAATATTTAGAAAAATTGAGTGCCAAAAACACTTATTTTCTAACTGGAAAAAATCACTAAATGAGAATATTTAGTTAAATTCCCCATCAATATTACGTAGTAAGTCAGCTTTTTTTATTTTCAATAGGTTCATCTTGATATATTTTGGTATTTTAGTCTCCTATACTATTTTTTTGGGAGTTCTCTCTCTTTTCCACTTATCATCAATGAAGTGTAATGTGATTTTTATCTACAATAGCAGTAAGAAAAATATTTGGATCTTCTTCATCATACTCCTCATTCTAACATGCTTTCTATTAGACATTTAAGGTACAATCATTAAAATAGTAAATAAAATTATCTTTAATAAAGATAATCATTAGAATGATATAATTCAAAACAAAATAAGTAAAGTAATATAAACAGTGATGGTTTCATAATCTTAGGTGGTGTCTCGTGTTTTTTAGTTAGCTTGCACAAATAGAAAATTGACCTACGACCATAGTTTTAAACCATGCTCATAGGCCCGAAAACTGTGGCAATAGCCTATGGACACGGTTTCAAGAAACAGTGGCCTCTATTGTCGTGGCAGTAGGTCTTACATACTGCCACAGTTTTAACTATGGAAATAGGCCACCTATATCCATGATTTTAATCGTGACAGTAGGGGCCTAGTGCCATGGTTTTAACCATTTTATTATGGGGTTTATTTCCATGGTTTTAACCATGTAACTAGGCACCTACTTCCACAGTTTTAACTGGGGAACTAGGCCCCAAAATCCACGGTTAAAACTTGTTCCTATATCCTTCATATGGTATAAAAAAATTAATTCATCCCCACACTCCCCCCAGCCCCTTGCATCCCCATGCCCCTAGACAGCCCCTTTCACCCCTGGATATCCCCCTTCCACCCTATGCCCCCTAGATAACCCACTTACATCCCCTTGAACACCCCCCTAGAGAGCCCCCTTACACCCCATGCCCCCCTAGACAGCCCCCTTGTACCACCATGGACAACCCCCGGCACCCACAATCCCCCCTAGACAGCCCCCTTGCACCCCCTTGAACACCCCACCTACACCCCCATTGTCCCTGGACAACCCCCTTTCACCCCTTGAACACCCCCCTGGACAGACCCCTTTCACCCCTGTAATACCCTCTGCACCCACATGCCCCTAGACAACCCCCTTGCACCACTTAGACAACCCCTTGCACCCCCTGGATAGCCCCCTTGAACCCCCCCCCCCCAACCCACCCCCTTGAACACCCCCCCCCCCTGCACCCCCATGCCCATGACCCCCCTCCATTTGAGACACCCCCATCACACCCATGCCCCCATGCACCACCCTCCTGGACACCCTCCCCCCTTTCACCCCCTAGACTGCCCCCTTGCCCCCCCCTGAACACCACCTAACACCCCCCCCCCCCCTACAGTAGCCCACCCCTTGTACAACCCCCTTTAACCCCCTTACATACCCTGTAGTATCCCACCCCCTGGAAAACCCCCTTGAACACCCCCCCACCCCCCCCCCCCCCCTCTTGGTCACCCCCTCCCTCCTGGACACCCCCTGCTCACCCATGCCCCTTTCACCCCACTCCTGGACACCCCCTACACCCCCCAGATCCCCCTTTCCCCCCTTGAACACCACATATCACCCCCCCCCCCCCCATGCAGTATCCCACCCCCCTGGATAGCCCCTTGCACCCCCCCCCCCTGCAGTAGCCCACCCCCTACAAAAACCCCTGGATAGCCCTCGACCCTCCTGGACACCCCCCCCCCTCCCTCCCTTTTGGACACCCCCTCCTAGATAGCCCCCCCCCCCCTTAACACCCCCCCCCCCTTCTGGACACCCCCTGGACATCCCCCCCAGACACCCCCCCCCCCCTTGTACTAATATGTGAAAATAATTAAATATGTACAATATTTGATTAATTGAACTAATCTATACCAATCATGTGATGATTGATTAAGGAAAATAGATTAAACTAATCACCTAATCAATAACATAATTCAATGACTTACACATTATTACATAATTACATAATTACAAAGTACTTCCATATTATGTGTTGTAGGAAAATAAACCCAATAATACTCGCATGTTTAGTAAAAGAAACTGCATGAATTTATAGAAATAGTTTGTATAATAATTAAATGAAATTTCATTTTTATTGATATAAACATCACTTTTAGTATATGAAAACAGAATTCTATTCACCAAACAAGATCAAAATAACACATGAAAGCAATGACCAATAATCTCAGTATGCATTATTAATTTAAGCGGAAAGAAGAGACAGCGGAAAAGTAAATGTCGTAGAATACTCCCCTGAGTGACATCTTCCAATCTTGAGAATTTTTCATCTTTATATTTATTGAAAAATATGGTATAAAAAATGAATCAACTATAAATTAGGAAATATAAGCCTATTATAATCTTATTCCAATATATATAATAGTTCAAACCAGCAGAAAAATCAGAATTTAGAAATTATAATTCATCTTGATTAGGTAAATGAAAATAAATGCTTAATTCAATTTGAATAACACTGAATTCATTTGGAAAAACTACATATATATATTAATAAGATAAAAGAAATGGTTTTTAGATATGGTAATGAAGTTTTTTAGTGTAGAAACTATAAGTATATGCAGAAAATAAGGTAACATGCATTTTGAAAAATAGAATATATATTCATAAAATATAATTTCATGCCTTTGGATAGTAAAATGAATATTCAGTTCATGATACTATTTTCTTCTATTTGATTCTCGTCTACTCTATCAGGCTATCCATACTAGTATATAATACCCAAAAATTATCATATAAACTCATATTTTCATGAAAAAAATTAAAATAGAATCACAAAAACATCAATAACTAAACAAAAATACAAAATTAAAGGAATATTTTTCAATGAGTTTGGAATATAGAAGTAAATGATACATGAAATAAATTATTACATACCGTGTGGACAAGACACCAGTCACCCCCCCCCCCCCCGCCCACTAAACATAGACACACAACCCCCTTCCACCCCCTACAGCACCCCCCCTACACCTGGCCACCCCCAACCCCCATTGCAGCAGCCCCCACACCCCACTACCACCCCCAACCCCCATTATCGCAGCCCCCACACCCCACTGCCACCCCCAACCCCTGGACACCCCCAACCCCTGGCCACCCCCATCCCCCTACAGCTTCCCTCCTACCCCTGGCCACCTTGCCCCCAGACCCCCACCCCCTACAGCACCCCTACCCCCACTACAGTAGCCCCCATACCCCACTGCCACCCCCAACCACTTCCATAGCCACCCCCCATAATCACTCCTACCCATGTCCCCCCCAACCCCCTACAATAGCCCCCACAACACCCTTCCACCCTACACCCATCCCCCCCCACCCACTGCAAAATCCCCCATAGCCCCCATGTCACCCCCAATCACAAACCACCCATGTACCCCCTACAGCATCCCTCCTTCCCCAGGCCACCCCCCCCCCACCACAACCCCTACCACCCCAACCCCCTACAGAACCCCCTACCCCTAACCACTACTAATTTTCTATAGTATCCTTCCTACCCCTGACCACCCCCCACTATTCCCCCACCACCCCAACCTCTAGGCACCTGGACCTCCTATCGCCCCCAACCCCACCCCACTGCCACCCCCAGCCCCCTGCCCATGGATACGCTCTACAGAAGCCCTATTGTCACTGCCCCCCAGCTTCCCTCCTGTCCCGGACCCCCCCCCCCCCCCTCCAACCCCCTAAAGGTTCCCCCATAACCCATGCTACCCTCAAATTCCAACCACACACCCCCCCACCCCACTACAGTAGCACCCAAACCCCACTGTAGTAGGCCCCACACCCCACTACAACAGCCCCGACAACCCCCTACCACATCCAACCCCAACCCCCCACACAACCCCCTACCACCCCCCAACCCCTATAGAAACCCCCTTTCCCCTAGAAACCACCAACCCCCTACAGCAACCCCTTGACCTTGGCCACCCCCACACCTTTCCCCCCACCACACCCCACTGCGGCATCCCCCACAGTCAGAAAAACACATACACATCTTATATGGATAGAGAATTAGTTGTAATATACATCAATGAATTGGTAAAATATCCAATAATGATTTAATGAGACGATAAAAGTGTAGTCTAAATAGAAAAAAATCTATCACAACACTCACAAGGAACACATTGAGTTCCACCGTAACATTTTAGAGTATAAAGTGCATAATAATGAAATAGAATTTATATTTTTTGGTACTCAAGATCATGTGTTGTATATCTTCACCAAATCATTGGGATGTGTTTCTTGAATAGTATGCTAGATAGGTCTCAAAAAAAAGAGAAACATTGTCATTTGAAAGACATGAATGAGTTTAAAATGTTTTACCAGCTTTATATACCAGGGATAAGTTTCATTGTGATGTCTCTGGTCCCTCCACAACCTAACTAAGATATATTATCCTATCTATGGTGGATGGACATGGGTAAGCCACTTTTGTGATATAATCCCACAAGTTTTAGGCAGGTAATGTTATTCCATGAATTGGGAATACATGATTCAAAAAAAATAAAATTCTCTACTTCGTAATTTTAATATGAATTTTCATAATGGTTACTAAAATTTTGTACAATTTATTTGGAAGGATAGTAGTCAATCCATGAGGGTAATTACCACTTCATGAAGATATTATTGCTAGAATTCAGTGTCACTTACTTCAAGGATCAGTATCATGAGATGAGGGTATTACACCGTGAAGACTCGATATACATAATAACGATTTTGAGGGATCATGAAGTCACACTGTAAAGACACATGTGATTCCATGAAGTCACACTGTGAAGACACATGTGATTCCATGAATCAAGGTTGAGGAAGATTTAGTAGTTATATCATTTATAAGGTGCAATCAGTATGAAGTAAGTGATGCATTGTGATGGGTATTGATGGGGTATAGGTCGTATTTTTGTCTATATTTTATTCCATGAAGTAGGATATAAACAAATTATAGTGTTTCTATACATGTACACATCACATAATGGAGGAAAACATCATTCTTCGAGAAAGATTTTGAGTCACTAAATATTAAAAGATCCTCCCCTATTTTGTAGGGATATAAATATAAGATATTAACCAGATTTCATGAATCTGGTTGCTGACTCATGATTAAATGTGAAGAAATAGGTCTCACAATGAAAGGATATAATTGGATACATGTCGCACCATGAATAACGGTGTCACACTGTGACAATAGTTTTTCTAGAGTCATATATAAAAATAATCATAGAACAATACAAAGGAAGAGAGACACAAAGGTAAAGTGGAGAGAATAAAGAGAAAATTGGGAGTTCTAGGTCAGTACTAGAAATAAAATGAGTATTAAAAATGCAATCAACTACTAATAACATGTATGTGGTAACTTGAACAATATTTATCTCGTACATTGGTAAATGCTAATAAAGTTAGGTGGGATGGAATGAGATCAATAAACTTCCAGAATCCAACACCATTAGAATAAAAACCCTAACATCACCATCATCTTCTAACTCTAAAACATCATTCCATAGAATTTTCCAACAAAACAATATAATAAATCGAATAAAAAACCAAACAACACCTAAATCACATCACCATCACCAATAAGAAGAAACTCCACACAAAGACTGATCAAACACACATGAGAATACAACTGCCTCCCTGCTAAAGAATCAGGCCCACCTAAGGGTAAACAATGTTGTCCATCCTAAATATTTTTTACTCAAAGACTACACTAACCCAATAGATGGAAGCCACCACGAAGGAAGAAATCATCCTATAAAACCAACCGAAGAGAAATAAAAGAACCAAACAGAGGTTATGAATAACCCAACCATAATGAATAACGAAATATTATATTGACACATGTCCCCCTCCAACACCATCATATGATTCCCCAAAATACACATCAATCATATTCAAAATGGGGTCTGTCTAGCTAGGTATTATAAGATTACAACCTGACTCTTCATTAATATTTAAGAAAATTTATGGGTTACACCTTTAACTCCTTTGGGTTAAATATCAATATATCACCCATCTTCTCCAAGATATATGTATTAAAACATATTAACAACAAATATAACCAACACAAATCATAGGGAACTTTAGTTTAGGTATAAAAAACTTTCTATTAATAAGAAAACATTAATGGAATATAAGTTAAATTAGATTTAAAATAATAACATGTTTGATTTATTATTTATTTATATGGATAAAAAATTCATTGTTACAATGTATGGTTTCTAGAATAATATCAATATGAAAAGATAAGTATCAAAAAATTCACTAAAAAAATATAGAGAACCCAAAAATCACAAAATCCTTAATTAAAATTGGTCCAAAGAATAAATACAGAAGAAACCTTACCCGAATCTGATGTCGAACTCACTGCATTTAATGGTGGTGGATAGAATTAGACTCCTCATAAGAAACCACATGTAAGAAAATAATGGGAAATGAAGTGAGATTTAACAACTTCATATATTTCTGTGAACAGTGTTTCAATTGTACATAATAAATGATACATGAATCCATAACCAACAATAAAGAAAGAATATTCAGATTTATATGTACATCCTAATACTAAATAACATGATCATTAATAAAGATTTTTTTCAAATGATATTCAATTTATTTCAAAACATAAACCATGGAGTGACCTACATCAACTCTTCTAAGACAACACTAAACCATACCAAATTGAAAATATTTGAAGAGAATATTAGGATTGGTTTAATAATAATAAATATAAATAACAAAACATTGGAAAATTATTATGAATCCAATATGTCATGTACATAATTTAGACTATGATGAAAGAAGAAATAAGTAGTTTTAAATCAAATAGAATTCAAAAAACCCAAATTTTAAATGAATTACCTTCTCACTTTAATCATAACATAATAGAGATATTGTAAGCAGAAATATCAATCCGAAAATACTATTTAGGGTTAATTGGATGAAATATACATTGAAAAAAAAAAGAAACAATGAAACCTATAATAATAAACCATAAATATACTCATGAACCCAATTCTATATACAACAAAACCAACATGGTCTAATCCAAGAGTGACCTAAGACAAGGATTCCAAAAGGAGATTATTAGAATCTTTATCCTATACATGAAAAATCCATGTAGTCTAGAAATAATGAGTGGTATATGTAGGGTGTGAGAAACATTTCATAGTTTCATTACATAGGAAAGTAATTGTATTTCCTTTTTCAAGAAATTTTATAAATTCTAGTATGAAATAAAATAAAGAAAATAATGATTTAATTTTAAAAAACAACTCATGGTCAAGCACTAAATTTTTCTTTTTAAATCAAGTTTTGTACATACATAAATCTCTTCATTTGAATAAAAAATGTTTAAAAATCACTTCTTTGATGGAAAACAACCATTTAGATCAAATTGACTTCCAAAATTCCATTTCTATACTAGTTTTAAATATCATATGAAATAATTTCAAGTAATCTATTAAATAAATTTTTTTATAAAAAAATATGGAAAATTAATATACAAAGGTAAAAAACAAGTGAGTTATTTACCAAGTTATATTAAAGTATAATAACCTTTCAAACTATTGAAGAAAAACCTAATATATAACGTTAGTGGATTTATCCAACTAGACTTACCTATTTTAATTCCCCCTTGATAGATTCACTCCATGCATTAAATGATCCTAATAAGTATATAAACATGACTAGCATAGCTAATAGTTCTCAACATCCCACTTAGATACCCAAAGATCCTATAAAGTTGTCTATTGGAGGTGCGAAATCATTTTATAACACATCTACCACATATATAAAGTAGAATTCAAAGAAAGGAATCATAATATCAATACATTATCCCTTCCCCATATAACATTTTTATGAAAAATTCCATTTTATTCCACATAATATTCAATCAAAGTCACATTGAATTCCTAAAATATATATGCACTTGGAGGACATAATATCTTAGGGGATTAAGCCAATGGTATAACTAATTAAATGAAAAATATGTTATAAAAATATTCAAACAGGCTTTTTATCTTCAAGTTAATATCAAAACACTTTTAATACCTTATAAAAAATATTTTGAAAGCATATTTAAAACAAACCCCTCATTAAAATCAATAGAAATGTAACATTAATCTAATAAGTCCTAGTAGAATATTTTTACATTAACATAACAACATTAATAAACATATGGAACAACATAAATAGAAGTTATTTATGAGAAATATATGAACATATCAACGAAACACATACAATTATAATAGTAATTAAATAAAAATGGGTATAAAAAATGAAATAATCACATGGTTTGTGAAGAAAATGAAATCGCATGGAAACACCCACCAAGATAATGTGAAAATGGAATTAAACCATTAAATAATGGTTGACTAGAATCAAATAAGAAATATAAATACCCTCGATAATAAGAAATATAAGGTGTGATAAAAGTATCAATCTAGTGTTTATAAGCAATTAACCCATTATAAAAGTGATACCTAATCATTACTCAATTGGGTCCAAGGAAGCCTGCAATATATAAAAAACCCCTAGCTATAAATGGAACCCACAAAAACCAGACCATATTAGTTCCTTAGGGATCAGCTTAACTCACAACACATCGTTGGAACTGCATCAGCAGGGAGGTTGGGAGGTCACATTGGATCTGCATCAGTGGGAAGGTGGGATGACTGCAGTGGATCCGTATCGAAATAGGAAGATCATCGTAGGCATGAGATGGGTTGGATGCATTAGAATCGCATCATAACTGCATCAGAGTCATGTTAGAAGAGAGAGATCACTGGAGGTAGGAGGTGGAATTGCTGTGTCTGGAGGATGAAGATCTCTTCAGAGGATGGGCCTCGATAGGAGCCATGCACAAAGATGAAAAGCTACGTGAATGGGGGAAGGGGACCTCCATGTGATGTCAATAAGGGGAAACTATTAGTATTGCCATGATTTGAGTAAAATCGCATCCTCATATAAAACTGGTTCCATATTTTATTAAAAATATGGCAATATATGTGTTCCAATAGGACACATTTCTAATTTTAACATGTTATAGTGGTATGATACTGGGGATATGATATTTATGTTACGTTTATTTTGGGGTATATTGTTCTAGAGGTGTCTTAGACTTGTTAAATATTTCAAAAAGATGGTGGTGTGACACTTGTGGTGTCACAGTTAACAGTGTATGGTTCGGTGGTGTATACTATAATGGTGTATTAGAATTAATAAATATTTTAGTTTTAGTGGTATCAGTCTGACAGTGAAGCATAAATAGTGTTTCATTTGGTGGTGTGTCAATAAATGGTGTCTGACTCAATGGTTTCTCATGATTTGCCATGTGTTCAATCTAGTGGCATGATGGTCTGACAGTGTGAATTCATATAGGTATCTAAAAATTAGTAAATTCTTGTACTAATGGTGTTTCATGACCAATAGTGCCTCATAATTATAGAATTATCACATGTTCTTAGAATACATATTGCTTATAGGTAAACATGGAATTCATTAATAGTATTAAATACATGATTTTTCGATCATTAAAACCAAGTGATTAACAATTTATAAGGTCAAATTATATTTTAAATTGGTTTAAAACTTAAATTATATAATATTTTTATCAAATAATCCTATTTAGGTCATTATAACCAATTTCATATTGAAATTGGATATAAAAACATAGCAAATATTTCATCATTTTTACATTAAAAACCCACAATGTTATCCCATCTGTAGGATTAATTTTAAATTAATTTATGAAAATTATATGATTGGAATTTGAAAAAATAGATTCCATATTTTTAATTAGATAATTTATAATGTATAGTAAGGTCAACATAGTTTTTTACCAAAATTTTTAGTGAATGTAATTAAAATTAATTACATCAATTAAGGTATAATTAAACTTAACTAAGGACTAATCCTTAAATTTAAGACCCAAAACAACATAGACACATGTACAAGAGACATTATATGTCCATATATAGACCCTATACTCCCTTTTATTGAATTGGTTCCATTATTTGATCCACCTGGCATGTGAAAAAACGTTTATGGAATTCCTTTTTTAAAATACTACAAGATTACCACTCCTTCACTATAAAAAGGACTCCCCTCCTCCACTTATTTACACATATCAAACCAAATATTTTTAGCCATGATATACTCAAATATCCTACCTAAAACCCTCCATTAATCCTATAATACTATCCTTTTTCACAAATCAATCCATTTAATCCTTTTGGCACAAACCAAAATGAGTTACCTGATTAAGAATTAACATCTTCCCTCAAACTCCTTTGTTTTATTTTCCTTATCAACCCCCAAAACTCCATTTATTCCATGATTACATAACAACACAAGTATATTAAATATAATAGGATGTTTTTAAAAAATGTTTTTGACTTATACTTACACACACATCCATCTAATGAGTGACAAATAAACTGTTTATATGTACGGCGAACTAGCGCCTCACTAAAAGATGATTGTTCATTTTTCCTTTATCTCCTCTCATAGTGGAAATTATGATGAAAAATCTCTTTATATATGTTATATATTATATTTATTATATATTTAATATAATTTAATCCTTTTAACACACATATAATTATACTTTCCATTTTTTATAAATGTGATAATTTCATTTGAGTAAGTGCGGACTATCACCCCCTCAAAGTGATGTGATTTGTTCACACACTACATGGAATGTATTAAGGATGGGTTTAGTGAAATTATATGATATATATGATATAATAATTCTAATTGAATAATTATATATATATATATATATCATTTACCTTCTTTCATTCAATATGATAATTAAACGGAAACAACGTTCTTGCGTACGTATGGCCTACCGTCTCCAAGAACGGTGTATTCCATTTCATGCTTATATATTTTATAGATTATTAAACTATATGTATATAGAATATAAATGATACCAATATAATGTTTTACATTATTAATATTCTGATATATTTATAACTACTAAATATATATATATGTATTAAATTGAGACACATGCGAAAAAATAGTGAATATTTCCCGAAGTGTAACCTTAACATGGAATTGTTAACAAGTGGGAAATACAAATTCATAATAAAAACATATATTGTATTCGATATAATAATAATGTTCTTTTATATATTTATAATAAATTTATATTTATTATACTTGAGTTTTTAATGAGTACAATTAGAATTAAGACACAAGGTAATGGGATTTCATCTCACTTTTTATATCTGTGAGATACATGCCATGTTCACCATTATTTTATTTTCATCGGTGTATATGATACCCATGAATGTATTATATTATTATTATTATTAAATTTATGGTTATTTAAATATCCATTCCATGATCTTACTTTCATGGGTTTTAATTTTTCAAAAGTTACCAAATCATTATTATAGTTTTGTCTCAATTTTCCTTCTTTGAGAAACATGTTTTTTATGAACCTATGTTCATTAACGAGGTGTATATAATTTCAATTGACATATTATATCTTGAATCACATTATTTTAATGATATTTTATGATTAAATTAATTTAATTTTATTACATGAACATTATGATCCCATGTTACCAAGTGATAAGAGTTAATTGAAACAATCTCATCACTTTTTAATATTGTTTATGTTTATGCTTCCATCGATGAAAATTTATAATCTATATCTCAATAAAACTAATGAGTTTCCTTACCCTTTATTTATTAAAGATATATACATGTATTATAACTATGTTTTCACTTTTATTAGTTAAGATAATTAATAAAAAAAATAAGAAAAATCTATATGTATTTCTCTCTTCGGTCAAAAATCAATTTTATTTCAAAAACCATGTTTTGAAAAATGTTTTATAAAATGTTTTCAAATAATAATTGAAGATAATTTTCAAGGGAAATGTATTTTGAAAATTTTTTATGGTTTTAAATGATTACTTTATAAGTTTTCAAAGCTATTTTAAAATAAAAGGGTTTTTGAAATTATTTTATTTTTTAAAAAAAATCAATGGAGAGAGGATATTTTCCTCCAGAAATGGTTTTAAAAGAACTATAAAAATTATTTCCCATATAATATGGAATACATTGGTGTTACTCATGCACTTATAGGTAAATTATTCAATTATTTCATTCATTATTCTTTTAATAGTTTATATTTTGATGGCATGATGACTTTCAAACTCATTTATCATTCACATGTTATATTCCTTCAAAACCCACTTCTTTTCACAGGCTATGATTTTTATGAAATGATTCTGAAACCTATAACTTTTTATATAGGTTATGATATGTTTACAAGTTTATTATACCCATTTCCTTTCATGGGTTATAAAATGATTGTTTGTGATTTTGTGGCACATGTATGTATGATTTAACTATGATATGGTTGGGCCCTAAATCTCCAACCAATTAATTGGGTAAAGATTTATATCTCATGAGATAGACTAAGATGGTCTTGGAATTAAACCTTAACTACTAAGATGGCCACGGGAGTGAACCATGACTACATGGATGGTATGAGGAGTGAAATCAAGCTACTAAAATGGTAATGGGAGTACACCATGACTACCAAGATGGTATGGGGAGTGAACCCATAATACTAAGATGGTATTGGTTGTGATGCATTGGATACTATGGAAATATTATTATATTCTTATGTTTCTTCCATAATTCCATGTTTTATTCCTATATTATTCTTTCATGGCTTATTTTCTTTATTTCCTTATGATTCATGACTTATGAACTGTCAATAATTATGTCATGATACATGTTTATAATCTTTGATGTGTAGGTTATTTTATTTTATTTTGTTTGATCTTGTTCTAATACCCTTATGCTCATGATTATGTTTATGTATCTCCCTTGATTACCCTTATTCAGCATATGAGATCACTCTTTTTTTATGTTTCCTTTCCCTAGGTTATGAAGATATGTATTATGTTTGATGTTTCTAAGAAGGGTAATACTCAATAAGAACCTATTGGAAGATGATTTAGCTCATTTATATACTAGTGTTTAGTTTTCCATGTTTCCAAAGGCACTAGACTAATACGGTCATTGGGAATCTATTTTTATAATTTTTTATGTATTATGAAAATTTTATGTAATGTTAATGTATTAAAATCTAGTTTCTCTAAATTTTCTATCATAGAAAATGTTTATTTAACCTTTGGAAGTTAGGATGAGATAACCTTAATGAAAACCCAAAGGACACATCTAAGGGTAAGTCTAAGGATAAGGAAAAACATAGGAAAATGTCCTGGAATTTTGGTAAAGGATAGAGTGAGTGGTTTCCTAGCAATACAACCCTATCTAGATACTACAAGTGGATGTGGATATGGAACAGATGTACATAGGGGTAACAACTCTGACAAGAAGTATGAGGCTCTGGCTATAAAAATTACATAACCTAGTTAAATTTTTGACATAATTCCCTAGTTCAATGATCATACTGATTCTAATAGTTTTTATCTCAAAAAATAGAACATTTTTATTTTCATAAATAATATATACTACTTTCTATAAATTTCATTAAAAATTAATTTTTATCATAAAATAAAAATTGGTGATAATCACACTTAAAAAATAACGAACTTAGTGATAAATGAAAAACATCGAATGTAATGGTACAAGTAAACCAAAATTTGAGTATGATAATAATTTTATCTTTATATTATACTTTAAATTCATTCACACACACACATAGATTTATATATATATATATATATTAGTGTATGTGTATATAAATGATTATTTATCCATATATAAACTAACCCTACAACAAAAGAACATTCGGTTTTATATAATGGGTCTTATTATGATTTTTAATTTTACATACCTTGTATTCTCAATTGCAGACATTTTTATAATTTAAAAATGTGTACAAATATATTGAAATTTCCAAAATTCATAGAGAGAGACAGAGATAGATTAGTCTTGTGATCTTTGTAAGTTGAATTTCTATGTTGAGCATTCTCAAATGCATTCATAAATTATATTTTAAATTAATTATGATATTATTGTGAATAAATACATAGATCCATTTACATAATTAATGCATCACTAGTTTTATAAATTAAAAATTTATTAGTTTACCCTTGTTTGTCCCCTTTCCTTTAGTAATGCATCAGTAGCTCTGTAAATTCAACTATTATTGCCACTCACCCTTCCTCATCCCTAGAATGAACACCCATCTCTCTGAACCTAAGACAAATACCTCAAAATACATCATGAATTAGGAGATGTGGTAGTAATCAAAGTAGAGAAGGATAGTCACTGATTCATTCATTATTGGTTTTAATGATCATATGGTGGAAACACTACTACAACAACGGACATAATTTACACTAAAATTGGGTTTTCCACTTCTAAAAAGCCTGAAAAATATACACATCATAAAAATATAGTGACCTTTATTATCACTAATAAAAGTATTATAAAGGTCACATTTATTAGTACTAAAATAAATCATTGATAAAGGTCACCTTAAGGCACCCTTTATTAACTCTTATAAAGGTGTCATTTATGACCTCTTTTGTTAGTGTTGATAATGGTGGATTTTATGAGTGTTGTTGTTAGAACTAATAAAGGTGGCCTTTATCATTTATTTTTTATATTAATTAAAGGTTTTATTTAGCACCGCCTTTGTTAGTGATGATAAAGGCCATACCAGCTTCTATAGATTTGAAACCTACAACATCCCAAATAAAAAATCAGTAATTTTCAAGTATAAAGTAAAAATTTTTAAATATTATAGTTAATCAGACTTCCCATACAAATATCTCATTAATATATCATTTCAATTTAAAATTTACATTAAATAATTTCATAAAAAATATTTAAATTAGTGTAATGTTTATAGTTAACTAAAAAAATTAAAATAAAATAAAAAACTCTTATAGAAATATTTTTCCAACAATCAACCAAACTCAATACAGAAGTGTGTCTATAAGAAAACCATTTTTTTAGTAATAGTACATAAAAAATAAACAAATTATAATTTTAGTGATATATAATACACATATTATAATTTATATTGTTAATTACTAAATATATTAATGATATTATAAGTTATTCTTATAATTATATTATTAATGATTATATTATTAATTATAATATTAATTATGAATTATAATCTTAATTAATAACTATATTATGAATTAATTATTACATTATTAATTAATAATTTATATAATTTATATTTTTAATTACTGAATGTATTAATGAAATTAACGTATATTAATTATTATAATTACATAAACAGTTGTCAATAATTATATATTTAATTAATAATATTTTAATTACATTATTAATTGTTAATTACATTATTAATTTTTAATTATATTTTTAAATGTATTATTATTTATTAATTATATTAATTATTTTCCTTTTATTGTTAGTTTTTTTATAATTAATTACATTAATTATATAATTATTTGTCACAGCTTTCACCCTAAATGTGAATGAGGTTCACACCTTCTATCAGGGGTCTCTATTTGTAAGGGATCAAATCCTTTAAACACATCTGTTTGCATGTTTCTAAAGCATGTTGTTCTTGTATTAGTCCTATAGTTGGTTTGGTAGACTTTAAGAGATGAAATATTATTATAAGAGAAGATCACAACATGAATTTTAGTCCATGATATGAATGAGAGGTTTGCAGTATGAATAGAAATTTGTGTCCTGGGAAGGGAGATTTTCAGGGTGTGATTCAAGAAATTAATTGTTAGTACATAATGTGAAAGGGTGTAGGATAATATTTGATGAATATATCTCTGAAAACTCATTAAGTAAACATGAAGTCCATGACGTGAATGGATCCATGGTTATTGGACTGAGGTGATACATTTTCAGTGAACCCTAAAAACATAGGCCATTAATGATGTGAATATGTGTCTATAAATGTGATTATAAATCTAACCACACCATCAATTTTTCTAAAGGACCACCAAATTCTCCCAAAACCTATTTGACTAAAGGAGTTATCTTAAGATGTTTTGAAGACCTTTTTAAAGGGGTTGTTCCCTAGATTTCTGAATATGATCCTTGGTGATCTAAGGTGAGTTTTTCCTATTTATATTGTGGATTCTTCTTCGATCAATTTCTTTCATCATGTTTTATACTTATAGGATATGGTGGATGATCTTATTATTCTTAGTGATTTATATGATTTTTTTGGTGTAGTTTTGTCATAGAGGTCTCGAGGGTCTATAATATCATTGAGGGAGAAGGGATCAATGTTTTTCACTCTTTTCCATTCTCATTCAAGAAATTTTCAATATTTCAGGTAAAAGATTCATTGGTTCTCCATGATTTTATATGAAATTATAAGTTTATCATGCTTTATTTTTTCTGGATTACTATCGAATTAACCCTAATGATATTGAAGCTAGATTAATGAAAGGATTGTCTTTGGTTTTTAACGATCAAACATGTTTATAATATGATATTTAATTCCCTCTTGTTTTAATAGATGATTTTCTATCTATGATTAATCTTTCATTATCATTTTTTTCTTCATGGGTTTACTATTTTATTTTTATGAAAATGATTAAGAATGAAAATTTGATAATCTTGATATAATTGGATAAAGGAAATGAAGCTGTAAATTCTTGTTTTTAGAAATAATAAAGGGGAATATTGATGGAATTGTTATTCATTAAAGTTTATTAACACTAGAGGATATACTTGAAAAAATGTTTATATCATTAATATATTATGAGATCGAATTAATTTGGTTACCATTGGTTGAAACCAATAGAAAATGAATTAATTAATCTAAGATTCTAATAAAACTGGTTGTTTGATAAAGATAAGTGTTTGGGGAAAAGAGAGTTTGTTTTCATGTGAAGGATGGATGCCTTGATTCAAGGGCCTCGATACCCCCGTTGACTTTTTTTGACTTATATGTTTTCTCTAGATTTTATCCTTACTATATAACATAATGTGATATGGGGAAGGATGATGGTTGATGAGATATAGGCTGGAAGGCCTCAGTACATGGAAGTAGTTAATGCCTGTGATGGTGATATGAATAGTAATATACATGATGTTGTCAAGGATGGAAGAAATACTAATCAAATGGGTTGAAATAGGATTTACCTTTATTTTACTGAGTTTTGGGATACTATCCTATTAATTAAACTACAATAAATTTCATATGGTTGGGTTTCTTGTGTTACTAGCATTCCTTTCCCCACTACATGATGAAATTGGTTGTTCTTGGTTATGCATCTCTTTTATGGTAGATTAGGAAGTTTCCTAGAGTACCCAGAATTATGAAATGATAAGGGTTTTATAAGGGAATTAAAATGATGATAATTTTGAGGAACTATGTAATTGGTTGGAATATTCCTTGAGATAATGGACTTGAGTTGGTTGTTAATGAAAGGTAAAATGGAATAATGTTAATTAATGGATAATGAATTAATTAACACAAATTAAAATTTTAAATGTAAATAATTAATTAAATGAAGTTACTTTAATGATGGTGTTCTTATATGATATGTAGTTATTATTGATAGTAGTCAAGTGTCTGAGATATGATAGCTACAGTTGAGACTATGAAATCATTAATTCCTATAGTTTGGTTTTGAGAAATATTATATCCTATATTTTATATGTTTTAATACACTACCCCACCAGTGTCAATAGGGAAACTAACACCCAATTATCTCTAGGAAGGTGTTTTTCACAACATCCAGGTTGGCAATTTTTAGATGGATGACTACCCCCTCTAACCCTGCTCTCTTCTCTTGGTAGTATTATGTGTTGTTATGTATTGTGGTTACCATTCCCATATATTTGTGTAGAGGGATGTAATGACTTGTGGTTATTTCCCACACATGTATATCTAAATATATTATCCTATATATTATTATAGGTATAATTTGTATGTGTTGTGATGTCATAATGTATAATAAATTACAAGTGGGTTGTGGTGGTCCCCAGAAACTTCTTGGTTATTATATAGAGATGTGGAATGGGATTATGAGATGTTGTGATTCACATGGTGTGTGGAATTGTATGAGATGATTTGATGCATAGGGTGTATGGTAAGATACATTATCACATGTGTCTTTAGGATAGCTTACTTTTAGAGAGATATGTCTCTAGACATATAATATCAGGGAAGAGTGGAAAACCAATGGGTAAGTGGTATTAGATTACCTTTTTTGATATTATACTATATGATCCATTTTATAAGATACTTGGTGAGAGATAACCATGGTGAGGCTATGAATATATTATACCTACTTAGGTGATGATTTAGTTTCACTTTTTATTATTTGAGATTTTGTATACTTTCTTTACCTTTTGAATGAGAGGCTCTGGGGAGGATCCTAC
Organism: Viscum album; assembly: GCA_963277665.1. Lineage (NCBI taxonomy): Eukaryota > Viridiplantae > Streptophyta > Magnoliopsida > Santalales > Viscaceae > Viscum > Viscum album. The sequence continues at coordinate 1,940,386,862 of OY728131.1, forward strand.
TGAGTATACCTATTGTGCTCACTCTGTGTATATATAAACTATGTTTTACATATTTATGATATGGTTGGTGATCAGGCTAAAAATTAATAGATCATGGTTTGTTTAGGATCTATTTTGGGCTTTCATGGTCACTAATTAGGATTAACTTTTTTTACTTATAGTTCCCTATATGCAGTTGCTTCAGTTATATGCTATTAAATGTATGTATTTTTGATCTTTTATTTTTATCTTGAACAAGTTTTGTTGAGTGTTTTCATATTTTCCCTCTTTCTAAAAATTCTTAAAATGGGAAATGCCTCCCATCTATTTGTATAATATACCGTTGGTTCTTAACACAAACCCATGGTCCATTGGAGGTGAGATTTGTGCATAATTATCTCTCTTCTCTCATTTCTGGCCCAAGAGGGGTACCTTTATGGTGAGGGGTCATGATAGAGTGGTATTAAAGGCTTAGGTTAAGGGATAGGATAGATATTATAGGTATACATAAGTGAGGACTACATGAATTAAAAAATCAATAGTGTTAGATAACTTTAGAAAGAAATGTAAATAAGGGAGGATGGTTGAGACATGGTTATTTATGATCCCCTATGATATGATGCATAGACCTTTATATTTATGGAGCCTAATAAGTGAATTGATATTGGTTGTGGGGTAGAGACCTTGTAAAAGAGAAATCATAATTCTTCAAGTTCATATGTTTGAAATAGATAGACCATGGGATTCGGTTGATCCTTAAATAATTAATTAAAAAATATTCTATATTCTATATTCTAGGTTTAGACACCCCTAATATTTTATTATTTTTCCAGTATAGATCCAGGTATTTATCCTCATCAGGTTAGCACTGAATATGTTTAGTAAGATGTGCCAACAGATCACTGTAGAGTAGAGGCTGATGATGAAAAAACTTGAATAATGACACTCTAAGAGTTTTAGTTATTGAGTTTGTATACGTATGAGGGATTTTTTTAGACTCTAAAAACTAGGTCTGGTTGTAAGGGGTGGAGAGATCCTTTAGATCAGTCTATTCTTAGAAAAAGCATTGGGTTTCCTTGGTGTTGTTGGTGGTGCATGGAGTAGTGAGGAAATAGTGGTTCTTGATCCTTAGGGATCATGAGGATTCAAAAAAACTCATGGGAGAAGTTATAAGACTAGTTTCGATCAGAAGTTCTTTCTATGAATGTAAAGGTATAATGTCTTCAAGAGCTTCTTACCCTTCAACATGGGAGTTTCAGTATACATAATTTTAGGATCCATTTTATAACCCTTATCAATTTATATTTTAAATTTTTTCTATATGAGGAGGCTAAGGTGATTCATTATGAGGAGGATTTACATATAAAGATCTATTTCTAAGTCACCCTATTTATTTTTACAAAGTATGTCAAGGATTTTGAAAGGGTATAGGTTCTTGAGAGGATACTTTCTCTGACCAAATCATTACAAGAGGATATCTATTGGGATTTATTACATAGTAGAGATATGATTAAAGGTTCCCATTTTCATGTTTAAAAGAGATTTTAGACATCTAATGGGTTGTTTATAATGCTCATCATCTCTTTTATATAATAGTGTATTCTCCTAGACCCCTTCCAAGGGATCTAACACATGTTTTTCATGTGGGGGAAGAGGTTATTAGCATTAAGGGTGACCAACATCTCCAGGAACATAGTGTACACCAGGTGTTCTATTTCAAGTTCCTTTATTGAGTATGTTTCAGTTGAGTTATCAGGAGTAAGGTAAACTTGATTTAGATCAAAAAATAGGAGATGGGGTAGGAATATGATAGATCATAGATGAACCCCATCCCCAAATATTTAAGTTTGTCCATGTAGGTGGTCTTCATAAGGGATAGAGAGGCCATGGAGTAGGATATGATCAGCTATATTCATTGGAGATGCCAGCATTAGATGATATTGACATCATTCGAGGTACTCTTTGCTTGTTTTTTACTTTTTTGTATGATTTTTTTGACTTAGGATCTAGGTAATCCATTATATCACCTTCCTTAGTCCAAGATTCAGAACATTAGGTAAATAGACTTCCAGTTCCCTTGGCAATGACCACACCATTTGGGGGTCAATATTACATATATGACGTTTAAAGAGACTATGATCTACTGTTTGGGAATCGCCACTCTTGGGGAGACTTTCTATGTTTATATATACAGCCATACAACATCATCCTCGATATGGAATGGTTATATTTAGTGAAGTTAATTATGGATTTATTTAGGAGATATATTGTGTTCTAGGTTACTGATGGAGACCCTTCAGTGTTCATTGGTGAACGAGACCCACAGATTGGTTAGAGGTTTGTTCTATCCTAATCTTCCTTGATGTTTGATCAAATGTTAAGTTCATAAAAGGTTTAGTCAATGGTGTTTTCTAGGGTTGGGGAAGAGTAGCCTGATATATCTCTTGTGGAGGTTATGACATTATCTCAATGATGGGAGATCAAGTTTAGGATAGATCTATATAAAGGAGATTCTCTGATATTCATGTCTTGTTATAGGATGGCTCCTTCTTAGATTTGATATTTTTCAATGTAGATCGATGATCTTTGGAAGTGAGGTTTTATCCAGATTAATGTGTCATCATGGGGTTCTATGGTTCTATTTATAAATATGGATGATGTAAGTCTATTATTGTGAAAAAATACCTTAGTGTTTCCTCTCGGTATCTTTTGGGTGTGATTGTGTTTGTTGATAAAGAAATATGACCATGAATGATTATGGTTGGTGTTTTTTGAAGATAGGTTTTCAAGGTGGCGTAGTTTCCCAGTGTTTGCTAAATTTTTGGGCCTTAAAATCAGGAATTTATGGTTGGAAAAGGAAGGTTTTCAACATAGAAGTAAATGGTATGAAGAATAGTGAAGAAAATTGGAAAATTAGGGGAACTACATACCTCAAAACATGGTATGTGTACCATGTCCATGAATAGTTCAGGGTTGCGTTACTTGGTAGTGGTAATGGTACGCGGAGCAGCAGAAACAATGCATGAAAATGGTTTGCGACAAAGGGAATGTGGTATGTAGAAGGCATGAGGGTTTGTGAGATGGAAGAAGAGAATTTCTCCACGTAGAATCAAAGGTATTATGAGGACCACGTATAGGAAATGGTTCATAGAAAGCATGTGGTTTGTAGTAGGATAAGCGTTACATGGTAGTGGCAGTGCAACATTAAATATTTGGTAAATATTGATTCAGCTGGTTATGCAGATATATTTTCCTATATAAGGATAGATAATCCCCTCAATTAGAAGATAGAGATAATATCATTAGATAACATCTCTTTTCTTCAAGAATTTGGAAAATTCCAAAGGTAGTTCGCGTAGAAGCAATTCTGGTGAAGGTTCTTACGAGGCACTGAAACTCACAATAAGAGAAGTGGTTCATGGAGGATGATTCCATGAAGGGAAGTGGTTCGCATGAAAGGAATTATGCAAAAGGTTTTTGCAGGGATTTTTAGGCCTGAAAGGAAGAACGTATGTAGAAGAATAATGCGGTACGTAGAGGGGGAGATTTGGAACATGGAAGCGAAGGAAGTCTGTGAACAGAGAACAGTTTACAGAAACAGGGTGATTCGTAGAAGGGGTTCATGGAGATGGTAAGCAACAGTGAAGGAAGAGGAGACCACAAATGAATGGATGTTTGAAAAGCGGTAGCAGTATGTGGAAGAGGTGTTTTGTATACCATACCCAGTACATATTACATGGGAGGAACAAGTGGTTCATGGAACACACAAGTAAACTTGAGAAATCTTCAAATTACTTTGAAAAAGTATTTTTTGATATATAATAGTACCCAAGAAGGTGGACATCATATACAGGTGAAAAAGGACTAAAATAAAGCATCTACCTACAGTTAAGAATGTGGTATTCATATAATTCAAGGGACCTTCATGTTCATAAAATATGTTCAACCTATAGGTCAATAAACTATGAGTGGATCCCTTCAAAGATAAGTGAGTGAAGGAAGAGAAAGATGGTGACCCTTTCCATCAGCAATGATCCAGAGAAAGAGTCCAAGAGAGTGACCCTTGGGAGTACAGTGAGTAGAACCTAAACCTTGTAAAGGCAGTGATCCTAAGTATAGAGGATCTATCCTGGACCATTTACTCATTATTGGCAGTGAGCCTTAGTTAATTTGGTACATCATCACATCACCATTGTATAGTCCTTGGACATATCCCAATGAGGGTGAACCAAGTAAAATCATTGGGTCCTATGAATGGTTTCATATCTGTTCATATATTTCTATAGGATGAAAAGATAATTATGTTTTTTTTACCAACATAACAAGATATTAAGGGGAATAAGTTTTAATCTGCCATACAATGATTTACCCCCTCCCCCAGGGTATTAAACATTATGGACCTAAAATATGTGTACCTATATCAATTATCATCATCGTAACCAAGTGATAGTGAAGAATCTCTATCATCTTCCATATATTGATGATTTTTATAATCAACTAAAATGAGATAGTTGGTTCTCAAATACTAATCTATAATAAGGATATCATAATATGTAAGTAAAATGTGTGGATATTCTGAAGACCAATTTCTAATTTCATTTTGGGAATTATGAGTTCATTACTATTTCAATCTATGTGATGAATTATATAGTAATGTGCATGGGTTTTATGAATGCAATGTTCAGATAGTTTTAGGATTGGTTCATGGTTAATTTTATCGATGACATCCTTGTGTAATCCATGTTTGAGAAAGAGCATGCAGGGCATATTTGTGCTATTTTGGGAGTTCTTCATCATCATCAGTTGTTTGGGAAGATATATAAGTGTGAGTTATGGTATCACAATGTTTTTTTATTAATTAATGTTGTCTCCCAACATGATATAGTTGTGGATCCTTTAAAGATTTAGGTGTCCATTTCTTGGGAATCCCCAAGACATTTGTAGAGGTGTAGAGTTTCTATGGTCTTTTAGACTAATATGGGAGGTTCATAACTAATTTATATTAGGTTTTTAATCCACTAAAATCCATAATGATAAATTATTATGTGTTCTTATTTACTTATCATTGTCTTGAAGCTTTTGAGTACCAAAAGGATAGGTTTTTTAGTGCTATATTTTTTCATTTTCCAAAAGATTGAGTTTAGTTAGAGGTTTTATATGATGATTCACATCTTGGTTTAGTTTTTATTCTAATGCAACATAGATTGGTTATTTACTATGGGTCTAGGATTTTATGTCTCCATAGGAATAACTATACAACCCATGACCTTGAGTTATCAAAAATCATATTTTCCTTGAATTTTTGGTGACCTTAACTTATTAGCAAGCATTTTGTGGTTTTTATCGATCACAAGAGTCTGATGTATGTCTTCTCCCAGCATAACATAAACTTACAACAATGATAGTGGATGAAATTATTTCCAGATTAAAAACATGGGATTTTATATGCATCATACAAGGGTAATTTTGTAGCTAATGTAAAAATTAGGAAGTCTCACAGTGATTCCATACATGAATCTTGATACTCATAAAAAGTAATGGAATATATTTGAACTATGAATCTTGATATAAGAGAGGTTGGGGAAGAGGTTGTGCTTTTTTAATATAATGCAGTTTTCTTTATTGTAACATGTGGAGGTGGTTCATGGATTTTTAGCTGGAGTTCTAGAGAGACAAAATTGGATTTGGAAATTCCCCTTATTTTTCAGAGGATGAAGAACACCAACTATTATTCCATGGGATGATTTAGATCCCTTTGGTGTTGTGTGTGGTGGTTCTTAGTGAGTTATATATATTGATATTTTTGGTATATCCTTGCATGATAAATATGTACCGAGTTCTAAGAGACTAGTTTTGGTGTCCTGGGATAAAAAATTTAGTTACAGAGTTTGTATCTTGATGTTTAGTCTTTCAGAAGGTGAATGTTGAGCATTGTGTTCTAGGTGGTTTTCTCCAGCCATTGTATATTCATCAGTGGACGTGGAAAGACATATCAATGGACTTATCCATCATTTTACCTCAATCTCAAGGATTATTTAATGTTATATGATTTATTATAGACTATTTGATGAAATAAGACTACTTTATAATGATTTAAGGAGTTGATCTTAGCTAAGGTTGTGTCGAGGCAGTACCTAGAGATGGTGGTGAAACTCCATAGAGTCCTGAGGATGATCATATATGTTCATGATCCTTGTTTTACCATTAGAGTGTATAGAGATATCCAAAATTATTTGGTCTCTCAATTATTCCTTATAACATATTTCCATCAACATATATATTTTCATATAGAGAGAACCATTCAGACTCTTCGAGAAATATTGCAAGCTTGTGTCCTTGGTTTTCAAGTTTTTTTTGATGAGGTACATGTATTTGGTCAAGTTTTCTTAATAAATTGTATTCACTTCACTATTGATATGGAACCATTTAAAATTTTGTATATATGACCTTTATATTCTATATTGTACTGGAATGGGGTAAAAGATTCAATAATTCTTGGGGTGGAACTAGTGTAGAGAACAATAGATATGGTTCAGGTGATTCTTGATAGGATGAAGTCAATGCATGATCATCATAAGACCTATGTTTATAAAATTATTAGACCTTTTTATTTTGACATTGGAGATCATGTGTTCCTGAAGGTGTCTCCTTGTCATAGGAAGTGAATGTTTGGATGTGGGAGTAATATTTCTCCCTAATTTTTTTGATCCTTTCATGGTGTTGGATCAGGTTGGATCCATTTCTTATCAGATAGCACTTCCTCCATAGTTGATCCATATACAATATGTCTTCCATGTGTCATAGATTAATTATTATCTTCATGAAAACTATATCCTCACTTTTTTGGATAAGATTTATGTTGGTGATGATGCAACCATCTAAGAATGATCTGTGGGGATCTAGAACCACTAGAAGAAGGTGTTTCTCAAGTAAGCTATTCATTTGGTTTGTGTCCTTTGGAAGCATGGTGATAAGGATGAGATTATATGGGAATTTGATTCATATACACACACTCAGTATCTAGAGATATTTTAAATTTATCACATCATTTTTATTTATTCTTTATGGTTGTTAGCCTTTATCTGGCATATGAGATGGATTTCTCTTCCTTGACTCCTTTTTTGTGGACTTGATCATGTTTGAGAGGTATCACGCTCAGGGAAGTGTTTGGGAGATGTTTTTTGGTGTTATTTTGTTTTTCATCATATTCCTCTAAGTGATGAGGTTGAGTTTGTGTGATGGTGAGATTCTTGGGAGGTATTTTAAGAGGTATCTATTCAAAAGTCCCATTTTTCTTTCGTTTCTATCAGGGATTGGTTTTAAATTATTGAGGATGATAATTGTTTGATTGGTATCTTATGTGAGGTCATGGATCCTTTTATAACACCCCTTTTAATGTTCCATAATCGTATATTGTTGGTACGAATCCTTTAGAAGGTTTTGTATAGTTTGGGAGATGAAATCTAGTTTCAAGAGAATTTCATGACATGGGTTTTAATTCATGTTGTTAGTGGATGGTTTCTAGCCTGAATAAGAATTCATGTCCTAAGAAGGGATACTCATAGGGTGTGATTCTAGATGTAAACCATCATTTCATAATGTGAACGGGTAGAGAATCAGATTTGATTGATCTATACCCAAAAACTCATGATGTTAAAATTATGTTCACAGTGTGAATTGATCCAGGTTTATTATATTGAGGTGATGGGTTTTTTGAGAGTCTTAAAAACTCGAGTCTTTAATTATGGGAATTACCCATTCATGCCGTAAATCTATGTCTAGAAGTGTTCATATAAATCTAATCACACCCATAGATTTTCTAAAATACCAAGAAATTATCTTGAATCATAGGTAACCAGTGGAGTTCTCTCAAGGTACTACAAATACCTTTTGAAAGGGTTTGATCTCTGATTTCTTGGGTTTGATACATGTTGATCTAATGTGATTTTTCCATCATTCTCTTTTGGTTTCTTCTCCGGTTGGTTTGTTTACAACCACTCTATATTCTCATTCTATTTCAGATTATCTCCTTATTCCTATAGATTTTTTTAATTTTTATTATCATGGTTGTGTCTTGGAAATATTGTGGGGCTATAGTTTCTTTAGGGGATATTTTATTATAGTTTTTCATTTTTTTTGTTATATTATCATTAAAGAACATTGAAAGCCTTGAGGTAGGGGATTCAATGTTTCTCCTTGTTTTTATATGAAATCATAAGTTTTTCATGCTTTATCTCTTTGGATAATAGTGGAATTAACCCTAATGAATATGAATAAGGAAAAGTGAAATAATAGGATTGGGTTGTTATTTATCACATATGTTTCCAACATGATAACATTTTACCTATTTTTTTACTAGATAGTGTTCTATCTATGTTTATTATTTGATTAGAATGTTTGTTATTATTGGTTTTATCATGTTAATATGATTAAAATTGTTAATAATGTAAAGCTGGTAATGTAAGTGAAATTGGATAAAGGGCATGAATTTGGAATTTTTTTTATTGGAAATAATAAAGATCCATTTTAGTAGAATTTTTATTCCCTAAATTTTGATGAAACTATAAATTATGATTAAAATAATGTTTAAATAATAAATAAATTGTGGTAGATAATTCCTTAGGATACATGTATTTTTAAATTGGGATAAATGAATTAGTTAATCCAATATGTAAATAAAACATGTTGTTTTATGAAGATCAATGTTTGGGTCTGAGCGAGAATGTTTTCAAGTGAAGTCTAGATGCCTTGTTTCTATATCTTAGATGACATATTGACTCTATTGTTTTCTTTTGTTTATTTTTTCTATATAAAATTATTTGAGACTGGGAAGGATGATGGTTGATGAAATATTTTAAGGGATTCCTAGGTTTATGGTAGAAGTTGACACCTGTGATCACGAGATTCATGGTGATATGCATGATGGTGTTTGGGATGGAGACAAAACTTATTGACAGGTTTGAAGCTGGGTATGGGAAGCTTATTTTCCTTGGCTATGCCAATATTTTATGGTATCATATTATGTTTCCTAGATTACATGGAATTATGGAATGATAAGGAGTTATAAAGATTAAATATGCGGGTTTGGTGCTTGAATGGAATGTAAATGATGATAATATTGAGGAACTGTGAAATTGGATGGATTATGCTTAGAGGGCATGGACTTTAGTTAGTTTTTAATTAAATTTGATATGGGTTAATGAAATTTGATATTGAATAATGTTAGTTAATGTCTAATTAATTAATTATCATAAAGTGGGGTATTAAAAGGAGAGAATTAATTAATTAAAGCTCCTTTAATACTTGTGTGCTTATAGGAAATCTAGTTCTTAGCGGTGGAAGTCGGGTGTCTAAGAGATGATAGCTTCAGTTAAGAATAAGACTAGGTTAATACCCATAGTTTGGTTGAGAGATATATTATACCATGTATGTTATGTGTTATCATATGCTAACCCACCCATGTTGGTAGGGAGGCAGACACGTAATGGAATATGGGAGGGGTTTTCCCTAACTTCTTGGTTAGTAAGGAACAGATGGTTGACTACCACCTATGACCCTACATTCTTATTCTACACGTATTATATGATGATATTATTTGTGGTTAACTTTTCTATATATTTTTGTAGAGTAATGCAATGGATTGTGGTTATTTCTTACACATCTATCTCTATATTTGGTATTCTATAGACTAGTATAGGTATGATGTGTATGGGATTTGATGGATTGGGTTATAATACATGAAATATGAATTGCGGTGGCTCTTGAGAACTTCTCAGTTACTATATGGGGATGTGGCATGGGATGATGAGATGATTTCATAAATTAAGTGCATCATATGTGATGATATGATGTGATACATGGGGTAAATGGTATGATATATTAGCCCAAGTGTCTTTGGTTTGGATTTATTTTAGAGAGAGATGGCCCTAGATGTATGATGTTAGGGAAGAGTATCAAACCAGAGGGAAAGTTATACCTGAGTACCTTCTTTTTATATTATATTATATGATATCTTATAGGTGATACTTATTTAGATATGTCCATGGTGAGGCTGGGAAAATAGTATACCTATTTAGGTGATGATTTAGTTTTACTTATTTTTCACTATGCTTTAGTATTATTTTTTATCTTTTGTATGAGAGGCTCTGAAGAGGATACTAAAAAGTATTCTTATTATGATCACCCTATATATATAAACTATTTTTAGGTTTTTAGGATCTAGTTTGTTATTGGATTGTACATTACGATCTCTTGGGTTGTTCAAGAGATGTTTGGTCTTTCATAGTTTTTTTCAAATATTATCTTTTGGTACTTATAGTTACCTTTTGTAGTTCTTTCAGTTGTGTGAAAATAAATTCATATATTTAGGATATTTTACTTTTATCTTGAGCATGTTTTTTGGTTTTTTTATCTTATCTCTCTTTCCTTGTGTTCATTTATAGGGAAATTCCTCCCATATATTTGTATGATAAAACCCTCGGTGCTTGTAACTAACCTGTGGCCCATTGGAGGTGCTTTTCGAGCATATGTATCTCTCATATCTCATTGTTGGCCTAATATGGGTACCTTTGTGGGGAGGGTTTCATGATACCATTAAAATTTATTGACTCTTTTTTTCAAATAGGGGTTTTTTTCAAATTTATGGGGAAAACCCTACTTTGTTTTCCTGGTTTTGACATTGTGACATTTGTTTTAAACTGAATTGACACTTTTATATTGATAACACACACTTTGAGTTATATTGAACACATAGTGGGAGAGATTGATCGGTGTTTTATTACTACATGCCAAAAATTTATTATATATCATTTTACTAAATATTAAAGAAAATTAGAGTTCATTTTCTCATTTTTAGCTATGTGAATAACGTTTTAAACTAAAATGACACATTAGAAACATGAAATTTGAGTCGTAAAAACCACATAATGTGTAATATTGATTTGTGGTAAATTCTTATATGTCAAAAAATAATTATAGATTTTTTTCCTAAATTATCAAGACAATATATGATCATTTTCTCAGTTTTGGTTATGTTAATTTTTTTTAGACTAAAATGATAGTTTTATATAAAAAATAAGCACTTTGAGTCATCTTGGCCACTCCATGTGTCATATTGAAGTGTGGTTGATTCATATAAATAAAAAATGAATTATGGAATATTTTACTAAAGAATAGTGATAATATGATATTATGTTTTTGATTTTAGAACCATAAATCTTATTTCAGACTAAAATGACACGTTTATATTGAAAACAGGCCCTTTGAATAAAACTGACCAATTTGTGTGTCAGATTGACATGAATTAAACTTGTACACATAAAAAACAACATATAGATCATTTTTTGATAATTTATCAAGAAAATATTACCTCATTTTATTAGTATTGGCTATGTTAATAGTGATTTAGACTAAAATGGCACTAATATTGAAAACAAACACTTTGGATCATAACAGCTATGTCGCATGTTATATTGATGTGAGTTCAATTGATACATGTTAAAAATAAATTATGGATATTTTCCTAAAGAGTCAAGACAATCCCTATTCATTTACTTATTTTTGGCTATGTGATGAATTTTTGGAGTAAAGTGCCACTATTATAATTTTAAAACATGCACTTTGAGTCATATCAGCCACATCATATGCCATATTGATGTTGGGTCAATTCATACACATCAAAAATTAATTATGGATCATTATATTAATGTTTTTATATAATATGAGAACATTTCTTCAGTTTTGGCTATGTGACATGTGTTTTAGAGTATAATGACACTTTTTAATGTGAAAACATGCACTTTGAGTAATGTTGGAAAAATCATTTGTCAGATTGATGCGTGGTCAATTAATAAACATTATTAATTAATTATTGATCTTGTTCTTAATGTATGAAAACTCTATGAGTCCATCTTCTTAGTTGTGGCTATCTGAATCATGTTTTAGACTAAAATGACACTTTTTTATTGAAAACAAACTCTAAGTTATACATCCACATCATGTTTCATATTTACATGAGATTTAATACTATAAATAAAAAATTAATTATGTATCATTTTCCAAAATTATCAAGACAATATAAGATCTTTTTCACACTTTAACCTAGGTAAATTGTTTTTAGACTAAAATGAAACTTTTATATCGAAAATAAGCACTTTTAGACTTATCATACATGTCATGTTTCAGATTGATATGTGGTTAATTAATACAAATAAAAAAATTAATTATGTATCATTTTCTTAAAGAATCAAGATAATGCAATCTCATTTTCTCAATTTTGGATATGTGATTTTTCTTTTAAAATAAAATGAAACATTTATATTGAAAACATTCACTTTGAGCCATACCAGCCATGTTGTCTTTTAAATTGACATGTTGTAAATTACTACACATAAAAAATGAATTATGAGTCATTTTTATAAATTTTCAAGACAATTTTACCTCATTTTCTTGTCCATAATTCATTTATGAAATATAGAAATCCACTGTACCTAATTGTGACTAGACATGGATGATGTCTGACTATCAGGTGTTGGGAGATCATAAACATTGATACTTCTTCTCATAAAGTTCAAACTTTGTGAACTATAGTAGTGATATCATGAGTATAGACCCACCAATAGGAACACCACATGGTTTGGGTGTTATTTTATGTTCCTATCTATAGAAATGTGTATTGGTCTTATGATGTGATATTGTTATCAATGTATTTTATTTGATCATGTACTTTAATGCAAGGAAAAAAACATGATAATGAAATTGTGGTGAGGTAGCTTTTTGTGGGTGTGTCATTGGTGTTATTTAATTTTTTTTATGATCAATATAGGATAGGTAAATTCTAGGTTGAGGAAGTAATATCTCGGTCTGGGTTGATCAGAACGATAATACCTTCATAAGACCATGGACATGGTAGTCAAAGGTAAATCCATCCAATTGGAACATCAAATAATAAATCAAGAAAGGATGATAACATGGTTGTTCATATTTCTTTATAAGATATTCAAATACAGATATATTATATTACACATTGTGTGTCCGTAGGTGGCTTGTCATTACTATGACTATCTGTATCTATTTAAGGGCATTGAAGGGTTACTAGACTCCACTCTCGGTCTGGTGAATCTATTCATTGGTATCAAGATAAGGTCCTAGAGGGTCACACACAAAATTGTATTCAATAATCTTCTCTATTTTTTGAATAGGTAAACTGGACATGGTGGGCCCCACCATGGGATCTGAGTAATGTCCAAGTTATTGATAATCCAAAGAATAAATAATTTCAAATTATTTGAGTTAAAAATGATTGGAATTGAATTTATTTATTAAATATTTTAACAATTATTAATGTAAATACATGAATAATATTATTTGAATGAATATTAGTTTAAAATATTCAAGGTTAATTTAATATTTGCGTGAATGATGAGTCGAGTTAATCGCTCAGTTATTATCACGTAATATATTTAATATGTTATAAAAAATTGATAATAATAATAATTATATTTGTAACTCAGCACAGTGGTCATAATATATCATTTATATAGTGTGTTAAATATATGGGGGTTGGTGAGCCTTTTCAGGTAATTTCTTAATATACTATAAATAGGAGGAGAGGGTCTCACCAACGAATGACTCATGGTGAGCTCTTGAGATATTCTCTCTTCTATCCTACTTTCTAGAGATAGAGTCTCTCAATCTAAGTGACTAGTTTGAGCTCTCTCTTGCGTATCGTAATTAAGGTGATGTGGTGATTATCGGAACATCAAAGGCACCATCTGATCTCTGTGCTAGCACCGAGGATTCGACGATCGGAACTCCTATGGATTTTTCATGTTCATGTGGAAGATCAAGAGGAATTAAATTTCGGATTCTTCATGAATTGATCGCCAGAGACAAGCATATGTCGAGTGAAGATTCACATGGACCTAGGTAATTATAGTTTTATTTTGTTCTTAACTTTCCTCACACATTATCCTAAAGATTTTACTGGGATTGTGCATCATCGGGGAAAACATTATTATGTCGATCGTTGGTGAAAAATTTTAAATCCCCATCCCAATAGCTTTAACAATATTCCTTGTTACCTTCAATTGGTATGAATGTGATGTGTGAAGTTTTTAATCATAGAAAAATTAAATTTTCATTAAATTTTTAATATGGGTTCATTTCGGTCCCAATTTCATAGACGAAGTTTAAATCTGACTCTAGATGGCCAGTCTGCGGCCATGTGAACTACTTAATATGGATTGAATTTTTATTATTGGGTAGTTATTTTCAAAGAACATATATATATATATATATTATAAATTTGTATACCTGAAATAAGTGGCATGAGTTTTCACCATTGAACCCAGACACTGGTTAGAGTTTTGATAGGCAGAACAATAATTTCTAGCCACTCAGTTTTTCCAGCAGTGAATGTTTAATAATAAAAAAAAATTATTAATTTAGTTTAATTTTTTTTTCTCATGCATTCACACTAGGCTATTCTATTTTTTAAAAAAAGTTTTTTTTGTTAAAAAAAGTAAATTCACTGCCCCCACCCCTTTCAAATTTTCATATTGTATAGTTGGGTCTAGGGCACCCAAAATTACAATAATGGATGGTATGACTCAAGGTGTGTGTTTTCAATATAAGTTTATTTTTTTATAAAACATTATTTTATATACAAGATTTATTCTTACCATTATAGTGTGTACTTTTCTAAATAAACTATTTAAATGTTAATGCCTAAAGATTAATTGTCTAATCAAAAGTTTATTGTAGATCCCAGGCTATAATGGGAACCTTGAGATACTATGACATTAATCTTAAACATGTGTCTCATGGAATAGGTACATCATTCTGAATGGACATAGATGATACCTGACTATCATGTTTTGGGGGATCATAAGCATTGAGACTTCTTCTCATGATATTTGGACTTGGTGATCTCCAGTAGTGAAATCATGAGGACAGGCCCACCAATAGGAACACCACATTTTTTGGGTGTCATTTGATATTATTATCTACAGACATGTGTATTGGTCTCCTGACATGATATCATTATCAATGTTAGTTATTTGATATCTTAATTTAATGGAAGGAAAAACCATGATAATGAAATCGTGGTGAGGTAGCTTGGGTTGGGTGGATCATTTGTGGTATAGCATTGCTTCGATGATCAAGATAGGTTTTGTTGCTTCCGGGTTGAGGAAGTAAAATATTGATCCAGGTTGATCTAGATGGTATTATCTTCATAACACTATGTCCATGGAAGTCTATGGAAATCGATCTAATTAGATCAATAAATAATAAATCAAGAAAGAAATATGACATAGGTATGCATCTTGTTTTATGATGTATTCAAAGATTTAGATATTATATTACACAGTGTGTTCATAGGTTAGTTATCATTACTTTGACTATCATTATCTACTTCTAGACTCCACTCTTGGTCCTTGGATTATATTCACTATTATTGAGATAAGGACCTATAGGGTCACACATGATAGTGTATTCAAGAATCTTCCATATTTTATTGAATAAGTAAAATGGAGATGGCGGTCCTGACCATGGGATCAGAGTGTTTTCCAAGTTATCAATCACCAAAAGAATAAATAAATTTATATTATTTGTGTGAAGAATAATTGGAATTGAATTTATTTATTAAATTTATTTACAAGTATTAAAATAAATATATGAAAAATATTATATGAATGAATATTAGTTTAAAATATTCAAGGTTAATTTAATATTTGTGGGAAAGATGATTTTAGTTAATGGCTCAGGTATTATCATCTAATATATTTAATATTTTAAAAGAAAAGTGATAATAATATTTATGATATTTATGACTTAGCACATTAGTCATAATATATCACTTTTATAGTGTGTTAAAAATCTAGGGGTCAGGGAACCTTTCTGGGTAATTTATTAATACATTATAAATAAGAGGAGGGGTCTCACTAAATAATGATTCCTAGGGAGCTATTAAGATATTATCTATCTTCTCCCAATTTCTAGAGAGAGAATATCTCGATCCAAGTGATCAGCTAGAGCTCTCTCTTACAAATCATAGGCAAGGTGATGCGGTTATCATTAGAACATTGAAGGTGTCATCGGATCTCCACACTAGCACCTAAAAATTCAGTGATCGATGTTCTCACAAATTTTTTAAGTGCATGCAAGAGATATAGAGAAATTAAATTTCAAATTCTTCAAGCAGCGATCGTTGGAGATAATTAGATACTGAGCGCAGATTCAGATGGAGCCATGTAATTGTTGTTTTTTTTAAATAAATTTCTTCACACATGATCCTTAGGCTTATACTGGGGTTTTGCATCACTGGTGATAATGTTATTACGTCGATCATTGGTGAAATTTTTAAAATCCTTGACTGACCAGCTTCTATAGTATTCCCTGATACCTTCAATTGGTATTAAAGTGACGTGTGATGATTTTAAGCCATGTAAAAATTAAATTTTCATTAAATTTTGTAGAGAGTGTCATTATGTTCATAACACCATAGATGACATTCCAATATGACCCTGGATAGATAGTCTATGGCCATCTGATGTATTTAATTAGGATTTAATCTTTTCTTAATGGGTATTTGTTTTTGACAAAATTAATATATATATATATATATATATAAAATATTTATACCTAAAATCGGTGGTGTGAGTTTTCACCATTGAACCCAGACACCGGTTAGAGTTCCGGTTGCATGAAGAGTAATTTTATGCCTCTTGATTTTTCCACCAGTGAATATTTAATAATAATAAATATTTGTTTATTAATTTTGTTTTCTTTTATTTTTCTCAATCTTATACACTCGGCTATAAAACTTATAAAAAATCTGAAATTTTTAAAGGCATGGGGGCTATGACTTTACTTTTGTTTAACCAAAAAAATTAACAAATATAAAAAGGGGGTATAGGGCCTTGGTGTCCCCCCCCCTGTATCTTCCCTCGCTGCCTCCTCCGGAGAACCCAAGTAAGAAAAACCTGAGAACCACCTTCTATGGCGAGACCACCAGCACCCTAGGTGCCGACCCCGGCTCCTCTTCCGCAGCAGACCCCTCCAGTCATGACCCTCCAACATGCCTCATTTACCCCTTTCCCAATCCCTCCGGCTATCAACTCTGGTGTTGTATCTTCCTGCACAGCGATCCATCCATCACCCCCCCCCACCCCGCACATGGTCATCATCAAACCTGGTTCCACCTCCCTGGTCAAGTCGCACCACTTCATCTCTCATCCACTGGTGGCTAGATCTAGTGAATCTGGGATCATCATTACTGAAACAATTCATCCAACATGCTCCAGTTGCTCAGATATTAGTGTTTTCATCATCTACCCCAAGGAACACCCTTTCTTATACCTCCTAAGACCACTGACTCTACCACCGCTGCAACGGGATCCTGGCATCGTCAAAACCCAGGCTGATAAGGAGACCCAACCACTTGATGGTTGCCATCTCATCCAGATACTGATCCCCATTTCCAGGTCCCAGCCTCTACAACACCTGTCCAGTACATCATTCATCATTTTTAGGAACTCCCATGACATCGGCACCTCCTCGTCCTACCACCTGGTTCCTGAATCCACTGATGATCTTGGTTGTGCCCTTCTGGAGACCCTTATTCCCTATGAGATACCCTAGAATTGGATAGGTAGACCCTACTATGGTTTGATTCACTTCAAAATGGTCTTTTGTTAGGTCTTCCCAACCCAGTATGGGTCTGGGCTGACCTACCTTTCCCAAAATACCCTGCATGGAGTCAGTAGGATTTTGAATGGGCCAGTGTGGGTTCATCCAAACCTCCATAGGCTCTACTCATAGTTTTTTGAGTCTGGGTGATTTTTTTAATAATCAAAAAATACTTAAATATTATTTTTTGGTTCAAATTTTTATATTTCAAATTGAAGGTTAAATTAATTTAATTTAGGTGTTAAATTAAATTAATTTAGTTATTTAATTTTTGGAAATAAAATTTAATTAATTAATAAGACCAAACGATGTAATTTTTGAACTAGAAATAAGATTGAATTTTTATGTCCATAAAATTTCATCAGAAAAATAATTTAATGAAAGTTTAATTTTTATTTATGAATTTAATATTAATACAAAAGTTTAATTCATATTGATTTATCATGATTCATAGACCAATGAATGTATGTTTGATGAATTTATATTTATTCATTTAATTATTTCAATGATTGTTTGTAATAATCAGTTTAATAAATGATGATCTACAAGTCATCTTTATCATTAAAAGTATAAGGGCCTATATTTCCATTTTATCAGTTGTATTTTCTACTCCTGATACCCCATCTCCTACGAGTTAGTGTTGTTTTATAATGTCTAGGATGAGTATCTATTTACATAATTACACACTAGATAAGAGTTTGACGCATTAGAAGAGAATGTTCTGCAACTCAAGTCTCAAGCAACGCGATTCAAGGAGTTACCCCTAGGGTATAGGTTGATCCATTATACACTCAATGTATTAACCATTAGTATCAGCTCATGAATACATCATCATTTTATTTTCATATGGTTTATTATTTTAGGTATGTGTGGTTTACACATGATCACATGGAATAATTGACAAGCATGCATAGATAAAATGAACAACACAATGGATATTTTTATATTTATTACATGATCAATTGTGAGTGTGAGCACATTAGGAAATATAAAATTATTTCATTTCATGATTTAATAATATAAAACCCTGAAATAACCATCATTCAAATTAAAAAAAACATGTGTTCGGTGTGCATGGTCAGCCATAGCTGAGGGTGCCTCTTACTACTAGGGAATTCTTAAGAGAAAGATGGGTTGACTTAACTGAAGTTGGTAGTAAGGATTATCATAGATAACTTTCTATAACATTAGAGGAAAAAATTGAGGGAATCAAGGTTATGATTCTGAATGGTTGGGACTTCACTCAATAGATCATGGAACCACTAGTTAATGTGGTTGTCCAGTCAAATTCCAACCTTGAACTCTCTGAGTAGTGGAATAGATATAGATTGTAGACTATAAGGGGAAGTTCAAAGATAATTTGTATTAGAATACTCAAGCGATAAACTATTTTAATTTTAAGAGGGTTCCTTGAATTCAATAAAATAGTTGGATTAATTTAATGATAATTAATTAATCAATAATTTCTAAGTTGATAATAAAGACAAAATTACTAATCTAGTAGATTTTATTTTTTTATAAAAGGGAATCTAAACCACAAATACACTGAGTTAAGTATTGGACAAAGAATAATTCCAAAATAGCATGAATTTCTATGTGTAGTACAGGTGCTTGAGCACAATACTGTGATACAAGATATTCAATGTGTTTGTGTCCATGTAACTATTAAGCCACCTCAGAAATTGAGGGTATAAAATTTCTTACAATATAATCATGTATAAAGCATATTTTCATTGTCTTATTATGATATCATCAGAATCTGATGTCATTTGTGGTCACTAAATCAATAAATGAGTGATATAACATGTTGTCTCATCTCAGAGAAGTTTTCAAGGAGAAAGTGAAGAAAGATATGAATAAGGTGATGATTAAACTGGTCATGTGTAAATTAAAAGATAGATCATGATTTTTCAATGGATCCATTTCTCTTATCTTTTCAACGTATTTACTCTAGACTCGTTTTAGGTTAAAAAATGAATATTTTTGAGTAAATGCTTCATTACCTTTTTTAGGTATAGTTCACCAAGTAAATAATAATATTAAAGTTATATTAATCTTTAGTTTTCATAGCGAACAAATTGAAAGGAAATTTGATAAGGCCAATAGAAATAGAAACTCCAAAGGAACATTCATAATGTCTTTTAATAAAATTAGTTTGGATATTAAAAAGAAGTTGTTATGCATTGTATATCATGAAATAAAACTATAGAATTTTAAACAAAATGAACTGATTCAACAAAGAATGTTCCCACTTCTTCTTCAGGAATATTCATCAGTGTAACTTTTCTAACATACTTCTTGGGTATTACATACAATATTCCAATCACACATGTGTATAAAAATATAGTAACCATGTAATTTATAGAAACATTACAAGATGTAGTGAGTATTCTCTAAGTGGCTAAGAATGTGTGGTGCCTAAGTTAGTGGTGAAAATTACATGACTTATATATTTACAAGTGAATATTTTTTTAGAAATTTTATAAAATATAACCAAAAAAATTATCTCGTGTGTAATTTGGAAATAATGAGACATTATACCATGTTTAGAAATGAATTTTGTTTGTGGTGTAGAATTCTTAAGTAATAATTCAGTGATACATGAATCATAGGAAATATGCAATGAGTATAAAAATGAAATACTTATATACCCAGTTGTGGAAAGATGATTCTTTGTCAATAAAAACTTAATTGGATGTCTAGTATATACCTATTATGGTATTTAGACTCTATCAAGATAAAAACCTTATGTATTATCGATATATATACATATTTGTTTTTGGAGAAAAAAACTATAGAAATAATGGTATGTCACAAATATTATGGAACTAGTTCAGCTGGAGAGCCTGAACTATTCCAAGGGTAAGCTATAGGTATATTCTAATAATTCCTTAAATTCATTTAAGTGATTAAGGAATATAAATTTGATGTTTTATATATTCATGGTCATAATATATTAGTTTCTACATGTTGGAATGTTGATGAATATCTTGACCAAGCATTCATTGATCAATATAATATAGCGTGGAGTAATTCCTAAATGCAAATTACCTTATCTACATCACAGAATTGATGTTAATAAGGAGGATAAATTATGAGTCTTACATGTTAACATTGATCAAAAAAATTTATCATGGAGCAATTCTTTAATTAAAATTTCCTTTTACACATCTGATCCAAGATGTAAGTTAAAGGAGTAACAATATTAGGACATATCATCAAAGCAGATACTTCCATTATTTTTCAAGACATTATTCAAAAATAAAGACGTTATCCTATAACTATATGACAACTATAATAACCAATGGATATCATATGAGTTATAATATAATATAAAACCATTATATCACTAGAAAAGTGTTTAGATGCAAAGAGTTTGTTTAGGATATAAACAAATGTTCATCATGTACAAACACATTGTTTATCTATTGTAGTCATCCTAAAGTTTTCTTACGATATTACTAAAATCCATAAGATAGAAATGTACAGTCAATTTATAGACTATTTTCTATATAAGGGTCACATATATACTTGAGATAGTGGGAGAAAGAATTAATTTGGTTGAATCAATGCCCATGACTCACAAATAGTTGGCATAGGAATGAGTTACACAATTCATGTGGAAGAGAAGTGTTCTAGAGAAAAATACTATGTTAGAAGGTTAAAACCATGGTGATGGTTTTGTATTCACCATGGTTAGTGATCCATTATTCATTATTAATAATAATTTCTACAAGTAGTTAGTATATGGAAATAATATAAGTATAACAAGATAAATTAAAATTCAATGTTGGATTCCACGTATCTGAGTGAAGTTGGATTATTAATTTGAATATTGTGGTGGGTATTCAAATGAGATTATATATGGATTGTACGAGAGTACTACCAATAAGTAATGATTTTTAACACCATGTTCATATGCCTAAACCCATTATAATTTTACTTGTCATATCTTATTTCTATGATCATAATATTGATCATTGGATTTCAATACCAACATTCATGGAAGGTGTATATACGACAAAACTAAAAAGGGATGGTTACACCACCATAATTCCAATAAGGGTTTCAAGTTACTTAAATTCAGTTTAGGATTAAAGTAAGAAATAAGATCATATAATATTCATTTGGAATTAATTATTTACATGTGTATACCAGAGGTTAGTGGTAGATATATTATTTTACAATTATAATATGTTTGGAAACATGTGGAAAACAATTTTTAGTCTTCTATTTAGTTATGACCAGAATAAAAATATCTGTCTAGAGATTGACTTAAAGTAGAAACCTAAGTTCTATGGAATGAGATCTACTGAGGTAGATCTAATGGTTTATTAGACCTAGTCAATTGTACATATATAGATATAGTATTTAAAAATACAAGTAGGGACAATTTGAGAGGGAATTATTTCTAATGTTACATGGCATAGATCTCTCCAGGTAGACATGTCCATAAAAAAGGAGGAGATTAGTGTGGGGATTTGAATTTCATACACTTTAGTGATGGATCAATCATGTATGTCATGATATGTAAAAAAATTGATATTTCCACAATAAACTTTAGATTAAGAAAATATTAGTTATAACCAGGAGAACTGTAAGGGAAGTAGTTTGAACTATCTGATTGTACTTGGGAAAGTAAAAAAAGATATGTACCTAGTAAGTTGAGAGAAATAGATACTGGTTTTCAAGGGAAAATACTACTTTTCCTTAGATCCATGATATATAATATCACAACCAAGCTAAGGTAATAATAAATTCAATCCATTGGTATCCATACCTACAAATAGTTAGTATGTTTCAGCTTTTGAGGAAGCTAAGAAGTAGTTCAATGCAATGATTTTTTCGAGTTCTTGGAATCTCACATAGTAAGTAAAGTATTATCATAATGAAAATTATGATATTATTACTAGCTAATATTTCAATTTATGAAAGTGTGAAAAATTATATACTTAGGGATACCATCTCTTTAGAAGTTTTACTCATGTAGAGTAGGTCACATATAGCAAAATATCCACATAGTGGAATCATGGAAAACCAAGCGTCTAAAGTCATGAATCAACAAAAACATGATATTAATCATGAGAGAGATAACAAGGTTGGTTAGCATGTTGGTTCTAGTGAAAATGATGTTGTTTTAATAGTGGGTACCCTAGACCCAACAATGTAATGCTTTTGATTAACATATTATATATACAGTTATATATACATGATTTATTCTTACCATTATAGTGTAGAATTTTATTTTCCCTCTATTTAAATAGTAATTTATATAGATTAATTTTCATATAAAAAGGTTGTAGAAGATCCCAAACTATAATGACAACCCCATGATACTATGACATTAATCTTAAACATATTACCTATGGTCTAGATAGGAACATCACACGTTTTAGGTGACATTGTATGTTTCTATATACATAGATGTGCATTGGTATTCGGACTTGAGATAATTATCAATGTGTGTCGTTTGATCATGTACTTTGATGGAAGGAAAAAATCATGATAATGAAATCATGGTGTTGTATATTTTATTGGGTGAGTTATTGGTAGTGTGGAATTGTTTGACTGATTAAGATATGATTTTTCACTTATAGGTTGAGGAAGTAATATCCCGGGCCATGTTTATTAGGATGGTAGTACCTTCATAATACCATGGCCATGGTAGTTGAAGGTAAAGTTTTTTTAGTTTAATCAATAAATAATAATGTAAGAAAAAAAGATGACATGGTTTTGTGACTTACTTTATGAGATAATCAAATACAAATAGATTATATTACACAGTACATGTTCATAGGTTGGTTTGTATTACTATAACGTTCCTTATCTCTTTAGGAACCTTGATGGGTTGTGAGACTCTTCTCTTTCTCCATGGATTCTATTTACCAGTATTAATATAACAACCTAGATGGTCACACACAATATCATATTTAATAATCTTCATTATTTTGTTGAATAGGTAAACTAGACATGGTGGGTCCCAGCATGAGATATGACTGTTTTCCATGTTATCGATCCCCAAAGAAATAAATTCATATTATTTAACTTAAGAACAATTGTCATTGAATTTATTAATTAAATTTATTTACATGTACGAAAGTAAATACATGAAAAATATTATATGAATAAATATTAGTTTAAAATATTCAAGGTTCATTTAACATTTTTGGGAATGATGAGTCGAGTTAATGGATCGGGTATTATCACATAATATATTTATTATGTTACAAGAAAAGTGATAATAAAATAAATGATAATTATGAATTATCCCAATAGTCATAATGTATCATTTATATATCTTGTTAAATATTCAAGGGTCGGGGAGCCTTTCTGGGAAATTTCTTAATACTCTATAAATAAGAGCAGAGTATCTCACCAATGAATGATTCATAGTGAACTCTTGAGATCTTATTTATCCTCTCCCATTTTCTAGAGAGAGAATCTCTCGATCCATGTGATCGGATCGAGGTCTCTCTCATGCTTCACAAGTAGGGAAATGTGTTAATCCTTGTAACATTGAAGGATTATTCAGATCTCCACTCTAGCGCCTAGAATTCAATGATCAGTTCTCCCATGGATTTTTGAAGCATGTGTAGAAGATATAGAGGAATTTGACTGTGGATTCTTCAAGTAGTGATTTCCAAAGACACACAGATGTCGAGCACATCTTCAGATCAAACTAGGTATTTATGGTTTGATTTTGTGCTTAAATTTCTTCATGCATTATCCTCAGGCTTATACTGGGGCTATTCATCATTGGAGATGACATTATTACATTCAACACTAGTGAAATTTTTTAAATCCCTGGTCCACTGGCATCCACTACATGCCCTGGTACCTTCAAAAACATCATGTGATGGATTGATTTTCGGTTGAATCATAAACATTAAAAATAAATTATGGATCATTTTCATAAATTATCATGATAATTTAAGTTCATTTTATTGTTTTTGTCTATGTGACATGTGTTTTAGAGTAAAATGACACCTTTTTAAAGTGAAAACATCCATTTTGGGTCATACTGGCCATATCATGTGTCATATTCATGTGAGGTTGATTACTATATTTAAAAAATGAATTATGGGGTTTTTTCATAAATTATAAATACAATACAAAAAAATCTCAGTTTTGGATATATAAATCATGTCTTTGGAAAAAAAATGACACTTTTATAATGAAAACAATCTCTTTGAGTCATAACAACCACATCATGTGTCGAACTGAGATGATGTCTATTCCTATAGGTCAAAAATGAATTATGGATCATTATACTAAAGTATCAAGACAATATGATCTCATTCTATTAGTTTCGAATATGTGAATTGTAATTTAAACTAAAATAACACTTATATTTCAAACATGAACTTTCATTCATACTGACCATATCATGTGCCAGATTGATCTTCAGTCGATTCCTAAATATAAAAAAATAATTATGGATTGTTTTCTTAATTTATCAAGTCAATATGAGATTTTTTTTTCTTGGTTTTGGATATGTGATGTGTGTTTAAAAGAAAATGGAACTTTATTAATGTGAAAACATGAGCTTTGAATCACACTAGCCACATCATGTGTCTGATTGATGTGTGGTCAATTATTACGCATTAAAAATAAATTATGAATCATTTTAATAAAATATCATAATAATATTATCTCGCTTTCTTAGTTATGTCTACATGACACATGTTTTAGAGTAAAATGACACTTTTTTAATTTGAAAACATTTACTTTGATTTATACCAAAAAATCGGGAGTTTGATTGATGTGTGGTAAATTCCAATCTATAAAAAATTAATTACTAATTTTATTACTAAATTATCTAGAAAATCCGAAAACTTTTTCTATATTTTGGCTATGTGAATCTCATTTTAGTCTAAAATTGAACTTAAATTAAAAACATTCCCTTTGAGTTATACAATCCAATTAGTGTGTTATATTGATATGTTGTCACTTAATAAACATCAATAATGATTTATGGATCATTTTCCTAAAGTATCAAGACAACTCGAGCTCATTTGATTTGTTTTAGCTATGTGATGCATGTTTTAGTGTAAAATGACACCTTTTAAATGTGAAAACATAAAATTTGAGTCATATTGGCCACATCATGTGTCAAATTGACAAGATAAAAATTAATACATGTCACGAATGAATTATAGATCATTTTCTTAAAGTATCAGGACAATCCAAGATTTTTTATTGTTTTTATCTATATAAAATGTGTTTTAGAGTAAAATAACGTATTTTTAAAATGTAAACATGTAATTTGAGTCATACATACAGCATCGTGTGTTTGATTGATATGAATTTGAATCCTATATGTCACAAAAGAATTATGGATAATTTTCCTATATTATAAAGACAATCCAATCTCATTTTATAGGTTTTAGCTATGTGAATCAAGTTTAAGACTAAAATAAAAAAATTTATTATGAGAAAATTATTGTAATACTACCCATCACATTGTGTGTAAGATTAACATGAGGTAAACTCATTATGACCTCTATAAAAAAATTACAAACAAAATAGGTATTTATCTCAATATGATGTCAGCAAGAATTATAACACCACGTACTCTACCCACTCATATCTATAAAAATATACTTCTTCTTTTGAGTACATAGGCTGTCAAAAATTCTAGTACTGCTAAAAAAATAAATAAATGATTACCAGATATTTTAAAATAAATTTTAATTTCCATCAGAAATACAAGTTCATGTATTTTAGTTTGTTGATGGTATATGATATCTTTCATCAATTTACAAACATATTTTCATAGTCATTGTCTTTATTTTTTTAGATTTTATAGAAATAGTGATAAAAAAGTAAATTGTTTTGAAATATGTTTTGATATTTAAGCATTACTATTTATACCTTAATGAGTATTGGATTAAAGAAATATATAGGCTTCTTTTATTTTGTCACCAACCTCATAACATGATTTAGAAAATAATTTTTAGATCACCAAATCATAATAAAATTCCCATTTAAACATAACTAAAACATATGATTTGATTTTTATATGTAAAATATTAATTACAATGCATTATAATTTCAAAATGGACATCATAAGAGTTATATTTATTGGAAATTCTTCCATTAGATCCAAAAAATAGATTGTCTAAATTGAGTGTAATGATTATCCAATGCTTCCTAAAAAGACAAAAAATTAATAATAAATGAAAAAAAAAGAAACATATATTCTATATAGTTAGATTGTAGAGTTTTCCCCCTGTATTATAGTCATCAATAAATTTATATTTTTTATTATTTTATTTTAAAATATAACACTTATTTCATCTTTGTTTTAAATTTATTCCATTTTAAAATTAATTTCTAGCATAGAAATTATAGTAGGATTAATGAGTCCAAATTTCACTTCACAGGGTTTTCTATTTATATAGTAGTAATATATATGCCTGTAGAAAATATTAATAGTTATTGTCTATAATGAACATATTAGATAATTTTATGGACAAATAGACTATGAAAATTCTCCTCCTGTATGCATCCACAATTGATAATAACATTATTTCAAACTTGATAATTAGATTTATACTCTCAAGGCCAATCACATCTGAAATGGAATTTATAAATATTTATTATTAATATTCAATATTGGACACATTTCCATTTTTTAAAGTTGTATCTACATGAACATGAAATGTTAATATATGTGGTAGCGGAACTAGTGGGGTTAAATTACTCTCAAAAGGTAATTTTTTGTTTCTTGATTGATCCACTAGACTGTTTTGATATGAACCTTCCTTTCACCTTCATTTTTCATTTCTATAATACCGTACCTTTTTTAACCTTTTTTTATCAGATATTAAAGGTTTTTCATTTGGCAAAAATTATAAAGGACATACCTCTTTATCACATTTTATCATTATAAGATTAAATGACCATGGTATGAAAGTTGTAATAGCATTATCAACCATGTTGACATCCAAATCATCATTAGGAACATGAAACTTGGTGATTGAATCCTGAGCTAGTTCAATCCACACTCTCACATGATATTTTGGGAGTTATTTGTTGTTTACCATGTCTCTTAGGATATTGTACACCATACCCCTCACAACAAGATGATGGGTGGGTGATGATAGAAATCAATCACATATAATTTCACCCTGAAAAATTTTAGTAATATAAAGTTATTGGTATTTGTTTTTTTACATTTTACCTAAATTATTGTGAAATAATTGATTACCTAGAGTAAGGTAAACATCTAAATGGAATGGATAGCCTCAAATCTATTGGGTTGTGTCTCTTCATGTACTAATCATTGTTCTATTATGGGTTCACTTTAACCCTTTCTCATATACAAGTTGTCCAAACCAAATGAGTCAATAATATTTTTAAAGCATATATCTGTTCATGCATATCATTTATTCTATCATATTTATTTCCTAGTGATTTTTTCTTCTCAAAATATTCTTGGGGTGACACTGAAAACCTTATACCTCTACCATTGGAATATTTTTCAATCTACTTAAATGCTACTAAAAGTAACTGTTCTTCAGGTACAGTCATTGAGGATTCTTGTGTCTAAACTCTAAAAAAAACATATAAACATAAATAGATATTTTTATGTAATACTATTATAAAGTATAAAAAATTTCTATTATTTCATACTTACACAAGATTATTATAATAATTGTTTGTTTTCATCTACTAGTTTTCCCTCTTCATTTACATTAACCTCCTTCTATAGCACATGTTGTTGTATAGAAGTGTTTATGGATTCCGATTCACTCATTTGTATATAAAAAAATGAAAATTTTTATATCACATAAAAAATTTTCTATAGATTTAAAATAGATAAAATTTTATTTTCAAGTTAGGCATTCACCATATTTTATTTATGAATGTTTTATATTGGTTTTGATGCATGTTACCTATTTTTTTCACTCATTTTTTATTTCAGAAATTAAAATTTTTGAATCAAAGTAGATAAAATAAATAATGTATCATATAATATTATCAATTAAAATGCACTTAAAATGATTCCTCATCATGGTTTATAATGAATTATTTCCTGGTTTCTTTGTTTATAATGTGTGAATACATAACAAGTTGGTGGGGGTTTACTTTCTAAATAGTATCTCTAGGATGATTCTTTATCAAAAGTGTTTGACAGTACCTATGTGCTTTTCTAGTGACCACTAATACATATTTCTTATGACAATCATATAAAACAAATAAACTCTATAAGGGATAATGAAAATTAAATCAATGTTTCATTATATAATTTTTTGGTAAAATGGAGAAATTATATCATAAAATTACCATAATATCTTCCCAAATTATTATCATCAATGCAGGAATAACATTGTCTCACAAATCAATATCAATCAACACATGAATTCGAGTTGTGACCTCAATGTAACTAATGAATATTAAATCTTTTAGTTCAATAGGTTGTATGTGTTGATTTCATCCAACATAAAATTTTATACCTTTTATTAATAACCATAGTTAATATCTTGCTGTTATTCCACTCTAATTTGTTTCCCTTACAGAAGTTGTTGATTCTATAATAATTCTCAAGTTTCATCATCTATAATGTTTTATTCCTTGGGATTGATAACATCAGTATGTGGAGATGAAATTTTCTATATTAATATTTTAAAATTTAATTTATATTATATAAATGCATAAAATAAAGAAATATATTATGAGGTAAATTATAATGTATTAAAGTACATTTTAGCCTATTCATTGAAATTGTTTTTTTGTCTTTAAAGGTTGAGGGGATTGGTATCCTCTATCGAGTATTTTAATCCTACAGTTATGGTCCCATCTAACATACAAGACATTTTCTATATTGGACCACTATGAAATGATTTTGATCACACAATAAAAGTGTTATTCTTAATTGAATTTTCATCTGGACATACAACTATTTTATTCTTCAACATAATAATTGACCTTTTTTGTATGATTTGAGATATAAAATACATGAATAACATTCAATTCCATTATGAAGCGTTCATCCTTATACCCTTCTATTCTAAAATTCACCTTTACAAATCCCAATTCATCGGCTTTAACTACACTCCAGTAGTCAATTAATTTTCAATGGAAAATTGGCACTTGAAATTTTGTATAAACCAAATCGTATATTTTTTCAATTATTTCAAAGTATTCCATTTTCTATTAAATTGGATTTATATCCATGGAACCAGATACATGTAGTGATTCATAAATAATCATAATGCCATTATTTTATTTCTTATTGAGTTAATATTATTCCATCAAATATAAAGTATAACTATTAATTAGATAACCATTATAAGATAATGTATTTACACTTGCTCCTCTAGCTATCCATGAAAGTCATTTGGAAATTGAATTCATATTTTAAGATAACTGGTTATAAATAAGATCTCAGAAACATCCAATAAACTATTGATTATGTGTATTTGATATCCATCATTTAGACCTTGATGGATTCAAATGTCTAAGAATTAATTTTTGTTCTTTAAAGTATGGACAAACTTTTTCACTATTATATAAAATGTAAATTTGATATTACTCTTATTTTGTAATGGTAATTGTAACAACCACTCTGCTGAAAATATCTTCTCCCACAAGGAAACTGATGTGATGAGATTTTGGAAGTCCAATGCTATCAACATGCAATAGGAAACCGACACATAAGTCAACAACTTCTTGAACAATGTATCACTCTAAAATAAAACCTTATAGATGACTTCTATTCTTCCAATACCATATCATAATATTCATATAATATTCAATTGAGTACATCCATCTATAATTAACAGGTACACATAGTGGAATCTCTCTAACCAAGTGAACTATCTGGTGGACCATTTTATAAAATAATAGTGATGATAATAACTCCTCTAATTAAGAGAATATGAATGAAATTTCCTTATTCATGATTGGAAATATCATTGATTCTATTACATTACTACATATGTATTTAAAAAAAGCATAGACTGGTAAATGTATGTCCTACATTTTTAGAAAGAATGCAATGTAATGCTAAATGAATTAAATATTGATCAAAACTTGAAATTTGTGTGACATTAGACACCACTTTTGGTATTTTATGAATAACCCTCTTGGAATTTTACCCCATTAAGAATGTTTAAAAATTGAAACTTTTCTTGTTTGGATAGTGTGTAAGATACCAAAGGATGAAAAAAATTTCTTTAACCATTCACTGATGCCAACTCTTTTTTTATCCCCACATCAATCCTGTACAACCTATCCTTAGTGCCATCTTTTCTTTTTTCTAGTTAATTTATTCACATGATAATAAAATAGCCCATATTTTTTCCATGTTCCAAAAATCAATAAAATGTATGATGTACAAACAATGTTAGTATAATAATTCAAAAAAAATAGATTTTGTTTTCCATCCCAATTTCATAAGGTTTTTCAAAAAAAAATTTACTAAAAACAATGTCGATATATTTTAGTTTCTTAAATTATTGTTCACCTTTTAGTGGGGACAGTATTGTACTATTTTTTTTATTTCCATTTAATTATGTCATCTATTATCATTATTTATGTCAATGAGGTAAAAAAAATTAATTTCCTAAAAATACAGTCTTTGAGGAACGTTTTAACTAAAGTGTGTACTTTATTCACCAATGGGATACCCCAAAATTACATTAATTCTATAGACTAATATATTTATATAATCAAGAAATTAATTTATCATCCTATAAAACATGGTTCTCAATGTGAACTCTTCACTGTTATGAGAATCATAAAATATAACACCTTTATCCAACATTAATTTTAGATCTTTGATCAACGGAGAAAAATAGACATCAATATCATTTCCAAGTTGTTTTGGTCCATATATAAGTAGAGAAAACATAATGTATTTATACCTTAGGAATAAACATATAAAAAAGTTAAAATTTTCCAATATAATTATCCATTTATTATGAGTACTAATTTTTACACTGAAAGGACTCACTCCATCTATAGATAACATAATAAAAAAATTTCTCAGATCATTTCCAAATTTAGGATAGTCATAATCAATTTTCTTCCACTGAGGAGAGTCCAATAGGTGACTTAGTTTCTCATCATTAGTTATTATATCTGTGTGCCATGTTAATTTTCTAGTAGTTTATTAACATTTATATAGTCATATAAACCTTAAAATGATAGGAAAGTAATATGAAACTTTCAAAGGACATGATTCTTCTTTGTTGAATTAAGTTGTGCCACACAAATGTGCATTTTTTGAATGATTCATAGTCCTTGAGAAAAAATATAAAATCATCTAGACATTCATGTATTTTTTCAAAAACTATATCCCTTAAAGGTTGCATTCATTAGCATCTTATGTCTAATAAAAAAGATCATTTTCTCATGGTAGCATATTATTCTGGAGAGAAGTAGTTCTATAATGATGGTGTCGCTCCATATACTACCAACATCCAAATTATATATCTTAAAAATAGTTGAGGATGTTTTATATTTAGTATAACCAATATACAATGGTCTCTTTTCACATATCTTTAACTTATAAAACAAAATTGGATAATAATGAATGTCATCTTCAATTTTCATTATCATTTCATCCAAATGATCTCAATCATAATTAACACTAGTATTCATATCAAATGATCCATATATTGTTTTACCATATCAGTCAGTATGTGCATTCACTTTTTCCCCATGTTTAGTCTATGATTTATATGTTTGATATGTCCAATGAAAAATTAAATGTTCTCCCAAATCTTCTGGATGAATTCATCTTGAATAATAAAAATATAAACATAGAAAAAGGATTTGAGAATGGTCATATGCATTCTCTATTGAAAACTTAAAAAAATATTTAACAACCTCCTCCCACTCCTTTGACATACAAATAGAATCTAACCATTTTTTATTCATATCCATCCTATTTAGTTCAAAAATATTTATTTTTTACACACAAAAATTACACACAAGGAATGCATATAATGTATATATACTCTGATATGTAACTAATGTATTATAATTTTATTGTAAATATATAATTATATATATGTCTGTGTCAAAATATATATTTGTGTGAATATATAAAGACAATATTTTAATGTAAAAACTATTCAAAATTAAAGGATAAAGTTATTGATACTTCTATGTAATTTAATTATTTCCCTAAGAAAAAAGTCATACTCACTTTTTACACTCAAGTAAGCAATGAAAAAAATGTTTTAATGATAAATAAGGATATAAAATTATAGTTTTCTGGATAAATAATGTCATTTCACTGTAGTAAATAGTTTCATAATAATATATTTTAATTACGCCGATATTTATAAATTTATATATTTATAATAGGTATATATATTAATATATATATATATATTCATTTAAATTTATTTTATTTTATTATATAAATTTTAATATATGTATATATAAATATAATTAGATATATAAACCCACACAAGAGAAACTTTGAAAATTAAAGTGAAGGGAATCCATGCATTCCAAAATAAAAAAGACAAGAGGGAACCCTATATATCTAAAGTGAAAACCCCATGTATTTAGGAAAAAAATTTCTCCACATACATAGAAAAATATTATTGAAAAGGTGGATTCAAATCTAGTGTTTCAGAGAACAATCATATGGGAAGAAGAACTAAAAATCATGAAATAATGCAAGATCTATTAAAAGTGAGTACAATGAATAAAATACCTTCAGTTTTGGGAGGGTCGATTCATCCAGGAAATTCAAGTGGTGCGGTAGTAGAGATCAAGTTTTGAAAGATCTTGAACTGTGAGAGTGAGTGAAGTTTATGTTAAGGTAGATTTTCAAAGATCAGAAAGGGTTTTATTAGTATTTTTATAAAGAACATATAAAAACTACTTAAAATAAAAAAAGAAATAGATATATAATAAAATAGAATAAATTATTAAAAATGTAAAAAAAAATATTGCTAATGAATAAATAATCTTAAATTCATAAATATCAAAAATGAGTTAAAATTAATAATTAAAAATGAATAAACTTCAAAAATATTAAAAAATGGAATATGTTTTATTACTTATATAAATTATTTAAAAAATTAAGAATTAATATATACTAAAATGAAAATGAATACATATTAATTATGTACATTGCAACCATATTAAAGAAATTAAATTTTATTTAATTAACATATACAAAAAAATATTAAAAAGGAATAAATTAAAAAATATTAAATCAATGAATATTAAAAGCAAATAAACTATTAAAAAAGTAAAAAACTAATTAACATTGTTAATAAATAAATAATATTAAATGAAATAATGTTAAGAAAATGAAATTTAATAATTAGAAAATCAAAATATTTTAAAAATATTAAAAAATGAATGTGTTTTTTTAATTAAATAGAATTAAAAATGAATATATCTTAAAATGAAAACTAATAAATATTAATTGTATAAATTAAAACCATATTGAAAAAATTATATTTTATTGAATAAACATGTATAAATAAACTTGGTTATTGTCCTAGATGAGTGGTACTCCGCCACTTGCCTCCACATCCATGAGGCCCTAGGTTCAAGCTCTGATGGGCATAGGTACTATTACATTACTATGTAGGCAATGATGTGACAATGACGTAAGCATGTGGGGATGCAGGTATGATGCATGACGCTAACAGGTGGCGATGTGGTCCTGGTGATGCAAGCAGAATAATTAAGACATGGCATTGCACATGTCCTTCGGGCCAGTGTGATGGTCCTTTAGGACATGTAATGGGCTCCATGCCCATTGGGCCATTGGGCCAGAATATCAATGTAATAAAATAGCTGGTTGGGTGGGTTATCCATTAGGGGGCTATGACCTTCCTTTTTGGTCTGTGTGTGTGCGATGTTTATGTCTGTTTAAATGTAATTATACCCCAGAACACCAAATATAGATATATATATTAATAATGGATGAAATTACAATAAAAATAACCAATAAAATTTAAAAATGAATAACATTAAAAAGAGTTTAAAAATTATTAATATTATTAATGAATAATAATATTAAAATGAAGAAATGAGAAAAAAAATTAAAAATTAATGAATAGTGAACACGAAATAATTATATAAAATATCAATAAAATATACCAATTAAAGAAATAATCTATTCAATTTATTATATTAATAAATAAAATTTTAAAAAAATATTAAAAATTGAATAAATTATAAATATATTGTGTATGTGTGTGTTTTTATATAATATTACATTAATTACATAT
This sequence comes from Viscum album, assembly GCA_963277665.1. Lineage (NCBI taxonomy): Eukaryota > Viridiplantae > Streptophyta > Magnoliopsida > Santalales > Viscaceae > Viscum > Viscum album. The sequence goes on from OY728131.1 coordinate 1,940,421,751, forward strand.
ATTTGTTTGTAAAATTAATTTTTATACATATAACAAAAGTTTGACATTTTTTAAATTGAAAAAACAAATGAAATTTATATAATATGTTATTAAATGTCTACTACTCGATGCTAATTAGTCAATATTTTTAATTAATATCAATTTTTAATTATTTTATAAACCATTTTTTACTAAATATATGAATTATTAATTACTGGTACATATTTTATATTATATAAATCATATTTAAAGAAATATTATATATTGATATATATATATATATCAATATGAATATATAACTACATTAAAAATATTAAATATATTAATGAATAATTATGTATAAAAAATAAAAATGACTAAACTACAAAAATATTAAAAGGAATAAATATTAAAAATGAATAAATTATAAAAAAGTAAAAAAATACTTATCTTTATTAATTAATAAATAATATTTAATGAATTAATGTCAAAAATGAGTGAAATTTAATTAAAAAATGAATAGTTTGAAAAAATATTTTGAATGATGAAAAGGGTTATTAATTATATAAATTTTTTAAAAAATAAAAATGAATATATAGTAAAATGAATATGAATACATCTATTAATTATGTAAATTAAAAAATTATTAAAATTATTAAATGTTAATAAATAAATATTAAAAATGAATAAAATTACAAAAAATTAAATTAATAAAAATAAGAAAATTAATAAATTACATAATATATGTTTTTTGAAATAAATAATAATAATAAATAGTAAATTCAATATATATATATATATATTAAAAAATATTAAATAGTATATATTAAGAGAAAATATTAAATTTGAATAAAAATTAATAATTAAAAGATAATATACTAAACATTAAAAAATATAACATAAAAATATAGAAATATAATATTAAAAAATTATTGTTTGTGTACGTGAGTTTTTATAAAATTTAATTTATTTTGGTTGTGTACGTGTGAAATTAATGTATGATATATTAAATGTAAATAAATATTTAGTCAATGTTTTTAATTTATAATTAAATATTCATTATTTTATAGGTATTTAAAACTGAAAAAACCAATGAAATTGATTAAAAAAAATTTATTAGATGTCTATTAATATTAACTGGTCGATATTTTTAATTAATTTATTTTTTATTTAACATGTAAACAATTTTTCACAAAATATATGACAAAAAAACTATAAATACATATTTAGTGTTATATAAATAATATTTAAGAATATATATATATATATATATATATATATATTAAATATGTTTTTTAATAATATATAACTTTTTTAAAGAATATCACCTTTTAACAATGCTAAAACACATGCTGATTGAGCTCACTGTTATTAGTTCTAGATAAAAGAGTTGAGAACTATAACATTAGTTAACACTAAAAAAAGAGATGACAAAATTGGTAATTTTTGTCAATTTGTTTTTAGCACTGATAAAGATACTCATTATCATTGCTTTTATTTATTATAAATCAAACTACCCCTTTATCAACACCTTTTTAGCACAGGTAAAATTCATTGGTCAATATTTTTGTTTATGTCCTAGTGAAAGGAAGAGGAGAATGATGTTGGGTGACATGTTATTATAAAAATCTGGTCCATAGTAGAAATTTAGAGGGGAATGACACACATAGAACTATTCTTAGCAGACTCCTATGACCATACGATGCTGAAAAGGAAGAAGATAATGATACTCACCAACTTGTTTGTGGCTGAAGACCTGGCGATGGAGGAAAGGAAGAAGGGAATGATGCTAAAGAACATGTTCTTATACAGATACCTAGAGATTGAGGAACAAAATAAGAGAACATCCCAAGTTGGTCTGTTATTGTATGAGAAATTAACGATAGAGGAATGAAATAAGAGAATGATACTAGCTAATTTTTTTGTTCAAAGATATGGAAAGAGAGGAAGAGAATAAGAGAGTGATGTTTTTAGGACTTTTATTATTCTAATTATTAGTGATGGTGGAATGGAAGAAGTGAATTCACTATTAGAAATTGTAGTATTTTAGTCTTATGGAATGGGAGACCGCCATTCGCGGTCGAAAGCCTCAAAACAAAATTTATCCAAACCTATCACACACTGCCCACACCCCCCATGGAAAACCATACCTTCATAGCCACCCATCCTCTCACTCAACACACCCGTCTCTAGCTTCAACTCCCTCTCATTCTGGCTCCCTCTCCCTCCCTTACTCCCCTCCCCACATATGCCTCCCTCGCCCCCCAACTCCCACTCCTTGCACCTCATCCATCACTGCAATCTCACTTGGATCCTTGCACCTCCCATCTTACCTCACCACCACCCCTCCCTCATGTATCACCCTACCTCTGACTCCACCTATACATTCACTTATATCCAGACTTGTCACTTCATCAGGTAATCCCTGATTTTGATTTTAGGTTTTTGATTTTTTTCACTTACATCACTCAAATTGAATGATTTTTTATTATTGTTTAGTCTTTGTAAAATGAATTTATTTATCATTTATTCCTCACACATCTTTCAAATTTAGTGTGACCAACATGAGCACCCATGTTTTAAATCCAATTTGATATGACCAATTACATAAAATCTATGATCCATTATTATATTTCATACTTCTAATATATAAATTTATACCAGGTAGTAATCATGGAAAACATTTCTAGTATATTTAACCAAACACACACTTAAGATGAGTGTTATTCCATGATCAGGAGGACCTAGCCAAGCAATGTATTTCTATTCCCAGACTATGGTGATCTATATTTCCCCACACCAGTACTGGCTTAACTGAGGCCATATTTAGAAAGGCTAATTTATGAAATATGATGGTTTGGTAATAATGCCAATGTAATGTCTAGTTGATGATGACTTTTAAGGAGTTTACTCTATATCTCATTGTATCCAAGGTTTATTTCCATGTCTGATATCATCTACCAAGTAAAAAAAATTATCAGTTGGTATCCTAAGGATATTCTTAAACAAATTATCGTATAGGAAAATGGACTCTATATCACATATTATTCTAGTGATATACCTGTCATACCACGTAACGTGATACAAGAATCAATTTATCATAGATACATAAATTTATTTTGTGATTAAAATTTTATTTATTTGATTATATGTTGTGAAATTCTATCAAATTTTTCTCATTAGTTGAATCTTTTATGAGTAGACTATCAAGGTGGCATCTCAAGCACCTGATTTTTTGACCAAAGTATTCACGATGTGATTTAAAAGAGTCATTTAATTTTTTATATGAAAAGAAATATATATTTTTATTATTAGGGGACTCTTTAGTGGTGTCCTGTTATGTTTCCCATTAATTCCATGTATCTCATAGATTTTCTGAGGAAGTACCAAACATTGGTAGTGCAAATTATTGAGCTGTACTGTCCCAACTAGGAAGATGGGATAAATATGAGGCTAGGAAAAGGATTTATAGTACCATCACTTATATTTTATTAATTTTTTTATTACATGATTTTGATGATTGATTAAATAGAAAATAATTATTTTGATAAATGACTATATGATCTGCATGTGTTAATTTTATTATATTATAATGTGTAGTATTTTTATTATTAGATTACCATTTTAATTTTTTATATTTTAATGTAATATTACACTAGTTATAGATGACGATTTACATTTACATTATTTAAAATGGGGATATAGTTGGTATACTCATCTAATGTCGTGTTATTTAACCCATATTGACAGTTAGTAGACTCTAACATAATAGGAGACATGATATAGATCACATGGTGTCTTAACATGGGTTAATATATGGTTACCACAGTGATGAAATTTCTATTAATGATGATAATTTCATTTCTATCTTATTTGTTTTGATAAATTTCATATTACTTTATTTATATATCTTCACTTGAAAATCATTTAAATATTCGTTTTGAATAATTTCTTTTCATATTTTGAATTATGTTTAATCTTATGAGTCGATGTTCTATTTGGATAATTTTTTTTATTAAATTTTTATTCTATTTTTGGAATTAAATGTTATTGATGTTTTTTGGAATTATATTTTTGGAAAACAATTTCATGTGTTATTATTTAGAATTTTTTACAATATATTTTTTATTAAATTATGTGTTAATCAACTCTATTTAATTTCGTTTTTAATTTTTTATTTATTTAAAATATATATTATATTTAATATCAGGATATCTTTATAATTTAAAAATCATTGTTTTTATCTTAATTAATTTTATTGAATTCATTATATACATATTTATCTTAATATTGAGGGATTGATTGTTTGTGTTTATTAAAGAAATGATAATGTTTCGGCATGACTAAAAACTTCTAATAGTTCTTAAAGATTGTGATAAATAATTTAGTATTAGTGTTTGAAAAATTATTGAAAATGCGTTCTTCTATTATTTAAGTGTGTTTCTTGTAAAATTTATATTAGAATTGTGTGGAAAAAATTAGAAATAAATCCATATTTAAGATATATTTAGTAGTACTTCTTAAAAACATATTAGAGTACATATCTGTTTTGATAAATTACTTTTTGTAAGTGTTTTAAAATTTCATTAAAATGTGTTTATTGAAAATGTGTTTATTTATATATTATAATCAAGACTAAATTTTGTATTTATATTTACATTTACTTTAACTAGTTATTCTATTTTCTTTGTCTATTAACAATTTTAGGGAAAAAACTCATTCTGTAACATAAATATATCTAAGTTGAGTTGTATTGTATATTTTTTTATCAATATTTTATTTCTCATAGAAATATTTTTTTTATCTTGAAATTTTTTATAATTGACTCTCTAAAAAATATTTAGTCACATACAAAATGTGCAAACAAATATCAATTTGTATGAGATACCCTGAGGGATCACCTATTCTTGAATAGATTTTTGAAAAATTATAAGTGTTGTACTCATCATGAGGAAAAATATATTCGTTTTCAACAGACATAAGTCGTTAAAATGGATTTTGATGTGAGTAATACTGATCTGATGCATGAAATGATTACTGAAATGGTATGTGGGTGGGTTCTTGAAGGCATTAACATCCAAAATGTCAAGACTAGTGAGATCAATCCACACTCTGGTACATATTGTGATTATTTGAGTGTTTATGAAATACATGAGGATATAAAAATTGAATTATATTCTAGGTGTGCTTCTTATAGTAAATTTTCATTTATCATGGAGTTTTTACACTTGAAGACTTTGAATCATTGGTTTGATACATCATTCGACATGCTATTTATGTTATTGAAAAAAATACTTCCTACTTACCCTAAGATTCATGATTCATATTATCATGCTCATAGGTTGATAGAGAACTAAGGTTTTTTATATGAGACCATAAATGCATGTGAAAACAACTATATATTGTTTATAAATGAAAACTATGCATTTGGATAATTGTACGGTCTGTTACTCTTCTAGGTGGAAAGATAACCAAGGAAATCAAACTAATAAAATTCAAACTGCCAAATTAGGGAAACTGATTACTATAAATAAAATGTGTTAGTTTCCACTGAATCTAAGGTTTAAAAGATTATTTATTTCATCTAAATATTCTCAATTAATGATATGTAGTGTGGAAATAAATTAAGAAAGTGATATGCTAACCCACCCGACAGACTCTATTGAATGGAATGATTTTGATCAGCGACACCCTTACTTTGCTAAAGATAGTCGTAAAGTCCAATTAGGGTTGAAACAAGATGATTACAATCCATTAAAGTCTATAGTTGGCTCCACTCATAGCACATGGACCATGGTTTTGGTTTTATATAATCTTTATTTATGTCTTTGTATGAAGAAAAAATGTCTATTACGTTATACTCCTATTTATGGACATAGATGTCTAGGTAATAAGATTTATGTTTACCTTAAAGTATTTATTAATGAGTTGAATGAATTTTTGGTTGATGGTTTTATGAATTATGACTGTTAAATGAATGAAATGTTCAAATTGTGGGCTAATTTATTATAGAAAATCAATGAATTCCAAACTTATGCAAATTTTTTATGTTGGGGTATGAAAGGGGAATTTTATTTCCCTTACTACAATAAAAGTAAAAATTATACATGGATTAATAATTTTAAAAAGTGTGCATGCATGCTTCATAGATGTTTTCATACCCCTCAGCACAGGTTCAAAAAGGACAAAGGGAAATTTTATGGTTCTATATAATTCAACCCAGCACCAAATGTCATGATAGGAGTAGAAATATCATCATAGATTGAGGAATAAAAGATCCACATGGTATAGTAATTTCAATATTTGGTGGCTCATTCATTACCCAATATTCATGGTGAGGGTAGATAACACAATCATAATTGTAGAAAAAAATATTTTTTTTAATCTCCCTTACTAGAAAACTATCATGCTAATGCATAATTAGGATACCATGCACATTGAAAAAAATGGTAATGTATTGTGGACCATTTTAGGTGTTAGTGGAAAATCAAAGGATTGTGTTAATGCACAATGTGATTTAGAATAAGTGGGTTTAACGAAATAATTGCATTTATAGTTGGGTGAGGGAAATAAGGAATACATACCTTCTACATAGTATAAGATGAGTAAGAAAGAGAAAGATACATTTATTCCAATTTTGAATATTCTCAAGGTGTCTGATGGTTACACTTATAATATTTCCAAGTGTTTGAATTTGATGATAAGAACATTTTAAGGGTTGAAAAGTCATGAAAATCGCATACTACTTCAGTAGTTTATTCCATTCACAAATCGTGATTCTTTATCACCCAATCTTGTTCAATTGTTGATTAAGATGAGTATTGTTTTAGAAATATTTGATTAAGATATCCACAAATGAGTGATTTATAAATTTTATAGGATAGAATTGTACTTAAGCTTTTTCATGTGGATAAAATATTTCCACCCTCATTTTTTAATGTTATGCTTCACTTAATAGTGCACCTAAATGATGAATTAATGACTGACGGTCCAGTGAAATTTAGTTTGATTGATCCTATTGAGTGCTACCAGAATCCATTGAAGAAATTCATACATAACAAATCTCATCTAGAGGCATCAATATCCAATGGTTATTTGATGGATGAGTGTACTAATTTTTGTTCAAAATATCCTATAGATTTTGAATAAAATTTAGATAGCCCTCTCAGATTCATGATGGTCTGGTTAGAGAAGAATCTATATTTGATATGGAAAACATTGAGTGGATACAATCTCATCGATATATATTTTTTTAATACTTTATAATTTGTTCCATTGATGTAGTAAGTTTATTATCAATTTTATTTTATAATTTTACATATTATGCTTGCATATATAATGTTTATCATTTAAACATAGAATTGTTATTTGCATGAAACACATTAATGAGCTAAAAGAATATATGTCTCATGTGGGTGATTATCAAATTCAATAGGCCTATTTTTCCTCATTTCATGATTGTTTTAAGGATTTTTTACATATAAATGGATTTTCATTATGATTAAGTATAATACTAATTTATTTCATCATAAATATTTATTGAATACTGTGAAATATATAAGTCCATAACCTGTGGTAGTTAGGTGACCCTACACTAACTAAATAATTTAACCAATTATTTGAGGACCCGTCTATAATGGCTCATCATTACAAATATTTAGATGCTAATGGATTTCAGTTTAAAATTAAAGATATCAATGACAAATCATTAACAAAAATAGTGAAATTGGTTGTCCATCTATCAAGTTTTTTAGTAATATAGTCAATTGAAATACATCATTTAATTTTTATACATGCACAGGTGGAAATAAATATTATTAAAATGTAATTGGGTTGATTCAGTTGGTGGAAGTAAAGTTGATCAATATTATTTTACACTATGAAACTTTTATAATATGTTATACAGATATGGATTAGTTAGTAATGAACCTTTCATTTTGACATCATAAGAAGAAAAAGTTTTCTTTGTTACATTTCTATCTAATCCGAATTGGAAAGTTGTTGTAAGAATGTCAAGGTGAGGAATGTTTTTAATTAAACGAGATGAACCTGATGCTATTGAATTTGTTATACAATACCTTGATTAACACAGCATAGTTCAATGTGACGAAGATATTTGTTGGGTTATAGAGATCGTCGAAGTAGAAATTGTAACAGCCAAAGATTTTATTAAAAAATATTCTTTTTAATTTCACTAATGTCTTGTGTTGTATGCTACACCAAAAGGAGCTTTCACAACATGCATCCTTGACTTGCCTTGCATTACACGCAATCGCGACCTTCCTTGATAGCGTGTGTAGTACGCAATAACGAGTTTCACTAAACAACAATATGCTATTAAAATATTATTAAAACTAGTCGTTATGAATATTAATAACCACTTTTTGAAATTTTGTAAATTTTATTTTTCAAAATAGAATTCATTTTTGGATTCGTAATATCGAAATTAGCTTAGGGTGAAATTTTGGTACTTTTCGGATAACTTTCATATTCTAATGAATAGTGAAAATTACTAAATTTTAATTAAAAACAACTTTTTTAATCGAAATAATTAATAGTGATAAATTATTAATTTGAGTGGTTTTAAAGTATATTTAGAATATATTTTTACAATTTAATACAATGTTGGTCATTGGATGTAATTTCACATTTAAACCAAATATAAACAAGTGTCAATCTTTTGATAGATATTGTTTCTTAAAAACACGCTATTTGTTTTAACAGCGGGATTTAATTATAAAATTAATTAATGAAACTTCTATGATATTAATTTGGTAAAATAGACTTCATTTTTGAATTCAGAATATGAAATATATCTTAGGATGAAATTTTGGCATTGTTCTGAAAAACATCAATTTTTGATGAATAGTGAAACTACTAAGTGGTAGTTAAAAAACTGAATTTTTCATATAACTTAATTTTACCGCTTCTGTGAATGGAATTTCAAAAATCCGAGAGACACGGTTGATGTCAGTAAGTAAAATGTGGTTCAATGAGATGAAAATAATTTTTTGTGAATAGTAACTTTTTACTTTTATTTACCACGGTTAAAAGTAAATAGGGTAATTAAGGGTAAGAATGATATTAATATTACCCTAACACATGTCCTAATCCTATTGGACAAGTGTGTCTCGACCAAAAACAACCTTAAGTGTAAAATATTATCATTTAGGCCCACTTGGATTAGATTAGGACATTTAATATTATTTAATTCAAAGAAGAGTTAAAAGAGTTAAAATCAAAGTTTATTTACTAAAACATTTTTAATATGGGGTTATACATAAGATACATTCGACTATAAATATTCATTAGAAAGATAAAAAGCCTTCCTACATAATGGTATTTTATTTGTAATTTTTAGACTTTAAATAATTTAATTTATTTATGACACAACAATGATACAGTAATTACCTTTTTAAGAAAAATTAACATAATTTATGTTATAAATGCCCAAATAAATGTAATTTGAGACTTTTTATGACTTACACTAATTTTCTAGGTTAATATGACATGTTATTGTTGATTTAAGTAACTTGGTTAGAACTTATCATTATGTTATGAATTTCATAAAAATCATGTACCAAATAGTGTCAAAATTGACATAAATTAGTTTTTAAAACAAATATTATATTATCAATTGTTATTTAATTACTAAAAATCTAATGTTCGTAAAAATGACTTATATAAGGATATATATATTAATAATAAACAAATTGGGGTTATTTTGGATTGGTATAGTAAGTTTATTAACCATATAGTGTAAGAAAACAAAAAGACACAATAAAAGTTAAATTATTTAACTTAGAGTTAAATCTAATTGATAAGGTTAAAATAATAACCTAAACTTGTCTAAATCCTATTGGATGAGAGGCTTTCGACCCATCCCCACTTTAGCTTCGAAATAAGACCATTTGGAACCATTATAAACCGAATTTGACCTTAATATAAAATAATATTTTGAGATTTTCCTAAGATGCCCCTCTCCTCCCTTATAAAAGGGCACCTCCTCCCTCTCCTCCTCACACCAATTTGAGCATTAAAGCTCATCCAAACCCAGCCAAAATATCTTATCCACTTCCCTAGTATCATCATATAGGTCCTGGTCTTCTTCAAAGACCATCCTTAGTTCTTTAAGTGGAGGTTAAGTGAAGGCGCATCAAAAAGAGGTAATATCTATTACCGATCTTTTTCAATTTCTTTCTTCTTCAACTTCTTCTTATGTAGTTGTTTCATGATAAAGTAATAACATAAGTATTTATTATATACTGATATGTTATTATAAATATTAAACAACTCTAATTAACCTTCTATCCATCCTACGGAAAAAGGAAATCACCGTGCGGGCGTACGTACGGAATACCGTCTCCACGCCGTGGTGTAATCTATTTTCCGCCACCACCATAATTGGATGGGTATAAAGGTGTAATGAGTAACTATATATGATTATTATAAAGTGATATTGATACTGAAATAGTATACATACACTTAAACATAATTCCACGACCATGGGAACGATATCATCGCTCGTGCGTACGTACGGACTACCGTCTCCACGACGCGATGAGTTCATTATCAATGATTAACCATTCATGAATGGTTATAAAGTATATATAATAAGTACTAATGAAATATATGACATAATAATGATACTGGATTTATTTATATGTATGTCATCTACTTAATTCCATTCAATTCAATAAGGAAACAAAAACAGCGTTCATGCGTACGTACGCACTACCGTCTCCATGAACGGTGTATTTCTTTCCATTTACTGATTTATTATATATATGTATATTCTGAATATATATATATAAATCATGTTTTATATTCTGGAATTAAGTAATCATGATCTAATTAATCATATGAATAATTACAAGTCAAAACACGGACGACAAATGAAACAATTTTACCCAAAACGCTACTTTAACATGAATTTACAAAAGAACGGGTAATGTAAAGTCATAAGTGGACCATATATGATATAATAACAATGAATATGATTATATAATAAGTCAATAACATGATTTAAATCATTATACAGGAGGTTCGGACACTTACAAAGCAAGTCGAACCTAAGGTAAGGGAAATATCACAATCTCATTTCTATCCAAGATTGTTTATACTTTGTAATTTACTGGGGTGTATTTTATCATCCACATCCATGTTTCCTCAATATGTAATATTATTTTCATCTAACTACAATTGTTTAAATCCAATTTTACCCTTCGGTGAGTTTTTAGTAAAATATATGAAAGGAATCTTTTGTCATTTTTCGTACGAGGTACTTTTTTTCTTTTCTGACAAAAGTGCGAAGAATGTTTTTTTTAACTTATACGGCATGAATGGATTTTTAAAACATTATTTCCAAGAAGCTTACTTTACAAGTTCTCAAGTTTATTTTTAATCAACTTCTTTTATTTTAAAGTCGTATGACATGTTATGAAAGGAAAAATGTTTTTGAAGAAGAAAGGATATTTTCCTCTAGAATGGAGTTCAAGTGTTTTATCAAAATTATTTTCCATCTAAGATAATAAAGGGTTCTGTTTTATCCCTATTATTACATTTATTTTATCATGTTGTGATGGAATTATTTTTATGAATTCCTTTATCTTATATGAATTGATTTATGATGTCATGATGTTTAAGATTCCCATTTGTATTACATGGGTTATGCAATGATGTATGATTTATGATTTTGTGGCACACATAAGAATGGTATCATTATGAGATGGTTGGGACCTATATCTCCCTCCAATGCATTGGGTAAAGATTTTATATCTCATGATATAGACATGGCTGGAACGGTAGGTTATACCAGTTCAGTGAAACAGGACTGGAACGAGGGTGACTCGGTTCAGAAAGGGACTTTGTCCACTAAGATAGTCTTGGCAATGAGTCTTGACTAACAAGAAATGATTCTCTATGATTATGTGTGTATGCCACAAAGTCTCATGTTTTATGTTATGATTATTGTGATTACATTTCACTGCCATGATTTATCCCATGTTATGAAATAAGATCTCTTTTGCAGGTTAAGATTTCCAAAATTTATGTGCTTATGTATATGATGTGATTGATATTTTTTTTTACCCTTACTGAGCATTTGAGCTCACCCTTTTATGTTTTCTTTTCCCCAGGATATAAAGAAAGGTTTTAGGTATAAAAAAAGAAGCTCTTTATGGGAGATGTTGAAGATCTTTCACCAGGATTAGAAGATTTTATTCCAAGTTTCCAAAGACACTAAACTATTACGATCCTTGTGTGTGTGTTTTGTTATGTACTAAGTATTCCTCAAAAGTAATGTAATGTTCATGTACGTTAAGCTTCAGGTCTCAACAGTTGGTATCAGAGGAAAGGTTTAGTCAACCTTTGGAAACTAGGATGCGAGAACTTTAGTGAGATCCCTAGAGATATTTATAAGGTATGTCTAGGGATGTCCCTAAGGATAAGTATACATATAGGATACAGTCCTAGAACTACGGTAAAGATCATAGAATTTAAGCTAAGATGTTAGATATTGAGGATACTCCCCCTTTATTATGTTGTTTTCCCTAGCATGATTTTTGCCTCTCACACTATTCTTTTTGGGTTTTAGAAAATGGCTAGAAACAAGATGATTCACGATAATGGAGGATATGATGGACAATGGAATGATATTCTTCATGAGAAACCAAATGAAATGGGATTTGGAAGTCCAAACATCATTATTATGCCGAATCAGCAATCTCATAATATGATCAATAAATTAAAATTTGGTATGTTTCCTGACTCGACTAATAAGAGAAAGAAGGAGTTTCATGATGATCATAGAGGAAAGAAAGTTCAATTTTCCCTATGTAAATCATGTGGGAAGAGGCATCAAGTAGAATGTTTCAAAGGAATTGGAAGATGCTTTGGGTGTGGAAAAGAAGTACACAAAGCCAGTAAGTGCAAAGGAAAAGGTTCAGTTAACACGAGGGATGAGGATAATGGTATTGCTACGACATCAACAATGGTTAAATGTTTTAAATGTGGAATGTACGGGCATTATGCAAACCAATGCCCTAAGGGAAAGTCTCATGAAGAGAATCAGTATGGTCGTATGGGTAGTATTTATGTTGATGATGATGAAGAGACTACAAATGATATGTGAAATGAAAGAATTGTTGAAGCTCGGTCAATGGTTTAAGAATGTAGTGGAATGATGACATGTTTATCATGTGTAATGTTGAATAAGTAATCTCATGGTACTATGGAATAAAGAGACATCTAAGTATTGTTACACTGTTGTCTTTCCTTGAGTTTTGAAAGTGTATGATTAATAGTACCAGTATCCATGAAAGGTTATTCAGATATTTTTGGAATGTAGATGATATGCGCATAATTAAGGGATAAGACGATAATGAGATGTTTGATTGTATTCATGAGCTCATGATTGATATAAGGACTAAGTGATATAATGGTTTGAGTATAAATAATTTTGAGGATTTTGGTTTGTGGAAAGTGTTAACTTTTAACTGCATTCATGTTTTCACTAAGGTTCAATGGGTATTCATTCTTTAAGAGAATACATGATTAAGGCCTTTGAATGTTTGGAATGTGACCAACAAGACATATCTTATGATATATGGGGGATAAACGATGGCATTCACGTGATTGTTCTGTGACATTTCAAGTAATCATTTTCTTTATACTATGAGCTTGGACCGAAGTATTTTAGATAAGCCTAAAGATTAGAATGGATTTTGTTGGACATAAGTTAGGATAAAAAGTTTTTCGATATTATTGATGGGATGTTATAGTAATATAGCTTTAGAAAAAGGACAACCTGCAGGATGGGTGACAGCCCATCGCGTCGGACAAGGCTGTGGGAATCGAACCCACAACCGAAGTGCGACTGACCTTTATCGCCTGCCATTGGCCTATAGGAAGTCCCTGTTTAGTAGAAACTAGTTTTATTATATTAAGCAGTATGATATATGAAGTATAAAGTCCATTTTAGGAACCATATATGATTAATCTCACTATAGAATGGCTTATGTATATTTAATAACTTTTCCTAACCTTTTGTTTGAGACAGATGGAATGACCTGTCGTTATATCACATGATTTGCTAACACTTCACGAATAACAAATTCAACTTCATTTATTTAAGAGATGAAGTGGAAATTGTTCAAGGCATGAACAACAGTGAGATTGTACCAAAATAAAGTAAGTATTTATTCTAATTCAAATTCTTCAACTTTAGGGAAACGATCTTGAAAACCAAATATGTTGTCCTAGTGCTCTTATATCTGATTAATCAGATGGTACCTTAGATCATCACAAATTTATGGATTTGTGATTTCTGGCTTTTCCATAGCTATGTTCTCTACCACTCTCCATTAGAACATGATGGATAGATTTTTCTTCCATATCCATATTTTCACCTATGTGGAAACCTAGTGATTAGTTTATTTGGGTAACCGTTACGTTTCATACTTTTATTTTTAAAGATTGGTTTTGGTATTCCTTTTTACGATGTGGGTTTCTATTAAAGAAACTTTCAAATAGTAAACCATTTATAACCCCGACGAATTTTGAGGGCGAAATTCATTTTAAAGGGGGTAGAATGTAACAACCCAAGATTTTATGAAAAAATATTCTTTTCAATTTCACTAATGTCTTGTGTTGTATGCTACACCAAAAGGAGCTTGCACAACATGCATCCTTGACTTGCCTTGCATTACACGCAATCGCGACCTTCCTCGATAGCGTGTGTAGTACGCAATAACGAGTTTCACTAAACAACAATATGCTATTAAAATATTATTAAAACTAGCCGTTATGAATAGTAATAACCACTTTTTGAAATTTTGTAAATTTTATTTTTCAAAATAGAATTCATTTTTGGATTCGTAATATCGAAATTAGCTTACGGTGAAATTTTGGTACTTTTCGGATAACTTTCATATTCTAATGAATAGTGAAAATTACTAAATTTTAATTAAAAACAACTTTTTTAATCGAAATAATTAATAGTGATAAATTATTAATTTGAGTGGTTTTAAAGTATATTTATAATAAAATTTTACAATTTAATACAATGTTGGTCATTGGATGTAATTTCAAATTTAAACCAGACATAAACAAGTGTCAATCTTTTGATAGATATTGTTTCTTAAAAACACATTATTTGTTTTAACAGCGGGATTTAATTATAAAATTAATTAATGAAACTTCTATGATATGAATTTGGTAAAATAGACTTCATTTTTGAATTCGGAATATGAAATATAGCTTAGGATGAAATTTTGGCATTGTTCTGAAAAAACATCAATTTTTGATGAATAGTGAAACTACTAAGTGGTAGTTAAAAAACTGAATTTTTCATATAACTTAATTTTACCGCTTCTGTGAAATGAATTTCAAAAATCCGAGAGACACGGTTGATATCAGTAAGTAAAATGTGGTTCAATGAGATGAAAAT
Organism: Viscum album; assembly: GCA_963277665.1. Classification (NCBI taxonomy): domain Eukaryota; kingdom Viridiplantae; phylum Streptophyta; class Magnoliopsida; order Santalales; family Viscaceae; genus Viscum; species Viscum album. The sequence continues at coordinate 1,940,437,157 of OY728131.1, forward strand.
AATTTTTGGTGAATAGTAACTTTTTACTTTTATTTACCACGGTTAAAAGTAAATAGGGTAATTAAGGGTAAGAATGATATTAATATTACCCTAACACATGTCCTAATCCTATTGTACAAGTGTATATCGACCAAAAACAACCTTAAGTGTAAAATATTATCATTTCGGCCCAATTGGATTAGATTAGGACATTTATTATTATTTAATTCAAAGAAGAGTTAAAAGAGTTAAAATCAAAGTTTATTTACTAAAACATTTTTAATATGGGGTTATACATAAGATAAATTCGACTATAAATATTCATTAGAAATCTAAAAAGACTTCATACATAATGGTAATTTATTTGTAATTTTTATACTTTAAATAATTTATTTTATTTATGACACAACAATGATGCAGTAATTACCTTTTTAAGAAAAATTAACATAATTGATGTTATAAATGCCCAAATAAATGTAATTTGAGACTTTTTATGACTTACACTAATTTTCTAGGTTAATATGACATGTTATTGTTGATTTAAGTAACTTGGTTCGAACTTATCATTCTGTTATGAATTTCATAAAAATCATGTACCAAATAGTGTCAAAATTGACATAAATTAGTTTTTAAAATAAATATTATATTATCAATTGTTATTTAATTCCTAAAAATCTAATTTTCGGCCAAATGACTTAGATAAGGATATATATATTAATAATAAACAACTTGGGGTTCTTTTGGCTTGATATAGTAATTTTATTAACCATATAGTGTAAGAAAACAAAAAGACATGGTAAAAGTTAAATTATTTAACTTAGAGTTAAATCTAATTGATAAGGTTAAAATAATAACCTAAACTTGTCTAAATACTATTTTATGAGAGGATTTAGACCCATCCCCACTTTATCTTCGAAATAAGACCATTTTGAACCATTATAAACCGAATTTGACCTTAATATAAAATAATATTTTGAGATTTTCCTAAGATGCCCCTCTCCTCCCTTATAAAAGGGAACCTCCTCCCTCTCCTCCTCACACCAATTTGAGCATTCAAGCTCGTCCAAACCCTACCAAAATCCCTTCTCCACTTCCCTAGTATCATCATAGAGGTCCTGGTATTCTTCAAAGACCATCCTTAGTTCTTTAAGTGGAGGTTAAGTGAAGGCGCGTCAAAAAGAGGTAATATCCATTACCGATCTTTTTCAATTTCATTCTTCTTCAACTTCTTCTTCTTTAGTTGTTTCATGATAAATTAATAACATAAGTATTTATTATATACTGATATGTTATTATAAATATGAAACAACTCTAATTAACCTTCTATCCATCCTACGGAAAAAGGAAATCACCGCGTGGGCGTACGTACGGAATACCGTCTCCACGCCGTGGTGTAATCTATTTTCCGCCACCACCTTAATTTGATGGGTATAAAGGTGTAATGAGTAACTATATATGATTATTATAAAGTGATATTGATACTGAAATAGTATACATACACTTCAACACAATTCCACGACCATAGGAATGATATCATCGCTCGTACGTACGTACGGACTACCGTCTCCACGACGCGATGAGATTCATTCTCAATGATTAACCATTCATGAATGATTATAAAGTATATATAATAAGTACTAATGAAATATATGAAATAATAATGATACTGGATTTATTTATATGTATGTCATCTACTTAATTCCATTCAATTCAATAAGGAAACGAAAACAGCGTTCATGCGTACGTACGCACTACCGTCTCCATGAACGGTGTATTTCTTTCCATTTACTGATTTATTATATATATGTATATTCTGAATATATATATATAAATCATGTTTTATATTCTGGAATTAAGTAATCATGATCTAATTAATCATATGAATAATTACAAGTCAAAACACGGACGACAAATGAAACAATTTTACCCAAAACGCTACTTTAACATGAATTTACAAACGAACGGGTAATATAAAGTCATAAGTGGACCATATATGATATAATAACAATGAATATGATTCTAGAATAAGTCAATAACATGATTTAAATAATTATACAGGAGGTTCGGACACTTACAAAGCAAGTCGGACCTAAGGTAAGGGAAATATCACAATCTCATTTATATCTAAGATTGTTTATACTTTGTAATTTACTGTGGTGTATTTTATCATCCACATACATGTTTCCTCAATATGTAATATTATTATCATCCACCTACAATTTTTTAAATCCAATTTATCCTTCGGTGAGTTTTTAGTAAAAGATATGAAAGGATTCTTTTGTCGTTTTTCGTACGAGGTATTTTTTGACTTTTCTGACAAAAGTACGAAGATTGTTTTTTTAAATTATACGGCATGAATGGATTTTTAAAACATTATTTCCAAGAAGCTTCCTTTACAAGTTTTCAAGTTTATTTTTAATCAACTTCTTTTATTTTAAAGTCGTATGACATGTTATGAAAGGAAAAATGTTTTTGAAGAAGAAAGGATATTTTCCTCGAGAATGGAGTTCAAGTGTTTTATCAAAATTATTTTCCATCTAAGATAATAAAGGGTTATGTTTTATCCCTATTATTACATTGATTTGATCATGTTGTGATGGAATTATTTTTATGAATTCCTTTATCTTATATGAATTGATTTATGATGTCATGATGTTTAAGATTCCCATTTGTATTACATGGGTTATGAAATGATGTATGATTTATGATTTTGTGGCACACATAAGAATGGTATCATTATGAGATGGGTGGGACCTATATCTCCCTCCAATGCATTGGGTAAAGATTTTATATCTCATGAGATAGACATGGCTGGAACGGTAGGTTATACCGGTTCAGTGAAACATGACTGGAACGAGGGTGACTCGGTTTAGAAAGGGACTTTGTCCACTAAGATAGTCTTGGCAATGAGTCTTGACTAACAAGAAATGATTCTCCATGATTATGTGTGTATTCCACAAAGTTTCATGTTTTATGTTATGATTATTGTGATTACATTTCACTGCCATGATTTATCCCATGTTATGAAATTATGATCTCTTTTGCAGGTAAAGTTTTCCAAAAGTTATGTGCTTATGTATATGATGTGATTGATATTTTTTTTACCCTTACTAAGCATTTGAGCTCACCCTTTTATGTTTTCTTTTCCCCAGGATATAAATAAAGGTTTTAGGTATAAAAAAAGAAGATCTTTATGGGATATGTTGAAGATCTTTCACCAGGATTAGAAGATTTTATTCCGAGTTTCCAAAGACACTAAACTATTACGATCCTTGTGTGTGTGTTTTGTTATGTACTAAGTATTCCGCAAAAGTAATGTAATGTTCATGTACTTTAAGCTTCGGGTCTCTACAGAAATGGTAAAATTTCATGTTTAATGAAATTTATGATTGTTTTCATAATCTTCAGTTTAAAAACTTTTCTAAAATTTTCTAACTTTTTATGAATTGTTTAAATATTTTTAATTCTTTAACATTGATGTATTCAGCCGAAATTCCAAAATCAATTATTTTTTTGGATAATTTCCATCATAATATTCTAATAATAAATTATTAAATAAAAAACAAATAATAGAATACCATGATTTTGCTACAACTTGATTTTTATGACATTAATTTCACTAATTTCAAGTGGTTGAATTAAAATATATGGTTTATAGACTACCATATTTTACATCCAACATATCAAAAACATTAAAATGTAATTGGAAATATTTTTATAGGATTATGATCCAAACATAGCTTTTTATGACTGAACATGGTTTTAAAATCCTACAATCAAAGTTCTCCTTTCCATTTAATCATCTCTTCATGGTTAACCTTTTGTTTCCAATTTTTTCTTTTGGTTATCTCACCCTATTATTATTTTTACTATTTCATCAGTCACTACACCTCACACAAGTATTTTCATCAATGTTTCAATTTCATTATTTTATTTTGGTTATATTTTATTTGATTTGTTTTTATTGGTTTGTACAGATGTTCACTTCCCCTTTGGGTACGACCCCACTCTCCCTATATTAGGTTTAATAGGGAAATTATAAAATAAATTTGTTAGTTAAATGGAAGCTTTCTAATTTTTTTATCCATTTCCAGTGAAGGAAAATTCATTCACAAGGAAAAATTCAATTAAAAAACACTACAAACCTAATTTAGTGCATGTGAACTATAGCAATGACTAAAAACATAGAGATTTAAAAAAATTATAAGGGTTGTTGAGAATCAAAAAGGAGGTTATTAAACTCCTCATCCTTACTCATATATGGATTGAATAATTTAAGGTTAGTAAATGTATTGTTATATTCCTTTATTGACATCAAAATTTTTTGGAGGTTTAAGAACTCCGTCACCGTCAAAATTTTTAGGAGGTTCATGAACTCTTTCATTATCCAAAGAATTTTTCATTATTATTATCTTTAAGAAAATTAAAAACATTTATCTTGATAAAAAAATAATATACTAACAAATAAAATCATGATTCAAATATAACATAAAATAATCCTAAAACTATTAGTGTAAACAGGAAAAAATAAATTAGGGGAATTATCCATAGAAGAGATACCCACTTGAAAACCACATACACCCATTAATCCTGACCTTTACCGGACCACATAATTCTAGATTAAGGAGAAAGGTGGGGTAGATTGCTCCTACCCACACACTGTTCACAAGAAGCAGCCTAATAACCACTTTAGGGAAGGAAGAAACATAAATTAACTGTATATATACATTATTACAACATCATTTTGTGGTTTAAAAATGGAAGAATTATTTAGGAAAGTAAAAGGACTACTTCATAGTGAATGATCAAAGCATTGAAATATTTAAATATTGAAAAATAACTACTATTAATTCCTAGTATAATGTGTTAGAACCAGGGGAATATAATATATTGGAGGGATGAAGGTAATAAAAGATCATGAACTTCTTTGGTTGTGGAAAAAGTTGAAAGCACCACTTATTTTTCAGTTTTAGCCTCATGTGGTAGTGTAACTTTTATTTGAATCTTTCAATCTTTAATTTTTGGGGAATCTTATGCTACTTGGTAGTTTATGTTGTTGATTATAGCCACTTGTGACACCAAGAACTTTTCATTTTATGTGTCTATAGAAAGGTTTTATAACTATAACTAACATCATTAAAATTCAGAAACCCTTTATATTAGATGAAATATGTGTGAAATAAATTAAAAGTACATGAGTTATTTATAGTTCATGTTGTATGGAATAGTAATAGGCAATGAATCCTTTCCTTAATAATGATTTCTATGACTGTCTGTGGAATTATCACCAGATCCACATCATTCTGTAGAGACATCTGTGTAATACTACATCAGAAATGGGGGTTCAAAACCCATTGGGTGTAGGTTACTGTAGTAGTACTGTAGTGTACTGTAGTAGTAGTGGGACTGTTGACCAGTGGCACTGTAGCAGTCCAGGTACTATAGCAGCACTATTCACCAGAGGGCCTTAGGGTCAAAAAATTGGGCCTTCAAGGCTATGTAATGGAATTTCATGCACACTGGGCCTATGAACCATAATGGGATTCATACCCAATAGGCCTATGAATCTTGTATTTAATAAATAAGGCTTGATGGGTTAGCTATCCCCTTGGGGGGATATGGCCTTCCTTTCTGACATGTGTGTGTGGTGTGCGTGTGTGTCTTTAATGTAATTATACCCCCAAACACCTAATGTGTGTGTGTGTGTGTTTCTGTACATCTTTTTAATTATGTATGAAATTTTTTTCAATAGGATCAGACTTGACTACTTCTTCTCCTCATAATAGAGGTCATGGTTGTGGTTTTTAATCATGGAATTCTAACACAACCCATGATGTATCATTTGATGAGAGATACCATCCTTTAAGGAGTGGGTGTGTCATGAACCCCTCCTTCCAAATATACCCCTCCTGGGATGAAAATTAAGAAAGGGAGATAATGACCCCTGATTTCCACCTCCAGTAGGCCCCGGGTTGGTGACTTTCACCAAGGGTGTACAGATCTCTGAATATCGAAGGAATTTCCCTTTATAAAGAACAAGGTTGGGAGATAGAATGACTCATCCACAACAACTACAAGACATAATAGAAAAGATAAACCCAAACCATCCCACATGCATGCATAAAAATAAAATCGATACAAATATTATAAATTCTCTAAAGTAAACACCCAAAAGTAAAGTTAAAGTAGTGACATAGAGACTGTCAGGGATCTGAGCTAGTAAGGTCTAACACAGTCCATGAAATCCTCCAAGAAACCTGAAAACTATTTTATATACATAGGGTGAGTATACAAGTATACTCATTAAGAAAAAACAAGTATCTCGTGAATATGTAAAAGAAGCCTACTAATGCACCTGTGACAAATCAATAGTACCAAACTGCACCTAAATAGGAATATTAACCATCCCAAACTCACCAAGGAACAAAAACCAAATAACGCAAGCTAAGTAATGTAATATAAAATGAATCAAATTGATGATAGGGTACCCCACACAACTTTCCCACTAATTAGCCTCTCTACCCCCAATATAAAACGTCCAGGTTCTCCGACCTCTTTTGAATACCATATCACATCATGGCCACACACACATGGGCCTCACAGAACTTCCCACCCACACACATATATGCCTCACAAAAAATATCACCTGCACACACCTGGGTTTCACAACACATCTCATCCCAAAAAAACATGGGACATCATATCACAACTCATCCTAAAGACACCTGGGACATTTCACCATAACTCATCCAAAATACACCTGGGACATGTCATCAGAACTCATCTAAAAGACACCTCGGATACAACATCTCAACTACTATCTAATTCACTAACAGACCTTCGGCCATCATAGCCTGCGCAGTACCTACCTCTCTTGGAAGAGGAATCAGGGAAGAGCAGGTGTCCAACTATCCATCCTCCCACTAGGATGTTAGGAAATATGCCCACCACGTGATGATGTGGTTGTTCGAAACATAGTGCTCAACATGGGTGGGGTGCATATATAGATCAAAAAGAAAATAAAAGTTTATATATATATATGATACCAAAAACTCAATACCAACCTATGGCTCCTTAGAAAAAAACAACTCATGACATTGTTACATTTTATATTACCTATTAATGAATTTATTAATATATACAACAATCATTTTAGAAGGTGAAGATCCCTAATAATCTAATACGGATTCACATTTACTCCATGTTTAACATGCATTCATTTCATTATTTAGAATCAACCACCTTTAATCACACAACCCGTCATTAGATTATTTATTAAAAATTATCATTCCATTAACCAAACCAACCCATGTCATTTCAAACATTTTTAAATAATTAGTTATTCCATCACAGCTAAGGCATCTAACACAACACAACTACATTCCAAAAATATCTCAACATACCATCACCTCAATGCCCAAAAATCATGTCCAAAGAAACTATCATCCCCACACACCCCAACCACACATCATCATCCCAAAATCACAGCCACACAACCACATCACATCAAGATCATTTTTCATATATTTATAAAGGGGAGTTTATCAAATTCCACTTTAATTTAGGGGTGTTATCACACAGATCATAATCCTAGGGAAACCATTTTTATTATGCATGTGTAAATAATTAACCAATTTCCATTTAGGGTGATATCACAGCAATCATAACCGAATTAGAAAACACAGCAGATATAACTAGTGCAAAAAAAATCCACCAACGGCCACAAATTTTAGTAGGGCATCAAGCCCGAACAATCACAATATCACGATAACAATAAACCTATAAAAACATGTGGATCAAACCCCTTTACCCATTTTAATTTAAATTATCCAATTATTTATCATTAATTAAGTTGGAACATCCATTATCTATAGGTAAAAAAAGTAAACCCCTCATGCATGATGCACAAATTAAGAGAAACAAGGGAATCCCTACCTCAAAAAAGTTTTCCAACTCACTGTGCACTACAGGGTGAAGAAGGACGCCCATAAACTAGAAACGCTCGACAAGAACTATGGATTAACCTATACCGAACCAAGAATACATAAAAACCCCAAACACACCCACAAACCAAATAAACACCACTAAAACAAAACCCCAAAGAAGAACGTAAGAAAACCAACCAAGAAATGGAGGAGAAATCACCAAGGATCAACCACGTATTTTCGATGAACAAACACCATGATCAATGGATTAATGTGGGATGAAGAGTTCTTGAATAACACCTTGGGGTGCCTATTGTTTTCCCAAAATAAGAGGAAGAATAAATCATATCCTAATGAATGAGAATTTGGCCAAAAATAATTTTAAATCTACGATGGATCGGGGTATTACTTGACTTGTAATCCCATTTCACATTGTGTAGTCCCCGAGGTTTAGTTTCCACCAAAAAAATGTTACATATTCATTTTATTATTTATTTAACCACAAAGACCTATATCTTGAACTATCCCTATATAAGATATGAAACAAACTTTCATGTTGTGAATTCCAATTACACGACCTATAATTCCTCATGAAGCTTCGTTGTGCCACAAACTTCCACCAAAACTCCAAGAACCTCCCTCGAACACCTCCAACACTCAAAACTGTAAAATTAACATTTTTTGGAGGACATAAACCATTACATCAGATACCTATCAAATGATTCTCTCCATTAAGAATCCAAAATCAAGCCTGGAATAAAATAAGGGGGTCTAAACAATAACCCCAAGAGATACATTTCAAGGATCTCTTCATAACTCAAACACTACCACCAACTAAACATGCCAACCCAAAAGACCACAAAACCCATTGAACAACCACAAGCCGCATCCTCTCACAAAACCACACTGCCACAAAACCTCTACAAAACCAACAAAATGCACCATACCAAACACACTAATCAGGTAATTATGTCCTCCGTGTTAATATAATATCCTCTCTAGGTGGAATTGACTCTACTTCAAGGGTTTAATCATATTGCAGTTAATGAATATCGATTGGGAATCAGATCTTACAATTTTGATATGTCATAAATTTATCACACATCACACCACACACATCACACCACACACATCACAAACCAAGGAAAATATTTTATCTCATTAAATAAAGGGATCCAAACATCACATCATAAAACAAAATAGAGAAAAGAAAAAATCAAAAAAAAACATAGTGTATTGGGGATGCATCTATGTATTTCACTCCCAAGTACTCTCCTCCTGGACACCATGACTCCAAAAATCATGAACCAAAGAAATGGTCCATCCAAGTAGTTTCTTATCTTGATGATCTTGGATCTATACTGGCTATTCCAAAAACATTGTGTCATCCTTGATATCTAACTCTCCCTAGTCATATAGGATTCATCGTGAAGATAACAACGAAGCTGAAAGATGTGAAAGACATCGTATATTCTTTTCAACTAGGGTGACAATTCCAATCTATACACCAACTCACTAACTCACCCCAACACCTTAAAGGGCCTAGAAAACCTAAGAGAAATCTTACTCCCTCTTCCAAACCTCTTCTACCCACATCGAGGGGAACCCTTCAAGAACACATGGTACCAAACCTCAAACTCCAAGGGCCTCCTCCTATGATCGGTATAAGAATATTTTGTTCTTGTGATAATTTCATCCTCTCAAAAACAATCTGAACATTTTCTATCATGATTTCCACCACATCAAGACCAAGAATAGTTGTCTTCCCAACCTCTGTCTAACACAATGGTGAACGACACATTCTTCCGCACAAATCCTCAAATATAGCCATGATAATGAAAAATTAATATGTATTATTATAAGAAAACTTTAAAAAGGAAGGTTTCATACCCAAGATCCATTAAAGTCCAAGACACTTGACCACAATATATCCTCTAATATATGGATAGTTTGTTCTATCTACCCATCCGTCTAAGGGTGGAATGTATTTCTCATATGTAAATGAGTGCCAAAATATTGATGTAATACCCTCCAACCTAATGATATATGCTGTGCATCTTGATCAGAGTAAATGGACCTCAAAACTCCATGAAACCACACCACCTAATCCACATATCTCTTAGCCAAAGAATCCACTTCTCCCAACTCATTAATCGCTAATAAGTGAGCCAATTTCTTCCACTAATCCATGACCAACTAGATAGAATCACAACCTACTTGAGCTACGGGTAACCCTATGATGAAATCCATTGATATTTCATTCCATTTCCGATTTATAACATCCAAGGACTACAAAAAAACCTCTAGGAACATGATTCTTGGCCTTTACTTACTAGAAAACCAAGCACATAGCCACAAATTCTGCCATTGTCCATTTTATCTTGGACCACCAAAATTGGAGCCTCAAGCCATGGTACATTTTGGAAATTCCTAGGTGTACCTCCAAAGTTGATATATGTAACTCATAAAGAACTCCCTTACAGATTTATAATAGAACAAAGAACTTTCCATGAAACAAAATTTGGTTTCGTCCATCTTCCAACCATCCTTTCGAAGAATCACTATGGCCAATAAGATTGCACATCCCCTCTGCCTTTGAGTCTACCCACTGAGACTTCTCCACCTAATGCATAAGAGAATATTTCATCATTATTTGATAAAATTTTCTTTACCAACATCCACCATTTCATCCAAGTGTAGGACTTCCAACTCCTCCATCTCTCTTCAAGCATCTGCAGAATCTCAAACAACATCCTTCTGTGACTTTATGCTCAAAGAATAGGACACAAAATCCCCCTTTCCTGAAGTGTAGGAGATCTCAAAATAATCCTGAAGAAACTATATCCACCTTAACTGTCATAGATTCAGCTCACACTGGGAAAAGATATACCAAAAACTCTTGTGATCCATGAAGACTACAAAGTGTTCCCTAATGAGGTATTGCCACCACAACTTTAGCACAAATAGAACTGATGCTGTATCCAGATCATGTATGGAAAAATTATGCACATGGGGATGAAACTCCCTAGACCAATAAGATATCACTACCCACTACTTCATCAGAAAATATCCCAATCCATGATGGGAAGCATCGCCAAACACCTGAAACATCAACCCATTTTCCAAAAGCTAAAGCACTAGAGAACTAAATAACATCTCTTTCAGGAAACTGAATGCTACATGGAACAGATCACTCCATGGAAAATCTTGGTCCTTCATAGTCCAAGCTATAAATGGGGCCTAAAAAAATTTAAATTTGGTACAAACCTCTAATAATAGCCTATGAGACCAAGGAGACTACGAACCTCTACCACATTTTTGGGTGCCGCCCAAGAAACAACTACTTCAACCTTCGACGAGTCTACTTCCAAACCCTGCTGGGACACCACATGTCTAATGAAATTAACCTCTCATTTCTAGAACTTATACTTAAACAACCTTCCATAGAGCTAGTGGCATTAAAGAACATGCAAGATAGTTCTAAGATTCTTGGTGTGATATTACTCTGAATTTGAGTATATTAATATATAATTGATGAATAAAATGATGAACCAATAAAATATCAAAGTTCTCATACTAGCATCTGAATGTAGTCTTCAGGATATCTCCCTATTTTACCCTCAACTGGTGATATCCACACTAAACATTGATCTTAGAAAACCAACTTTCCCATCTCAACTGATCTGAAATATCATCTATCATCAGAAGAGGGTAATGATTTTTGACCATCACCTGATTCAACCTCTGATAGTCTATACAAAAACTTATACCACTATCCTCTTTCTTTACAAACAACACTGGAGTACCCAATGGTGGTACAATAGTCTGGATAAAACCCTTCTACATCAAATCTAAATCCTCAACTCCCAAAACTCAAAAAGTGTCAGATGATAAGGATCTATTGAAATCAAATAAGCACTGGGTTTTAATTATATCCCAAAATCAATGTCACTTTGAGGGGGGTATTATCACAACCTCCTTGTGAAAAACATATAAGAAACCCTTAACAACCCCAGGAACCTCCACAATCTCAACATCCACTGATTCCACTGACAACTCAGCCAACAAGGAATGAAGGGGCTTCACTCACCGACTGCCCACCTGAGAACCCCACTCGCCAATGAAAACTATATGTTGGACATACAAATATGAAAACATTACTATCCTCCCGAAGAAGTCCATAATAGCACATATGTATTACAACTAGTCGATGCCAATGATGAAATCGTATTGTTGCATCTATAGCAAGAAAATTTCCCCATAGGACTGATGTAATCCCATCATTAGTATACATCTCCAGAACACATCAAACAAGATTCTATCCTATGATTGGTGTACTCAACACTAGGGGAATGGGAATCTTCTCTACATCTAGTCCCATAGAATGAGATAGAGTGGATGAAACAAATGAGTGTGAATATTTTTAATCAAACAAGGAAAAAACAAGGGTACTAAACAAACTAATCGTACCTTTGGAAATCTCTATCCCCTCATGAACTGTTGCCTCCACTATGTGAAATTGACCACGCCCAACTCCAATGCCTCTTCACTTCCTTCATGGTCCATGAAATGAACTCTATTTGGAACTTTTTTTGTAATTTGACCCAAAAAACATTTACCTCTTTCCATTCTCCTAGATATATCTTCCACCATTGATGTGAAGCTCCCCGCATCTAACAGACTACCAAAGGGACCTAGTACTTCATTGGGTCCTAGATCAAACTGAAAGTAGTATTGAGCTCCTCCAACTAGCTCTATGTATCCACTTCTGAAACACTACCCTCAAACTTACCCAAATCTTGCCGCTGGAAAGCATGAAATGTCCTATTCCACTAATCTTACTCCTCAAATGGATCAATCCTATAGCGATCAACTGGATCAGCCTACTACACCCCAACTGACTAAGCCACTTGTGGAAAAGGCAAGGATCCATAGATGAAAGGAACACAAGGACTTCCTAATCCTGAGTAGTATGGAATTGTATTAAGATTTATTTTAATTCATTTCATTCATTTTATCCATTTTAACCTTCCCAAAACAACTTAATTCAAACAAGAACACAAGTAACTTTGATTCATGTACCTTTCCTAGGTCTTAACCTTGCAATCAGTTCCATCTCACTTGGTCATTTAATAAGCTAAGAGCTTATACACTGGATCACAGGGGGCCCTAAAATCTCATATCCTAGATGGTCTCCCTAGCCTATGTCATGAACCAAGGTCAACTAGAAATCTTTCCATACCACCCCATGAAATCCTCATTGTGCCTAAATCCAAACTCCATCCTATATTTCAACTATCAGCTTTGATACCACTCTATCATGACCCCCTACCTCTAAATATACCCCTCCTGGGCTGGAAATGAAGAAAGAGAGATAATGATCCCTGACTCCCACATCCAGTAGGCCCCGAGTTGGTGAATTGCACCAATGGTGTACATATCTCACAATATATGTGAAAATACCCTTTATAAAGAACAAGATAGAGAGATAGAATTAATCATTCACAACAAATCTAAGACATAATATAAAAAGTAAACTCAAACCATACAACATGCATGCCTAAAAATAAAACTGATATAAATGTAATAAATAATCAAAAGTAAATACCCAAAAGTAAATCTAAAGTAGTGATGTAGCAACTATCAGGGATCTGAGCTAGTAAGGTCTAGCAGAGTTCAAGAACTACTCCAATAAACCTTAAAATAGGTTTATATGCATAGGTTGAGCATACAAGTATACTCATTAGGAAAACCAAAGTCTCTAATTCACATGTTAAATAAGTATACTAATTCACTTATGAGAAAATAGAAGAAATAAATAACACCTAAATATGTATACTAACCATCCCAACCTCACCAAGGCATGCTCACCAAATAATGAAATCCAAGTAATGTAATATAAAGTAAAGCACATCGATGATAGGGTACCCATCACCACTTTACCATTTATTATCCGCTCTTTCCCCAATAAAAAACATCCTAGCGCTCCCAAATCTTTTGAATATTACATCACATTATTCCTGCACGCACCTAGGCCTCACAACACATAACATATCATCCCTAATACACCTAGGTCATCACGTCACGACTCATCCCAAAGACACTTGGGATATCGCATCACAACTCATCCTAAAGACACCTGGGACATCGCCTCACAACTCATCGGGAAGACACCTAGGATACCACATCTCAACTATCATCTATTGTAATAACAAACCTCTATCCATCACAGCATGTGAAATACCAACCTCCATTGAAAGAGGGAGAATGTAAGAGTGTTTGGCCAGTCATCCATACTCCCACTGGGATGTTGGGAAAGACACCCCCTGCATGTTAATAAGGGTGCTCATCACATAGTGCTCAACATGGGTGGGGTAGGTATATAAATCAAAATTAAAATAAAATTATATATATATATATATGATACCAAAAACTCAAGACCAACCTATGGGTATTCAGAAAAAAACCAAGTCACAACATTGTTACATTTACTGCTACCTCTAAATGAATTTATTAATATCTGCAATATTCATTTCTGAAGGTGAAGAGCCCTGATAATCTAATACGGATTCACATTTCCTCCATGTTTAATACACATTCATTTCATTATTTAACATCAACCACATTTAATCACACAACCCATCATTAGATTATTTATTAAAAAATATAATCCCATTAAATAACAAACGCATATCATTTTGAACATTATTTAACAATTAATTATTCTATCACTACTCAGGCATCTAGCACAAAAAACCACATTCCAAAAACAACTCAACATACTATCATCTTGTTTCCCCAAAATCATGACTAAAAAACTACCATCCCCACATACCCCACCCACACATCATCATCCAAAAATCCAGACTACACAACCACATCACATCAAGATCATTTTTCACATATTTACAAATGTAAATCTATCACATTCCACTTTAATTTAGATGTGTTATCACACAAATATTATTCCTTGGGAAACCATTTTTATTAGCCAAGTATAAGTAATTAACAAAATTCTATTTAGGGTGGTATTATATCAACCAAAACCCAAGAAGAAAACACATTAGATGTAACCAGCATAAACAAATCCCCCAATGACCATAATATTCAATAGGGAATCAAGCCAGAACAATCCCAACATCATGATAAAAATAATGATATAAAAAATGCAATTAAAACCCCTTTACCCCTTCCAATTTCAATTATAAAATTCTTTATCTTTAATTAAGATGTAACAACCATGATATATATATAATTATAAGTAAACCCCACTCACATGATGCACAAATTAAAAGAAACCAAGGAATCCCTACCAAAAAGAAGCTTTCAAACTCATTGTGCACTGCAGGGTGAAGAAGAATAACCACGAACCACAACCGCACCATGAGAACAGTGGATAAACTTATATCATACCATGGATGCATAAAAACAAAACTGAAACTCACCCCCAACCCAAAGAAACACAACCAAATTGAAACCCCATAGATGAATGGAAGAAAACAAACCAAGAAAGGTAGAAGAACTCACTGAAAATCATCCACGGATTATCGATGAACTCCCACCCGGATCAACGGATCAAGGAGGGGTGAAGAGGGGTGAAGAGGAGTTTAATAACACCTCGAGGGGCCTAGGGTTCATCAAAAATGAGAGGAATGAGAAACCAAATATGAATGAATGAGAATTTAGCTGAAAATAATTTTAAATATGTACATTATTAGGTTATTACATGATATGTAATCACATTTCATGTTGTGTAATCCTTGGGGTTTGGTTTTTTCTGAAAAAAGTGTCACCTATTTATTTTATTATTTATTTAACCTAAAAAATCCAGATGTTGTGAACTAGCCCTAGACATGCCAGGAAACAAACTTTCATGTCGTGAAATCTAGTTACATGACGTCTAATTCTTACATCATCTCCTTTGTACATCTAACTTCCACCAAAACTCCCAAAACCTCCTCTAAACACCTCCAACACTCAAAATCACCAAAGTAACAGGCCATGAGGGAATGGACCATTATAATGTGACCTAAAAAATTTTCAATATTTGGTTCATATCATACATGACACACATATATTTTCATTGACTATGAATGACTAGGATTCATTCCCCCAAGATACATTATATTGGCTATAGACGGAAGTTCAGGAAAGAGAACAATTTTAGTTTCTAAGATATGTTTTAAAAATACTAACACATGCGATAAATTTTTTTCTTAAATGAAATAATCTAAGAGTGTAACCCATTGATTTCCATCTAGTGTGTATGTCCACATTTCATAAAATGTGGAAATATCATAAAGAGGAGTCAGGAGGAAGCATTGGGTACCAAATGTGGGTGCCCTAGACATTCTAGACAGAGTCCCAAGAGGTGTTCTCCAATCTCAGTGGCGTGAGTTAGTTGTATATTAGTCCCCTAAGTCTAAAAATATTAGTATATTTATTTTTTATGTATATTTTAAAGAATTTTTAGAATTTTACATGTTTGATATTTGAAATAATTGAATATATGAGGGGGCAGCACATCATTCTAAGAATCATGTGTTGTTGGGACTACCTCATAGGCTTGGGACTCATTAAGTGTCACAGATTCGACATGGTGCATTTATTATTCAATTTTTAAATTTATTATTTAATTTTCCTTTTTGGTATATATTTATTTCATATTGGTATATAGTTATAGGAGTAAGGTGCACTAACTGATTAAATGTCAGTGTAGATGATGACTCATGATCGAAATGATCTGAAGGTTGAAGGTCTTATAGTAAGTTCTTATATTAATTATTAATACATAAATATATCTATACATACATATATTTTTATATTTATATATTATATAGGCTCAATTTGAGGATGATTTAGCATAGCTTCTAGAGAACCAATGATAACTTCTCATGTGAAGGGATGAGATATTCCATTATATTTTTGGTCGTGATGGACATGGCTACAGTTTAACAAATGGAACAAGGATTCCTGATTCCATATTTTCACATGCAAAGACTATGGCTCATTTTATTACTATGATTAAATGGAAGGAGATGGATTTGGAATCATGGGTCCATGATTTTGAGGAGGTAAATACGTAATTGTTAACTGAGGTCAGCGCACTATGAGAATATATGTATTGGGGTGATGGTGAAGGGGATCCTATGATGTATTTTTATGATAAATTTATTTATTTATTTATTTTTATATTTTTTATTAATATTTTAATAATTTTTATTTGTTGTAGGCATCTTCCACATCGAACTGAGGTAGCATCCATGGCCCCGCATGACACATCAAATTTAAGAGGTGTGTTTTGTTTTATCTTTATTGTTTGTCATTCAAATTAATTGCCTCGTTTTGTTTTGGTATTTTTAATAAATTATTAAATCACATTTAAATTTTAATTAAATTTAAATTTGAATAAGTAGGGATTCAAAACCAATGAAATAAATTTAGACTGATGAGAAAACTTAGGAAAATAATTAGTAAGTGATTTTTTAGATTTAAATTCCAACTGTGTGTCACATATGGAGAACACAAAAAGTTATCATTTAGATAACTCACATTACGTAGTGAACTCATATCCTCAATCAGTAGAATATTCTAGAACATATTTTAAACCATTTTGGGAACTGATAATAAATCATAGGTAAAGTAGAAGTGTTGTTTATAAATGATAATGGTTCGATGAAGATGGTTTTTCTTCCAACTCTAGAAATTATAATAATAATTATTTTTTTATAGGTTTCCAGACCATATGGGTGTGTTGTAATGACTTTCAGAATATGAAACATCTAAACCCTTCATAAACATGTAATACATATACAAGAGGTGTATGATGAATTTTCCATCATCCCACATCTTTCAGTGGTAGCAATGGTCTATGTTGTACCTTCAAAATTATTCTTCTGACATAAAAAAATCAAACATTTGATTCCATTATCTTTTCTCTTTCTTCAGTTAATAGATACATTCTTCTATTTACAAAATATTTTCTAGTTTTATTCTTCCATCAAACCTATTTGTGTTAACATGTAAATTACTTAAAATAAATCTTCATGAAGGAAATCTATATTTACATTCATATATTTTATTGTAATCAAATTTTGATGAAACTATTATTAACACTATTTGGAATGTTTGATGTTTAAATATAAATGAAAAAGTATCTAATAAATCAAACACTTATTATCATTAAAACCCTCTTTACCACTTTCTATGTCTTCGATGCTTCTCCTCATCAACTTCTTCCATCAAATAATCAGTTAAATTTTTCTAAAGTGATCATTTACCTTATTGTATGTCGGTTAAATCAAATGTTTTAGAAGAAATAAATGATGTAATTTCATCATTATTTATTTAATTCCATTATTATGAGTCAGTATGTGATGATTCTTATTTTAGTAATTCAATTTTCCTTGTATTAATTAAAAGAAGGAAAATAATGTTATCCCTGAACTACTGAATTGTTCAATTGATTTTGGTCGATCTCCTATACTAAATAGGCTTCTCTATTTTTTATGGGCCTAATCTCTATCTTCTAGTCCCGTAACATCTTGTATTCACACATGGGATTTATCTATCTCTAAACATAATATAATATAATTCAGTGGCCCCATAATGATATTTTTTTACATTATTCTATAATTCATATATATTTATCCCTTCTAGTGGAATATTTATTGGACACACTCACCTTTAGTATCCAAAAATAATAAATTCTAAAATTTTCATGAAAAGCCAGTTGTAACATCCAGTGTCTCAAAATTGAGAAATAGTGGAATACGGTTTTTATTATCTTATATGCATAACCAAGTGCACAATTTGGTTCACACACAACACTGTATATTCTAGATCTTATAAATTACTTAAATGTACTTCGAAAACTAGTGATTCTTACAACTATTGAAAAACAATACACTATCACTATCGAATTCACTCACAAATCCACTTCTAGTATTTATAAAGCTTCTCATTACTTCACAAAACTCAATGTTCCTAAATCTAAACACATCATGCAATCATAAAGATACGCATAAACTTTCTCATATAATGCACACACATTGTATGTATCATGCTTGGTAATAAACTTCCATCTTCTTTATGAAACAACACCAATGTGCACTGCTCAAAGTCTACTTATTCTTGACACTAAAATTTCATGTACAATGAATATGATGAATGGTTTTTTCCCATCATGTAACTATAAGTATGAATTTTCCCATAAATATTCACACCAACCTCACTATATTGAAATATTCCTTCACAAAATACTCAGTTCACAAGGTTCTTAACCTATGCATAATTATTCAATAATATTATAGCTTCCATGCATGCATAAATATTTTCATGGAATTCCCTATATTCATCTTCAGGTAGTTAAACATTGAACAAGAATTTTCTTCCTTCTTCGAGATTGTATAATGAAATTGGACTCTTTATTCTTCAATTAGCATAACAATTTACACACACGAACTCCACACACTACACATTTTGTGTGAATACTTAATTTTATATGATGTTTGTGTAATATAGTATTTGGAATGTCTTTATTATTCACAAGTCAGATCATAAGAACCATACTCATTCTCACTGCTATCTTTACAAGTTAATTTCTTCTTCATGTATGGTTTTATAAGTTCCAACCATCATGTATGAAATGCATAGTTATCTAACTCATATATCATATAGTAAGAATGAGACTGTATAAGTACCGAGAAACTAGAATAATCATGTTAAAACCAAATGGTTTCATCCACTTTTTTTGTCACGGTCGCATGAAACACCTCCCACTCCAATTTATCTCTTTCTATATGGATGAAATAATAAAATGAGGAGTTGTAGGTTATTATAGATGAGATCTATCAACTTAATCCACTACCCCAAACTCAACATGAAATGAACTTACCTTTTTATGTGGTAATAGAAAATTTTTATAACAAATAAAGGTTCATTTTCACATTTATTACCATTTTTTATAATGATTAAATCATTTTTGTAGTGGTCAAAATCACCAAACGAGTTTCTAATGACATGAGATCTTAGGAAAACAATGTTTACATCATTTAAGATCTATAGGAATAATTGACACATGGATCAGATACCTAAATTGATCAGTATAATCAAAAGTGACGTTTGTATCTCAAATTTGGATTTAAGTGAAAAATCCCGTAAAAGGGTCGAGTACCAATCAAACACACTTGGATTTAAATGAAATATTTAGAGAATTATCACCGGCCCATTTTTGATCTAAATTAATCAACACCACATCCATCAGATGCTTTTGTTGACCGATATGATGGAAAAATATGGGTAATGTTGCCTTATGTTTTAAAATGAAATATCTCCAGTCAAGGGGTCAAAATGAGAAAATGAATTCTGATTGATGTGAAAATCTAGTAGAACATTCCTTTAATCCTTCATGATATATTTTAATAAACCATTCATCATTCTGATATATGTATTGGTCGGTACAATTAAAAGTTCATATTCACATTTATTATCATTTTTTTAATAATGGGAAATTCATGTGTGTAGCGGTCAAAATTAACCAAACGAGTTTTTATTGACATGAAATATGAGTAAAATAATATTTAAGTCATTTAAAATATATAGGATGCATCGCCACATGGATCAGATACCTGAATTTATTGGTATAACCCAAAGTGATATTTATCCCTCAAATTTGTAGTTAAGAGAAAAATCATGTAAAAATGTCAATAGCAAGAAACCACACTAGGATTTACATGAAATTGTTTTATAATGGTCAATGATCTATTTTTGATCTGTAGGAATCAACTTCATATCCATCATATGTGCATGTCTCCTGATATAATGAAAAATGATGGGTAACATTGTTTAGTGTTATTAAAAAGACATATCTATCATGAGGGAGTCAAAATGAGAAAACGAATTCTGATTGGTGTGAAAATACAATAGAACATTCCTCAAATAAAATGGTATTTATTGGAATCAATCACACCTTAATCCGATATTGGTATTGATTGATATGTGGTAAACTTGGTTTTATACTTTTAATATTCATTGTTTAACTGATAAATGTTGTCAACAAATATTTTAGATTAGCTTTCCTCATTTCTGTATTTATGTTTCTTTCTATAGGTAACACTATCTAGACTATTTTTATTATTCTCTATATATATATTAACTAAATAAATATGATTAATGTTAAATATATTAATTTTTATTTTTCTTTGTTTAATTTTTTTTCTATCATATTATTGGAATAATTGATATAGATGAATAGAATGGATCTAAAGATATTTGGATTGTTGGAATTAGTGTCTTTTATTTAGTATTTGTGATTTATGGTTCCTTTTTTTTGGCACCTAGGGACGTCAAACTGTAGGTATTTTTAAAAAAATTCTCCAGGTTAGCGACCACCATTAATAGCCTATAATGGTTTAAAAATTTTGATGCCATTAGTGACTAAATTTGGTGGTCGCTAAATCCAACAATTTCCTAGGGCATTAGAAACCTCCAAATTGGCTGCTAATAATTTTCCTATAAATCAATACTGCATTCGTTAGGAAGACCTATAGTGACTGCCTTTTCTGTTCAATAATGGTGTTCATCATCGTGCCAATATAGAGGAGATGGGGTAGAAATATGATAGCTTATAGAGGAGATGGGGTAGGAATATGATAGCTTTGAGATGAACCCCATCCCTAGATACTGGAGTGTGGCCCTATAGGTGGTCCTCATCTAGGTCATAGAAACCAAGGAGTAGGACACAGTTAGTAAAATTATTTGGAGATTCTAGCCACTGGTGATCTAGACATCATTAGAGGTATCCTTTTCATGTTTTTTACTCAGGTGTATGCTTTTTTTACTCAGGGTCTACGCAGTCCTTCATATCACCTACCCTATTCCATGCTTTAGGACGTGAGGTAGGTATAGTTATAGTTCCCTTGGAATTTACAAAACCATATGGTTGGTCAAGATTATCTATAATATGTTTAAAGAGATTATGATCTAGTGTTAGGGAATCACCACTATTTGGTAAACTTTCTATGTTTACAGATACAACCATACGACATCATCCACAACATGGACTTATTGTATTTAGTGAATTATATTATGGGTTTCTTCAAGAGATAGATTGTGTTCTATTATACTAATAGAGAGCCTTCAGTGTTCTTTGGAGAATGAAACCCTTGGATTGGTTAGAGGTGTGTTCCATCCTTATCTTCATTGATGTTGGATCTGATGTTATGTTCATCATAGGTTCAGTTGATGGTGTTTCCTAGGGTTGGGGAAGAGTACCCTAATGTATCTTTTGAGGAGTTTTTTGAATTACCTCCATTATGGGAGATCGCATTTAGGATTTATCTATAGCTTGTATCTTCTCTGATCTCAATGTCTCTATATAGGTTGGATCCTTCTAATTTGTGAGAGCTTTAGGTGCGGGTCGATGATATTTTGTAGTGGTGTTCTATTCAGCTAAGTGTGACACCATGGGATTCTCTTGTTATATTTATAAAGAAGGATGATGTAAGTTTGGGTATCTATATCAATTATCATCATTTGAACCAAGTTATAGTGAAGAACCACTATCCTCTTCCATAGATTTATGATTTATTCGATCATATGAAATGAGCTAGTTTGTTCTCAAAGACTTGTCTACAATTTATATATCATTAGATGTAGGTAAAAGGTGAGGATATTCTGAAGACCACTTTCTAATTTCATTATGGGAATTATTTTCTCATTAAGATATAATTCAGTGTGATTAATTATCTAGTCATATTCATGTGTTTGATGAATGTATTATTCAAGGAGTTTTCTGATCATATCATGGTGAGTTTTATCAATGATATACTTGTGTACTTCATGTTAGAGAAGGAGTACGCAGAGCATCTGTGTGCTATTTTGGGAGTCCTTCATCATCATCAGCTTTTTTGGAAGCTATCTAAGTGTGAGTTCTGGGATCATGATGTTTTTTTCTTGGGGAATTTCATGTCCCAAAATGGTTTAGTTTTGGATCCTTCAAAGATAGAGGCATTTGTTTCTTGGTAATCCCCCAAGATAGTTGTACAGGTGAAAAGTTACTTTAGTCTTTAAATCTATTATAGGAGTTTCATAACATATTTCTATTAGGTTATGACTCCTTTTACATCCATAAACATAAATTATTAGTTGTTCTTATGGACTTATCTATGTCTTGAGGGTTTTTATTACCTAAAAGAGAGGTTTTTTAGTGCTCTAGTTCTTTATTTTCTAGAATATTTAGTCTAGTTAAAATATTTTTAAGATGCTTCATATCTTGGATTAGTTTGTGTTTACATGAAAATATATTAGTTATTTCTTATGGGTCTTGGAAGTTAAGTCCCCTTGAGCATAAATATTCCACCCATGACCTTGAGTTTTAAGTAGTAACATTTACCTTGAATTTATGGTGATATTACCTTATCAGCAAGAATTTTGTGGTTTTTATTGATCATAAGATTCTGATGTATGTCTTCTTCCAACATGACCTAAACTTACAACATCTATAGTGGATGGAATTATTTCCAGATTAAAAATTTGATATTTTATATAAACCATATAGGGGTAATGTTGTAGCTAATATGGAGAGTAAGAAGTCTCATAGTGTTTCTATGCATGAATCTTGAGATTCATAGAGTGTAATGGAAGATCTCTCAATGATGCATCTTGATATAAGAGGTTGAGGGAAGAGGTTGTGTTTTTTATAAAAAAGAACAGTTGTCTTTAGTGAAAAAAAATAGAGAAGTCCTAGTTGAGGGATTCTGAGGTAAGTTCTGGAGATACTGAGTTATCTTTCATGATTCCCCTAATTGTTTTTTAGATAATGAACAACACTAAGTGTTATTCTAGGGGAGGATTTTCATCCCTTTGGTGATACATGATTTGGTTATTAGTTTTTTATATAGATCAATATTAGTGGTACATCTTCTCATAATAAATATGTACCAAGATCTCAAAAGAATAGTTTTTGTGTCCTGGGTTGAAATTTTCATTTTTAGAGTTTATTTCTTGATATTTAGTCTTTTAGAAGTTGAAGGATGATCACTTTGTTCCAGGTGGTTTTCTCCAACTATTTGATATTCATCAATGGAATTGGAAGTATATATCAATGGAATTTTTCATCAGTTTACCTAAATATAATGGATGATTTAATGTTAAATGAGTGATAATGGACTATTTTATGAAATCATGCTACTTTATAATGATTAAAGAGTCAGGATTAGTGAAGGTTGTGTCGAGTCAGTACTTGGAGGTGATGGTGAAACTCCATAGAGTCCTGAGGATGATAATATATGATCACGATACTTGTTTTACCTCTAGGGAGTGGTGAGGTCTAAAAAAATATTTTGTCTCTAAATTATGCCTTATAAATTATTTTCATTTATATATAGAGTTTCAGACAGAGCGAACCATTAAATTTCTTAAGGAAATATTGCATGCTTGGGTCATGGATTTTGGAGGTTTTTGGATGAGGTAGAAGTATTTGGTGAAGTTTTCTTACAGAAATTGTGTTCAAATCACTATTGGTGTGGAACCATTTAAATTTTTTTATGTATGAACATTTCATTATTCATTGTACTGGACTGGGGGTGTAGATTCCATAATTCCTAGGCTAGAACTAGTATAGAGAATGATAGAGATAGTTTAGGTGATTTTGGAGATGATTAAGGCAGTATAGGATCGTTAGAAGTCCTATGTCGATCAAAGGATGAGACCTCATGATTTTGGCATTAGAGATCATGTGCTCCAAAAGGTGACTCCTTATCATGGGAAAAGAAGGTTTGTATGTGGGGGTAAGCTTTGTCCTATTGGTCCTTTTGTGGTTTTGTCTCATGATGGATCCATTTCATATCAGATAGCACTTCCTCCATATATAATCCAAATACATGATGTCTTACATGTGTCACAAAATCTTCATGAAAACTATCTTATCAAAGTTTGGGATAATATTGATGTTGAGTATTATACTACCATTAAGGAGTGATATGTGGGGATCCAAGACTACTAGGAGTAGTTTTTTGTATAGCATTATATTCCTTTTCTTTGTGTCCTTTAGAGGTATGGTGATATGAAGGAGAGTACATGGTAATGTGCATCATAGATACATGCATAGTATCCTAATCTATTTGACATTTATAACTTCATTTTTATTTATGTTTTATGGTTTTTAACCTTTATCTACCATATGAGATGGTTTTCTCTTCTATGATTCCTTATATATGGACTTGATCATGTCTAAGTGGTATCTTCCTCGGGAGAGTGTCTCGGAGATGGTTTTTTGTGTTGTGTTTTTTCACTAAGTTCCTCTAATTAATGTATTTGAGCTTGTGTGATGGTGAGACTCTTTAGAGTTATTTCATAGGGTGGATATTCAGAAACCCCATTATTTTCATTCCTTTCACTCTGGGTTTGGTTATAAATTCTTAAGGATGATAATTTTTTGCGAGTTATTTGATGTGAGGGTCTAGATACTTCTATAAAAACCCTTTGAATGATTTAGAATCCTATAGTGCTTAGAGGAAACCTAGAGTAGGTTTGGTAGAGTTTCGAATTTGAAATCTATTTTTAGAAGAATTTCATGACATGGATTTTAATTCATGATGTGAGTGGGCGGTTTGCAACCTCAATAAGAATTTGTAACCTGAGAAGTGAAATTCACTGTTTTTGATTTAGGACATGAACCATCAGTTCATAATGTGAAAGGATGTATGATGGGATTTGATGAATATATCACAAAAAAACTCTCGACATTAACATTATGTTCACAGTTTGAATTAATCCAAGTTTATTGGATCAAGGTGATGTGATTTTTGATAGTCTTAAAAAATCAAGGAATTCAATATTTGAATTACCCATTCATGATGTGAATCTATTCCTATAAGTGTACCTATAAATCTAATCACACCCTCATATTTTATGAAAGAACAAAAAAATTATCCTGAACCATAAGTAACTAGAGTAGTTCTCTCAAGGTAATCCAAATATCTTTTGAAAGGGTTATATCTCCAATATCCTGAGTTTTATCCACGGTGATTTATGAAGCATTGTCGTGCGCGCTCTCAAAAATATTTATACTAAGTGCAGCACAGTGGCTGACCTAGGTCGATCTCTTGAGGAGCCTTTTTCAGTCAATCACTCACTACTTATAATTTACTATATATATATATGTTAAATAAAATAAATGAAAAGTATATTTATGAAATGATAATGAAATACTAAAAGTAAATATGCAAATGAAATGCAGCAGAATGAATGAAAACAGAATGATGTTAAGACAGAAAGGAGACATTCCTGAGAGCATCGCCCAGTGTGAACCTTCATCGTCTCATTATTAGTTTCAAATTTACTTAATGAACACACTCCATCATATGCATGAACATCCCCTTCTTCCTATGGTTGTGAACATATGATACACTTAACGATCGCCGAGAGACCATACATCCACCTCCTCGATCGAGCGAGAATGTGACATAAGTGAAAGCTAGGCTTCGGGTGGCAAGTGGAGACACAGAGGCGCCGTGCCCACAAATATCCCCCTTAGCCTAACTCTAAGTAAATAAGAAACAATAAAACATTAATGATCAAAGACTTGGGTACATCACTGGATTACTCCCCCGGTAACTTCCTTAAGTTAGCTACTCATGATCATGAGCATAAGAGTTCACAGTGAAAAGAAAACGGGGAGAGAAAACAAAAGAGAGATAGAAAAAGTGGAGAAAGGAGAACACTTGAATAAAAATATGAAATTCTATTACATAATTAAAATAAAATACAATACAATAATAAACTATATATAATGGACAAAAAAGGCTATTCCTAAGTTGCCAACCCTTTGGAATGAAAAAGACACACTCTTTTATATGGAGAGTGTGTGAAAATTTGGCTCCAAAAATAGTCCTCTGAAAGGATGCGCATTTATGACCTTTGTAATGACATAATTTGGGACTTTTTCCTCCTTGAAAGTTGTTCCCCTGTATCCCCTCTGTCTACCCACAAAAATGGAGCCTAAGTGGTCCATGTATGAAAGCGATATGGCCACATTACTCCGGATATTTAATTCTGTCCAGGTGACTCATCGTATTCCAAAACACCGAGTTCCAACACATTAATGTCCTTGAAAATGAAAGAATCAGATGCTTCCATATTAATGAAAGCCGTTCCTGCAGAGTTTCTCTAGCTCCATGTAAAATTTAAGCTCCCATGGTTCGACCATTAATGAGATATGGGCCCCACAATAAAATTATGCAGTTCTGTACACAGTTTTCGAGGCCTAGTTTGTGAGTTGGATTTGAGCTTCCAAATGATGTATTGAGCTTTGGGTCCATTAGTATCAAATGAAGCTCATCGAACATAGAAACCTTTAAATAATAATTTTGCAATTTTGATCAGTTTAGAAAAAGTTATGGCCGAAACATTATAATAAATGAAAACTGTTTAAATCCAAAATAAACCATTTTTCCAATTAAGCTAAAAAATACTCAAAAAATATAAAATGTGACAATTTACCTTTAAATAACACATTGGTGGTATTAAAAACATTGAAATTAAGAATAAAATAATTGTAAATATTTGTTCTATCAATTCCCCCACACTTAAACATTGTACTCCTGGGCAATCATCTTATACCATGGTCAAAAACAAACTTCTCAAAGCATAAATGACAACATAGCTCAATTATCATATCAGAGAAAATATCATGCCGCATATGTGGATAAAAATTTCACAACTCCTCGAAAATCATATGAATTATTTCAATCTCATGTTAATCCTCACATTCATGTTGTACATACCTCCCCAGAAAATTATTTCTCTCTTCACTCAAGGATATTTAATGTGGAGTTTTTCTCATTCTCAAAACATGTGTGATCTCCATAAGCTTGTTATCCTCCTAGTATCTCCACTTCACAGAGTCACAAATGTGTCAATCATGAGGTCTTTTTCATGGGTTGTTCTGAAGTTGAGGGTTGGCATGTTTAAAATTTAAAAACATCTGAGGCAGAATGAGGTGGGTTAAGCTCTAAAGTGAAGTAAATGCATGAAAACTGTTTTTCTCAAGAATGGTGTGCTCCTCAATCAGCTCAAAAACGAATCACCTCCAAATGCCTCTTATTTTGGGAAGTTCACACTTGGTATTTCAGCCTCAATGAATTTCATCCCTCTTTTCCCCATTTGTAGCATTGTTTCATCTTGAATTCTGATCTGGATTTCTCTTCAGAATCATGTTTTGAAGGAAAAGAGAGGCATCTTTTGATCTTCAAAAATTGGTGAACACCTAGCCCATATGTGTAATGATATTTTGGGCCACCCATAAATCTTTCCATCATGACATTTCTTCCATCCAAGAAGCAATAAATATAGCAACACTTTCAATTCATCTCAAACAGATTCTTCAGGAAAGCAAAACAAAGCACGTCTTCTCCCTCCCCCACACTTGAGTTCAACAATAATCTTGCATTTATATTCTATAGAAGGTTAGAAAGGGATAAATGGATTGTAATGTGGCTGCATAACATGGTATTTCATGTCTACTAGGGGATTTAAATAATGTCATATGTAAAGGTAGGCCAAAATAAGAGTTTGAATGCAAAAGGGGCTTTCAAAGTGATGCCTCAATCATACGTGACACATTCCATGAACTCTAACAGCTTTGAAAAAGAGAAAAATAGAAACTTCTGGATCACAAAACATGTCTCAACACTCTCAAGAAAAATAGCAATGTAATGAAGATGTAAAACAGGTTTAGAAACCTCTTGGGTTGGGCATGATTTTCAATGTGGACAGCACTAGTGCACATGAGTTTCACATTCAATCAAACATCATCAAATGAAAAGATCAGAAATCAGAAACAAAATCCATTCAACGACCATTTAAATCCTAAAATACTCAAATCAAGAAATGGTCCAAAAATACCAAGATGGTTTGAATTTTCCCAAAGTATTTGATTCAGCTCAAGATTCCTAAAAACGCACCAAAAAAATGAAAAAGGAAAATCAGAAAATTTCAAAAAAAACAACATGAAAAACATAATGAAAGCACAAACAAAATAAATAACAAAACTTAAGAAAAATAAATAAAAATAAATAGAAAAGGGATAAAAAAGATATAATACTTGGTTTGACCCCCTAAGCGGGTGCTAGGTTTTTACTGCCCCTAGTCAGGCAGTTTTAGTGGATTATCCCCAATCAGATGGTGGATGTGGTTTCTTTGAGATAAACCACCACATGTGACTTTTTCCAGTGTCCATCATTAGAAAATGATATTGGAGAAACCCAAATAAAATAAGAAAGTTCCCAACCCCCAATAAATAAGAAAGATATAATTTTAGATCCAAAGTGGGAGGGAATAGAATATAGAGGTGCTCCCTGTGAACTTCTGTGGTTTCCTCCTCCAAATGGTATGAAATTTTTTGTAGAGGAGGCAGTCTCACCACCACTAGCTTCTCTAGATATTCTTCCTTGATCATCACCACTTCGGTGGACTCTCCTGTATCATCCAAGGTCTTCTCCATTTGTATTGTATCAGAAATTTTAGGAAAAGAGAAGTCAGAAAACAATTCAATTTGAATAAGATTAAAACAAGATTAATCAATTAAGAAATATTCCCTTTCAAGTAAGTTAGCTTGAAAATTGATCTCTTCAGGAAAGACCATTAGCAACTCCATCTCAGTAGGTGCATCATCATCTTCATCATATTCTAGAGCAAGAGAGAGGTCAAAAGGTTCAAATTGTTCAATATCAAGCATGGGAAGATCAAGTTTCAGGTTATCTTCAACAAAGTGATTCCATGATTCTTCCAAAAATTGTTGATCTCCCATAAGTGAATCAGCTGGCATGTGTACATCAGGGACTTCCTTGAGCAATGGATGAGTTCGGGATGATATAATTAAATCTTTTATAAGCTCATTCTCACCCTCCTCAGGTTCTTTGGCATAAAAAATGATTGGTGAAATCACTTCCACCACTTGTTCAGGTTCAGGTTCCAGCTTAGGATCAGGTTTGGGTTTCTCTTGACAAGCATGTATGTATTCAGCAATCAACTTTATTTGGCTCTCCAATTTTTCCACTACATTACAAATCCTTTTATACATATCATCAAGATCATTTAAAACTTCTTCTGGCACCTGAGATTCAGCCGTCCATGCATAAAAATTTGAATTGAAAGTCATCAAGAACAAATATTTTTTTAGTTTTTGAAATTTATGTTTTTTGTTTTTTTAATTAAAGGAAGAAAAATAATTTACAATAAGTGAATAAAAATAATGAGTGAATACCACTTGGCTCCCTGGAAATGGCTCCAATTTGATGAAGCGTTGTCGTGTGCTCTCTCAAAAATATTTATACTAAGTGCAGCACAGTGGCTGACCTAGGTCGATCTCTTGAGGAGCCTTTTTCAGTTAATCTCTCACTACTTCTAATTTACTATATATATATATATGTTAAATAAAATAAATGAAAATTATATTTAAGAAATGAGAATGAAATTCTAAAAGTAAATATTCAAATGCAATGCATCACAATGAATGCAAACAGAATGATATTAAGACAGAAAGGAGACATTCATGAGAGCATCGCCCAGAGTGAACCTTCATCGTCTCATTATTAGTTTCAAATTTACTTATTTAACACAATCCATCGTATGAATGAACATTACCTTTTTCCTATGGTTGTGAACTTATGATACACTCAACGATCGCTGAGAGACCATACATCCACCTCCTCGATCGAGGGAGAATGTGACAGAAGTGAAAGCGAGGCTTCGGGTGGCAAGTGGAGACACAAAGGCGCCTTGCCCTAAGATCCCCCTTAGCCTAACTCTAAGTAAATAAGAAAAAGTAAAACATTAATGATCAAATACATGGGTACATCAATGGATTACTCCCTCGAGAACTTCCTCAAGTTAGATACTCATGATCATGAGCATAAGATTTCATAGTGAAAAGAAAACGGGGAGAGAAAACAAAAGAGAGATAGAAAAAGTGGAGAAAGGAGAACACTTGAATAAAAATATGAAATTCTATTACATAATTAAAATAAAATAAAATACAATAATAAACTACATATAATGTCCAAAAAAGGCTATTCCTAATTTTCCAACCCTTTGGAATGAAAAAGACACACTCTTTTATAGGGATAGTGTGTGAAAATGTTTCTCCAAAAATAGTCCTCCGAAAGGATGCGCACTTATGATCTTTTTAATGACATAATTTGCTACTTATTCCTCCTTTAAAGTTGTTCCCCTGGATCTCCTCTATCGACCCACAAAATTTGAGCCTAATTGGTCCTCTTATGAAGGAGATATGGCCACATTACTCCGGATATTTAATTCTGTTCAGGTGACTCTTCGTATTCCAAAACACCGAGTTCCAACACATTAATGAACTTGAAAATGAAAGAATCAGACGCGTCAATATAAATTAAAGTTGTTCCTTCGGATGTTCTCTATCTCCCTGTAAACGTTCCGCTCCGATGGTTCGACCATTAATGAGATATGGGCCCCACGATAAAATTATGCAGTTCTGTACACAGTTTTTGAGGCCTGGTTTGTGAGCTGGATTTGAGCTTCCAAATGATGGATTGAGCTTTTGTGCCAGTATTATAAAATGAATCTCAACCAACATAGAAACCTGTAAAAGAAGAATTTTTCAATTTGGATCCGTTTAGAAAATGGTATGGCCGAAACAATATAATAAATGAAAACTGTTTAAATCCAAAATAAGCTGTTTTTCCAATTAAGCTAAAAAGTACTCAAAAAACATAAAATGTGAAAATTTCCCTTTAAATAACACATTGGTGGGATTAAAAAATTTGAAATTCAGAATAAAATAATTGAAAATATTTTTTCTATCAGTGATCTGAGGTGAGTTTTCCCTCATTCTCTTGGGGTTTCTTCTCTATTTAGTTTGTTTCCAACCTTTCTATATACCCATCATATATCAAATGATCTCCTTGTTATTATGTATTTATTTGATGTTTTTTAGAGCATTTGTGGAAAAGATTTATTATGGGGATATATTTTCATTGTGGCAAGTTTTATTAGATGTTTTCAATTTTTTTTTGTTCTCATTCAAGAACATTGAAATCCTTGAGATGAGGGATTCATTTATTCTCCTTATTTTTATATGAAATCATAAGTTTATCATGATTTATCTATTTGTATAATGTTTTAAGTTACCATAATGATTATGAAACTAGTTTAATGAAATAATTGGATTGTGTTATTATTGATCGCATGTGTTTCCACCTTGATAACATCTTACCTCTAGTTTTACTAAATAATGTGTTATCTGTGTGTATTCTTTGATTAGAATGTTTTTTATTCTTGGTTTTAGCTTTTTTAATTTGAAAAAAATGGTTAATAATGTAAATAAAGTAATGTTAAGTGAATTTTATAAAGTTAATGAAGCTGAAAATTATTTTTGTTGGAAATAATAAAAAGGCATGTTAATGGAATTTTTCTTCCTTAAATTTTGTTGAATCTAGAAGTTGTTCTAGAATGAATGTTTAAATAATTAATAGTTCGTGCTAGATAATGACTTAGGATACCTGTAGTTGTAACTTGGGATAAATGAATTATTTAATCCAAGATTTAATAAAACCTATTGTTTGATGAAGATAAAAATTTTGGGGTTGAGCAAGCATGTTTTCATGTAAAGGTTGGATTCCTTGTTTCAAGAGCCTAGACGCCATGTTGACTCTCTTTGTTGTTTTCTTCCTTATATTTTTTTCTATTTGATATGGTGTGAGACTAGGAAGGCTGATGGTTGATGAGATATGGGAATGGTGGCCCATGTTTTTGGTAGAATTTGACACCCATAACGATGAGATTCCTGGTTATATGCATGGCGGTGTTGGGGTTGGCACCGAGACTAATGGAAGGGGTTGAAGCTAGGATTGAGGTAACTTTTTTTACTTGGTTATGCATATATTTTATTTTATCATAGGATGTTCCCTAGATTACATGGGATTATGGAATGATAATGAGTAATAAATGTTTAAACCCATGGGTTTGGTGCTTGAATGGAATGTAAATGATGTTAATATTGAGGAAGTGTGGAATTGGTTGGATTATGATTAGAGGGAATGGACTTAAGTTAGTTTTTTATTAAATGTGAAATGGTTTAATGAAATGTTAAATTGAATAATGATATTTAATGACTAATTAATTAATTATCATAAAGTTAAATGTTAAAAGGAAAGTGTTAATTAAATGAAACTCCTTGAGTACTTGTGTTCTTATAGGATATCTAGTTCTTAGCAATGGTAGTCAAGTGTCTGAGAGATGATAACTAAAATTGAGCATAAGACTAGTTTAATTACCATAGTGTGGTTGAGAGATATATTATATCATGTAATTTATGTGTTATCATATGCTAACCCACCCATTTTGGCAGGGACACTGACACCCGGTGGAATACGAGAGGGTGTTTTCCCTAACTTCTTGGTTGGAAAGGAGCAAATGGCTGACTACCACCTTTAACCCTACTACATTCTCCTAGTCATATTATGTATTGATATGATTTGTGGTTACCTTTTACATTTATGTGTGTAGTGGAATATAATGGTTTGTGGTTATTTCTTACACATGTATCTTTGGATGTATTATATTATAGATTATTATAGGTATGATGTGTATGGGTTGTGATGGATTGAAGTATATTACATGAAATACATGTTGTGGTGGCTCTCAGAAACTTTGTAGTTACTATCTGGGGATGTAGAATGGGATGACAAGATGATGTGATAAATGAATTTCTTGGTATGTGATGAGACGATGTGACACACAAGGTTCATGGTATGATATATATTCCCAAGTTTCTTTGGGTTGGCTTTATTTTGGAGAGAGATGGCTTAGGATGTACGACATTGTGGAAGAGCAGTAAACCAGAGGAGAAGTGGTACCCAAGTAACTTCTTTTGATATTGTATTATATGATATCTTATATGTGATAATTGGTTAGAGATATCCATTGTGTGGTGTGAAATATAGTGTACCTACATATGTTATGATTTAGTTTTACTTTTTATTCACTGTGCTTTAATATTATGTTTTTACATTTTGTATGAGAGGCTCTGAGGAGGATCCTACTAAGTATAAATTTTATGATCGTCATATATATATAATATTTTTCAAGTTCACAGGAGTTGGTTGGTGATCGGACTAGAAATTAGTAGATCATGGGTTGTTCAGGAGATGTTTGGGTTTTCATGGTTTCTACTGAGGATTATATTTTGGAATGTGTAGTTACCTTTTTGTAGTTGTTTCAGTTTTCTGAAATTACATTCATAAATTTGGGATATTTCACTTTTACCTTGTAATGATTTTGTTGGGTTTTTTATATTATATCTCTTTCCTCATGTTCTTTTAGAGGGTAATTCCTCCCATCTATGTGTATGAGAAAACCCTCAATGCTTGTAACTAACCCATGGCCTATTGGAGGCAGTCTTCAAGCATCTTTATCTCTCATCTCTCATTGTCAACCTAAGAGGGGTACCTTGGGTGGTATGGGGACAAGATACCATTCACATTTCTTGAGAATACTTTTTCCGAATAGGGATTGTTTTCCAAAAGTTTGAAAAAATGACTTTTTTTCTTGGTTTTGACATTATGACATCTGTTTCAAACTAAAATGACACTTTTATATTAATAACATGCACTTTGAGTATTATTGGACACTTTGTGAGATGGATTGATGTGTGGTTTATTCCTACATGAAAAAAAATAATTATATATTATTTTCCTAAATATTCTAGAAAAATACATTTCATTTTTTCATTTTTAGCTATGTGAATCACATTTTAGACTAAAATGACAAATTTATTTTGAAAACATGCACTTTGAGTCATACCAGCCCCCTAGTATGTCAGATTGATGTGTGTTCAATTAATCTATGTCATAAAATAATTATGGATATTTTTTATAAATTATTTAGACAATACGAGATCAATATCTCAGTGTTGGATTTTTTTTAATTGTGTTTTAGACTAAAATGACACTTTTATATTGAAAATAAGCACTTTGAGTCATTTTGGCCATGGCTTGGGTCAGATTGATGTGTGGTTGATTCCAAAAAGTCAAAAATAATTTTTCGAACATTTTACTATGGTATCAAGATAATATGAGCTTATTTTCTCAATTTTATAAAGGTAAATCATATTTTCGACTAAAATTACACTTTTATATTAAAAACAAGCACTTTGAATCATAGCGACCAATTTCTGTGTCATATTAAAATATGGTATATTTTTAAACATAAAAAATGAAATATGGATCATTTTTTAATAATGTTTGAAGAAAATATGATCTCAATTTCTTATTATTGGATATGTGAATAGTGATTAAGACTAAAATGGCACGTATATTGAAAACACACACTTTGGGTCATAACAACTATATCACATGCTAGATTGATGTGTATTCAATTATTACATGTTAATAATGAATTGTGGATCATTTTACTAAATAATTAAATAAATCTATGTTCATTTGCTCATTTTTTGCTATGTGATACGTTTTTTGGAGTAAAATGACACTTTTTTAATGTCAAAACATTCCCTTTTGAGTCATATCGGTCACATCATGTATCATATTTATGTGAGGTCAATTCCAACACATCAACAATGAAATATAGACCATTAAACTAAATTATTGAGATAATATGAGCTTGTTTTTTTAGTTTTGGCTATGTGACATGTGTTTTAGACTATAATGACACTTTTTAATGTGAAAACATCCACTTTAAGTCAAGTTGGACACATCGTGTGTCAGATTGATATGTGGTAAATTAAAAAACATCACTAATGAATTATAGAACATGTTTTTAAATTATATAGACAATATGAGTCCATTTTCTTAGTTTCGGTTATGTGAATCATGTTTTAGACTAAAATGACATTTTTTTTGAAAAAATATTTCTGAGTCATATGGACACATCATGTGTATGATTTACATGAGATTAATTCTTAAAAATAAATATTAATTATGTACCATTTTCCTAAATTATCAAGACAATACAAGCTCTTTTTCTCACTTTAGGCCACGTGAATTATTTTTCAGACTAAAATGACACTTTTATATTGAAAATAATAACTTTAAGTCGTATTGGCGATGTCATGTGTCAAATTTACATGTGATCAATTCCTAAAAATAAAAAAATGAATTGTGGATCATTTTAATAAATTATCAACATAATCCAATCTCATTTTCTCAATTTTATAGATGTGAATTGTTTTTTAGAATAAAATGAAACATTTATATTAAAAAGCTGCAATTTGAGTCATATCAACCATGTTGTCTATCAAATTAACATGTTTTCAATTACTACACATTAAAGATGAATTATGAATCATTTTTATAAAGTATCAATAAAATTTGAGATCATTTTATTGGTTTTGGATGTGTGTATCACATTTTAGAATAAAATGCCACTTTTATATTAAAAACATGAACTTTGAGTCATACCCATCATGCTATGTGTAATATTTATGTCAATTCAATTTTTATATATAAATAATGATTCATAGATAATTTTACTAAAGTATCAAAACAATCCAATCTCATTTTCTCAGTTTTAGCTATGTAAATCATGTTTTAGACTGAAATGAGACTTATATTGAAAACAAGCACTTTGAGTCATATTGTCCACTCCATGTTTCAGATTGATATTCAGTTGACTCCAAAAAATAAAAAATTAATTAAGGATCATTTTCCTAAATTATAAGACAATCTGAGGTTTTTTTCTAGGTTTTGTTTATATTAGGAGTGTTTTAGAGTAAAATGACACTTTTTTAATATGAAAACATGAACTTTGAGTAATTACAGACACATCGGGTGTCATATTAATGTAAAGTGGAATCCTACATTTCCAAAATGAATTATGGACCATTTAAGTAAATTATCAAGAAAACCTGAGCTCATTTTCATAGTTTTGACTATGTGAGATCAGTTTTAGAATAAAATGACAGTTGTATATTAAGAAAAAACACTTTGATTCATACCTACCATGTCATGTGTAAGATTGACATTAAGTTGATTCCTATATATCAAAAATGAATTATGGATTATTATATTAAAGTTTCAAGATAATCCAAGATATTTCAATCAATTTTTTCTATGTGAATCATGTTTTAGACTAAATTGACACTTATATTGAAAACATTCACTTTGAGTCTTATTGGCCACATCGAGTGTCAGATTGACATGTGATCAATTTGAATATGTAAAAAATCAATTATATGACATTTTACTAAATTATAAAGAAAAAATATCATTTTATTAGTTTTGGCTATTTGACATGTGTTTTAGAGTAAAATGATATTTTTTAATGGGAAAACATTCACTTTGAGTCACAGCGGCCACATCATGTGTCGGATTTATGCATGGTCAGCACCTACACATAAAAAATAAACAATGGGTCATTTTTCTAAATTATCAAGACAATACAAGATTTTTTTCTCAATTTTGACTATATGGATCTTTATTTTGACTAAAATGACACTTTTATACTAAAAATAAGCATTTTGAGTCATACCATCCACATTGTGTGTTGGATTTAAGTGAGGTCAATTCTTATAAGTCAAAAATAAATTTTTTATTTTTATAATAAAATATCATGAAAATATGACATCATTTTATTGATTTTGGATATTTGAGTCACATTTTAGACAAAATTACACTTATATTAAAAATGCACACTTTGAGTCATACTAGCCACTGTTGTAGTAATGGGTGACCTAGACCCAACTATGAAATAATTTTAATTACCATATCATGTATACAATTATATATACATGATGTATTATTTCAATTATAGTGTATAATTTTCATCTTCCACTATTAAAATGGTAATGTCCATAGATTAATTATCATATCAAATGGTTATTACAGATCCTAGGATATAATGAGAACCTTGTGATTCTATGGCCTTAATCTGAAACATATTTCCAATAGTATAGATACCTCATTCTGACTGGACACAGATGATGTCTGACTATGAGGTGCTTGGGGCTCATAAGCATTATGACTTCTTCTCATGATGTTCATGCTTGGTGATCTCTATTAGTGATATTATGAAGACAAACCTATGAATAGGAACACCAAATGTTTTGTGTGTTAGGGATGTTCCTATATATGAACATGTGTATTGGTCTCCTGAATTGAGATCATTATCAATGTATGATATTTGATCGTGTACTTTTATGTAAGGAAATAACTATGATAATGAAATCATGGTGAGGTAACTTGTGTTGGGTGAGTCATTGGTGGTATGGCATTGGATGAATGATCAAGATATGCTTTTTCACTTATGGGATGAGGAAGTAATATCTCAAGCTGGGTTTATTAGGATGGAAGTACCTTCATAAGACCATATCCATGGAAGTTGAGGGTAAATCTATCCAGTTAAATCAAAAAATAATAAAGCAAGAAAGGATTATGACATTGGTGTGTGTCCTCAATTATGATATATTCAAATACACATATAATATATTATATAGTACATGTTCGTTGGTTGGTTGTAATTGCTATGAATATCTTTATCTATTTAGGGGCCTTGATGGGATTCTAGACTCCACTATTGGTCTATGTATTCTATTCAATACAATCAAGATGAGATCTTAGAGGGTCACACATAATAGAATATTCAATAATCTACCCTATTATGTTGAATAGGTAAACTGTACATGGTGGTCCTTGCCATGGGATCTGAGTGTTTTCCAAGTTATCGATCACTAAAGGAATAAATAAATTCATATTATTCCAGTAAATAATAATTGGCATTGAATTTATTTATTGAATGTTTTTACAATTATTGAAGTAAATACCTAAAAATATTTTATGAATGAATATTAGTTTAAATTATTCAATTTTCAATTAATATTTACGGGAATGAAGAGTCTAGTTAATATATTGGGTATTGTGGCATTACATATTAATTATATTATAAGAAAAGTAAAAATAATATAAATAATATTTATGAATCATCATAGTAGTCATAATATATCGTTTTTATAGTGCGATAAATATTCATGGTATGGGAGCCTTTCTGAGTAATATCTTAATACATTATAAATATGAGGAGAGGATCTCACCAATGAATGATTCATGGTGAGTTCTTGAGAGATTATCTATCCTCTCCCTCTTTCTAAAGATAGAATCAATCAGTCCAATTGATCAGATCAAGAACTCTCTCATGCATTACAGTAGGGAGATGCAGTGATCCTTGGAACGTCGAAGTCATTGTCGGATCTTTGAACTAGCACTTGAAATTTGATGATAGGTGATCCCATAGATTTTCGAAGCATGTGTGGATGATCTAGTGGAATTAAACTTCAAATTATTCTATAAGTGATCATCGGTGAAAATTTTATATCAATCAAAGATTTGTATTGAACCAGGTATTTATAGTTTTATTTTTTGCTTAAATTTCTTCATGTGTAATCTCCAGGGCTTATACTGGGGTTGTGCATCACAGGAAATGAAGTTATTACGTTGATCTCCGATGAAAAATTTTGAATCTCCAAACCACCATCTTCCTCTGCACACTATGATACCTTTAATTGGTATTAGAGTGAAATGTCAATATTTTAATCCATGTAAAAATTAAATTTTCATTAAATTTTGAATAGGGCATTGTTTCAGTCCCAATGCCACAGATGGAATTTCAATCGGACTCTAGAAGGCCAGTCTGTGGCCATATGAAGTATTTGATATGGATTTAATTTTTATTAATGGGTATTTGTTTTCAAAAAACATGTGTATATATATATATATGTTGATTTTTATACTTGCAATTGGTAGTGTGAGTTTTCACCATTGAACCTAGATATTGGTCAGAGATTCGGTAGCCGGAACAGTAATTTCTGACTAGGTTTTTTCACCGGTGAATATTTAATAATAATAAATATTATTTTTTTATTTTTTTATTTTTTTTCTCAAGACTACACACTAGGCTATGAAAATTACAAAAAAATCAAAAATTAGAAATGGGTGGGGGCGATGACTTGACTTTTTTTTAACAAAAAAACTTTTAAAAGAAAATGAAAAAAGGGGGGCTGAGGGTCTTTGTGTAACCGACATTCCTCCACTGCCACCTCGTGAGGCGAACTCAGGCCATCAAAACCATGACAACACCTCATATAGAAAGACCACCCATACCCCAGTCGTTGAACTTGGGTCCCCCTATATGGTAGACCCCACCAACTGTGACCCTCTTCTATGCCTCTTGACCCCCTGTCCTAATCAAACCAGCTATCCACCACAGCCCCATATTATCATGCACTATGAGATGGACATCACCCCCCACCCCACACACACACACACATGGTCATCATCAAGCCATGTGACAACTCCCTGATCAAGCTGCACCACCACAACTCTCATCCTCTGATAACTAGATCAAGAGAATTCAGGATCACCGTCATTATAACGATTTGACTGGCATGCTCTAGCCTCTCAGATCTTGGTGCCACCATCATCCACCCCAAGGTTTACCCTTTCCAGTACCTCCCAAGACCAACAACTCCATAGTTGTAGTTTTAGGATCTTAGCACCAACCAAATCCAGGCTGGTCAAGAGACCCCGCCTCCTGTTGGTCGCCATGTCAACCATACAATGAGCCTCGGTACCAGGTTCTAGCCTCTTCAATGCCTGTTTGGTGCGCCATTCACTAAGGTTGGGAACTCTCATGACAATAACACCTCCTAGACCTACCAACCAGTTCTCAACTCCACTTTCTGGCCCAACAGTCCCCTATCAAATACCCTTTCTTTCCCTACGAGACACCCCATCATTGGACAGGTAGCCCCTCTCATGGTCTGATCCGCCCTGAAATAGCCTTGGGTTGGTTTTTCTAACCCAGTATGGGTCTGGGCAGACCTATCTAGCCCAGAATACCTTGAATGACTTATGCATGATTCTAAATGGGCCTACATTGGTTCATCATGACCCACAAATGCTCCACGTAGATTTTTCAAGGTCTGAGTAATTTTTTAAGTGGTTAAAAATTAATTTAATATTAATTTTTTGTTTAAAAACTTATATTCCAAATTGTGGGTCAAATTATTTTAATTTGGGTGTAAAATTAAACTAATTATTTAATTTAATTTTTGGTATTAAAATTATATTGATTAATTGTATCAAATAATGTAATTGTTTACTTATAAATAAGATTGAATTTTTAATTCAATAAAATCCCCTTAGAAAAAAATTTAATGCAAGTTTAATTTAAATTATTCATGTTATTTTAATACAGAAGTTTAATGCATATCTATTGATCATGATCCATTGACTTACCAATATATGTCTGGTGTGTGTTTATTTATTTATTTAATTATTGTAATTATTTTTTGTAATAATTAGTTTAATAAATGATGATCTATGAGTCATATTTTTCATTAAATGTAAAATTTATTGTCTTCCAATTGTGTCAATTTCATTTTGTACTCCCGATTCCCCCTCACCTGTGAGCGAGTATTATTGAGTATTATTACATATATGTGGGGAGGGGATAAAAAATGAAAATACTACACTAAGTGCACATAAGGAGGATCAAATCTTTGGGCAGAAAGTATTGTTATATAATTTTGAAGATGAGTAGTGTTGTACTTCGTGACGCACCAGACACTAGTTTGACACATTGGATGGGAAAGTGTTACAACTTGAGCTGTAATAAATGTGATTTAAGGAGTTACCCCTATAGTCTATGTTGATCCATTATTCACTCGATGGATCAACCATTAGTATTGGCTCACGATCATGTCGTCATTTTATTTATGGATGGTTTATTATTTTATGTATGTATGGTTTTTGCGCGATCACATAGAATAATAAATAAGCATGCACAGATAAAATGAACATGTGACGCAATGGATATTTTTATATTTATTTCATGACAAGTTTTGAGTGTAATCACATAGAACATTATTATGAAATAGAAAATGATTTTATTTCATCATTTAAAAATATAAAACCCTCAAAGAACCATCATTTGAAAATTAACAAAACCATGTGTTCAGGGTGCTTGGTCAACCACAACTGAGGGTGTATCTTACTATTGGGGAGTTCTTATGAAAATTAAGGGTCAAATTAACTAATGATGGTAGTAAGGATTATCCATAGATAAATTTCTATCACTTTAGAGGAAAATTATTGGGGGTATTAGGGTTATGTATCTGAGAATATGGGACTTTACTCAAAAGATCAAGGAACCACCGGTTAATGAAGTTGTTTAGTCAAACTCCTACCTTGAACTCTCTAAGTAGTGGTGTAGCCATAACTTATAGAATATGATGGGAATTTCAACAATATTTTCCACTAAAATACTCATGAAATATATTATTCCGATTCAAGTACAAAGGTTTCCTAGAATTTGATAAAATAGTGGGAGACATTTAATTAAAATTAATTAATCAATAATTTCTAAACCATTAATCATTATAAAAGTACTATTCTGCTAGATTTTATTTTTCTATAAAATGGAATGTGATACCATAAATAAATTTTGATAAATATTGCGAAACAAAAATGTCTAAACTATCAGGAATTTCCAAGTGTAGTATAAGTGCTTGTTAACAATACTACGATGTAAGAAATTCAAGGTACTTGTGTCCCTATACCTATGAATCCACCACAGAAACCAAGGGTGAAAATTTACTTACAGGAGACTCATATATAAATAAAATGATGGCTATTTCATTATTATATCATCAAATCATCATGTCATTTGTGGTCACTATATTAGTACCTGAGTGATATAACATGTAGTATCATCTCTAAGAAGTTTTCAATGATATATTGTATCAAGCTATGAATAAGGTGATGATTCAAATGGTCATGTTTAAATTGAAGATGGATCATGATCTTTCAATGGATCCCTTTCTCATATTATTTTCACCCATTTACTCCAGAATCACATTTGGTTACAAAATGAATAGTATTTAATAAATTCATCATTAGCTTTTTAGGTATGGTTCACCAAGTAAATAACAATAAGAAAGATGGATTAATCTTTAGTTCTTATGGAAAACAAATTGAAAGTTAAGGTGATAAGGACAATGGAGAGAGTGACACCAAAGTCACATTTTCAATATCTTTCAATGTAATGAGATTGGATATTAAACTTGTGGTTATATTCATTACATACCATGAAATAAAACTATGTAAGTTTAAATGAAATTAACTAAATTAACTAAGAAAGTACTCACTTCTTCCTCAAGAGTATTCATCAATGTAATGTTTCTAACATAATTCATGGGAATTACATACAATAAGAAAATAAAATATTTGTATCTAAATATAGTAACCAAGTAAGTAATAGAAACATTAGAATAAGTAAGTTGTATTCTCCAAGTGGCTGAGAAAGGGTGGGGCCTAAGTCAGTGGTGAAAATTATAGGACTTCAGTATTTCCAAGTGAATGATATTTATAGAACTTTTATTGATTATAACCAAAAAAATTATCTCACATGTCCTTTGGACTCAAGGAAACAATATTCCATGTTTATGAATGAATGCTATTTTTTGTGTGAATACTCAAGTAATAGTTTAGTGATACATGAATCATAGACAATATGTGATGAGTATAAAAATTTAATACATACAAAACTAGTTTTGGAAGGATGATTATTTGTCAATAAAAACTAAATTGGGTGTCCATTATATACCTAGTATGGTATTTATACTCTATAGAACTAAAAAACATAGATATTATCAATGTATATATTCATTTAGTTTTGGACAAAGAAACCTTTATAAATAAAGGTATTTCACAAAGCTTATGGAACTAGTTTAACAGGAGAGTGTTAACTATTCCAAGGGAAAGATAGAGGTATATTCCTATACTTTATGAGAATCATTTAAGTGATTAAGGAATATAAAAATGAACTATGATATATGCATGTTCAGAAGGTATGAGTTGATTTGGGTCAACATGCCAAAGAATATCTTGACCAAGCATTCATCGATCAATATAATGTTGTGTGGAGTAATTCCTAAATAAACATTACCTTATCTACATCATGGAATTGATGTTAATAAGGAGATTAAATTATTAGTATTACATGTTAACATTGATCAAAAAATGTAGCATGGAGCAATTAATAAACACAATTTTCCTTTTACACATCTGATTCAATATGTAAGTTAAAGGAGTATCAATATTGGGACATATTTCCATTATATATACTTCCATTATTTTTCATGATAGGATTCGCAAATAAGAACATTATCATATAACTATATACCGACTATGATGAAAAATGGATATCATATAAATCATAATATGATAGAAATCCATTATGTCATAAGACAAGTGTTTAGTTGCAATGATTTTGTCTAGGATGTAAACAAGCTTTCAACAATTACAAACACATTGTGCATCTATTATAATCAACCTAAAGTTTTCAAAGAATATTACTAAAATCCCTATAATAGAAAGATATTATAAATTTATAGACTATATATATAAGGGTCATATATCTACTTGAGGTAGTGGGAGAAATATTGAATTGGGTTGAATCAGTGTTAAGGATTCACAAATATTTGTAATAGGATTGAG
Organism: Viscum album; assembly: GCA_963277665.1. Classification (NCBI taxonomy): domain Eukaryota; kingdom Viridiplantae; phylum Streptophyta; class Magnoliopsida; order Santalales; family Viscaceae; genus Viscum; species Viscum album. Next base: position 1,940,481,606 of record OY728131.1, read on the forward strand.
TTCCACAAGTCATGTGGAAGAGGAATGCTCCAGAGACACATACTGTGTATGAAGGTTAAAACCATGGTGATGGTTTTGTATTCACCATGGTCAGTGATGCATTATTTATTGTGAATAATAATTCCAACAAGTAGGTTATTTATGGAAATAATCTAAGATTAAAAAGATCAATTAAAATTGAATAATGGGTTCAATGTATCTAAGTGAAGGGGGCTTATTAACTTTAATATTTTTGTGGGTATTCAAATGAGATTATACATGGATGGTACAAGAGTAGCACCAATAATGCATCATTGGTAAAACCAAGTTTATATTCCCAAATCCATTAGAATTTTACTTATCATAGCTAATTTCTATGATCATTATATTTGGAATTGTATTTCAAGACCAACTTTCATGGAAGGTGTCTATACGACGCAACCAGAAAGGGATGGTGACATCACCAGAAGGTTAATAAGGGTTGCAAGTTATTGAAATCTAGTTCATGATTAAAGTACGTAATAAGATCATAGAATATTAATTTAGAATTAATATTTTACATGTGTCTACTAGAGGTGAGTGGGAGATCAATTTTTTTCCATGTATAATATGTTCGGTAACATATAGAAAACTGTATTTGGTCTTACAGTTAGTTAAGACCAAAATAAAATTATCTCTCTAGATATTGACTTATATTAGAAACCTAAGTTCTTGGGAATGAGATATACTTAGGTAGATCTAATGGTTTCTTAGACCTAGTCAATCTTACATATATTAACATAGTATTGAAAATACAAGTAGGAACAATTTGAGAGAGAATTGTTTCCATTGTCACATGGCATAAATCTCTCTTGGTAGACCTATCCAGAACATGGAACGAGATTAACATGGTGAGTTTAATTCCATCCATTTTAGCGATGGATCAATCGCATATTCCATGATATGTACGAAAAATGATATTTCCAAGATATACTTTAGAGTAGGAAAATATTAGTTAATACTAGGAGAACTGTAAAGGAAGCAGTCAGAACTATTTGATTGTACTTGGGAAATTAAAAAAGATATGTACCTGGTAAGTGTAGAGGAAAGGATACTATTTTTATGGGACAAAAACTAGTTTTAATAAGATCTATGTGATATTATATCTCATTCAAGCTAAGGTAATGATCAAGCCAATCCCATTCAATCATGTGGTATCCATGCCTAAAAATATTGAGTACGTTGCAGCTTCTAAGGCAGCTAAGAAGTAGTTGAATACAATGATTTGTTCCAGATCTTGGAATATCCCATAGTTAGTGAAGTATTATCATAATGTAAATTATGATATTATTACTATCTAATATTTCAAGTTATAAAAATGGAAAAAGGATATACTTGGGGATACCATATCTTTAGAAGTTTTACTCATGTAGTTGAGGTCAGATATAGCAGAATAGCCACATAGGGTAATTGTAGTAGACCCACTGACTAAAGTCATGACTCATCATAAACATGATCTTAACCATGTGAGAGCTAACAAGGTTGGTTATCAAGTTATCTCTAGCATAAGTGGGAGTGTTGTAATAGTGGGTTCCCAAGACCCAACTATGGAATACTTTTGATTACAATGTCATGTATATAGTTATATATACATGATGTATTCTTACCATTATAGTGTATACTTTTCTACATCCACTATTGAAATTCTAATGTCCATATATTAATTTTCATATCAAAAGGTTATATAAAATCTTAGGATATAATGAGAACCATGAAATAATATGACATTATTATTAAACATATGTCTTACGGTCTAGATAAATCATTATAATTGGACTTAGATGATTTCTGACTACAAGGTGTTGGGGGATCATAAGCATTGAGAATTCATCTCATGAAGTTCACACATACTGATCTCTAGTAGGGATATCATGAGGATATACTTTCCAATAAAAACATTATCACGACCCCCTCCCTCCAAATATACCCCTCCAAGGATGGTAATGAAGAAAGGGAGATAATGACTCTTGAATCCTTCCTCCAGTAGGCCCCAGGTTGGTGACAAGCACCAAGGGTGTACAGATCTCACAATATGGGAGGCATTACCCTTTTTAAGAAAAATATTGGGTTATAAGATGCATCATACACAACAAATCCAAGAAATATATAAAAGAGAAACCCAAAACATCCCATGTGAATTTATAAAATAGAACTGATACAAAATAAAAGAGTCATAAAAGTAAATACCCAAAAGTAAATATAAGAATTGATGCATCAACTGTCAAGAATCTAAGATTGAAATTCCCAGAATGGTCTACAAAATCCTCCTGGAAAACTTAAAATAGTTTTATATACATAGGGTGAGCATACAATTATAATTTGTAGGAAAAACATTGTATCTCATGCACATGTAAATGAAGCATACTAATTATCCTGTGAGAAAATAGCAGAACCAAATAGTTACCTATATAGTTATACTAACCAAACCAAACTGCACCAAGGCATGATCACCAAGTAATTCAAGTCAAGTAATTTAACATAATATAAATCACATCAATGACAGGGCACCCCGTACCACTTTCCCACGGATTAGCCACTCTCAAACCCCAAAGGAAAACGTAATGGTGCTCACATATCATTTTAGTGTGCCAACAAGGACCCCCCCCCCCCCCCAATAGCCATGATTTTTAATGGTTAATTATCCCATAAAAATCACAATATCAACCAAAAGAAAATAACAAATAAAACGCATACATCGCTTTCCCAAGGCCACTATATTTAAACCGGTTGAATTATATTTATTAATATGAATTAAACTATCTTCAAAAATGAAAACATCTATATACCCACCCCACGTGATGAAAAATTATGAAAGATGGAGGAAAACTTATTTGGAAAAAATGGTGATTGGAACTTCCGTGTTCCACCAAAATAGGGGAACGCATGTAGAAAAAGAAACTATAGGGAAAAATGAAAAAAAAATATGCAACCCAATCGCATTACTCCTATGGGAATAAGAACTCTGGGCATCCCATTTTAAGAGAATGAAAGGAAGAAGAACTAAGGGGAAGGTTATCTCGGCTTTGGAAATATCTAAACTAACTCATGGGTTTAGATATGTTTTTTATTTTCCCATAAAGGAAAATTTGGTCAAGATCAAGCATTTCAACCAATTAAAAGCCTCCCCCTTTCTCTTAGGAATTTAAAAATAGGTTTTATGGGATTTGAATTAGTCTCAAATCATTTCAAATAAAGAATTAAACTCATTTTACATCAAAGAATTTGTCCAAAGGGAAAAAATGGAAGAAGATAGAAACACTATACATGATGCATTGTTACTTGAGGCACCAATCAATGAGGCACCTCTCATGATCCACCATTAGGAGAGGCACCGCCAAACATGGAACCACTTTATGAGGCATCGTCAGATGAAATTCCTTCCACCATAATTGAGTCACTACGCAGTGAGACTCCGCTAGAAGAGGCACCAAGGTACATAAGACCACCAGCAAGCCACCGTTAATGAGCCACCACCAGTGAGAGACTTCCAGCGAGTGACTGCCAGTGAGTGACCGATAGCGAGCCACAGCCAATGAGTTACCACCAATGAGCCACCACCAGCGAGTGACTGCTAGGGTGACACGACCAGAGTGACATCACTCGAGTGACACCGTTAGGGTGACACCCTTGCAAAACTTAGAAAAGTGATAATTTTTTCATAGTGCTGAAATGAGTCACCTTGAACTCCCAGAATACCTCAAAAATTAGATTCCCAAAAAGTAATAGACCGGAGAGGTCCAGACCATTACATCATATACCTCTAAAACATTTCTCACCCCTGAGAATTCAAAACCAAACTAGATGGAAAGAGAGGAAGTGTCTGAACAACCATCCCTAGAGATACCTCTCAAGGATCTCGCTTCACTTGAAACACCATCATCAACTAAACTCATCAACATTGAATGATAAACCAGCCTATATTGTTCAAAAGCAGGAGTGGAAACCTCTAAATCAAAGAACACATCCTCCAACATCTTCCAAACATAAATTTAACCCAAATTACCACACAATCACAACCACGTCGTCTCAAACACACAAATCATGGAATTCAGTCCTCTATGTCAAGATATTATCCACTCTGGGTGGCACTGACTCGCCTACATGGGTTTAATCACATCACAGTTAATGTGTCTCAATTAGGAATTGGGTCCTCCCCATTTCATATGTTAATAATTTATCAGACATCACAAACTAAAGGAGAACAACTCATCTCATAAAACAACAAGGTTCAAACATCACATTTCAAAGAAAACCATATCAAGAAAAACATAAAAAAAAACTCCAGGTACTAGAAACACATCTATATCTCTTTCTACAAAGTAATCTCCTCCTAGACACCATGCCTCTACAACACAAAAACCAAAGGAATTGTATAAAAATTCATCACCTTCCCCTGATGATCTTGGATCTCTATTGGTCGTTCCACAAATGTTGTGTCATCCTTGATATCCAACTCTCCCTATTTAATGACATGAGAGTCATCATGAAGATACTGATGAAGCTGAAAGATGTGGAATACATTGTGGATCCTCTCCAACAACGGAGGAAATGAAAACTAATATTCCACCTCTCCAACTCATCCCAACACCCCAAAGGGTCTAACAAACATCGGAGAAAGCTTACTCCCTCTGCCAATCTTTTGCTACTCTCATTGAGGAGAGACCTTCCGGAACACGTGGTCCCCAACCTCGAACTACATTGGACTACTTTTATAATTATAATAGCACTTCTGTCATCTTTCATTGATTTCATCCATTCACAAACAAGCTTAACCTTCTCGGTCATTCTATACACCACATCGGGACTAAAAATAGCTATCTCCCCAACCTCTATCCAGCATAACAAAGAATGAAACGGTCTTCCATGAAACGTATCAAATGGAGCCATGATAAAGAAATAGTGATGTCTATTATTATAAGAAAACTCTACCAAGGGAAATTTTCATACCCAAGATCCACCAAAGTCCCAGATTCATGCTCCCAGCATATCCTTCAATGTTTGGAAAGTTTGGTCCATCTTCTTATCTATCTAAGTGTGGAAGGTAGTGTGGAGGCATAATTGAGTTCCAAAAGCATAATGCAATCCCCTCTAGACTTATGAGGTAAAATATGAATCCCGATCTGATATAATGGTTCTCAAAAATCCAATAAACTATAATAATTCATCTGTATACCTCTTATCCAAGGCATCCATTGCGCTCGATTCCTTGATCACTAAGAAGTGGGCCGATTTTTTCAACCAATCCACTATCACCAAGTTAGCATCACAACCTCATTGATATTTAGGTAGACTTATGAATAAATGCATCAAGATGTCTTCCCATTATCACTTGAGAACATCCAAGGGCTGCAAAAAACCACCAAGAACATGATTCTCAACCTTTACCTATTGAAAAACCAAGCACTTCTCCACAAACTCTGCCACTACCTATTTCATCCTAGGCCACCAAAACTGCATCCTCAATCCACGGTAAATCTTATAAACTCCTAGGTGTACCACCAAAGGTGATCTATGAAACTCATGAATGACTCACCTATATATTTCTATTGGACCAAGAAACGTTCCTTAAAACAACATCTGGTTCTAACTATCCTCTAACCATCCCTCTAGAGCATCACCATAGCCAACACGATTGCACATCACCTCTGCTTCTGAGTCCCCCCATTGATACTCCTCCACCTACTGTATTAGAGAATATTTTACTATCATGTGAAACAAATATCCTTTACCACTATCCATACTTTCATCTATGTGAAAGGCTGCAAACTCCTCCATCGTTCTCCAAGAATCTGTAGACTCTTCAACAACCTCCTTCTTTGACTTTATACTCAAAGCATTATCTATGAAAATTCCCTTTGATGAGGTGTAGAAGATCTCAAAATCATAGTACTGAAGGAACTTCATCCACATCCACTATTTAATATTCAGGTCATGCTAGGAAAATATATTCCTTAAGCTATTTTGATCTGCGAAGATCATAAATCACTCCACAATCAAGTAATGCTGCCACAAATTTAGGGCAAACACAACCGCTACTAACTCCAAAGCATGGGTGGCATAGTTACGCTGATAAGGACATAACTACCTGGACCCATAATAGATCACATCTCATTTTTGCATCAGCATGAAACCCAAACCCAGATGGGAAGCATCATGAAACACCACAAACATTACTCTTTCCTCAAGAAACTCGAGCACTAGAGCACAAACCAACTTCCCCTTCAGGTAACTAAACATTTTCTGACACTGATCACTCCATACAAAATCCTAGTCTTTCTTGGTCAATGTCATCAATGAGGCTGCAACTCAAGAGAAATCAGGTATAAACCTCCAATAATAGCCTTGATTCCAAGGAAACTGTGAACTTATACCGTGTTCTTGGGTGATTCCAAAGAAACAAATACTTCAACCCTTGATGGGTCTACCACCACACACTACTCATACACCACATGATCGAGGGAATGAACCTCTAGTGTCCCTAACTTACACTTTGAAAACTTTCCATAGAGCTGGTGGAGTCGGAGAACCTGTAGGAAAGTTTTGAGATACTCGGCATGCTCCTCCTCTACTTTAAGTAGATTAATAAATATTCGATGAATGTGATAAAGATCCGACCTAGGAACTCATGGAACTTGGAGTTTAGAATCCCCATGAACATGGATGGTACATTCATAAATTGAATGACATGACTAAAAAGTTGAACTGCTCATACCTGTATCTGAAGTCTATCTTTAGGATATCACCCTCCTTCACCCTCAACTGGTGATCACTAGGCCACATATCAATCTTAGAAAACCAACTTGGACCTATCATATGGTCAAAAATATTTCATATCCTTGGAATATTGTAATGGTTCTTTACTAACACCTAATTAAACTTCTAGTAGTCTATACACAACCTCAGACTACCTTCTTTGAAATCAACTCTAGAGAACCCCACAATGACATAATGTATTGAATAAATCCCTTCTTCATCAAATAATCTATTTTAATCCTCAACTCCCGCAATTCATAAGGTGTCATCTAATAAGGATCCATTAAAATTAGAGAAGAATCGAGCTAAAAGTCTATCCTGAACTCAACATCACGTCAAGGGATGGTATCACAACCTACTCATGGAAAAATCCAGAAACTCCCTAAAGACCCCAGGAACATTCACCATTTCAGTATCCACTAATTCTATTTACAACACATCCAATAAGGAAATAAGGGGATCCACACACCGATTTCCCACCTGGAAACCCCGCTCACCAACAAAAAACCAACACTGGCCATCCACATACTAAAACATGACTCTCCTCCAGAATAAATTGATGATAAAATACATGGAATACAACCATTAATCATTGAGATTGACATTGTATGGTTATATCTCTAGAAGGAAACAATCCTCATGGGACTGATGTAGTCCCATCATCAATCTACACCCCCAGCACACATCAAACAAGTAGGTCTTGCCTCTGACTGGTGTAATAAACACCAAGGTCATGTGAAGACTCTCTATATCTAGTCCTAGAGCATGGGATAGATTTTGTGCAACAAATGAGTGTGAATATACTAAATCAAATAGGGCACAAAAAAGGGTACTAAACAAACAGATCATACCTCTAATGATCTTTGGCCCCACTAGAACTATTGCCTCTACTGCATGAAATTGGCCACACATAGCTCCTATATATCCCTTTTGATGACCACCTCAATAAACATGCTTAGGTTGTGGTGCCTAAACATGATGAACATCCTGTGGTTATCATCTAACTGCTCCATCTCCCCTCAACAGAGAAAAAGTCTGCTACCCCTACTACTAAAACTGTCTCACCAGAAAATTTTACTACGGGTAGCTCTAAACCTATCCACCTCCACCAAACTGACCTCGATCATCCATTGGGCACTGGTTTTGAAGATTTATGTGAATCCCATAGAAGAAACAAATCATCCCCAAACCCATAGGAGAGGCACATAGACCAAAAGTTTGAAATGGAATCTCGTGAGGTTTACTTCCTTCCAGTCAAAAACTCAATGGTACTAGTGCCTAAGACCTTCCATTGACAGCTTTTCCTCTCAAAGAACTCTTATGACTCCCCTCTCGTAGTAAACCTCCTCATGAGTGCATCCTCTTGATAACCTCCACATTCTTCTAAACCTCCATATATGTTGGAAACGAAAAATGAGTAACAACATATTGGATAGAATGATGGAGTTCCTCCTTAAGACATATCGCATGAGACTCCTCATTTGGAAAAAGATATAGGGAAAATGCAGGAGGTACTTGAAATTAATCCCTAGAACCCATACTGACATACTCCCCTACTGAAGGGAGATTAAATCTTGACTCTTCTCAGCCTTCATGGTTGAAGAAAGGAACTCTTCCTGGAATTCCTTCTAGAATTCAACCCATAGAATGTATGTCTCCTTCATTTCCCCCATATATATTGTCCAATATTGACGCACAACACCCCGCATCTAACTAACTGCCAAAGGGACCTGGTATTCTTTCAGGGTCCTAATCAAACTAAATGAAATCTCTATCTCCTCTATCCAACTCTTTGTCTCTACATCTGAAACACTACCCTTATACATCCCCAAATCCTACCACTAGAAAGAATGCAACATCCTTTTCCCATGTTCATCTTCCTTGAGTAGTTCAATCCTATGGTGATCAACTAGATCAGCCTACTAAATCTCCACTTCCTAAGAGACATGAAAACCATGACCAGGAGCCATAGATGAGAGGTAAAAAAATATTTCCTAAGCCCAGTAGTATGGAATCTTCGTTGAGATTTATTTTAACTCATTTCATTCATTTTATTACCCATTTCAATTTTCCCAAAACAACTCAATTCAAATGATAACACAAGTCATTATGATGCATGTACCTTTCCTAGGTCTCTACCATGCAATCAGGTTCACCTCAATTATCCATTCAATAAGCTCAGATCTTGTGCACTGGATTATGGGGGGGCCCTAAAATCTCATGTCCTAGCCGATCTCCCTAGCCTATGTCACGTACTAAGGTCAACTTGACCTATTTTCGTACTATCCCATGCAATCCTCACTGTTCCTAACTCCAAAATCCATCATATCTCTCAATCATCACCTTTGATACAACTCTTTCATGACCCCCTCCCTCCAAAGATACCCCTCCTGGGATGGCAATGAAGAATGGGAGATAATGACCCCCTGAGTCCTGCCTGTAATAGTCCCTAGGTCAGTGACTAAAACTAAGGTTGTACAAATATCACAATATGGGAGGAATCTCCCTTTTTAATAAAAATATCGGGAGATAAGATGAATCATCCGCAAAAACACCAAGACATATATAAAAAAGAAACCAAAACCTTCTCACATACATGTATAAAATAAAAGTGATACAAAATAAAATAGTCCCCAAATTAAATTCTCAAAAGTAAATATAAGCAGCGACATAGAAACTATCAAGAATATAAGCTTGTAGGGCCCAGCACAGTGTGAAAAATCCTCTTGGAAACCTGAAAATAGTTTTATATTTGTAGGGTGAGCATACAAGTATAATCATTAGGAATACCAAGGTCTCTCATGCACATTTGAAAGAAGTATACTAATTCCCCTGTGAGAAAACAACAGAACTAAATAGTCACATATACAGGTATACTAACCAAACCAAACCTCACCAGGGAAATCTCACCCAGCAACGTAGGCCAAGTAATATAACATAATATAAAGTACTTCAATGATAGGGTACCCCACACTACTTTTCCACTGATTAGTTGCACTCATACCCTAATGGAAAATGTCCTAGCACTCCCACCTCTTCTGAATATACCACAACATATCTTTACCGCACATACCTGGGCCTCACAACAAATCCTTCCCACACACACCTGGGCCTCACAACACATCCCCCCCCCCACACCCACACACACCTAGGCCTCACAACATATTTTTCCCACAACCACTTGGGCCTCACAACACATCTCATCTCATCCCAAAGACACCTTGGAAAGAACATCACAATTCCTCCCAAAAACACCTAGTAAACCGCATCACAACTCATCTTGAAGACACCTGGGACACCAAATTTCGTCACATCCAACCCAAAGAAACTCGGTTCATCATCGCCTAGAGGAGGGGTCGTGGAAGAGAGGGTGTCCATCCATCCATCCTCCCACTTGGATGTTGGGAAAGACACCCTCGCCCATGACTATGGGGGTGTTCGACACATACTTCTCAACTAGTGTAGGGTGCATATAGAAATCGCATGAAAAATATAAGTATATATATAAATAATATGAAACACTCAATCCCAACCTATGGGTTCACAAAAAAAACTAGCCAACTCACAACACAGTCACTTTTTCTGACACTTCTTTGTGTGCAACACCACACAACAAGACACAAGTTCTATTTCACATTTGCAAACAATTCATTGAACCATTTCAATTTGTTTATCCAAACTAACCTAAGTCATTCAAAACTTTATTAAAAAATTATTTATCTATTCCTTCACTACTTAAGAAACTAAGCAATAAGTAACATTCATGATAAATTTACACACTTCACATTAAAGACACATCACACCATGACCTCCAGATACGGGGTGAATATTTATACATGTTATTAATGGAGAAGAACTCATACCAACCACTATTTTTCTTCTATAAATTCATACTACCCAAACCACCAATCCAACCAAAATAAACTCCAACTCACAACCACACCCAGAAACACATCACATCACAACTAGTTTCATAGCTGAGCTGTATCATCACACCACGCCCAGATTTCCATTTTAATAGAACCAAGCCCATATGTATAGTTTTTCCCACAATCACATCACCCCAGGAACCAACACAAAACATATTTATGATTCAACAAGTTATCCCCTCTTTAATTCCACTTGTTATTTTCGGTGTTATCAATGAACTAGAAGATCCTGGGGAATGCATTTATTATATGAGTTTATGTGGTTAAAAAAATTCATAAACAAGCATTCAATGGGAAACAACCAACATGAGTTCCATAAATCATTCAATTCACAAACCAGTACCCCCAACAAACACTATTTTTAGTGGGTAATTATCCCATACAAATCACAATATCAACCAAAAGAAAATAACAAATCATACATCATACATCACTTTTCCCATCCCCTTATATTTAAATCAGTTCAATTGTATTTATTAATATAAATTAAAATATCTTCACAAAGGAAAAAATATATATACCCACCTCACATGATTCATAATTAATAATGATGAAGGAAAACCTACTTGGAAGAAAATATGATCGACACTTCTTGGTTGCACACAAATAGGGGCGTGCATGCAGCAGAAAAAACTCAAAGGAAACATGAACCAAAAGCTGCATCCTGACCACAAGACTCCTACAAGAGGAAGAACTCTAGGCATCCCATATCAAGAGAAATTGGGGAAAAAGAACAAGGGGGAAGGGTATCTCGTCTTTGGAAAGATCTAAACTAAGTCGCGGTTTTAGATACATTTTTGATTTTCCCTTAAAGGCAGATCTGGTAAAGATCACGTGCTTCAACCAATTAAAATACCCTCATGTAACACCGCATACTTCCACATTATGCTTCTCTTCGAATAATACAATAGATTGTGTTGTATGCAACTTTGAGTTCTAGCACACCATGACCAATCAAACTAGACGTTTAAAAAGAATTTGTGAATAGTAATACCCACTTTTTGAAATTTTTTAAATTTTATTTTTCAAAATAGACTTCATTTTTCGATTTAGAATATCAAAATTATATTAGGGTGAATTTTTTGTATTTTTCTGAAAAGTTTCAATTTTTTGATGAATAGTGAAAAACACTGCATTATTATTTAAAACCAAATTTTTATTTAAATAATAATTATTTTTATTTAAATTTATTTTAAATTAAAAATAGATACACAATACCTATATTAATCCAATGTAATTCATTAGATCCATTTTATAATAATATTAGATATATAAAATTTTATTGAACGTATTAACGTCTTTTACCCACCTTCTAGGCACATTTGAAAATCTATATAAAACGTAATTTTACCGCTTTTGTGAATTGAATTTCAAAAATATGATATACACAGTTTACATCAGTAAGTAAAATTTGGTTCAATAAGATGAAAATAATTTTTTGTAATAGTAATTTTTGAATTTTATTTACCATAGTTAAAAATAAATAGGGTAATTAAAGGTAAAAATAATGTTATAATTACCCCAAAACATGTCCTAATTTTATTGGATACGTTTTTTGAAAAAAATAAACCTTAGGAAAAAAATAATATCCTTTTTTATCCATTTGGTTTATATTAGGATATTTATTATATTTTATTCAAAGAATAATTAAAAGTGTTAAATTCAAGTATTAATAACTAAACCATTTTTAATATAGAGTTATACGTAAGATAAATTTGACTATAAATATTCATTAGAAATATAAAAATATTTACTACATCATAGTATTTTATCATTAATTTTTACAAATTAAATAATTAAATTTATTTATGATACAATGATGATGCAGTAATTACCTTATTAATGAAAGATTAAAATAATTGATGTTATAAATAATAAAATAAATATAAATTGAAACTTTTGATGTCATACAAGAATTTTATAGGTGAATATGACATGTTAGGGTTAATTAAATGTATTTATTTCTAATTAATCAAGTTTTTATGACTTTCACATAAACCAAATGCTAAATAATGTCAAAATTGACATAAATGAGTTTTTAAAACAAATTCTATTTTATTAAATGATATAATATACTAAATATTTAAATAAATTTAAATTGACAAATTCAATGAAATCCTCTAGTTTTCTAGGTTAATATTACATGTTATTGTTGATTTAATGTATTTTTTTCGAAGTAATCAAGTTTTTATGACTTTCACAAAAACCAAATGCTAAATAATGTCAAAATTGACATAAATGAGTTTTTAAAACAAATACTATTTTATTAAATGATATAATATCCAAAAAAATATAATATTCTTTCAAAGGACTTATATAAGGTTATATATGCCATTGATGAACCATTTTAGGTTCTCTTGTCATTTTATAGTAAGTTTATTAACCGAGTAATATAAAAATACAAGAAGACATGGCAAAGGTTAAACTATTTAACTAAGAGTTAAATAAAAAATATAAGGTTAATATGGTGACCTAAACTTTATAAAACCTATTATATGAGAAGATTTAGACCCATAGACACATTATCCATGAAATAAATCCATTTAGAGCTATTAGAAATATAAATTTATTTTTATAATAAATTATTGTTTTAGGATTTTCATAAAGTGCCCCTCACCTCACTTATAAAAGGTTTATTCTCCCTCTCTCAAATTCACACCTCCAAATCCATTTGGATCAGACAAACCCTTCTCAAATATCCTCCTAAATACCATCACTTTAACTTATAGGTTTTAATTTGATCATAAATCCATCCTAAGGATCCCTTTTTTTCAAATCAAAAGGAAGAACCCGAAGAAGTGGTAATTATTTCATTACCTCTTTCAAAGTACTTTTCTTCTTCCACTTCGTCTTTCTTTGTTGTTTCCATAATATAATAATAACTCCAGTAACTTCTACATAATGAGATGTTATTATAAATATGGTAAAACCATATTCATTATTCTATCCATCCTATGAATGACAAAGTCATCATACGTGCGTACATACGACTTACCGTCTCCATGTCGTGGTGTAGTTTGTTATTTAACACTTAATTATTTGGATGGGTATAATAATGATGTATGATTAATGTAAATAATAAATATAACATTTTAATTATTATTTATATATAATATACCATCCAATTATAGACAATTTCACCATTAATATAATGATATTGCTGCTCGTGCGTACGTACGGCTTACCATCTCCACAAAGCGATGAGATTTTATTCCCCATTGTAACCATTCAAGAATACTTTTCATTTTATTATTAAAAAATAATTTTTAAGAACTTAATATCATTATGTATATTAATCAAATAAATCCTATCCATAAATATCATGACTTACACTTCAAAACATATAATGGAAAATGAATCATTTAATACCCGAAACAATGATACTACTGAAATATTATTAACAAAGAAATATTAGAGGATCATATATGATATAATATTTATATATGTGGTTCTTGTATAATTTAATAAAAATTATTTAACCATTATACATTATATTAACATACCCTAGACTAAAGAAAAGTACAAGGTAAGGGTTTTTCATCTCACTTTTTATTCTTGTGAGATTCATGCTATATTTGCAACTATTTTCATTTGTGCGGTGTATGTACTTCCCATGATTTTATTCATTGTATGATATAATTTAATTTATAGTTATTTACATATCCATTTTATGATACTTCTTTCATGTGGTGTATGTTTCATAAGTTACCAAATCGATAAGTAAATTTCAAATTTCAATTTCCACTCATTGGGCTTTACGCATACTTCATTGATTATTTTACTCTATGATTATGTGTGGAATCACTATTTATTTATTTATGTAGTAATTTCTAATCCCCTTTTTGTATATATACTTTTGAATCACATAATCACTCCATTTATAAATTCTCAAGTCATGGATATGAACTTGATAAGGGTAATCTTAACTCAATTTCCATTCATTAAGTTAAACATCCAAGTCATTGGTTTTGTTTTTACAATAATATGTGTGAATGTAATCTGATTGATTTACACTTAATATCCAATAATATTGAGTGTATTTATTTTTTTCACACATAATTATGTCATTGATTTATCCTCGATCTAAGTTTATAGTCTTTATAATGGATTTCTTCTCAATTTACACATCATTGAGACTTCTTTTTTGTTATGCGCCAATTCACTTTTATGTAAATATCCTTCATTGTATTTTATTATTGATTGAGGATGATTTATTATAATTAAATCTTCTATATTTTATTGGATGAGTTATGTTTGACTGTGGATGTGCTATTTTTATACCATTCATGGTTTACAGTTAATGTATTGTCATTTCGTATGCTAGTTTTAATAAGAATGTTTAGATTATGTTTCACCCTTTTTATATGATGAATGAATTGGACTTATTAAGTGACGGGTGAGGACCCCTATAGCCCCTCGATGCATCGGTAGGTCTCATGAGACAAACTAGTGTAATGGCACAAGGTCTTGACAAAATTTATATTTAGGGTCTTGGCACGATACCTTTACTTTGTGGTTTCGATGTCCGACATTTTGAAATCCACCATTATGAGATTAGATTTTGATATTACATGTGATTATTCTACAAGTAGAATATCCATGTGAATAAGTAAATGGAATTATTCGATTTATCTTTGAAATATTATGCAGAATTTTATGTTTAAAAGGCTTTTGTTTTAGTCTTATAAATTGGCTTAAATGTTTGTGCTTATTTATGATAGTTTTTGCTATATTTTTATCCTTACTGAGCATATAAGATCACCTGTTTCATATGTTTTATTCTTCCTAGGATACGAAAAAGAATATTATGACTAACCTGCAGGAATAGGCTAAGGGATATGAGTGTGTTAAAAGGAGACACAATGTTACCTTTTCATTTCATAATATAATTTAAAACCTATATATGTACCCAGTACCTCCAAGGCTACTAAACACATCAATATTTCGGGACATGACCTCTTATGATCATGCCAATGTAATGTAATAATGCACTGACTCTGGGTAACTGGGGTCGGGGAATTACACCCTGACTCTTATGAAATTAAATATGGGGTTTATGGGCATTCAATAAATCTCAAAGCCTTTAAAATAAGGCATTAAACTCATTTTACATAAAAGGGGACTTAAAAAATGAAAAACTAGAAGAAGGTGAATACATTGTACACAAGGTTCCATTACTTGAAAAATTATTCATGAGTGACTATTAGGGGACGCACCATCGGATATAGAAATGTTAGATGATGCATCATTAGATGAAATGCCTACCATTTTCAATGAGCCACCATGAGGTGATACAACACTAGATGAGGAACTGTTGGGTGAGCAATCGCCAACGTTCCACCACCAGTGAGCTAGCACCAGCGAGCCACCGCCAGCGAGACACTCCTAGTGAGCCACCACTAGTGAGTGACCACTATGGTGGCACCACCATGGTAGAAACGTTAGGGTGTCACTGCTAGGGTGATTCCATTGGAAAACTTGGAAAACTGGGAATTTTTTCCAAAGTGTTGAAATGAGTCACCTTGACCTCCCAGAAAAACTAAAACATTGTATTCCCACAATGTAATGGATCAGAGAGGTGAGGACCATTAAAAACACCACATGTTTTGGGTATCATTGTATGTTCTTATCTAAATACATGTGTATTGGTCTTCTGACTTGAGATCATTATCAATGTGTTCCATTTGATCGAATACATTAATGCATGGAAAAAATGATGATAATGAAATCGTGGTGATGTATCTTGTATTGGGAACATCATTGGCGGTATGGCATTGGTTGAATGATCAACATAGTATTTTTTTTCTTCTGGGTTAAGGAAGTAATATCTCGGGCCAGGTTGACCAGGATGGTAGTACCTTCATAAGAACATGGCCATCGCAGTTGAGGGTAAATTCATCCAGTTAGATTAAAAAAATAATAAATCAAGAAAGGATGGTGACATGGGTGTGCATCCTTCTTTATGAGATATTCGAAGACAAAGAGATTATATTACACAATGCGTATTTGTATGTTGGTTTTCATTTCTATGACTATCCTCATCTATTTAGGGGATTTGATGAGTTTCCATAATCCGTTCATTGTTTATGGATTCTATTCACTTCTATCAAGATAAAGATATAGAGGGTCACACAAAATATCATATTCAAGAATCTTCTCTATTCTATTGAATAGGTAAACTAGAAATGGTGGGGGCCACAAAAATATTCAAGTGTCTTCCAAGTTATAAATCATAAAATGAATAAATAAATTCATATTATTCAGGTTAAGAATAATTGGCATTGAATTTATTTATTAAATGTATTTACAAGTATTAAAGTAAATACATGAAAAATATTATATGAACGAATATTTGTTTAAAATATTCAAGATTCATTTAATAATTGTGGTAATGATAATTCAAATTAATGGCTTGGATATTATCAGAAAATATATTTATTATGTTACAAGTAAAGTGATAATAATATAAATGATATTTATAACTCATCACAGTCGTCACAATATATCATTTATATAGTGTGTTAAATATTTGAGGTTTAGGGATTCATTCCATGTAATTTATTAATACACTATATATAGGATGATGGTATCTCACCAATGAATAATTAATGGTGGGATCTTGATAGCTTCTCTCAATTATCCTACTTTCTGGAGAGACAAGCTCACGATTCAAGTGATCAGATCGAGATCTCTCTCACATATCGAAAGCAGGGTGATGTGGTGATCATTGGAACATTGAATTCATCATAGGATCTATATGATATCACCCAGAATTCAATAAATATTGCTCCCATATATATTTTTAAAGCATGTGTGGATGATCTAGACAAATTTGACTTCAGATTCATCAAGCAGTGATCACCAGCAACAAACAGATGTTGAGAGCGGGTTCAGGTCCAACCAAATATTTATGGTTTTACTTTTCACTTAATTTTCTTTTTGTGTGATCCTCGGCCTTATACCGAGGTTATGTATCACTAGATATGACATTATTACATGGATCATTGCTAAAAAATATTAAGTCCTTCGTCCACTAAATTTCATTGTGCACCCTAGTACCTTCGTCCAAGTCATGTGTTGGATTGATGTTCAGCTAATTTATAAACCCCACAAATAAATTTTGGAAAATTTTCATAAATTATCAAGATAATTTAATTTTTTTTTCTTGGTTTTGGATATGTGGAATGTGTTTTAGAGTAAAATGACACATTTTTAATGTGAAAACATGCATTTTGGTTCATACTGACCATATCGTGTGTTAGATTGATGTGAGGTTGAATCATATATTTAAAAAATAAATTTTGGATTGTTTTCATAAATTATAAACACAATACAAGTTATTTTCTTATTTTTCTCTATAAAAACACGTTTTAGAAAGAAATTACACTTTTATGTAGAAAAAAATATATTTGAGTCATAACAACCACATTGTGTGTCGAATTGAGGTGATGTCGATTATTATAGGTCAAAAATTAATTATTGATCATTATCCTAAAGTATCAAGACAATATGATCTCATTATCTATGTTTTGGCTATGTGAATATTTATTTAGACTAAAATGACACTTATATTGAAAAAATGCACTTTCAGTCATACCAACCATGTCGTGTGTCAAATTGATGTTCACTCGATTCATAAATGTAAAAATAATAATTATGTACCATTTTCCTAATTTATTAAGTCAATATGAGCTTGTTTTATTGGTTTTAGATATATGATGTGTGTTCTAAAGCAAAATGACAATTTTATAACGTGAAAACACGATATTTGAATCATATTGGCCACATCATGTGTCAGATTGATGTGTGGTCAACTATTACACATCAAAAATAAATTATGGAACATTTTTCTAAAGTATCATAATAATATAACCCCATTTTCTTAGTTTTTTATATGTGACATCTATTTTAGAGTAAAATGGAACTTTTTAAATGTGGAAACATGTAATTTGATTCATACCAAAACAATCATGTATCTGATTGATGTGTGGTTGATTCCTACCCATCAAAAATTAATTATTAATTATATTACTAAAGTATCATCACAATCCGATATCTTTTTCACTATTTTGGCTATGTGAATCTCATTTTAGTCTAAAATGGAACTTAAATTAAAAACACACAATTTGAGTTATAAAAGACAATTCATTTTTTATATTGATATGTGTTCAATTCATACACATTAAAAATGGATTATAGATCATTTTCGTAAAGTATCAAGATAAACCACACTTGTTTGCTTATTTTTGGATATGTAATGCATGTTTTAGTGTAAAATGACACCTTTTTAAAGTGAAAACATGCACATTGAGCCATATTGGTCAAATCTTGTGTCAAATTGATATGTTTCCAACTAATACAAGACAAAAATGAATTATGGATCATTTTCCTTAAGTATCAAGACAATATAATCTTGTTTTATTGGTTTTAGCTATATGATATGTATTTTTGAGTAAAATGACATTTTTTAATGTCAAAACTTGTACATCGAGTCATACATACCATACCATGTGTAGTATTGATTTACATTTGATTCATACATGTCACAAAGGAATTATGGATTGTTTTCCTAAAGTATCATGAAAATCCAAGATCTTTTTCTAGGTTTTGGCTATGTGAATCATGTTTACAACTAAAATTAAATTTTTTATTATGAACACACACTTGGAATCCTACTGGTCACATCGTTTGTTAGATTAACATGAGTTCAACTAATTATAACCTCTATAAAATAAAAATAAATTACAAACATAATAGGTAATAACCTAAAAATGATGTTGGAAAGCATTTTGACACCACATACTCAGCCCATTCATATCTAAAAAAATTACTTCTTCTTTTGAGTATGTAGACTATCAAAAATCCAAGTGGTACTAAAAAATATAAACAAACAAATGATTAAAAAATATTTTAAATGAAATTGTAATTGCTTTTATAAATACATGTTTAGGTATTCTAGTATCTAATATCCTTTATAAATATTTATTCTTCTTATTCAATATAGGGCACATTTCCATTTTTGAATGTTGTATCTATATTAACATGAAATGTCAATATATGTGGTGGTGGAACTGGTGGAGTGAAATTACCAGTGAAAGGCCTTTTTATTTCATTATTTATCCACTAGATTGTTTTAATATGAACCTTACTTTATCCTTAATTTTTTCTTTATAAAAACCATAACTCATTTCAAACCTTTTTCATCAACTATTAAAGGTTTTTAATTTGAAAAAAATTATAAAGGACATACCTAATTATCACCTTGTATCATTATAAGATTAAATGACCATGCTATTAAAGCTCCAATAGCATTATCAACCATGTTGACATCCAAATAATCAAGAGGAACAAAAAAACATGGTCCTTGAATCACGAGATAGTTCAATCCCATATATCACCTGATCTTTTGGGAGTTATTTGTTGTGTAGAATGTATCTTAGGATATTTTACACCATACTCTTCATAACGAGGTGAAGGGTGGGTGCTAATAGATATGAATCATAAATAATTTCACCCTACAAAATGTTAGTAATATAAAGTTATTAGTAGTTGTTTGATTTACATTTAAACAAAAGTGTTATGACAACATTGATTACCTCGAGTATGGAATATGTTTAAAGGGAATGAATAGCCTCAGATCTAGATGGTTTTGGATCATCATGTACTGATCATTGTTCTATTATTGGTTCCCTTTAACCCTTTCTCATATATTGTTCTTCCAAACTAGACGATTCAATAATATATTTTAAATCATCTATCTAATCTTGCATATCTTTTATTATCTCAAATGTATTCCCTTATGACTTTATCTTCTCAAAATATGCTCAAGGTGATGCTCTAAAACCTAAACCTCTAACACGAGCATGTTGTTCTGGAAATATAAATTCTACTAAAAGTAATTTTTTGTTTGGTATAGTCATTAAGGATTATTTTGACTAAATTGTATAAAAACATATGAACATAAATAAATATTTTTATTTAATACTATTATAAAGAATAAAAATATATATTATTTCATACTTACAGATGATTCCCATATTACTTTTGTGTTTTCATCTACTAGTTTTACCTCTTCATTTATATGAACCTAAATCCATAGCATATGTCATTTAATGGAAGGGGCTTTCGATTCTGATTCATTAATTTGTATATAAAAAAATGAAAATTTTCATATCATATCAAACTTTTACTATATATTTAAAATATATACCATTTTATTTTCAAGTGAGGCATACACCATATTTTTTCTATGATAGAGGTATATTAGTTTTGATTCATGTTACTTATTTTCATCACTCATTTTCTATTTCAAAAAATAAAATTATTTAATCAAATAAGATAAAAAAAATAATGCCTAATAAAATATTATCAATTACAATGCACCTAAAATGATTCCTCACTATGGTGTCTAATGAATTATTTCCATGATAATTTTTTAATAATGTTTTCATACATAGCTCATGGATGGGGGTTTAATTTTCTGATAGTATCCCTGAGATGCTACTTTATCAAAAGTGTTTGAAAGTATCTATGTGATTTTTCAGTGACCATTAATACAAATTTCTTACAATAATATTATAAAATAAATTAACTTTATAAGGGATAATGAAAAGTAAATCAATGTTACATTATATAATTATTTGGTAAGATAGAGAAATGTTATCATAAAATTACTATAATATCTTCCCAAATAATTTTTCTCTATGTAGGAACAACATTGCGTCACATATCAATATCAATCGACACATGCATTTGAGTTGTGACATCAATGTAACTAAGGAATATTTAATTTTTTGGGTCAACAGGTTGGTTGTGTTGATTCCCTAAAACCTAAAATTGTGTACCTTTTCTTAATAACATTAGTTAACACTGTGATTTTATTCCAATCTTATTTTTTTACATCCGCATGTTTTTTATTCCATAATAATTCCCCAGTTTCATCATTGATAGTATGTTCTTCCTTGGGATTGATAAAATCATCATGTGGAGATGAAATTTACTATATTTATAGCTACAAATTTATCTTATATTACATAAATTCATAATAGAACAAAAAAATTTTGAGGAAAATTATACTATATTAAATAACATTTTAACCTATACATTGAAATCACTTTTTGACTTTAAAGGTTGTGAGGATTGTGATCCTCTATCAATTATCTAAATCTCATCCTTATGGTCCCATCTAATGTCTAAGACGTTTTATATATTAGACCACTATAAAATTATTTTTATCTCACAATCAAAGGGTTGTCCTCAATTGAATTTTGATCCAACCATACAATTGTTTTAGTCTCCAACATAATAATTGACTAATTTTTTATAGGATCTGAGATAAAAAAAATACATGAATAACTAGTGATATCATTATGAAGAGTTCATCGTTATACCCTTCCACACTTAAATTACCCTTCATGAATCAAAATTCATCAAATTTAACTGAAATCCTATTTTCAACTAATTTTAAATGGAAAATGGGCACATTAAATATTGTATAATCCAACTCGTATATTAGTTAGATGACTTCAAATTATTCCATTTTCTCTTAAATTTTATTTCTATCCATGGAACCAGATACATGTAGTGCTTATTCAAAAAATCATAACTCCACTATTTTGTATCATATTTCATTCATATTATTAATTCATATAGAAAATATAACTATTAATTAAATAACCATTATAAAATAATATATTTACCCTTGGTACTCTAGCTAGCCATCAAAGTCATTCAAAAAATGAATTCAGATTTTAAGACAACTACTTATAAATATTATCTCAAAAACATCCTATAAACTATTGATTATTTGTATTTGATATATATCTTTTAGAACTCTATGTATTAAAATGTCAAAGAATTAATTTTTGGTATATAAAGTATGGAGAAATATTTTCACTATTATATAAAATTAAATGGTGAGCTTACTCTTATTTTGTAATGGTAATTGTAACAACCACTATTCTAAAAATCCATTCTCTCACAAGGCATCCAATGTGATGAAATTTTGGGAGACCAATGCTATCAATATACAATATGAAATCGACATATAATTCAATAACTTCTTCAACAACATATATCTCTACAATACAACCATCTCACTAACTTTTATTCTTCAAATACCATTTCAAAATATCCATATACCATTCAATGGGGTACATCTATCTATAATGCATAAGACCACATAGTAGAATCTCTCTAACCAAGTAAACCATCAGGTGGACTGTTTTATCAAATAATGAAAATGAGAATAACATATCCAATTAGAACAATATGAATGAAATTTCCTTATTCATTATTGGAAACATTACTGAATCTATAACTTTACTACATATATATTTTAAAAAACATATATTAGTAAATTTATGTTATTCATGTTTCGGAAAAAATTAATGTAATGTAACATGAATTAAATCTTGATAAAAACATGAAAATTGTGTGATTTTAAAAGTTTTAACTTCAAATTACTTATTGATATTTCATTCTTGATACTTTATAAATGCCCCTATAGAACTTTTACACCATTAATAAAGTTTCAAAATTGAAAAATTTTCTTTTTTTGATAGAGTGTAAGATAAAAAAATTTCCTTTCACACTACACTGATGCCAACTCTTCTGTTATCCCCACGTTAATCATGTAAAACCAGTCCTTAGTGTCATATTTTAATTTTCCTAGTTCATTTATTAATGTGCTAATAAAATTATCACATATTTTTTTCTATATTCCCAAAATCAATAAAATATCTAGCGTATAAACAATTATAGTATGATAATTCAAAGAAAACTAATTTTTTTCCATCCCAATTTAGCAAGGTTTTTCAAAAAAAAATTATTAAAAACCTCATTGATATCTTATAGTTTCTAGAATTTATGGTCACTCGTTATTGGTTATGGTGTTGTAACATGTTTTTTATTTCCATTTAATGACGTTATTCATGATAATTATTTATGTCATCAGTGTAAAAAAATTATTTTCTAAAAATATAGTCTTCGAGGAATGTTTTAACCAAATTTTATACCTTCTTCACAATTGGTGTAATGAACTATACTTTTTCAATGATAATATTTTTCTGAAAATATGTGTTATATTATATTATACACAATAAAACCACATCTCTTTTATAATGAAGTAAATATAATGGGAAATGTTACCATATTGATTAGACCGTTGTATAACTATTGGACAAATATGATAGTTGGTAAATATTACAATTAGAAACTATACTCTTGATAATAATTATAATGTTATAATTATTATTTAAAAGAAAATTTTGACAAAGGATAATTGATGTAGAAAGAAGAATATATGACCTCAACCAGTATGTTCGTAACATTTGAAGCCCATCTTCTGGAACATGGGAGGGAGGTATCATCACTAGGGTTCTCCCTTGTCTAATCCCAATCTGACATTTAACAAGTGAAGCTAGAACAAAATCACATATGGGAGAAGTTCAAGTTAGTATAGATTCCCACTCAGTCGATGTTAGCCGAGGCACCCCACAAAACTATCACCATTGTGCACCTTACTCTTAGGGGGTATGCGAGTGTAATAAGGGGTTATGTGTTCAATCCCAAGTTACTTAAAGTTTAATTAAATTGTATAAATAAATTATTTATTCCATCAATATCATTCTAAGAATATTTTTTCTTAGTAAAATTGAGATGGAAATTGATAAATTGATTTTTTTGAAAAAAAAATATACTTTTTAGAAAAGATATAAATATTTATACTAAAATAATATATTATGAATAATAGTTATTTTAATTAAATAATATGATAAAAACACTCTTATTTAAATATAAATGATAAAATATTTTTTTTCAAGTGTCAAAAATTTTACTATTAATTTTTAATCTGCTGTTATTTTTAATAAATAAGTATTTTAATATTTAAAAGTTATAATTATAATACTTATAAAATTATTATGATAAAATAAACATTTTTTTTGAAATAAACACTCTAGAATTTTCTTAGGGTTAATTTATGATAATTTTCTAAAATACTTTATTTATTCATGAATAGTAAAAATAGAGTTTGAGCTTTTTGATATGTTTAATGAATTTATAATTATTCCATAATGATTTAATAACAAATAAACCACAATCAATGAATTAAAATATGTTATTTTATTAATATAAATTATTTTTATAGATTTTAATCAATTTTCAAAACTATAATTTAATTTCCAAAAACTAAAATGGAAACTTTAACATTAGAAACATTATCTTTTGTAGAAACTTTACTTTTCCATGAGAAAGAATGTAATATAAAATGATTATCGACTGGTTTGGATTAAAATAGAATAAAATATGGGCCTAGGTTTTCAAAACCATGGGAAATACCATGGTAAATCCCATGGTTTTTCATTTTCCAAAACCCATGTATCCAAGGCCTATATTTGGAAGTTAAAAAACAAATCCCACACTTTTTCTATTAATACCCACTCATTTATTCATTTACCTTCACTCCCAATACATCATTCACAAATATATGGTAGTTTAAATACTAAGGATCCCTCCCATGTTGTCTTCAATCCCCCAAGGTCCCAATCCTCATGTTTTAGGAATAACTTTTTATGGTAAGGGAATATCTACTTCTCTTTTCCTTTCAAGTTCCCTCTTTATGTAGTATGTCTTAAAATTTCAAAAATAAGTTATTTTGTCCAATTTATTTTATATATTTACAATAATAATATTATTTTATGATTGTGAGACCATTTTTCCCAATAATTTTACTATTTCTCCAAAACCACATTTTATACCTGTTATGTTATAGATTTTACTTCTTATAATTTCCCTCTTCTCCTTAAGAAATTATATTTTATTTTATTTTTGTGAATACCCAAGACTATTTATTTTCTAATGGGATTAACATATATGTAAAAATGATTTATTTGGTTTTGGTATTAACATACATGAACCCATATTCCTTTTTTGTGGGTTAAAAATGACATAATGATCATGTTTTTAAGCACTTTTGAAATGCCTTGATTTCAATATGAAACCTGTTTTTTTATTCTCCATAGGTTATTTATAAAATATTTTATTATGTTATATATGGATAACATTAAATTAATACATATTAAGGGTTCACCCTGATTTATATTCAATTCATTGTGTAAATAATTTAATCTCTAGATATGATATGTTTTACAATACATTGGTAATTTTTATGACACCTCAGTGAAAAACCTTGGTGATATTCTTATGAATGTCTCAATTAAATTTTCTATCCACATTTCCAATTTATAAGTCATTTTATTATTATTATTATATTTATCATGTTCCCTTACACATTCAATAATGATATTCCTCAAGTTTTTATTTATTTTCATCAAGATCATATGTAAATTGTTTCTTTTTCTTTCCCTTACTGGGTCTTATGCTCAACCTTTCCCTTGATGTATGTCCCCAAGTTATGAAATTTAGTAAAAGTAATTAGGATGAATCGATAATGAAGCCTTTAAATTTGTTTAGAATAATTTTTTAAGCTTCCATGTATTATGTTCCTTATTTCCAAGAAACTAAAATTTAAAAGATCCTATGTTTGTACAATTTCATGAAAAATTATGTAATAAAAAGGATAGATTCCATAAGTGGTATCAAAGTATGGTTTAGCTATTTTTGGAAGTTAAGATTTAAATAAATTAGGAAGAACCCTAGAAGAAATTTTAAATATAGGAAAACATCTTTGTATTTTGGTGAAGTGTTAAGGAAGTAGTTTCTAAGCAATGAAATCCCTGTCTAGATACGAACAAGTTGGTGTGGCTCTATCATAGATGTATATAGGGGTAACATCTAAAAATGCAGCTTTGGTATAGACTCAAATTGGAACTGGTGCATGAAAACAGGCCATGTCTCACTCCTAGTTGGACACTCCGGGGGGATATGATTGGTTAATCATAATATTTTTATGAACCACTCGGAAGGATATATAGAAAATGTATTTATTATTAAAGAATAAAATATTTAACCATGATGTTTTTGGACATAAAATTCATTTAGAATTATAATATTTTCAAAATAAACATACTTCTCACTAAGGTTTTCTTCTTTTATAAAAATAAGGGAAATAGGAGGAACCATGTAAATGGTGAAATAAATAGACCATGCACTGATGACACTCTAATGGAAGCCGTAATAGAAGGATTTGTGAGAATTATGAATCAAGTAACTTGAGTTATGAACAATAACTTGAATCAGGTTGAGAGACCAAATTAACCTCAAAGGGAACAACTTTCCCTTTATTCCTTTATATGTTAATAAGAACCTTATTTCGAGAGATCTACCGACCCATTGATTGCTGAATAATGGATAAAATCTATATAAAATATATTTTATGTAGTCTATTTTTCAGAATAAGAGAAAGTCATCTTGGCTATGTACCACTTAGAGGGAGAATATGATCAGTGGTAGAAACTAATTAAAAACACGAATCTAAGAAGGTATATTGATTCTACGGTGTAGGAAGAATTTAGGGGAAAATTTTCAAAAAATATTTCCCATGTTCAATGTGAATTAAAATTTTGAAGTAATTTCTAGAGCTGAAGTATAAGGAAAACAAATATTTGGGAACCTATGAGATCAAATTTACAAGACTTTATCATTACACCTCTAGCTTTGGTATGGATCCTAATGGAAAGGTTGATAGATTATTTAGTGGACTAAGACCCCATCTATGGAAGAATCTAGAAAATCAATACTATGATAGCTATGAGGAGGTAGTGAGTATTTATATGAAGATTGAACTGGAGTTCAGAGAGACACATTGGTCCCATATATAGAATGAAAAGAAGAGATCAATGAAGCCATGATTTGGGGGGAATTTTGATCATGGGAGAGGAGGAAATCAAGTGAAACTTCCCACATGAAACAAATATGGGAATAATCATTTTTAGAACTAATTTCTTAGAAGAAAGAAATGGTAAATGTTCATAAGAGATTCTCATATTTATCATAACTAACATAGTGAGGTAAATCCTTGACTTCTCAATACTAACGACAAAGGGAAGATGGCGCAAGCCCAACCCAAAGTCAAATGCTATAAGTGTGTAAATCGTGGGAATTTTTCCAATAAATATGAAAATCATAAGGAAATAAAGGGGAATCAACATCAACCTCATCACAGTCCAGAAGAGAAAGGCTGGGATATTTCTATCACGATGGGTGAATTTGAAGCTTGAAATGATGTGGTAGAAAGTACTCTCATTATTCTCTCAAAGCAAGAAAGTAATTTGGTGGATTCTAGTTATACGAATTCTTTTATTTCATCCATGTTTTCAAAGAATATATAATCAATTCCTAAACTACTAAAAGTAGAGTTATCAGTCAATACTCCTATAGGGATTATCCAAGCATCAACAGTGTATGGAAGCTCTAATATTCACTTTGGTAAGCATGATCTCATCACAAATATAGTAGTCATTCCCATACTAGAATTCAACACAATACTAGGGATGCAAAATATCTCAAAGTATAATACTAAGATAAACTATATAATCAAGGAAATATCATTAGTCTTGAATGGAAAACCTACAGTTGTTTTCAAAGGAGAGATTTCTTGATATGAGATTTATCTAGAAGCACATCCCACATCCTTCGTGGGGATCAATTGTTCTCCATGATTAATATTTTATTTGGTTATCATCAATTGAGGGTAAATAAAGAAGATATTCCAAAGATCTCCTTCTGATCAAGATATGGGAATTATGAGTTTTTTTTATTCCCTTTGGCTTGACTAATGCTTCATCTATTTTTATGTATTTGATGAATAGAGTCTCTAATGACTACCTTGATAAATTTGTGGTATTTTTTATTAATGATATTCTAGTATATTAAAAAATTCTTAATGAGTATAAGGATCGTCTAAGGTTTATATTTAAAAATATAAGTAATAAGAGTCTCTTTGGAATGTTTAGAAAATGTAAATTTCAGTTACAAAAAGTTTCTTTCTTGGGGAACATTGTAACCAATAAAGGAATATCAGTTAACCCTTCCAAGACAAAGGTTTTGGAGGAGTGGCCTCATCCTACAATATTAGTTGGGATTCATAATTTACTTGGTTTAGTATAATATTATAGGAGGTTTGTGAAAAAAACATTTTACAACTTTCTAATCCACTAGCCATGTTAACTATAAAGGGTTCTAAGTTTCTTTGGATAAAGAGTGTGTAGAAAGTTTCCAAGATCTAAAGAAGAGACTGATTACTTCACCCATGTTACTATACCCTCTAATGAAGAAGGATATATTATTTTTAATGATTCATCTATGAAAGATATTGGGTTTTTCCTCATGAAAAATGACAAGGTGATTTCTCATGCATCTCTATAGTTAAAGCCTCATGAGAACAGTTATCATAACCATGACCTAGAGTGAGCTGCGGTTATTTTTCCTCTGAAGATATGGAGGAACTATCTTTATGGGGAGAAATGTGGTTTATACATACATTACTAAGGTTTGAAGTATATTTTAACACAAAAGGAATTAAACATGTGACAGAGGAGATGGTTGGAACTTATAAAGGACTATGATTTTTCAATTAATTATCACCCTGGAAGAGAAAAAAAGTTTTTGATGCATTGAGTAGGAAAGACCCTGTTGTTTTGGAAATGAAGAGGATTCAAGGAGATCCCTTGATCAAAGACCTAGTAAAATTATACATGGGAATAATAAGGGAAGGGAAATCATCAACCTTACCACAAATGATTTCTCAACCATCATTACTAGAGAAGATCAAGAAAGCTCATAGACCAGATCCTTTGATATAGAAGAAGATAGAGGCTGTGAAAAATGGTAAGTTTTCTGATTTCAATATTGATCAAGAATGTGAACTAAAATTTTGTAGAAGGATTTGTGTTCCATCTATTCTAGAAATAAAGGAGATGGTGGATGAATCTCTTATATTTACATTCTCTATACATCTTGGAAAAACTAAAATATATAGGTAACTTCATGATAATTATTGGTGGGATAACATGAAAATGGAGATTGCTGACTACACTATAAGGTGCTTGGTGTGTCAACAAGTGAAGGCATAGTGACAAATTCCTAAAGGGGAATTTCAACAACTACCCTTACCATCATGGAAGTGGTATAATATCACAACATCATGTCTATGGTGTGAGAAAAAGGTAAAATAAAGGGAAGGGGAGGATACCTTAGCTTGTAGGGGATCAATGATAGCGGTAGGGTTTAATGGTAGTGGATACAACAGTCGGTAACAGCGGCGCCGATGGTGGAAACGGCAGCAGCGGCAGAGGTGGGGTTCACAGTGGCAGAGGAGGGGTTAAACGGTGGTAGATGTGGGGCTTCGTGAAAGCATGAAGGCAAGAGAGAGAAGACTATGTTAGGGTTATTTTTATAACATTGGGGAAGACTTTTATCAGCACTTTCCAAAAAGCACAGATGAAGGGTATTTTTATCAGCACTAAATTAGGAGCACTGATAAAACCAGTCTTTATCAGCGCTGGAATTTTAGCACTGATAAAGGGGCATCTTTATCACTGCTAAAAAAGCATTAATAAAGATCAATTATTGATAATTTATTTATATTATAATATATATTTATAAAATTATATGTATATATATATATAATAAATAAATATTTATTTATATTATAACAATAAATATATATTTATCCAAATATAATTATATATATATATATAATAAATATATTTAAAAATATTTTTATATATTTATATAATTATATTCTTTTATAAAATTATAAATTTATTTATTTATTTATTTATAATTATATATAATAAATATATTTATAAATATTTGTATATATTTACATAATTATATATGTTTATAAAATTATAATTAATATAAATATATTTATTTATTTATTTATAATTATAAAATTATAATAAATGTTTTTTTAGATAATAATAAAATTATAATAAATATAATTATTATAATTTTATAATTATTTAAATAAATATATATTTATTTATAGTTATAATTATAAATAAATATATATTTATGTAAATAATTATAACATTATACTAAATATATTTATTATATTTATTATATTTATTATATTTTTAATATTTATAATTTTAAATTTATATACAATAAATTTATTAATTATATATATTTATAAAATTAAAAATATAATAAATATAGCTATTATAATTTAGTAATTATTTTAATAAATATATATTTCTTTATACTTATAAATATAAATAATTATTTATTTATTTATAATTATAAAATTATAATAAATATATTTATTATATTTATAATTATATAATTATATTTATTATAGGTGCCTGAGGGTACAATAAATGTATTTATTGTAATTTTATAATTATTTAAATATATATATATATATATATATTTATAATTATATTTATAAATAAATAAATTTAAAAGGTATTTATATATAATTACTTACCCCCAAGCACCTAATATATATATTTCTATATAATTAAAATTTTATAATTATAACTATAATAAATATATTAATTATTTAAATATATTTATTGTACTTTTATAAGTATTTATGGGAACATAATAATTTAGTGGGTATAACATGAATGAATCATACCTAATAATGTAGATTATAAAAAATAAGTCACCACATATATATAGAAAGCATGATTAATAAGGGCGTCAATATGTAAATGAATAGATACATAACATATGCACACATCATCATAATATAGGTAATCTTAACATTTGGAATATGGAAATCCACAATCATGTCCACAAAATAAACTTATGATCATATAACGTCAATCATACGTACTCATGGATCCATGTATGAATATAAATAAGGCCAATAATGTCCAAGAATATCATTATTTTCACTTGATATATATATTTATTGACCAAATTCATTGGATACATATATTTAATTAAATATATATTTATTTATATAATTATAATTATTAATAAATATATTTAAAAATTATTTATCCTAAATTATAAATATATAATTATAAATATAATAACTATATCTATTGTTTTAAAAAAATTGTTATAATTTTATAATTATTTAAATATTTATTTATTTATTTATTTATTTATTTATAATCCTTTAAAAAAAATTAAAAAATTATATTTATAAATATTTGAATTATTAAAAAATATATATTAATTATAAAATTTATTTTATCATTAATTTATATAAATAATCATTATTTTTTAATATAAATATAATAATTATATATATATATATATTAATAATATTTTTTATTAAAAACTTTTATCATCGATAAGAGTAGCGCTGAAAAATATATCCTTTATCAGCACTAAAAAAAGCACTGATAATGGATACACCTTTATCAGTGTGTTTAACTAGCACTGATAAAAGTGCGGATTTTATTAGTGCATTTTGTTTATCACTGATAAAAGCTGGCACATCCCTTGCCCAGATCTATGGTAGTGTACTGTCACATTTATGAAATTTTAATGATATAAGAGTTACTTGAAATGTTATGAAGCCTTTTTACTTAACCAATATATTCCTAACAAGTAATATAATTCATTTAAATATATAATAATGAACTTAGAAATATTTGTCTAACATTATGAAAATCTATGTAATGTTTTTATTCAAATGGAAACTATTTTCAGTTCTTCTCTTTTAATCGAGTATTCACAAGGTTCATTTAGATTTTTGGTTTATTTTAATAAAAAAATAAGTCTCCTTTAATTTAATATAATCCAATTAATTATCTATAAATCAAAATTAAACTTGATTTTGTAGTAAAATCATTTTTATTCTTAAAATGCACATTTTTTCTAAAAACAGTTTTCGATTCATTTTGAAAAGTTATATTAAAATATATTTTAACATATTTAGTAATTGAATATTTTATATTGTATTCCATATTTGGAATCGGTATAATTAATATTAGTTAATAAAGTCTACCTAATTTTTTTCATAATGAATAGTAACCATGGTTAATATTTATCACCTCGGTTAGTGGTAAA
This sequence comes from Viscum album, assembly GCA_963277665.1. Lineage (NCBI taxonomy): Eukaryota > Viridiplantae > Streptophyta > Magnoliopsida > Santalales > Viscaceae > Viscum > Viscum album. Next base: position 1,940,514,245 of record OY728131.1, read on the forward strand.
ATGGGTTAAAAGGGTTAAAATAATGGGAAAAGGCTTCAATATAATACAAAAAACTTTCTTAAATATCATTGGTTAGTTTTATTTGGACCTTATTCTTATCATCATCAAAACTATGACAATTTGAATCCATTTGACTAGAGTATGACATATATTATATAATAAAGTTTCGAGTATATATAAGTTTTCTACCCACCTCACTTATGGAAGGTAACCAACTACCCTCACTTATCCGCACTTCATGAGCCACTTAGATCAACCAATCCTTACCTGAATATCATTCCAACATCCTTATCCACATCCTGGAGGTTTTTTTATTTCCAAATGACCCCTTCAAGAATGATTAAGGTGTAATCCAAAGTCGATTACCAATGGAAGAGGTATATGTTCTTACTGAGCATTTTCAAGTTCATTTCTTCTTAAATTTAACAGTGTCAGATTTTTCAGGTGTATTTTGAGTTAATTTTAGCCTTTATTCATTTTTTTTGAGCTATTTATTTTTTTGTCTGAGTTTTATAGGCTTTCAATTGGTTTTGGAGAGTTTTGAGTCCTTTTTGAAGGTGCACGATCGGAGTGTGGTTTTTCCCATATTGTGCGGATCCTCCTGGAAACCATGGTGCTAATGGAAGAGGCACTCAAGGTGGAGCATAGTTAAGGTTCATGGTTTACCAACCCATATGGCCTCACCTAAAGAATCATAAAACATGTTCCAATTTTTAAAATCACGTTTAGAACACGATTTGACAAACCGTGTGACCAAACCATGCGGGTGTCCAAGAGTGGTAGATTGCTTCGTAAGATTGTTGAATGGTTTTTCAAACCATGAAACCAAACCATATGTTCAAGGTTTAATGAGCCAAAAATTGTATTTACCAACCATAAATTACCCTTTTTTTACTCTTCTTGTAGGTATCCCAATCAAACCTAGAGACTTCATAGATTTCCTTTAACATTTTACTCACCTTTCAAGCTCAATTCCGGCAGATCCAAGTGTGTTGATGATCGAGAATTAAGGAATGTGGTCCAAAAAACTTTGTTCATTAGGTTTATTCTATATGTACCCCACTTCCCTTCATATGAATCCTAGATCTGGCATATCATGGTTATATTTAAGGATTTTTATTCCATATAATGATGAATTCTTGGATTGTTGATAGATCAGTGATGGATCCAGTTCATTTTCAATATTTCTTTGATCAATCCATGATCTAGTGATGTTGGTGGATCCCTAGAGTTATTTTGGTTTTGATCCAATCCATCTAACTTTTAATCTTCTTGAATCCATTTCTAGAAATTTGATTTGTTTTATTTGTGATCGGTTCTAGGGATACTTGGTGTGTGAGCTCTGTCTAGTTAGAGCTGAGGTGTGACTCACTTATCATTTCTCAATGAATTTCAAAGTTTTTCTTTAGTAGGCTTCAGGTTGGAAGTTCCTTAATATTTGGGTACCTTGTATAATCTTGTAGTCTTGATGTGATAATTGTGTTATCCTAATTTTTTCCAGGCTTGATAGTGATTGCATCTGTGTGTAGCCTGTGATACCCACATATGATGATTGATTCCATAAGTATGCTATTATAGATTGTTAGAATATTTATTATGTTGGTCGCATATAGTTTTATATTGGTATTTATTCTCATGATGACTTTATATGTTATGTATTTATATTCTCTACATTGCTACATGTAAACACCATTCCTTTAGAGGTGTTTCTTTTGGTACTTGGAATAGGTGAACCATTTTTATATTGTTATCCCTTAGAGGGTGAGTATGTATGATATGCGATGATGATGCCAATGGATCTGAACACAAGGTTAGGGAATCACAGTCTCAAGTCCAAACTTGTGGCATCAACATTAGGGGTACAATGAACCTATTTTTTGAACCATGGAAAGAAAAATATATGAAGACCATGAGGACCAACCTATTACTGGCGATGGGGTTTGATGGTCTTGAGGCTTGGCCTATAATGGTGGTGGGATGCAATGCCCCAATGTAAAAATATAACTTGATGCCTTAAAAAAACTAATAGACATGTTCTCCGGCCTTGTGGATAAGTACTGATCACTCCTAACACAATTTTCAATTATCCTTCCATCACAAATCCAAGACAAGTATGTTCAAGGTTCATTGTAGTCTGGTTAGAAAATGAGTTCTCAAAATATTATTATTTATGCTTACTTACACATTTACTCTTATCATGGCCTAAACCTCTTATACATGTTCACACGTATTAAGGACACATTGGTGGTTTTGTACTGGGTTACATCATTCACACCCAATACGAGTATCTAAATGCACATATAAACAACATGATTAGGGACCCAAGTAAGGGAAGGGGCTTGTGGAAAATAGCTAAGTAGTGAAGCATGGAGATAGAAGTGGTGTTGATATAGACTTTGAAGGATTTATTAGTGTTTATTTATTTTTATTCCCACAATTTATATACTCTTGTTTGTATGGGCACATTGGGAGCTTTTTTTATTCATATTTATGATATCATGGACATTTTTTATTACATTATGTTACTATTTTCTTATACTTCATATTTGGGTTTATATATTTATTTTTGTTTTTGGTGGTTTATGGATTTGATTACTAAGAGTATAGTTTCCAAAATTCAACCTATAACCCTCACCCACAGTCTAATGCCTATTTTGTATGGGGAGGAACACAAGAGGAAATATGGATCTCCAAATAAGACCCAATGGTTTCGGTTCGGGCAGTAAAAAATAGTGTCATATATTTATTTCCTTTATTTTATTATTAGTTATTTTGGGACATGGTATAAAGGAGATAGGTTGTGTAGAACTCAGGTAGGGGAGTTATCATATTCATGGATAGCTCATGTGTAATGGACCTATGAGTTACCATTGATGGGATTTTTGTTATAGTTTTATGGAATTTGGTTGCATTCATGAATCCTAATTAGGCATGTAAGATCACATGTCATATATATACATGTTTTGTACCAAATAACAGTTCTTTAATTTAATGCATTTCATTGTAATATCTACTGAGGATAGACCTATACTCTATGTTTAGTGATATATCTTCGTTCTCTGTTGCTGTGATATATCTATTTTTTGTTAATTACTTGAACATGATTATACTGTTTTGTTTTGTATATATATGCTTGTGACTAACATGTAGGTACAGAGAGCCTTGACTAGTACTAGGTGTCTTATGACTTATTATTATGGGTAGCATCCTAGGATAGGTTTCCATATAAATCCCTTAATTATAATTATAAATGATTAAGTATTTTCATATGTATATTTATTTGGATACTCTAAATGTTCATCTTGAATTTCAGAAAATTCCACCTCAGAGACACTTGAATGCTCCCACTTGGGAGGATGTCCCAAATCCACCACAATCTATACAGGAGGATGCACCTGAGCATACTCCTGAATCTTCTCTAGTATTTCTACTATTAGATCCACTCTAGCCTATAGTCTTTGGGATTATAACTACCCATGGAGGATGAGTATAAAGTAACATGGTTGACTACTATTGAGACTTCCAGCTCCAGCATCCTTTATCTTTTTAGGGTACTAGAGGACCATAGGATGTTGGAGACTGTATAGTCGTCATTTAGGGTTTATTCGTATTTCTCGAGACACTAGATGCCTGATGAGCCAAGTTAGCAGTATTTATGCTTTAGGGACCCACTTGTAGGTGATAGGGATCCATGGGACAAGTAGTAAAATGTTGGTGTATTTCTTTATAGTACTTCAAAAATAGGTTCCTTGGAGAATTTTTTCATTAAATGATAATTCTAGATCATGCCTAAGAATTCATAGATCTTCCATAGGGTTCCATTAAGGTGTCTACAGAATCCATTAATTTCACCGAACTACTTTTCTTTCTCTTCCCTTGGCTAAAAATGAGGCACAAATGTCCAGGAAGTCTGAGATCAGTTTCTATCCTAACATTAGATGAAAGTTTTGGATATTTAATCTAACAATGTGCTTGGAGCTTCCACATAATGACTTGACAATTGATAAAGTCTTATTAGAGGATAAAGTAGTTGAACTTATCCCATCCATTATTACTTAGTAAAATGTACCTCCTACTGTTGTGGTGAGTGTCTCCTCTGGTAGTAGGAAAAGGAAGATTATGGACATGCAATGGGGTAAAGGTAAGCAGGTTGAGTAGATCATGGCTTCTTCAGCTCCCATAGGAGGATTTCCACATTTCATCTACTATGAAAAGGTCAATCATTACCATGGGTTTTATATAACACCTTATAGAAAGTGTCAGTAGTGTAGAAACATAGGGAATATCTAGAAGATCTTTTCTAGATCTTTGAGTTTAGGTTTTCATTAGGGTGTAGGAATGACATGATCTATGACCCAGAGATTTGGTTAGGGTCCTGAGTAGTTGGTTCAGACTCCTTTAATGATATTGAATCAAGTAAGTCATGCACTTTAGGGTCAGGGTTGTGGATTTGTGGTGGGATGAGTTTATGTGATAGATCATGTTCTATTTTACTATGGAGAGGAACCATTGACCATTTAATGTATTTTCTTGATCACCTATTTTTTTACAACTCTTTTCAATACTAGTGATTCCCATTATTTTATATATTCTCAAGTTTTCTATAGTCTCGACTTACTTATTATGTTGTCTTGTGAGTTACATTCTTTAGAAACACATATAGGAAATAAATTTGATCATATCTAGAGATGTTCATAGTGTCATGTAGTTATTTCCAGTTAAGGACATTTGTGGGATTTCATGATCCTTAAAATGAGTATCTTTTATGTGATACTTGTAATAAATTGGATGACCATATTTCATTCTCACATCAACTATTATTGAAGATGGGTATCCTTTATTTCAAATAAGGGAGGGATGTTTATGATGAAAAGTGACTGGAATGTTGAATCCAATATAGTGGGACCAGTTTTGATTTAGATTAGGGCCATCATAGCTCAGGTGGTAGGATTATCTCCCATAGTGTAAATAGATATTGCATCCTCTTCTATTCATTATGTTTTCAATATTTATCAGGATGAATTTCTAGATGACCTCTTTTTTCTTCCTCCTAAACGAGAAGTAGAGTTTGAGATAGAACTCATATCAAGATATTATACCATTTTTATTCCTCCTTATCATACAAAACCGATCAAGTTGAGATAGATTAATATCCATCTTGGGTACATGAAGAAAAATAATTTTATTAGACCAATCACATCTATGTGGGGTGCTCTAATATTTTTTTATAATAAGGAATATGGTAGTATACGGCTCTGTGTGAACAAAAAGATATTGAATTAAGTGATAGTGACAAACATGCATCCTTTACCCAGTATTTATGATCACTTTGATCAATTATGGGGATCATGGTGGTTCCCCATATTGATCTTCATTCAAAATACCATTAGTTGTGTGTTAGAGAGGAATTTAATCTTAAGATGATGTTTAGGAGTATATATAGTCTATATGAGTACCTCATCATGACTATTATATTAACAAATACCCCTATAGTGTTCATAGATCTCATATAAACAAGATCATTTATACATATATTGACTCTTTTTTCTTGGTTATTCTTGATGATATCCTCATATATTCACAAACATCTAAGTTACATGGTATACACTTTGATACCATATTGATTACACTCTGAGAACATCGAATTTATGAAAATATTTCTATGTGTAACTTCTAGATCTGAGAGGTATGATTACTTGGTCATGTGATGTCAAAGATAGGTTCTATAGACTGAGAGAAGGTGGAATTGGTGATGTCTCGGTCTCACCCTTTGAATATTTTTTAGATCATAATTTTCATCATGTTAATAAGATACTACTTATAGTTCATTGAAGATTTCTCCCACTTAGCATCATCAATGACATGAATTACCAATAAGGGAGTAAAGTTTGAATGGAATGATCTGTATTAGGAGTCCATTATTAATCTGAATAGGATTTTGATGAAAACATAAAATTTAATTATCCCAAATCTCGGGATTAGACACACCATGTACCCTAATTAATCAGGTGTTGGGTTAGGGGTTGTGCTTATGAAAATGGATCTGGTAATTTCTTTTGGATACTTTAGCAGAAACCCCATGATAAAAACTACCTGATACATGAATTGAAGTTGACAGTTGTGGTCCACACTCTAAAATTTTTGCTTATCTCTTCCGTGAGAGGTTTTTAATTTAAAAGTACCCCAAAAGCCTCCAATATGTCTTATCTTATAGGGATATCAATTTTAAGAGTAGAAATTGGATAGAGTATATACATACATTTGAATTTTATATGGTATACACTCTAGGGAAAATTAATTTCATCGTAGATTATATTATTAGGAAAACATCAGTGGTACAAGATCTTGCTGAGAGACAATCATCTAACAAATGAAATCTGATGATTTTGATGGTGTAATTAATTAAGGGTTCATATAAGGATTATGGATTCATGGAATATGCCCCATTGATCCTCACATATTTTTTAGTGGATGGGTGAATTCTATTGAATAGTTATATCTTGAGTGTGTAGTGATATGAGAACAATTAGCAGGTAGTGACCCAATTCTAGGATGGTCAGTAGATGATGATGACATGATCAATTCATATGGGTAGTTTTTGGTGACAAAATATTTGAGTAAGGATCCAAGGATAAACTCTCATGCTTAAAAATGGGAAGTGATTATAGGGTTCAAGAATCTATACCATGAAATATAATGTTTGTTTTGGAGGCCTTCTATGAAGAGGGGAATCACTGGTTTTGTTTCACAATGCCTTACCCTTCTAGATGGTAAATTATAAGAATCAATGTCCTAATGCTTTAATTCATCCAAATTTGATTATGATGTGGTAGTGGGAGGATGTAATAATGGACATCATGATGGGGTTACCTCAAACCCTAATGATTTTTGATGCTGTTTGGGTGATAGTTGATCGGTTGATTAAAGTTTCTCATTTCTTGTCGACTTGTGAGACTATTTCCATGGATGAGTTGGAAAATCTATATATATAGAAGATTATATGATTTTATGGACTTACCTCAAGAATTATATCTGATATAGATATGCATTTAATGTCATGGTTTTGGTAGGGCTTATATAAGGTTTTGTTTACCCAACTGAAACTATGTATAGTGTATCATATGCAGACTAATTTTCAATCAAAGAGAATAATCCAGATATTAGAGGATATTCTATGATCATGCATCCTAGATTTCATAGGATCTTGGGATAATCATCTAGCCTTGTTTTAGTTCACATAAAATAATAGATTCTAGGATTCCATTTAGATGAATCCTTTTTTACACTCTATGGTCAACCATATCATTTATGATAGGTTAGCATAAGGCAGGTGAGGTAGTTATTGTGGGACCAAGTAGGAAACATGATCTCTTCGAGAGACTACATATAATTAAGAAGTGGATGAACACCAATCAAAGTAGGAAATAATCATATATCGATAAAAGGATATGAACCGTTGAGTTTTATGTTAGTGATATAGTTGTATTATGGATGACTCCTTATTTTGGGTATCTGTGTTTGGGTAAGTGATAAAAAATAGCCTTGAGATTTGTTAGAAATTTTGAAATTTTCAAGCATATCAGGATTGTGTCTTACCATGTAGTCCTTCCTCCTTTCAATCAAGGTATGAATGATATGTTTCATATATCTTAGCACCATAGGTACAGGCCCAATCAAATGCATGTGATCAAATGTGAGTATGTTGATCTAGATCTTAATTCATCGTGTGTGGAACACCTAGTGAAAATTTCATACAGGAGGGAAAAGGTGTTACATGGGAAGATTTTTCCACTTTTCTAGATACTATGATAGTATATATAGATCCAAGAGGAATATTAGGAGTGGGAGTCTGATTTATAGGCCTAGTGTCCTAATTATTTTTAGAAATATTCATAGATATGCTTCATGGGGATAAGAATTATTTAGAGGGAAGATTATAATTGACTTAGATTTTTTATGAGTGTTTAGATTTAATTTTAGAATTTATTTATGTGTTAAGAGATATAAATTGTCTGGGTGAGTCTTAGAGTTTTTTGTCCTTTAATAGTTTTAGAGGTCTTTTTGAAGGTGAAATTTTTTTCCAAAATATGTCAATCCTCCTAGAAACAATGTGGTTAATGGAAGAGACCCTAGGGTTGGAGCACAGTTAAGGCACACAATTTACCAAAATATGACACTTTACTTGAAAAAAAATGTAACATATTTTAGTTTCCAAAAGTGCAGTTCGTGCATGGTCTGAAAAAGCATGCAACCAAACTGTGTGGGTTCCTAGGAGAGGCCTAAGTCCTCACATGTTTGGTACATAATTTTTCAAATCATGCAATTGAACCATGTGTTCATGGTTTAATGATCCAAAAATCCTCTTTAAAAACAATTAATTTCCCATTTTGGCCCATTATTATTCCTATAGGTAGGCCTCTCAAACCTAGAGACTCCATAGTCTTCCCTAATCATTTTCATATCCTTCCACGATCAATTCTGATGGATCCTAGTGTGATGATGATTGATAATTAAGTCATATGATCAAAAAACCTATATTCATCAGGTTTCTTCTAGATCTACCATTCTTACGTAGAGAGTAATCATAGATATGGAATTCCATGGACATATCTATGGATTTTTATACCATCTAATGATGAATTCTTGGATTTTTGATAGATAAGTGACAAATCTTGTGCATTTGTGGACTTCCTTTGATAAATACAAGATCTAGAAACACTATTGGATCTTGAAAGGTATGTTTGTGTTAATTTAATCTCATAGGCTTAGAATATTCTTAAATATCATTTTAGAATATTTAAGTGTTTGATTTGGGATCTATTCTAGGGATTCTTGGTATGAAGCTCGATCTGGTTAGAGCTCGAGTGTGACTCAAGTGTCACCTTTCAACAAGTTTTAGAGTTTCTCATCAACAGGCTTGAGGAAGTAAGTTCCTTAACATTTGGGACACTTTTATACTCTTGTAGACTTCATGTGATAATTTTTTTGGCATAACTTGTTTAACCATTCTTGATAATTATCACATGTGTCTGTGTGTGTTAACCATGAGACCCACATATAATACTTGATTCCATGAGTATTCTAGTGTATCTTGTTATACCATGTTTGATGTTGATCACATGTACTAGTATGTTGCTACTGATTCTCATGATGACATGCTATATTATTCCTTTATATGCTCTACCTTGTTAAGTGTAAACACCATGCCTTTATAGGTACTTCTTTTGGTACTCAAAATCGAAGGATTGTTGTGATATGGTTATCCCTTATAGCGGGGTATACATGATATGTGATTAGTATAATGATAGATCAAAACATATGGTAGATGAATGGTAATATTGAGGTTGGACCTATAGCAATAACATTAGGGGTATGATGACCTTGTGGAAAGATGTAAGGCATAGGTAGGATACGACAGACTTGAGGCCCAACTTGTGACCGGTGATGTGGTTTTAAAGTTATAAGGATAGAAATGTGATAGAGGAAAGATGTGATGGACCAATAGATCAGTCTAATTTGAAACCTTGTTACTTTTGAGTGACATGTTCACCATCCTTGTGTCAAACTCTTTATCACTCCTAACATCCTTTTTATTATTCATTTGTAATGGATCTTAGATCTAGTAACGATTCAAGGGGCCTATAAAAGATAGATAAGTAATGGATAATAGAATGTGTAGTGGTAAAAGTATGTACTCTAAAGGATTATGTAGTGTTTATTTATCTTTATTCCCAAACTTTATATAATCGAGTTCATCTTGTAACATTGGGATTTTGTTTTATTTATATGTATGACATGGGTGACATTTTTTATTATATTATGTTACTATTATCTTCCACTTGATATTTTAGTTGATGTATTTATTTATATTTTTAGTGGTGTATGGATATGATTACTAAGGTAATAATCACTTCACTTTACCCTATGACCCTCATTTCTAGTTGGCAGTCCCTTGTGTATGTGGAAGAACACATGTAGTTATGTGTCTTTCCAGGCCAGAACTGATGATTTTGGGTCAAGGGGTTACCTTAATCCTTCTATAAATCTTTAATAATAATCATAAAATAATTAAATCAATATATTTACTGTACTAAGATGTTTTAATGTTAATTGTACATCTATTTTCTATCTCTTTTCCATCTTATGAGAAATGAAAACACCCTTCATGCGTACGTACAAAATACCATCTCTACGTAGTGGTGTTTTTTTCATCACCGCATCACATGGATGGTTATAAATAAGTAATTAAGGAATATATATAATATTTATTCCTTAATTATTATTCTAGATAGATAATATATCATCCAAATTATTACCCTCCCATCCTTTAAAAAATGATAATGTCAATCATGAGTATGTGTGTACTATCACCTCTACGAAGTGATATGATTCATTTTTCTATTACCACCTTGAATATATGATTCTAAAATTTTATATAATGAATAAAAATTAAATTCATGAGATTATTAAAATTCATGATATGATTGAACCATTTCATAACACCTTTAACCTTTTTCAATATAATGAAGTAATTTTAGAGAAATTGACCAAACAACCTTAAGTGGTCAACACAAGTAAGAATTATTCCATGAATAGATGTCAAAAATATTATAAAATGAACTTAAAAATGGTATATATATATATAAATAAGTTTCTTAATAAAGTATTTAATAAATTTAAATTGATTAATCAAGAGGATATAACATGTCTGACCTAGCATGAATCTAGGGTAAGGGTTTTTAATGTCAATTACACTCCATTGAGACATGTTTTATAATATGAACCTAATTTATTTTATATAGTGTATATAATGAACCTTTGAAACATTATATAACGAATTAATCTTTATTCATGTAATTTAACATTTCAATTAATGTTTTCACTTTTAAGGGGTTTTCATTCAAAAGTTATTAAAATCGTAAAGGTTTATTTTATAATATCACTCTTATTTAGGATTTCTCATGTTTAAATCTACAATGGAAGAATTATATGCTCTTTCTATTATTAAACCCTCTCTATTTTATTATCTTGTGTTTATTTTTTGGGATTCCATGTTTTTTCCAACGTTTCTTCTCTTTGCTACTCAATGATCAAGATGGTGTTTTTAAGAAAAACTGATATTATTTCCTCTTTTAGTTCAAGAATACTTTCCTTCCATAACCATGTTTTTTAAATTGTTTCATGGAATTTTTATCCAATTTTAAATGATTGGTAAAGGTATTTTTCAACTACATTTGACTTTATATGATGATTTTTAAAAGGAATAATTCAAAAAAAATAACAAGCTGATTTTGACTTTTTATAAAAACGTGAAAGGGGTGTTACTTTTAATATATATGACATGAATGATTTTTTCCACCTCTATGAAAATTATTTTTTATATATATTCCTCTAAGGGTTTCTTTTTTTAAAAATTATATTATTTTCCATTATTCTATGAGTTTCTTTTTTTATATTAAAATAAAAATTCTTTATTTTCTAAAATGCTTAATAGAATTTTTAAATAATGTATAACTTCATTTTTATAAAAAAGATATAAAAACCTTAAAGAAATTTATTTTTATATTTTTTATTTAATTTTACTCTATAATACTCAAAATGTATTTCTTTATTTTAAACCTTTATTTTTAATGAATTGATGGTCTTATATCACCCTTTACTAATTTATGGATTGTACATTATTTTGAGATAATTCACTTTCATGTGATCAGGTTCTCTATCACTCTCCATTATACATTGGACTTTATTTTTCTTATTAATTTCCATATTTTCAATAGCATGGATATATTCAATATCAATTCTACTATATTGATATTGTCTTAAATGTATTCCATTTCAATATACAGTGTCATATGTATAATGATTTTTAAGAAATTTGTTTCTATTATATGGGAAATATTGATGTTATGTATTCTTGATTCAATATAGATATTGATTGATTAATAAGGAATTTTGATTATGTATTATATTATTGATTCAATATATGAGGAATGAACTTGATGTATATAAGTGATAGGTGGGGACGGATTATGAATAGAACCTCGATGCGTAGACAGGTCTCATGAGATAAACATTTAGCCAATTTAGTTGTGTATTTGGTGTATACCTACCAATTCATTAAAATGTATTGACACAAGGCCCTAATGATAAGGTTCATAATGTATTTTCATGAGGCCTTGATGGAAATATCATGATACCAAACATTATGGATTTCCTTCATTAAGATTTCAGTGGTTATTATCCATGTGATTGTCATGATGTTGTTTTCAATTGATATATTTATAAGCTAAATTTGTTGATTAAATGTAATATTTATTAATTATTCTATATTTTTTATTCCCTATCTACTCATGATATCTTTCATTGTATGATTTACATTACTAAAAATCTAAGCTCAACCATTATTATGTTTTAATTTCCCTAAGATATGAAGAATTTACCATTGAATGATATTTAAGGTTGCAATAAATTTTTTCATTATATGTTTTAATTTTTCAATGAAATATGAAAATATTGTATATATCCAACCCCCTAAGACTGATAAATTTATCAATCCTTTGTCTTGTGATCCCTTGAATCTTGTACCAATGTAATAATATAAAAAATGGTTCTCAGTTACTAGAATTGAGGTAGATAAAATTTGTATCAAATGATGTTTAGTAGGAAACTTGGGAACTATATTTTAGAAGAACAAACCTAGAATGAACATTAAGGTAAACTTATTGAATATATAATAGCTTTTATATATTTCTATGATATTTCTAAATATTCAATGGGTTTTGAGAAAAATATCTATGTTCTATTTTTTAGATATATATAATAAAAGAATAAATTTAAATCATATCAACACTCAAAGATAATTTAAGGATTTCCATTATGAGAAATTTAGTACAGTTAGTGTTGGATTTGGGTAGATTATAGCCATATTGATGAAACTAACCCATGTTATAAAAAATAAAATTTCTTATATAAATAAAACTATTGTTTTATAATGTGATGAAATTTTTTTGAATCATTTTATGTTACAGAATCCTCTATACATTAATGGAATGACTAATCCATTAGTAAATGAAAAATGGATCAATTCACTCAAAATGATATTCTAGGGTTTGGTAAGTAATTAATTGGAGATGGTTATTCTGACAATATATTTTTTTAAAGTAGATGTTGATCAATGGTGGTCATTGATACAAAATAACATATAATATGATGAAATATATAATATGGAATATAGTAATTTTAAATTGATATTCATCATGAAATATTTTCCTCGAGTGCAATTAGATGAAATGGATAGAAATTTCCTCATCCAAAAGTAGAAGAAAGAAGAAATTATTTCTTAATATAAGTATAGCTTAATAAGATTATAAATTTATACAATGAACTACATACATAATCCATAAAATAGGATTGACTATTTCATTGATAGTCTTAAGTAAAACCTTTGAAGGTCACCATCCAACCAAATGTTTACAACATATGATGATATAGTGTCATGTTTCATCAAGATAGAAAAATAATTTTTTATTTATTATAAATTCAGAGGAAATTAGCAAAAGAATATCTCATCTAAGAACCAAGGAAAAATAAATTCATCAAAGAATAAGAAAGGAATGATGATATTTACACAATGTGATAATTGATGAAAGATACAACCTAGTAAGTTATTACATAAAATGAGAGTTTGTTACAAGTTCAAATATAGGTCCGTATGGATCATGAATGAAAGGGAAATAATAAAACCATTTTTATCCATTTATTTAACTTTACAGAGATGGGGAATTATTCAAACTAGTTTCCCAATAATTAAGGGACCTTAGTGTAGAAGATTCCAAAGGGATAATTTCAAGATTATGTGATTGCCAAATATCAAGTTGAAGTCCCTAAATATGTGGTGGTTGGTACTTTAACCATAAAATAAAAGTTATATAATGTTTTATTTTATGATATATCTTCACACACTTTTATATCTTCCATGATTTACAAGAATATTAAATCATTCCTTGGATCCTTAAGAAGGGAGTTTTTAATTAAGCCTCTTATTGGACATTTTATTACAATAAGAATATGTCAGTTAATCCCCATTATGATTCATAAACCTACACTATTTTCAAACATGGTTATTATATAAATGGTTATAATCCTTATAATATATTGGATTTCATAGTATAATGTGAAAACTTATTTCCATGAGAAAGAGATTATGATTTATGATAAATATGTAGAATCCCAGTTCTTTAGAAGGGGGATTACATCATCAAAATCAAATTTAGATCCACCTCTAGTAGCTAAATTTAATTAAATTTTCAAATAATAATTGAAGAAACAATATATGTATGGGAAAGGTTACCTTTAAATAGATTATGTTCTTTTTTTACAGGAATACATTTATGTGTTTCTTAAAATGTTTCCTAGAATTAAACTTGAATGTTAAGTTATTCTTTTATTGAACTCATTCTTTATGAAAAACCTATATCTAAGACTCCCTATAGAATATCCATAGTTGAATAAATCAAACTAAAGAAATAGCCACAAGATTTGTGTAAAATGGGATTCACTCACCTTAGTGTTTCACCTTATGGATCCCCTGTTTATTTTGTTAATAATAGGGATGGATCTATGAGGTTGTGAATAGATTTTAGAGAAATCAATGAAATTAATATAAATGAAAAGTATCATCTACTTCTCATTGATGACTTTTTTGATCAACTTGAAGGATCACAATATATTTAAAAACTTGATTCTTGGTTTCATAAATTATTATTAAAAAAAGAAAACATTCCAAAATTAGATTTCTCACAAGGTATGGACATTATGAGTTTACAGTAATTCCCTTTGAACTACATAATTCACCCTCTGTTTATATGGATCTAGTGAACAAATAATTCAAAGATAGCCTTGATGATTTAATTTTGGTATTTATCAATGATATCTTTGTATATTAAAAAATATATGAATAGCGTAAAACCCATTAGAGAATTAATCAAGTAACTCTCATAGGGAAAGAGTAATATCAGAAATTTAGTAAGTATTAATTTGTGGATTCCAGAAGATTAATTTATTTCCAATATTTTCTCAAATGATGGAATGTTGGTTTATCATTGAAAGACATATGTGGTGAAAGAATTTATTGCGCAAATAAAAATAATTGATATACATAGTTTCCTTATATTAACATGTTACAATTGTTTCTTTGTTTAAAAATTTACATGATTACCAATCCAATTAAACAAGTTGATAGGTAAAGGGGTTAAGTTCATATATTTAGATGAATGTAAATAAAGATTTGAACCATTAAGTAGGACATTATTAAATACAATAATATTGAGATTACCATTAGTATGGAATAAATTTTTGATATATAGTGATTCATCAAATAAATGACTCAGATGACTTTATATGTGGATTGATAGAATTAATACTTATTCATAAAGATATTTAAAGATCCAATGAAAGAATTACCTAATCCATGATCTTAAGTTGGTAGCTGAAATCCATTCCTTGAAGATATGGAGGCATTATCTATATGGTTAATGATATGAGATATATTGAACTCTAAAGTTTTACATGTATCTTTTTTCAAAAAAGAGATCAATATAAGAAAAAATATATGGTTAGAGCTACTCAAGGATTATGATTACCCAATAAACTACCACCCCTAGAATAAAAATAAGTTGGTTTATTCAATGAGTAAGAAAGATCATTGAGTTTTGAGTAAAATTAGGATTGACAATGATCATATATTCATGGATTTAGTAAAGTTAGATATAGGGATTATTATGGAAGGTAAAACATAATTCCTTTTCTAATTATTTCCAAATAATATTTATGATAGAAGATAAATCGGACTTATCTTGATAATAAGAGTTATCAAAATAAAATTAATTTTTTGAATTATGTGAATATGAAAGAATTTGTTTGTGAGGATGGTGTGATGAAATTTGGAAAGATTCAATGTGTTCCATTAATACCCGATCTAGAGAAGGAATTACTTAATGAAGCCCAGATATCAAATTTATCTTTACACCCTAGTAGCACCAATATATATAGGGATTTATGAGAACATTTTTGTGGGATAATATGAAGTAGGAAATTATGGACTATATATCAAGAGGATTCATTTTTCAATAATTAAAGGTCAAGAGACAAAATCCTAAAGGATCCATTTATGCTCTCCATATTCCAATGTAGAAGTGGAATGATATTACTATGGACATTTTCACTATATTTCTAAAAACTCTTAAAATAAATTATTCTATATTGTTTATTATTAATAACCTTATAAATTTTGAATATTTCATCACTATAAGAGAGGATATAACTCTTTAGTGCTTAAAACGGCTCTATATTAATGAATTTGTGAGACTACTAGTGCATTGATTTTGATCTCATCTCATCATGATGCATGGTTTACATCAAGATTTTAGAAAATACTTCAGAATAATCTCTATAAATAAATACATTTGATCATTAATTATCATCCTTAGATATATGGATATCCCAAAAGTATTATTAAAACATTAGAATATATTATGAATTCATTCTCACTTGAAAAAAATATTTTTGGCCTTGAACATGTTGAGGAAACAATGCGAAGGTGATAACTATTAAAAGTCTTATGAAGGTAACTCAGAGAAGGAAAAGAATCCATGCCGATAACCAAATAAATGATATTGAATTTCAAGTATGGGATCATGTTTTCTTGAATATATTTATATTTAATGGAGTTATAAGGTTTGTAAAGATATTGAAACCAAATCATACATCCATCAGGTATTTTTATATTTTATAAATAATTGGATTTTTGGATTATTATTTAGAAATTCCACCCAGCCTCTCTGAAGTAAATGTAGTGTTACATATCTCTTCACTAAAGAAGTATATGAAAATCCAAAATCTTGTACTAACCTCAAATTAGATATATAATTGGACTTTGAACTATCATATTGTTAAGATCTTATCTAGATTCTTGACACTAGAGAACAAGTGTTGTGGAATCAGAAGACTCAATTGGATAAGGTACTTTAGATTAATCATACAATAAAAGAGGAAACATGAGAAGATAAATAATTTATTTTAAAGAAATATTAACATTTTTTGTGAGGTGAAATTCTATAAATTTCAAGGATGAGATTTTTTATGTGGGGAAGAATGTAACACATGAGCATCAATTATAGTTAGTAAATATTTTATTTTAAAAAACTATAGCATACTGCACATAAAATTATTCAAGAATGTAATTAAAACATAAATTCCTAAATTTTAATGAATTTTATTTTTTAAAATATATCATTTCAAATTTATTTTAGAGTATATGTTATAAATTTTCAGAAATAGTTAAATTTTGGGTGAATAGTAAAGAATATAAATTTTATAAACATTGTCACTTTTATGAAATTATAATGATATAAGATTTTATTTTAAGTTTATGAATTTTTTTCAAGACTAAATATATATTTATGATGTAATATAATTCATTTAAAAATATAATTTCAGGTTTATAAATCTATGGTTAAAGTTTTGGAAATCTAAGTAATGTTTTTATTCAAATAAAAAATATTTTTGGTTGATCTATTTTAATCAAGTATTCAAAAGGTTCCTTTCAGTTTTTTTTGGTTTTAAATATAAATAAGAATAATTTTATTTAAAATAATATTATTAATTACATTTGAATCAATATCATAGTTTATTTTTCCATGCATTTTTTTAAAAATAGTTTTTTTTTGCATTTTTTGAATTTATATTAAAATAATTTTTACCACCTATGGAAATTTAATCTTGTAAATTTAATTCCATAATTTTTGTTATAATAATTAATATTGGTTAATAATATCAACTAAATTTTTTTCCATGATGAATAGTAACCATGGTAAATATTTATCACCTCGATTAAGGGGAAAATGAATTAAAAAGGATAAAATAAAGGGATAAGACTTCATGATAAAAAAACCACTTTATTAAATCTCATTGGTTTGTTATATTTTGATCTTATTCTTTTCATATTTGAAACTATGACAATTTTGATCTTAATGACTTTAGTAATACATTTATTATATAAAATTTGTTCTAGTAATTATTAGTTTTTCACCCACCTCACTTATAAATAAGAACCTACTCCTTTACTTATCCACACTTCATTAGATACTTAGCTCAACCATTACTTGAAAAAATATCCTCATAACATCCTTGAACACATCCTATATATTATTGTCTTTATAAAAGACAAACTAAATATGGATTAAGGTGTTTTCCAAATAAAGAGGTGTATGTTCTTACCAAGATTTTTCTAGTTCATTTCTTCTTAAACCTCATGAAAATATTCAATAAACATAATAACACAAATACATCAGTATATTTACTAAACTAATATTTTTTATGTTAAAGGTAAAAATATTTTCTATATCATTTCCATCCTATGTAAAATTAAAACATCAATCATACATATGTATGGACTATTGTCTCCACAAAGCAGTGTAATTAATTTCTCATCACCACCTCAATTGGGTGGTTATAAAGATGGAATTAATAAATATATATGATACTTATGAAATAATTATGAAAAAATTATTATTCATTAAATATAAAATAACATTTAATTTCTTACCCTCTCACCCTTTAGAAAAAGATAATGTCACTCGTGCTTACATGTGGACTACCACCTACATAAAGTGGTGCAATTAGTTTTTCTATTACAACCATGAATGGATGTTTATAAAATTATATATAAAAAAATAAAAAATTAATTAATTAAATTATTAAAATTATAGAGATTATGGAACAATTTCATAACATATTCAATCGTTGTCAATATAGCGATGTAATTTTAGAGATATTGAATGAACAACCTTAAGTAGCTAATGTGAGAAATAACTATTTAATGAATGGATGTCAAATGACTATAAAAGGACCTTTAAAATATAATATATATTAAAATAGTTCTTAATAAAATATTTAATAAATTTAAATTGATTATTTAGGAGTATATAACATGCCCGACCAAGCTAGAATTTGAGGTAAGTGTTTTTTGTCTAAATTCCACTCCATTGACACGTATTTTATATCATGAACCAAATTTATTTAATATTGTGTATATACTTACTATTTGACATATTATATAATTAATTTATCATTATTTATGGTATTAAATGTTTAAATTCATGTTTTCTATTTTAATGGGTTTTGATTCAATGTTTAGTGAATCCATAAAGGTTTATTTTACAATCTCACTCTTATTAAGGTTTACTCATGTTAAAATTTAGGTTGTAAGAATTTTATGATCTCTCTATTCTTAAACCCTAGATATTTTCAACTCTTCTACTTATTTATATGTATTCCTAGTTCTTTTCTTCTAAATTTTCCTCTCTTATGTACTCAATGACCTAAATAATTATTTTAAGAAAAACTAATCTTATTTCTTCATGTTGGTCAGAAATATTTTTCTTCCATATCAATATTTTTAAAATTATTTCATAAATTTTTTTATCTAATTTTAAATGATCGTTAAAGGTATTTTTCTTCTACATTTGAATTTATTTAAAATGGTTTAAAATTAATATTTCAAAATTTTTCCAAACTAGTCAATTTGGACTTTTTGACAAAAGTGTGAAATGAATTTTCTTTTTAGCACATATGGCATAAATTAATTTTCTCACCTTCATGGACATTATTTTATATTTAGATGCTAAAATAATTTTATAGTAATTTTAAATTATAATACTTTTCTATTATTTTATAAGTTTTTAGTTAATATATAAAAATAATGATGCATTATTTTTTAAATGGTCGAAAATAATTTTCAAAATAATTTATAGTTTCATTTTTACAACAAATTTATAAGATACTTAAGGAATGTTATTTTTAATTTTTTTCTTCAAATTTACTCTCTAATTATTAAAATGAATTCCTTTATTTAGTACATTTATTTATGATTAATTGATGGTATTATATCATCCTTTAATGATTTAGGTATTGAACCTTATTTTGAGGTCATCCACTTTCTTGTGATCATGTTCTTTATTACTCTCCATTATACGTTCGAGATTATTTTTATACTTCATGTTCATAATTTCAATATCATAGATATATTTTTTATTATTTATTCCACTATGATATTATATTAACCATATACCATTTCAATATACAATTTTAGTTGAAGGAATATTATTAAGAATTTTATTTCATTTAATGGGGAAATATTGATGTTATATATTATTTATTCAATACATTTATTTATCTATTAATAAGTACTTTTGATTATGAATCATATTATTGATTAAATATATAATTAATTCATTGTTAAATTATAATTTTCATGTGGTTCTTGATTTTATATAGCCCATTGATATATCGATAAGTCTCGTGGACAATCTAGTTGGGTATTTAGTGTATACATATCCACTCATTGATGTGTCTTGGAACAAGGACCTGATAATATGGTTCATAATATCTTGGTATGATTCCATAGAAGTAAGATAATAAAGAATAAAATTATATATTTTCTTCATTAATATTTCAGTTATTATTATCCATTATATTATAGTGTTGATATTTTCCATGGATATATTTTAAAGCATAAGTTATTGATAAAATAGAATATATATTAAAATCTACTCTACCATATTTTTTTATTCCTTATATACTCATGATAGATTCTATTGTAAAATTTCCCTTACTGATCATCTAAGATCACCTTTCATTAAATTTTCTTTTCCCCAAGATATAGAAAAAGGATCTTTGAATGATATTCAAGGATGCAATAAATTTTTCATGCTATGTTTTACTTTTTGAAGGTAATATTGAAATTATGTATATATCTAGTCTCATAAGACTACTAAACTGATCAACCTTTTATGTTGCAATCTCTTGCATCTTTTACCAATGTAATAAAGTAAATACAGGATCTGGGTTACTAGAGTTGGGTTTGTTACATGGGTCATTTTGTCCAATGGGTCTTTGGGTCTCATTTATCTAGGAATTCAATACATCAATAGATTGGTCCTACATACCATTAGTATGTAATAAAATAGGACTAATGGGTGATTTCTATTCCTTATGGAAAGGGATGTTGCTTGACCCACTTGGGTGCCTAAGTGTGTGTTCTTTTTGGTTTGTAATCCCCTCAGGATAATATATTATTTATATTTATATATATATATAAATATGTATAATAATATTTTAAAAAATATTCATATTTATATTCAAAATTATAATTTACATATTTATATTTATATATAAATTATATGTCAATATATTTATATTTATATTTATATTTATATTTATATTTATATTTATATTTATATTTATATTTATATTTATATTTATATTTATATTTATGTATATGTGTGTGTGTGTTAAAATATGTATATATGACAAAATGGTTTTGTGTGGGCTAGTGGTGCGTCACCATTAGAGGGTGGAGGCTCAAATAACACTCTATACAATTAATAGATTGTTTTTATAGGGACTTCATAGTGGCTAGGAAAAGTGATCTCAGTTCAGGTAGGTATAACTACCTAGGACCTGCACTCCCAAATCCTATGTTGATATCCATAACTTTACATTGCTAGCTTTGATGCTGATAATTGTGACCCAAATTTTTTATTTAAACCTTCCAACAACAAAAGGAAAACTTGGATCAATTAAATTATAGAGAATATGTTAGGTTTAGAGTTTTAGAGAATTATTATAAACTCCAACACACATAATTCACATAAATTTAAATGAGCATTTCTTCCACTTAACCTAACTTTTATTTTTTACATTAATACATCATCATCATCTATATGAAATACCTTCTAGAAATAACCTATTGAATTATTTAAAAACTAGAGAAAATGAAACATAAGAAGGGTGAAATCAGATACTGGGTAAGGGTAAACATAAACATTAAAAACTGAATGTCATCAATTAGAGTAAGATCTTATAAATATATGGTGACATAATCAAAGTGCATGAGAGAATCATAAAATAAATCATACCCATAAATACCTGGATCATTAAATATGAGAACATGGCCAAGGAAAGAGTTATTGGAATAAAAAATCATGATCCATGTTATATCAATCTAGATCATGAGAAAAATTATAAACCCATAACAATTCATTAAAACTCTTTTTGGTATCTTGGAGAATCAATTTCATAAAACCCTTTTAATCAGAATAACAAAATGGATAACTTCCAAAATTATCATTACCTAATGCATTAGAGCGCTATCTGGGTGTACCCATAATTTATGTTATTACAAGATTACCTAGAACTATCTGGGCCACCCCATATTAAGTTATAATGGGCTTACCCAACTCTATCTAGTCCACCCTAAGTTAATCTATAACATGCTTACCAAGAGCTATCTGGGCCACCCCAAGTTAAGTTGTAATGGGCTTACCTAGCACTATTTGGGCCACCCCATGTTTATGCTATCATGTCCAAGAACTAAAACATGAATAAAATACATAGATATTTCATTTTAAAAATCATAGAAATAATTACTATTATTATTATTATATAACCGGATTGACCCATGTAAAATAAATGTGTTTCATTTCAATCACTTTGAAACATGATTAAATTGTGGAAAAAAGAAACGGGTTCCATAAAAATATCATTGAGACATGATTAGACCATGGAAAAGAAAGGGGTTATGTAACATTATCAATAAAACATTATTAACATATGGAAAAGTAATGGGTTCATTACAATATTTTTTAAACATGATTAACCTGTAGAAAAGAAATGGGTTTTATAAAAAACACTTTGAAACAAGATTAACCCATGGAAAAGAAATGAGTTGCTTAACAATATATTTTAGACAATAATAATCCATTCAAATAAATAATGAGGATGGTATCAATAAAAAATATCCCCAGTTAAGTATAAATAACAAAAATGGTTTTTGATGTTGATAAATCTAAATTTACTTAAAATATCATCAAAATCTTTCTTGAGGAAAACAATATTTATTCATTCAAAGTGTCCCATACCACTTTTAAATGTTTGAATCCTAATCCACATGAAGGAATAACATTTAAAAAATATTAAATAACATGAGGATGAATAAATTTAGGATATGACATTTCAAAGGGGTTGTATATGCATCCCATAAAATAAGGTTGGCGTATAACATCAAAATATGCCTCAATGAAAGGGGATTGAGATGAAGTCCCTTACCACTTTGGTGACTTTGAAATCTTAAACCCCATGAAAGATATATAATCAAATATATATGTAAATCAATATAAATTCAAGTATAATTCTCATAAAATACACTCATGTGCAGTATATACACCACAAAAAAAAATAAGTTGTGAATATGGCATGTATCTCACATAAATAAAAGTGATATTTGAAAAACCCTTACAACTTGAGTAACTTTTGAATCATGTGATTTTTGAAAGAATAACATCAATTAAAACATTTAATATCATGAAATAAATTAAATTCATGATATAACATGTCATAGGTAGTCATATAAATCACAAAAAAGAAACTAGTGGTGAATATGGTATAAATCTCGCAGAAATAAAAGTGAGACTAGAAATCCCCTTAAAACTGTGGTAACATCTGAATAAAAATATTGAAAAGTAATAATAATAAAATTAAACATTTAAATATCATGAATATGAAATAATTATTGATATAATATCTCAAAATTGGTATTATATACACCACACAAAATAAGTAATTGGTGAATATGACATTTATCTCAGAGATGTAAAAAGTGAGATGAAAATACCTAACAACTTAAGTAACTTTTGAATCATGAGGTCTGTGAAAGAATAAAATTAATTGAAAAATTTAATACCATTAAATAAACTAAATTCATGATATAAAATTTCATAGGTTCACATATACACCATATAATATTAATTAGGTTCATAATAAAAAATAAGCCACAATAGAATGTAAATTAAAATGAAACCCCTTACCTTGAGTCTGATTCATCATGATTGTCCTATAGCTTCCTTAATAATAAAATTAATTTAATTATTTAATTTATTAATAAAATTTTCTAGGTTTACTATTAATTTTTATTTCACTTATAAACAAGATATATTTAATTACTTAATTAATTAAGTTTAAGTCAGGTTTTTTTACCACATTCAGCTTGTGTGTAAAAAAAGACTATGGTTGGTTGACTATGGTAAATAAGGTAACTATATAAACATATCTAGAATAATAATCATTATATAATTATCATATTTATATATAAATTATACTTTTAAAACCAGTCATTAAAGATGGTTATGAAAAATGAATCAACATTACAATCATGGATATGGTAGGTCATACGTACGCATGAGTAACATTCTCATTTTTGAATGACCATTATAGAATGAACGAAAGTAAAATTTATCTTTATAGAGTTACCATTATATAAAATATACCATTTTATTTAATTATACATACTTATATATATCATTCTTGTGATGGGGTGATGGAAAAGGATGAATTACTTCACTTCGAGGAGGCGGTAGTCAACAAGTCCGCGAATGATGTTATCACTATTTCAATGTGTAAAATGGAAATAGGATAATAATATTTTATGTGTACAGATAGATAATTATTTAATTAATATCATAAATATGAAATTTATATTATATATTTTTATTAAACTCATCCTTAATACATTCCATGTAAAGAGTGAATGAGTCATGTTGCTTTGAGGAGGCGATAGTCCACACGTTCATAGATAATGTTATCATATTCCCAAAAAATGGAAAGCATGAATGTATGAGTTATATAATAATTAAATAAACATAAATAAATTATAAATATCATATATATTATATAAAAATATTATTCCCATCATAATTCCCAACCTTGAGTGGTGGTAATGTGAGAACAAACAACATTGGTTCGTGATGTGGTAGTTCTTCGTGCACACAAATGATGATTATATATCCCATTTGATGGAAGTGTGTGTGGGTGTATTTAATACACTTAACATAAAAAAATCTTAGAATATTTTGGATATTGAGGTTATTATATAATTATTATATAAAAATAATTTAATGGGTGGGGAATGAAATAAACCAAAGTTCTTATTGAAGAATGATACCTCTTCTTCGGGTAACTCCTTTTGGTTTTCACCAAATGAATTCCTTAGTTTATTTTATTAAAAAAATTAGGATTATAATATTATAGGATATTTTAAC
This sequence comes from Viscum album, assembly GCA_963277665.1. Taxonomy (NCBI): domain Eukaryota; kingdom Viridiplantae; phylum Streptophyta; class Magnoliopsida; order Santalales; family Viscaceae; genus Viscum; species Viscum album. Next base: position 1,940,539,399 of record OY728131.1, read on the forward strand.
TGGGATTTTATAATCCTAAATTCTTTATAGGCATGAATAAGTGGGGAGATTGAGTTCCCTTTTATAGTGGAGGAGGAGTGAAATTCTTGTAAATACAAAAAGGTAAACACTATTGGGAGGTCTCCATTATATAATGTACCTCAAATAATGATCCAAATTATATCCAATAGGTAATATGTTCTAAATATTTTTTTCCAATCATTTTTGGATACTTTTCTTGGTCATTTGTCCCCTTAATATTAAATTTTAACCACAAAGTAAACTCTTTTTTACTTTAATAGATGTAATTAATTTTAATTACTTTCACTTATATTTTTGGTAAAAAACTAAGTTAAACATAATAGAAATTATTTATTATTTTTACTAAAAATATGGAATCAATTTTTCCAAATTCTAATCATAAAAGTCTACAAAATTAATTTAAAATTAATCCTATAGACAGAATGAGAAAATGAATTTTTTAAAGTGAAAATGTCCAAAAGTTTACTATATTTTCATATCCAAATTCAATATAAAAATGATAATAATGACATAAATTGGATTAATATATTTTTAATTGAAATATTTTAACTTTAAAACTAATTCAAAATATAATTTAATGTTATAAATTATTAAGATTAAAAGTTTGTTTTTAATTAAAATTCAGTATTATGCATTATTCATCAAAATATTAAAGTTGTTAGAAAAATACAAACAATTAAGATAAATTAAATTTTGATATTACAACTTACAAATAGGTTTATTTTATCAAATAAAATTTATAAAATTGTAAAAATTTAGTTTTAAAATAAGTCTTCCATTAAAAGGCGATAAACTGTCTTTTCAAAAAATTAATACCTTTATGTTTAAAATGGATTTATTATTATTTTACTCCTATAAAACTTATTGTATTAATTGAAAAATAATTTATTGAATATATAAAATATAAATTCCATTAATATTTTTCACTAATAGTGATTAATTTAATTTAATAAGATAAAATATCATTCTGGTCATAAAAATAAAAACTCGTCATTTATATTCAATTGGTCTTCATTTTCATTTATAATTAATTATTAATCAATTAATTCATTTTATAAACATGTATAAACTATATTTTCATAATTTAGTTAATATTATTCATTCCCTCTATTCTAATGGAAAGGTGATAATAATCATATTATATATTAACAGTATATTTTTGTTTTGTAAAAATCGATCTTGCATGCAACACACGTTATCGAAGAAACCTGATGTTGCATGAAATGAAAGATAAACTTGGTGTTTCATATAATTCAAGATAAACTATGAATTGTGTGTAAAAAAATATATCAAATAATTTAAATTAATTTCAAGGAATATATTTCTTAAAATTTATAGATGTTACATTCGACCTCCTTAAAATAAATTTCTCCCTTGAGATTTATCTTGGTTATCAAAGGATTAACATTTTTATAATTAATTTATTGAAATCCATATCATACAAATTAAATAAATAAAACCTTCCAAAAATGGGAAAGTGGGAAACATAAATGTCACCCAAATATATGCATAAATAGGATTCCACATAGGGAGAACATTGGTGGGAAATTGAAATATTGATTTGGAAGGAAAAACTAATTCTAATAGACTAATAGAGAGTGATAGAGAATGTGGTAATGTGGAAGTCAAAAAAACCATAAGCCAAATAGGTGTGGAAAAGGTCATTGATATCATCAAAAATATGGTAATAGGATAAAATTTTACTTCAATGTACTTTTCCTAAAGTTCAAGTTTTTCATTCTCCATCTAGATAGAAAACATAAAGAAATATACTTACTTGACAAGTGAATTTAATCCTTTAACCAATTTCCTCCACAATCCCATATTTTTCTCTAGATGATGAGTATTCAAGATGAATTTTCTTATACCTGAAGCACAAAATAAAATTTTAAATACCACATAACAATAAAAGGGATAGCCAATCCACCTATCTTGAAACATTAACCAAAATTAAAATGGTTAGAACACGGTAAGATAATTCCAAAAATGAGTAATCCTTTAAATGATACATTAATATTCAAAATTAATACCCAAATTTCAGACCAAACCATTCCATAAACAACTATCCTTAAAATTATTCAAACATTTCATGACTAAGTTTAAAACCCAAATATTTAAAAGATTTTTTCATATATTATTCCAAAATAAATAAACCATTATTCCTCAAATAAAATACAAAAAAGTTCTCCAAATAAACATAATATTTACCAGTAAAAAAATGTTCCACTAAATAGGATATTGTGTAGACCATTTATAGGTGTGAAACCCTTATCATCCTTCGGTCATGGGTTCAAGCCCTACCACCTAGCCAGATGCGATGGTTTGTCATCGACCATACAGTTTGTAACCCTTTTTTCTTTAATACTAAAAAATAATTCCTCCATAAAAACACTTCATTTTAGTCCTAGGGGTTATAAATACCTCTTCCCAAAAAAACTTATCCAAAAATTTCATTAATCATTTTAATATCTCATCACTTAAAACCTCAATGGGGTGTCTAATACTTTGATCTTATGATCATCCTTAAGCTTATAGACCTATGATGATATCCATAACTCTTAAGATAACCTCAAATGAAAGAATCCTAATATCCAAATTTATCTAAACCTACCTTTGATATCGATTATAATACCCCAGGACCCAGACTCTCGGATATTGTGTTGAAATCTATAACATTAAATTCTCGTCTTTGATGCCGATAATTGTGACCCAAATTTTTCATCTACCTTATAACATAAAAAGAAAAACTAGGATCACTTACATTATGGAGTAACTTTTCAGTTTATAGTTTTATAGAATTAGTACAAACTCTTATATACATAATTCACATGACATTAAATGATCATTTCTCCCACTTAAACTATATTTTATTTTTTACATTAACACATCATCATCATCCATATAAAATCACTTCTACATATAACTTGTTCAACATAATTCTTTAAAACTTAATGAAAAGGAAACATAATAAGGGTGACATAAAATTATCATTAAGGGTAAACATAAGCACTGGCAACCGATTATCATTAATTATCATAATATTGTACAAGGATATGATGATATGATCAAATTGAATGAGTGAATCATTGAAGAAATCATACCCATTAATACCTGGATCATAAAATATGAGAAAATGACCAAGTAAAGAGTCATCAGAATCAAAAATCATGATCAATGTGATATCAGTATCAATCATGAGAAAAATTATAAACCCATAACAAGAAAATAAAACCCTTTTTGGTAACTTAGAGAATCACTTTCTTAAAATCCTTTAAAAACCCTTTAAATTGGAATAACCATACAGCTAACTTCCAACATTATCATTTCCCAATGTATTGGAGCACTATCTGGGTGCACCCATCATTTAAGCTATTATGGTATTTCTCGACACTATATGGGCCACCGCATGTTAATATATAATGGGCTTACCCAATGCTATCTAGTCCACCCTAATTTAAGCAATAATGGTCTTAACTAACCCTATTTAGGACACCCCGTGTTAAGATGTAATGGGATTACCCAATGCTATCTGGTCCATCCCATGTTTAATATGTAATGTACAAGAACCAAAAAATTTATAAAATAAATAGATATTTCATTATAAAACTCGTAGAAATAATCATTAATATTATATGACCAAATTAACCCATAGAAAAGAAATTTGTTTCATTTTAATCTCTTTGAAGCATGATTAACCCTTTAGAAAAGAAACGGGTTCCATAAAAATATCATTGAAAGATGATTAACCCATAAAAAAGAAATGGGTTCTATACCAATCTATTTGAAACCAGGTTAACCCTTGGAAAAATAATGGGTTCATTAAAATCTCTTTGAAACATGATTAACTCATTCAAAATAAACAAGTTTCATAATAATCTCTTTGAAACAATATTAACCCATGGAAAAGAAACGTGTTCCTTAACAATATATTAAAAAAATCATAATCAATTAAAATAAATAATGAGGATGGTATGAATAAAAAATTATCTATATATACACCTCATAAAATAAGGTGGGTATATAACATCAAAATGTTCCTTAATGAAAGGAGATTGATTTGAAGTCCCTTACTGCTTTGGTGACTTTGAAACCGTAAACCATGTGAAAGAGTGATCATAAAATGGATATGTAAATCCCCAACAATTCAATTATAATAAATATAAAATAAATTAATGGGTAGTATATACACCACAAAATAAAAAATAAGTGGTGAATATGGAATGCATATCCCAAAATAAAAGTAAGATGAGAAAAAAAACTTACAACTTGAGTAACTTTTGAATCATGAGATATGTAGAAGAATAAAATAAATTAAAACATTTAATATCATGAAATAAATTAAATTCATGATATTAAATTTCATAAGGAATTATATACACCACATAAAAGAAAAAAAGTGGTGAATATGGCATAAGTCTCACAGAAATAAAATCAAGACTAGAAATCCTCATACAACTGTGGTAACATCTAAATCGGAAGCCCCAAAAGAAATATTAAAAAAATGAAACATTTAAATACCATTAAGATAAAATAATTCAGGATATAATATATAAAAATTGTTTTTATATACACCACACAAAATATGTAAGTTTTAATGAACCACCAATTATCATTGTCTTGAGAGTACCATGAGTCATTAATAGGCCTTAAGAGACATCCCCAAGGCGCCAAAGGATATCAATAAATGCTGAAGGGTTTTAAGTGCAAGTGGGGGACTATTTACCCTTTAAAAAATAAACCCATAAACCAACAATTACTAAACATTCACTATATGATGCATGAACAAATGAAAGACCAATAAACAACTTCATTTATATCAAACCACATCAAAGTACACAACAGTAGAAGACCAAACAAAAATCAAAGCACATAACGGAAGAACAAATCAAGACTCTCAAAGGATGCTAAAACTCCATGCTCCACAAGAACCAAGATCCACAACATCTCCTAATAATCACCACAATACACTAGCAATAATATGCTTTACATTTACCTGTGTCCTAGAATACGACATCTGCAAAAGCACCAACATGCCAAAGAAGGGGTGAGTATAAAACTCAGCAGGTTTTCCCCAATTACTTTCCTACTCATGCCACTGGGAGAGAAGAGTTAGCAACATTTATATAAAAAAATTTATATAAAACATTTTATAACAAGATTTAAACAAGATTCTAAGTTAAATTGAAACCAAATTTTCCAATGAGTTATTTTCCTAGAAAAATAACCAAACAAGATTTAAAACGATTTCACAATCTCTCCTTTTTGGAATACCCAACCATTTCAAAAACCAGTGAAATCAACAATGCATGATACGTTATGGTAGTTCCATACTCATGAGAGGTCTCTCGTCTATCTACCAAGTCATCACAAGGTAATTGTTTCTCATGTTCCATTACACCATTAGCACCGAGTACAAGGTCATATTTCAACCAAGCCTTGTAAAATTAGTTACCAGGTGCCATTAAACGTTTGAAAATGAGCACAAGGTCATATTTCAACCAAGACTGGTAAATGAAACATGAAAACACACCACATATTCCTACCGATCATGCCAAAACATCCTTTTAATAAAAACACCTTTTTATTGAAAACCATTTCCAACAAAACCATTTCAATTCCAAACCATTTCAATAAAACTCTCTTTTTATTGAAAACCAAATCCATCAAAGTCATTTTAATCTCAAAACATTTCAATAAAACACCATTTTTATTGAGAACACTATTTTCATCAAACCATTTTTAATTTCTACAAATCCATAATTTAAAATCAACATTTTAAATTCATGAAGCCAAATCACTTTGCACACAATTCATCAAGATTTCACAATTTCATCAAAACCATAAATCATCACTAAAGAAGATTTATTATATGCTTTTCAAAATCAAATCCATTAAAGTAAACCAATTTTAATCTAAGAAAATCAATTTTAATAAGAGGAGTCGAGAGATAAGCCTCCTACCTCAATGGTTTTGACGAAAACCACAATGGTCGAAGAACGCTCAAGAAAACTGGGTTGATTCTCCAAGAACCCTCCTTGGATATCTTATCCTAACAAAAAAAAGACCAAATATCATCATATTTGGCATCCAAACACCTAGATCTACCCATAATGGGTGTAGATCTAAGAAACTGAGAGAATATGAGAAGTAGATCTAATTAGATCTAAGAAACTGATCAAGAACAAAGAAGAACATCTACATACCTCAAGAATCTGGCTTCATTTCACCAAGATAATCCTTTGGATCGACTCCAGAACAATGGGATAACCTTCTCTAACCTTAGGAGAAGAAAAATACTGAGTAAGGGCCCCTTAAGAGCTTAAATTATCCATTTAGAGTCAAAACAGGTGAGATCCACAATTTAAGGATCTCATTTAAGTCCCTGTACAGTTAGTTTGCACAGTTTGAAAAACCGTGCGCTAACCGTGCATTAGCTACTACCTCGACCACCCTTATCGCATGGCCTCATCACATGGTCTCTCCTAACTGTGTTCCAACCATGTGGGAGATACTTACTTAAACATCAACCACGCACATTTTGTCTGCATGGTTATACAAATCGTGCGCCGCTCGTGCGACTTCCCCTTTTGCCTCAAAACTTCATTCTAAGATCTCCTGACTCTCCCATTCATCACCCTTAACTTCATAACCAATAAAATCATTAATTAAGTGTTACATACCAGAAACTATAGGTACTACATAAGTGGTTAATATGACATTTATCTCATAGATGTAAAAAGTGAGATGAAAATCCCTTACTACTTGAGTAACTTCTGAATCATGAGGTCCATGAAAGAATAACATCAATTGAAACTTTTAATATAATTAAATGAATTAAATTAATGTTATAACATGTAATAGGGTAGTATATACACTATATAAAATTAATTAGGTGTATAATAACAAATAATTCTTGATAGAATGTAAATTGAGACGAAACCCCTTAATTTGAGTTTGATTCATCATGCTTGTCAAATATATTACAAAATAATAAAATTATGTTAATTATTTTCTTGATTTATAAAATTCCATAGGTTTATTATTAATTTTTATATCACTTATAAAAATTTGCATTTAATTACTTAATCAATTATGATTATGTCAGATGTTTTGATCATATTCCGCTTGTGTGTCAAAAACAACTAAGGTTAGTTAACTATGGTCAAGGTGGTCATTATATAAACATATCTAGAATAATAAACATGAAATAATTATCATATTTATACATAAATTATATTTTTAATCAAATCATGAAATATTGTTATGAAAAATAAACCAATGTTACAATCTTGGAGATGGTAGGTCATACATATGCATGTGTAATGTTCTCATTTTTCAATGATCATTATGAAAAGAAGGTAAGTAAAATTTATACCTAAATAATTAAAATTAAATCATAAAAAACATTTTATTTAATTATAAATACTTATATATATCATTATTTTTATGTGGTGATGAAAAATTAAGAATCACATCGCTTCGAGGAGGCGGTAGTCCACACGTCCACAAATGACTTTATCACATTTTCAGTGTGTGAAATAGAAAGAAGAAAATGATTTTTATATATACATATAGACAATTATGTCATTAATATCATGAATATTTCATTTATATAATATATTTTTATTAAACTCATCCTTAATAGATTCCATTTAAAGCATGAACAGATCACATCGCTTTGAGGAGGCGGTAGTCCACACATCCTCAAACGTTGTTTTTGTATTCCAACAAAATGGAAATCGTGAAGGTATGAGTTATATAATAATTCCAAAAAAATAAATATATCATAAATATCACATATATCATATAAAAATTGTATTTTCATCATAATTATCAAACTTGATATGAGGTAATGTAAAAAATTAATGACATCGATTCGCGAGGCGGTAGTCCTCCATAAACACAAACAATGATTGTATATCCCATTTGATGGAAGTGTGTATGGGTGTAAGTAATAACATTAACATAAAAACATATTAGTGTATTTAGGATACTTATTTTATTATATATTTATTATATAAAAATAATTTAAGGGGTGTATAAAGAAATAAAACAAAAGTTCTTATTGAAGAATGTTAGGTCTTCTTCAGGTAACTCCTTTTGGTTTGCAGAAAAAGACTTACTTGGTTTACTTTATTCTAAAATTTAGGCATATAGGATGAGACTAGGGATGTTTCAAGTTTATTTGGTCAGGTTTTTTATGATCCAAATGTCTTGATAGATTTGAAAACGTGGGGATATTGAGTTCGCTTTTATAGTGGAGGATGAGTGATATTGGTGTAAATAAGAAAAGGTAACCATTATTGGGAGGTATACCTTACATCATGTGCCTCAAATAATGATTAAAATTATATAAAAGACGGTAAATGTACTAAATAAGGCCATAAAATGGGTTTTGGACAAGTTTTTAAGCCATTTATCCCCTTGAGATTAAATTTTAACAACTAAGTAAACTCATTTTTACCTTAATCACTGTAATTAATTTTAACTGTATTCGCTAATTTTTTTGGTCAAAAAATAATTTTACCTTTATAGAAATTATAAATTATACTTATTCAAAATATGGAATCCATTTTTCCAAATTAAAGTCACAAAAGTCACAAAAATTAATTTTAACATTAATCTCACAGATGGAACGAGAAAGTCGGTTTTTTAAAGGGACAGTGTCCAAAACGTTAATATGTTTCAATATCCAAATTCAATATAAAAATGATTAAAATGAAATAAATTGGATTAATATATGTTTAATTTAAATATTTTAACTTTAAAACAAAATCCGGATATAATTTATCATTATAAATTATTTTTATGAATAGTCAGTTTTTAATTAAAATTTAGTATTATGTGATATTCATCAAAATATGAAAGTTCTCAAAAAAATACAAAATATTAACTAAAATTAAATTTTCATATTCATATTTAAAAAATAAGTTTATTTTTTCAAATAAAATTTATAAATATGTTCAAATTTTGTTTTAAAATAATTTGGCCATTAAAAGGAAACAAAACTACCTTTTAGAAAAATAAAACTTTTTTATGTTTAGAATTGGATTTATTCTAATTTTATACCTATAAAACTTATTGGATGAATTGAAAAATATTTTAATGAATATATCATATATAAATTTAATTAATATTTTTCAGTAATATTGATTAACTAAATTTATTAAGATAAAATTTCATTCTGGTCATAATAATAAAAATACATCCTTTATATTAAATTGGTATTTATTTTCATTTTTAACTAATTGGTAACTAATTAATTCATTTTATAAACTATTATAAACTATATTTTCATAATTTAGTTGGTCTTATTAATTCCCTCAATTCCAATGGGTAGGTGATAACTATCATATTATATATTAATATTATATTTTTGTTTCATAAAACTCGGTCTTGCATGTAACACACGTTATCAAATAAACCCAATATTTCATGCAATGAAATATAAACCTGGTGTTGTGTATAATGAAAGATAAACTATCCATTTAATATAACATAAGATATAAAATAATTTAAATTAATTTTAAAGAATATATTTCTTAAAATGTCAGGATACTGTAGTAGGGGTGGGAATGGGATGAAATAATTAGATAATTAATTACTAGGAAAAGGGTATATGGACATGGTCCATGACCATGGTTATACCATGGATGGTATTTTTTGTAGCTTATAGCCACAACTAACCTACTTTTGGAACATATTTCCAAAAAAATAGGGGTATAATCATGATAATATGATGTCTATGGATTTATGGTAACTATATATCATCAAACCATATTTGAATTTAGATATATATATCTCAATAAATATTGATATTTCATAAAAACCAAGGGTATAATAAAATATCAACAAAATACATAATAAATTACTTTTTGAAAATTATATATCATAATTATATTCTTCAAAAAATGTGATTCCCATAATCATTTTCAATACCAAAACTACAACCACCATCACCCTCCTCGGCATCAACATTAGCCATATAAACACCAACACTATCATCCCCATAATCAATTCAACTTATATATCTACCATGAAAATCATCATCAACTTCATGAGAATCACTATCACCATCTATGTAAAAATAAGTATTTGGATAAGATGATTCCTTAATAACTAAATGTATCGTCATCACACAAGAATCAATAACTAAAACACTCTAAAGTGAAAGTAAAGAACAAACAATATAAATAGACTTTATAATTTGTTAATTTATTATATTTTATTTTCACTATGACTAATATTCCACATATTTTTTTCTTTTTGGATGGAGGAATTCATATCCTAATTTATAACTATAGGGGAACTAGTGCTTAAAGAAACTCTGGTGGATGTATGATATCTAGGTTGTAAAATCTTATTCCTGTGTAAAAAAGTGAACATTTCCTCAATACTAAAACCCTTACATCTGATGTCGATGATCCTTTGGATAAAAAATATATATTTATTTTTTTCTATTTTTTTAAAAACATTCTATTTAACAATATATTTCATTATATATAATGATAAAAAAATTAATAATGAAATTAAATCTTATTAAGAAAAATGGAAATATTTTTATAATTTTTTCTTTGGCCTTGTTTTTTCATTTTTTTCCATATTTTCTTTTCTTTCTTGAGAAAATGAGAAAGATCGAGCTATAAAACCTTTAGTACATAATTACTTTTTTATACAATATTATCAAAAAAATATAAAGTCTTCAATGATAAATATAAATTATGCTATTAAAAAATGATAAATATAATGTCATGCCATATTTAATATATGAAATAACAAAAATGGAAAATCTTTGAAGATAAAAAACATAAAATGATTTTAACCAAACAACAATAAATTGAATGTAATTAATAAAAGGAACCAATTCAAATTAAACCGTATTAAAATGAAATAAAAAATAAATATAAAACCTAACCTTCTAAAGAAATTCAATTCAGTTTATTTTTGTCAGATTTATTTCAGTTTAACTTAGTTTTCTCCATTAAATTTGGTTCTTTTTAATTGAGTTCAATTTTCTTTTGTTTCAATAGGTTAGGATCAATTTGGTTAAATTTGGATAATTTTAATCTTGTTTTTTTATATTGTTTTTATGAGTTACTTGGGTATTTTTGAGTCGATTTTGATTTTTTTAGGCTAGTTTGGGTTATTTTAATTTCATTCAATATAGTTTTAAATAATATGGATTAATTTAGTTCTATTTATAAAATTACATTTTGTAAATTTTTTATGGATAACTGATTCTATTTTAGTCCAATTAAGGACATCATTACAAATTAGAATTTGATAATTTCTTATGCCAGTACAATAAACTACATAGAACTAATAAATTTAATTAAATTCAAATAAAAAAATATTTTAATGATAGATTATTTATGATTCATTCCAATACATTAAATAATTATAAATTAAAATAACACATGTCCTCAATTATATCCACCACTTTGAAAATTATGTCATGAATTTAAAATTCAAAGTAAGTTACAACTCTTGATTTCTTTATCTAATACACTTGATAGATCCAACATATACAATTATTTTATTTTAGTTACTCATAATACATCTACATGTCTTGAAAATCCCTTAATTTTATCTATTTTATAGTCCATATTGAGTATATAGGTGACATATGAAATGATAATAAAGGAAAATTATTACAAACCCAAAATTACACCCAAAGAAATAACATTTAAATCTATGAGTAAAATTCATATTGAGAAATAAAAAAATGAATAATTATATGATTTGATTACATTTATTACTAATTGGGATTTGAAATAAAAAAAATTTAATTGTGTTTTAATAGTTATTAATTGTGATTCACATGTATATGTTAATGTTTTTTAAAAATATTCATGTAATTTTTATATCATGTTTATTTTTAATGTTTACATTGTGTTCAGATACATTATAATTCAATTCTAATATTTATGTTTAATTTTAGATTATTTGTAAATTTTCTACTTATTAATCATATTTTACATATTTAATTATTTTTTTGTCTTTAATTTTTGTTATCTTTTAAATTTTCATGTTCAAACATTATTTTTCTATTTCGGTGCTTAATAATTGTAACTCTTTGCATATTTTTATTTTTAAACATTATTAATTATAACATTGAAAATTTATTTCAATATAACTATTTTTTGGAATTCATCAATTATAATTTCTATATGAAATGAAATTTTCTCTATGTAATGACACATACTAATTTTAATTTTCAAATTTAATTTTTTATTATTATTTTTTCGACTTATTAATTGAACATTGTATCATTAATTTTTTTACATCTTTATTTATGCTTATTAATTTTAATTTTCATGTTTAATTGATTTTATATATTTAATTCCACATATTTTTTTAATCAATCACAATCTTGTCCCCATAATTAATTATCCAATGATTCTGAAAAATTAAAACTTTCTTTGGACCAATTCATCCAGCCCAAGCACTAAAGTGTTCAAAAAATGGAATAAGGTAGTTTCTAGGAAGTAAACATTTTCCCCACTCTAAAATCAATCATAATAAAGTTTCAATACTTGGTCTATAGATCCTGGTGTCATTTCATAACAAACCACATTTTGGGATGATAACCTTTTGTGATAAACATTAAATAATAACCACATAATGAACGTGATTGAATAAAGAATCATTATGACATCATGTCATAAAAACATCATACAAAAAACAATATCACATAGCATAAAACTATATATCCCATATCTAGGATAAAATATATTCACTCAATGTGCATTATTATAAGGCATAATTTTTTCCGATCAATTAATGAGGAAAATTCAATATAAAATTACCTAACCCTACTCATGATCTAGAAGAAATGTATTGTAACATACCATTACCCACTTTCATGTAGTTTCCTTCTATTTTCTTGTTTTCCACATAAATTGGGTGAATCTAAAGACAACTGAGGATAGAGAAAATTATCTAAGAAAAATGACATAAATTTTGGATATGTATGTTTTTTTGAATTAATGGAATCTAGTTATAAATATGTAATGGCGTGGAGAGGTTCTCCCCGAGTTTAGAGAATGCATGGGTTGGTTTGTTTTTTGGGTAAGAACCAGTTGTTTCCATAGTCTTTCGGATAAATACACGTCGTGTAATGGGAGTACAAGATGTGTAAGTTCATCAGGGAAAATGATGTGAATATGATTCATAACATGAATTTATTTCACACCATTTAAGGATTATAGACCATTTAATATTAAAATATTTGTTTTTAATAAAAAGACGATGGTTTTTTCAGTGTATCTGAGTCCTGAGGATTGAACGATGTGTAAATGGATTATGTGTCATGTAAATATCGTGGTGTTGGATATTAGGGTGTCTTATGAGTGATATGTTATTTCATTCATCCACAAGTCTCATTTTTCTCAACCTATAAGGATTCTACGGTGATTTTTGGAGTCTCTGTTTGATCCAGATTTATTCATTCAGTAATTGATCATCATTGTGATCAGTCTGTGTCTCTCTAGGTGAGTGATTCTTTCTTATTCTTTGTTTCATTGATTGTGGTATTACCTTTTCATTGAATTATTAGATCTATTTACTCATAGTGATGTTTTTTCTTGTCGTTATCTAGATCCTTTGTGTGATCTTTTTATAGGGGCCATTTCCTTAGTTGGTTATGGTACGGTGTGTGTGTGTTCTTGTGGTATGTGTCCTTTCCTCTTATTATCTAACCATTTTTTTAATTGAATCAATTATAATATGTGTATATTGATTATATGGCCTCTGTTATAATTTTTTAATCCTTTCTTATGGTGGGTTTTGTTGTAGGTGTGTGTGACCTGAGTTTTAAGGCGGGTGGTTCTGTATCTAGTCTATGTTGGTGAACTGAATTGATCCTATTTTGATTAATTGTTTTATTAAATGAAATGGAATTATATGACTGATTTGTGTGTGTGTGTGGAACTGGTTTTTTTATAAAATATGGTTTTCCCCTAGTTTTGGTAAATTAAAAAGAGGTTTTCAAAGCATTGTGAAATGGTTTTCAATGCATGAGATGATGGAAATGGTATGGTGAACTAATTTAGAAAATAAATCATGTGGGAAGCATTAGGTACTTAGGTGGAAGGTGTAGTAATAGGTCTCATAAATTTTTGGGGTGTTTTATCATAGGTATTTCCTCTGATCCCTAGGCACGTTATTATAGGTACTTGTTAGATCTGTTGGGGGTTCACTTACTAGGGTGTTCCTCTTCTATTTAGACTCGATGCATATGTCTAGTGTCTTGATTAATACATGATTTTATATGTTTGGTATGAGTGTTATAGATATCCCGACCTAGTTTCATCCTAAGTGTGATGTTACCTCTACTTCTTGTCTAATTTTTGCTGATTTTGGTTTGTACTATTTTGGTGTACTGCCATGGATTTGATATGATATGTGATGTGTGGCTTGTTTTTACATGGTATATCTATTTTGATATATGGATGTGAAATTATTTGAAACTAATTTACCTATTTTATTTGGAAATGTAGAAAAGGTTAAATTAAACTATTTTTCTATTCTTTTTAAATAAAAACTATTAAAACTATTATCATTCCTTATTTTGATTAAATTTTATCATGCTTGGATTATTGTTCAGAGACTTGATGTGGAACACTTGGGTGGGACCCTACCGATCCTATTGGCTCACACCCTACATACCCCTGTGATGGTGTGTAGACCTAGTTATGTCTTTTAATTCAAGGAAAGCCAAGGTGTCATAGTGAGGGGGAAAGTCTTTCTATCAGTTGATTTAGGTAGCTAGTGGTGATACAGAATGAGTCTTCCCATGATATCACATGGAGTAGTTGGTTTTTTCTTATGTTGGTAGTCCTTTGTGGTTGTACCTATACTTGAAGATTGTTTCTACTCTTGAGTTCTTTGGTTTCCATTTTTTTTCTGTGATGGAATATATTTATCTTTTCTGTTGTTTTCTATATTGTATATATATATGCCATTTTTTACTTTAGTTTGGGAGAAATCAATCCCTCTGGTTGTTTTTTGATGCTTGGGTGCTTGTCGTCAGCCTGTGGGGATCGAGAATGGCCTTCAGGTATGTGGCATATTGGGTCAGGTACCAATTTGAGAGGGTATTTAGGTCAGTTTTTTACATGTGTATCCATGACTATGAACATATTTTATAGAACTTTTATTTATTTTATTTATTATATATTTCCCAATATAGAAAATAATCATAAAATTATTAATTATCTATAAAAATAGTAATATAAGTAATTCCCACTTTAAAAACCATTTTCAAATAAACAAATGGCTAGATAGAAAATTAATTAATACCTTAAAACCTAGACTATTCCAATATATGATCATCTCCCTCAATAGAGAAAGTACATAATCATCAATAACTAGTATACCCCCAAGATCGATAATAATTATACTTTTTAAACCTACATAAAAGTTATACTTTTATACTATTTTCTTTTCTCCTAGATCTATCAACCTTATAGTCTTTTCATTCTAGACATCAGTAAAGTTATATCAAAGTTTCATTTTAAAATATATGTATTTTTTAACATAATGTTATAAATTAATATATTTAAAATCTAATAAATATTAGTTACCCATATCTCAACCTATTATTTTTTCCTTTATTTCCTCTTAAAATTCTCTCCATGATACTCCATAAATAATAATAATTTTATCATGTTTCTCAAGTGTCCCTATGAAACTCTTATATCTTTTCACATTATTTATAAATATATCAATATTATCATTGTAATCAACCAAAATTTAGGCATATCTATTCTAAATATGTCATGTGTGGACACATATTCTATTAGAAAATATACGTGCTCAATAAAAATTACACAATTATATATATATATATATATATGAATATAAATTTATCATTCATTTATTTAAATATAGTCTAAACACATACCAGAAGCATAGTGATCTTATTCCCCCAAAACAATTGTATTATAAGTAGGATTAGTTGAATTTTCATATACAATTAATGGTAGTATATCAATAGGATGAATATATATTATATAGATACAATAAATGACATTAAACTGAAAAAGGATAAAAAATCATAAGGAATTCCATTTATAGAATATGATGGATATGTATAAAGTGTTGGAATGTATAAAGAAGAAATAACCTATACAATGGATGGAATGTATGAATAAAAAGGATATATATGAAGATATATACAATTATCCTCTATGGTCATAGGTAGAAATAGATATGGAAAAGGATTTTTCATCATTGGGTATTAAAAAAGGAAATAGTATCACCATTGAATGCCTTTTTTTTAATGAAGCAGGAAAGTAAGAGGATTCACTATATAAGTAGAACTATTGGAAGGCTCAAAATGAGTTTGATGTGTCATCCTATACTCTGTATTACCCTCTTGATCCTTAACCAAATTGATTTTTCACTTCAATGAATCACCCTAACATATTATAGAAGATAAAATAAATTTTAGAGTTATTACAATAATGGATAAATTGATTATTTATATACCTCTTTGTATTCAGACATGATGACCACTTTGAAATTAAATAACTTGTCAGTGAATGAGAAATTATATACTCACAGAGGTTATCATTGAAGTTATCCATAAATATTATATACACTTCTCATTCCTATATAATTTTTTTCTATATACCATTTCATGCATATAAATAATGACCTGAAAACACCACAGAGTAATGTAAGACAATTAAAAATAATAAAAATATTAAATGAATCAATTATATTCATAAAAAACAAATAATCAATTTTTAGAAATTTTTTAACGAAATAATTCATCAAGATAAAAACAAAAATTTAATTAGATTTTAATATCTGGTTAATAATGTGATAAACCATCACACCATATATTTTATTTTAATATTAATATTTTTGAATAAATAAATAAAACATTATAATAGACACAAAAAAATTAAATATGTACCATTTTTAATTATAAAAATTAAAATCTTCCAGTTGTGATTTTATGAATTCTTTAGAACAATCTTGGGTTAATAATATGTTCTAAAAATTTAAACGGTAGTGAAACTGTATGAAACATTTGATAGAATATATATGGTTTCATCTAAAACATTATTATCATCCATACCATCATCAAAAATATGTCTTGAAATAACATCTTCAGCAATACCTAATTGTTGTTTTATATGGTTAGTTATATAAAACACATGTATCACATGTGATATAAGAATATAAATATTTATATAAATCACCTTAATTCCACAATTATATATATATATATATATATATCTTTTCAAGTCATTGAATCAAACAACTTTCATTTCTTTATTTTAACTCAACCATGTAAATAGTAATCCAATATGATTATTCTCTCCATGACCCCATAAAAAGATATATTATATATGTTACATTTTTTATTTATTTTGAGTTATTATTATATTTATTATTGATCATATTTTTATCCTTGAGTTTTTCTATGAGTTTTTGTAGAAAAATGGGAGTCTTTAGGTTAACAGAAGTAGGTTCACGGTTGGCGCACAGTTTAGAAAACCATGCGCCCTATCCCAAGAAACTATGTGGCCATTCTGAATTTTTGGATAGTGGGAAACCACAAGTTTTCCACATGGTTTTTTAAACCATACGGCATAACTTTATGATGTGTTCCTCTTGGATAGTGAGGGACACACGGTTTACGTACATTTTGGAAAACTATGCAGGCAAACCATGCAACCTATCCAAGTTATTAAAATTTAGGTTTTTACCTTTTTCCCCCCTTTGACTTTTTAACCAAAAACACCCCTAATCCTCCCCATTTGGGATTCTTCACCCTATGAACCTCCTACATCCCTCCTTACTCCCTTAGATCTTAATTTTTATGGTGGATTTAGTGTGTTTTCCCAAATAATATCCAAGTAAGTGTCTTTCTCCCTTGATTTCTCTTTTTTTAGTGTTTATCTTCCTCCTTGTTTTAGGTTTTAATCTCTAGTAGTTTGGGTGACCTATTTCAGGTTGTATATTAATTATTGGGGTTCAATATTAATTTTTATGGTTTGAATTTGATTTTATAGGGTTCTATTGAGGTGGAGATGTGGTTTTGCATTGATTTTTGGAAGTTTTTAGGATTGAGGCAGGTCATTCCATGTTTTAAGATTATTATATGATTTTGATATGCTTGCTTGAGTATTTAAACATGTTCTATGGAGTAATTTTGTGGTTAAAATGTGTTTTAAAAAGTATTTGGGGAGAATATGTGTTGAAAAATACTTTTCTAAAGGAAATGGGTTGTGTTTCATGTGTGATCCTATGTTGTGTTTCTTAAATTTGTTTTATAAATTGTTAAGGTGTCTTAACAAGTTGTAAAAGTGGTGCCAAACATGTTTTAAAGATGATTTGGTGTGCATTGGAATTTGAAATAGGTTTTCCTTAGGAGAAATGTTGGTTTCATATGTGTATTCACCTTTATTGTGTGAGCATGTGAATGTGGTGATCTATGTGATCTCTGAAATAAAAATTGAGCACAAAGGGAATCCAAGGTATCTAGGTGGAAAAATTAGTGCTAGTATGCTAGTTGACTCAAAAGCAGCTTAGACTGGATTTATCTAGAAGGATTTATGATGACAACACTAACTAAATTATAATGATGATTGGATGCTAATAGAACTTTGGATGGATTCCTCTCTAGTGTATCATGCAAAAGAACACTATGGGTTATGGTTTCTATACCATGTTTCATCGAGATATGAGGTTACTAATGTCCCACTAGGGATAGTTACCTAGTGGGTTTTATTCATGGTTCTCTCCTGTGATATGATGCTTATGTGATAAGGTTATAGCCATCTAAATATGGTAGACCTTATGTATATTTTTACTTTAATAAATATTATTTGAGAAAAGGTTTTTCTTTAAAAGTGTTTTCCTTAAAAATGGTTTTATTAAAATGTTTTATTAGAAATGTATTGGATGTTTTAAAGGAAATGTGCATGTTAAATTGTATACTATTATTATAGTATGGGATCATTTTCTTTGGGGTGTCATCTAATGGGGCTTTGGATCACACCATTCATACACCTTTGTTGTTGGTGGACCTTATTATATTTGACTCAGGTAAATGTAAGATGTACCATGGTGATGGTGGATCCGGTTTCTAGAGTTCCACTTCATGTAGGTGTTGTAGTGGTGGCTTGCGGATGACATCCCTCTTGTTAAATTGTGGTTGGGATAGTTTTGTTGTTCCCTTTTAGTTGTATTACTTTTTATTTTTTTCTAATATTGTAAACATTGAATCTAAAAATTGTTGTTCCGTTTTTGGATTTGGTTATCTATTTTTGTGATATCTATTTTTATTGGTTATTTATGCTCATAAAGATGGGTGAAATTGTTCCCAAAGTCTATTTTTGAAGCCTTGTAAAAAATTTCCAGCTCGTGTGTATCAGGAACACCCTTTGATCCATGCCATGAACCAGTCCTAGTGTTGGGTTTGATGGAAACCAGACTTGGTTCATGATAAAATGGTATCAGATCATGTCATACTCTTTTTGGGTCAATTTATTTAGGGAAGATTCTAGATAGATCATATCTAGGACTATTGGGGATTTAGGTTCTAGTTTCAATTAGGGTTCTTAGACAACACACCTCATGATAGGACTCAAGTCACCATGGGATGTTGGGATTTTTTTTACTTCTCCTCCAGGTGATATGTATAGGCTGCAGAATGTATATGAACATTAGGTGGGGGTGGATTGGTTTTATTTTCCTTGTTATTATGATGACTCTAGTTATTTTTTGATTCATGGAAGCATTTGATATTTTTTATTATTGCTAAAAATTTTCAGAGTGTGTGTTGATGGTTGTATTGATAGTTTTCCCTATTGTTTCTTAATATAGTAAAATGTCTCCTCGAAGAGCTCCCATGAAACCATGGGAAGAGGATGGAGAGATTTATCTCTCACCAATTGATTATATGTTAGTGGAATCTGATATTTGTGTTTTCCAAACTTTAGGTAAAGGAGCGAGATCTGGTCCTACTCAATTTAGGGAAGCTGAACTAGGTCCAAATAAGGGAAAGGCTAAAGAGTTCCTCAAGAACAAGCCTCTTCTTTTCTGATGTTGAATGGAACCTCAGTAATTATAGGAGTGGGTTGAGAAAATAGAGTTTATGTTCAAGTTCCATGATACTCTTGAGGCTATTAGAGTGAAATTTTCTTCATTCATGTTGTAATATCCCAGACGAAAGTGGTGGGACTCATTAATGCAATTTGGAAAGCACGAACAGATGTGTTGGAAAGACTTCAAGGTCATTTTCAATGAGTAGTATTATCCTGGGGTCTTGGCCTATGTAGGATCCCAGGATCTTATGGATCTTATCTAGATATACCATTCTTTGATGGAATATGCTAACCTCTTTGCTGAGTTAGTTTGGTATGCACCCAAGATCATTTCCAATGAGAAAATAATGGCTTGAAGGTTAATGAAGGGGTTTCTACCAAAGATCCAATATCAGGTCTTTTGTTCAAAGTTAATACCTATAATAAAGTGGTTGATCATGACATAATGGTATAGGTTGATCATATGGACCATCTTGGATTTCCTGGATTAGTGTCAACAGTGGGAAGTAACAGTTAATTAGAGAAGAAGATGAAGTAGGATGAGAAGGGGAGAAGGGAGGTGGTGGTTTCGGCTATCCTTCCCAGTTGTCTTAATTTGTGTCTTCCAATGTTGGTTCAGTTGTGTTCCATCATTGTGGGAAGGCAGGGAACATATGGCTTGTGTGCACATCTCCTCCTATACCTTTTCACCAATTCATAGCTATAGGACACTTGTAGCAGTTTTGTAGGGACACATGTTCCTATCAGAGTGGGGTAGGATTTGTAGCTTATAGAGGAATTTCAACATAGTCAGAGTCATCCAGGATAGTGGGGTCTTGGTTTATAGGTCATGCTATTAGGGTTGGATAATCTTATAGGTAGATTCAGTTCAGTTAAGAGCCACAAACTAGTGGTTTTTGTTAGGTTTAGGTTGAAATGAGAAAACCTCATGTAGCTGATCGAGCACCAGTGGAATCAGATTTAAGTCCTATGAAAATTTGAGGTACTATTCTTATTGCATCATCTTTAGTTGTTGTTTTGTTTTATACTAGTTCTTCAATATCTTTTATTTCTACTTTCCTTGTTGATGTGTTAAATTTTCCAACTGATCATATGTCATATGCAATGGAGTTGGTAACACTTCTTGGTAAGAAACGATAGCAAATTTTTAAGTTTCTATCTTGTTCACTGACCATGTTAGGGGTTGAGTTAGAATGTTATTGTTTTGTTTTAGAGATATACCACTTTAATTTTATCCTTAGTATTGATTGGATGGTACATTTTCAGGTGCACATTGATTTTTATAAGTAGCAAGTGAGTTTTATGGCATCTGATGGTAGTAATCTAGTCTTTCAGGTAGAATGGGATCCTCAGTTGGGTCATCTTGTACCTCTACTTCTAGAGTTGGTCAATCTTGTTAATCAGATATCGTCACTCTCATTGGAAGAAGATGATGGGGTTCTGGAAAGTGGATTACCTCCTATGGTGGATGAATTCCCAAAGGTTTTCTAAAGTATTTTTCGGTTTTTCCTTCATAGTGGGATGTGGATTTCTCTATCAATTTGGCATTGGGAACATAGCTTATATCTATTACCTTGTACCGTATGGACCCCAACGAGTTGAGGTAATTAATGGTATAGCTGGAAAATTTGGAATCCAAATAATTAATTTTCCCAAGTGTCTCACCTGGGGCCACCCCAATCTTGTTCCCAAAGAAGGTCGATGGATCTATCCATTTTTGTATTAATTACTGGAATCTAAATAAGGTAACAATAAATAATAAGCACCCTTTTCTCGGAATTTATGACCTTTTCAATCAGCTTAAAGGGGGAAGGTAGTTCTCTAAGATTGATCTGCATTCCATGTATCATCAAGTTAGAGTTAGAGAGGCGGATGTTCTGAAAACAGCATTCTGAAGTAGGTACAACTAATTTGAGCACTTGGCCATGCCTTTTGAATTGAAAAATTCTCCAATGGTCTTTATGGCGCTTATGAATAGGGTGTCCCACCAATACATTGATTTTTTTGTTGTATTCAAGGATGAAACCCTAGTTTATCCAATGTCGAGGAGTGGCTTGAGAAACATTTATGTATCATGTTGAGAACCCTTTGAGAACATCTTCTAAATGAAAAGTTTTCAAAGTTCACCTTTTGTATTAAATAGGTGAAGTTTATGGGTCATGTGATCTCAAAATGAGGGGTTTTGGTGGACCTTGAGAAGATCAGTGGACTTATGACATTGGAAAAACTGAAGAATGTATTTGAAATAAGAATATTTTTAGGATTGGAAGGACATTATAGGAGATTTATTTTATATTTTGTCATAAATTTCTTCTTCTATGATGTTGATCTCCAGGAAGGTGGTGAATTTTGAGTAGAGCCCAGATTGTTAGGTATCCTTTAAGAATCTTAAGCAGTGGTTGACCACCACCTCTATTTTAATTTTTCTATAACTCAGGAAGGGTTATGTGGTCTATTGTGATTCTTCTGTTATGGGTCTTGGGTGTATGCTAATGCAGGATGGTCATGTGGTGGCTTATGGTTCTCGTCATCTCTAACTACATGAAAATAATTACCCAATCCATGACTTGGAATTGGAATAGGTGATTCATGAATTGAAAATATGGCACTATTATATCTTTGGGTAGAAGTTTTTTGTGCATTCAGATCATAAGAGTTTAGCCTACATTTTATCCCCAAAATATCTGAATTTGAGGCAGCGTTTTTGGGTTGAGTCCCTTTAGGTGTTCAACTTTGATATAGTTTATACCCAAATAAAAGGTAACGTTGTGGAAGATTCTTTGAGAAAAAAACTTATAGTGAAAGCATTAAATATATCCAGTGATGAGTAGACCATGATGGGGATATTTTCTTAGATTCACCTAGATACCAAGGAACACAGTGGAGGTGCATTCTTGGCTAGTGTCCATCTGATTTCATCTATTCTAGAATTGATCTTCCAAGAGCAGCTGAGTGATCAGTTCTGCCAGTGTTTGATGTAATTTTTGATGCCTTGTGATTAGTCATTGTCTCTTGAGGGAGTTTTTTGCTTCAATGGTTTCTTTATGGTACTTTTTTCATTGAGAATGGTGGTGATGCAAGATAACCAATAGTCTTAGTGGTTCTTTCATCTTAGTGCTACCAAGATGTATTATGATTTATGTTAGAGATTCTGGTGGTTAGGTATGAGGTGTGATATAGCTGGTTTTGTATCATGATGTTATATGTGTCATCAGGTTAAAGAAGATCATCAAAGCCCCTTTGGTTTGTATCATCCACTACCCATTTCTACCTAGAAGTGGGATGAGATTGACATTGACTTTATTGTTGGATTGCCTCGTACACCCAGGGGGAATACTATTTCTCTAGTGATTGATTTCCTGACCAAAGAAACTAATTTCCTTCCAATTAGGGATTAAACAAAATTAGATGAGTTGGGTTGGTTGTAAATTTTATAATTTGTGATGCTTGGTGCTTCTTTGGAAATTTTCTTGGATAAGGACCCTCTTTTTACATCTTGATTTTGGAAATTCCATCATAAGGTATTGGGGTTGCAGGTAAAATTGATCATGGAATGCCATCCTCAAATGGATAGTCAGATGGAGTGGGAAATCAAATTTTGGAATACATTCTCTGGGAAAGTATTTTGGATTTTGGGGGTTTATGGGATAGAAATTTGATATTGGTCAAGTTTTCATATAAAAATATTTACCATAACTCGATTTCGATGGCTCTTTTTGAGGTGCTCTATGGTTGGCCATGTAGGTCCCTGTTATGTTGGAATTAGGTGGGTGAAACCCCATTGTTGGGACCATACCTTGTACAGGAGACTTTTGATAAATTCATGTTGATTAGTAAATGTTTGTTGGTAGCTCAAAATCATCACAAATTTTATATTGATTAGAGGATTCATACTTTAAAGTTTTCTATTTGTGGTGGGGGGCTCCTGAAAGTGGAACCTCACTTGGGTCATCATCCTTCGGGTAAGTAAGGAAATATTACATCAAGGTATGTCGAGCCATTTTATATTACCGAGTGAATTGGTAAGGTGGAATATAGGTTATATTTTCCTTCTCATTTTACATTAATCCATGATTTGTTCCATGTTTCTTGGTTGAAAATGTATTATCCAAATCTGTCTCATGTGCTGAATTGGGAAGAGTTAGAATTAGAGATTGATTTGTCTATGTTTGAAAGGCTGGTGTAGATTATAGATTATCAGGAGAAAGTGGCTTGTGGGAATTTTTATTCCATTGTTCCAAGTTCTTTGGAATCATGATAGTTATGTGCATGAGATTTAGGAGAGATTGTTATGGGTTAAGATGGAATATTCGTTCTTATTCTCTTATCAAACTTTAGGTTGACTTTTTAGGGGTGTAAAGTTTTCATGGTGGGGAAAATTATCACATTCATGATGTTATTTTGAGATATTATTCTATTTATTATTGATTCTATGTTTATCCTTGAATTTTCCTAGGCATTTTTGGTAAAAATGGGATTTTTTAGGTTAACATCAGGTGGAACAAAATTAGAACATGGTTTGAAAAATTATGTGCCCTTGTCTAGTAAACCGTGTAGCCATTTTTTATTTTTGGATAGTGGAAAATCATATGGTTAACACATGGTTTTTCAAAATGTGTGACCAATCCATGTCATTAAAATCTGGGTTTTACATTTTTCCCACCTTCTATTTTTTAACCCTAAGCACCCCTAATTCTCCCCATTTGGAATTCTTCACCCAAGGTTCCTTCTCACTCCCTTATTTATCCCTTGTATCTTCATTGTTGTAGTGGATTTGGTGTGGTTTCTCCAATAATATCCAAGTATGTTCCTTTATCCCTTAATTTATACTCTTTTCTAGGGTTTCTCTTCCTCATTCATTGTGTTTTTGTTATCCAATGGGTTGGGTAACCTATTTTGGGTTAGATATTGATTATTAGGATTAAATATTAACTTTTATGGTTTTATATTTCCTTTATAGGGTTCGGTTGAGGTGTGGTTGTTGTTTCACACCAATTTCTAGAAGTTTCCATGATTGAGGTAGGTGATTCCATGTTTTAGCATTATTAGATGATTTTGATATGCTTTCTTGAGTATTTAAACATAATATATGGAATATTTTTTGGGGGGGAAAGATTTTTAAAAAGTATTTGACGTTTGTATGTGTTGAAAAATGGTTTTCCAAAGAAATTGAGCATGAAGGGGATCGTAGGTATCTAGGTGGACGGACTAGGACTAGTATGCTAGTTGAATCGGAAGTAGATTAGACCAACTTCATCTAGAAGGATTTATGATTACAATACTAACTAAATTATGATGATGATTGGATACCACTAGAACTTTTGATGGATTCCTCTCTAGTGGCTCATGCATGAGAATGTTGTGTGTTATGTTTATTATACCATGTTTCACTGAAATACGAGTTCACTAGTTTATCACTAGTGATAGTTACATATATGGATTTACCCATGATTCTCTCTTGTGATATGATTTCTATTTGATATGGTGCTAGCCATAGGCATATGGTATACATTGTGTATACTTTTAATTCAAGAAATTTTATTTTAGAAAAGGTTTTCCTTTAAAAAAAATTCCTTCAAAATGGTTTTCTTAGAAATATTTAAAAAAAATTAAAGGATATGTGCTTATTAAATTTTCTTATAATGTTATAGAATAGGACCCCTTTATTTTGGGTCAAATACTACTGGGATTTGGATCACACTATATATACACCTCTGGGTGTATACATACATTGTTATGTTTGACTCAGGAAAAGGAAAGATGTGTCATGGTGATGGTGGATCCAGTTGCTAGAGTTCCACTTCATACAGATGTTTTGTGGGTGGATTTTGGGTGATTACCCTTTTGTTACATGGTTGTTTGGATAGTTTTGTTTTCCCTTTTAGTTGTAGCAATTTTGGTGTTTTTGTAAATTTTTCAACCATGAATCTAAAAATTGTTGTACCTTTTTTGGATTTGGTTATCTAATTATGTGATGTTTATTTTTGTTGCTTACTTATGCTCACTAAAATGGGTGAAATAATTCCCAAAGCATATTTTTGATTCCTAGGCACTAGTTTCCAGACTATGATGATCGAGAACGCCCTTCATTTCATGCCATAAATCAGGCCGGGTGTCGGGTTGGATGGAATCCCAACTTGGTTCATGACAATATAATTGTGGTTTCATGTTTGATTAACTATAATAACAATATATTATTTCACTTAATATGAAACAATAATTTTATATTCTCATTCTTGCTTTCGAACTATTTCTCTGAATTTAATTCTATTAATAACCAATGCTTGAAACTAAACTGTCGCATTATTCAGACTAAATGGAGATGTCCTAATATCTATAGATACTAAAGGTTCTTGGGTGAAGTGGAAATGGTTAGTCCCATGCCCAATGATGTTTTTCATCTGTTTTTTCAAATAAATCATCATAATTGGAAGAATGAAACCCTATAATATTTTAAGAGATGTTATTTTTACATAAAAATTATAATTAATTTATAAGTAAAAATTACTTGGACTTGATTATTCTTTATTTATTGAATAGTTTATTTAAAATTGCTTATTGTATCATTGTTATGGTGAATGATTTAATGAAGAATACCTTTAGAAATATCCACATGTACTCCACAAATCTCAGAATATCATAGTTGGAACTCTAGGTGCTAGTGTAGTTAAACCAAGCATCTTATGTCATTCATTGTTGATCATAATAAGAAAACTGTTGGTGTGGATAGAGTCTCTCTCTTATTGTCTTAGTCTATAGGTGAACGAAATGGATGCTCTCTTGTATTTATTGAGAGTGTCCTTGAGAATTTATTTTGATAGAATATCATTACAAAAAACATTTATTTACATCACAAAATGATATAATAGTGTTAATATAATTAAGGATCATAATTAATAATTACACAAATATTATTAACAAATTGATTGACTATAATTAAACCCCATGTTAAATAAAAATAATTATATTATTATCATATGAAATGACATATAACTACTCAAATATATTTAAATATCATTTATTAAAGAAATAAATTAATATTTATTTAAATTATTTTAATGAAAATATATCATTTCATCTAGGTCCTTGGCTCATCCCATCAATCCTTCCTAACATTTATAGAATATTAAATAATAAATATTTGTCTAAAAAACTAAATATATTTTATATTAATCATCCAATAGATAAATAAATAACATATTCACAAACTAGTGAATAAATATTTATTTAATATTCAAGTAACTTAATAAATTATTATTTTTTAATTTAAAAATAAAAAAAATAAATATTATAAATTTACTTATAGAAAAATAATATTTATTTAATATTTAACTCACATATATAATATTTCAAAAAACTAGTGATTGAAGTTATGAGATCAGAATAACTTGAATAATTAATATTCCTCAGTTTGGAGAGTATAATTTATTTTAATATTAAATTCAAACAGAATTTAACAGAGATTATGGATACACTTTATGTTTGACCCTCTTGGATTCTTTCTTAGTGTAATTAGGTGAGCTGGCCTAAATTCTAAGATTAGTATTTAACATCACATCAATACATGCAAAGATAAATACATTAATGATGAAGCAACAACAAAATCCTATAAACATTCACTTTTTATTATAATCTCTTTGTCTAGATATCTCATCAAATAGGTTGCATACTTTGTGTCATCAACCAATTTTCTTAAAATATCATTCTTTAACTTCCATAAATGAACTCGTTGATGAAAAAATATGGTCATGAATTAATCAAATATATCCATTTCAATCAAATGACCAATTATATATACTTCTATTAAATATAATGGATAAATACTTTCTTAAGTTATTCTTTAATGTTATATCACTTATGATGAACCTAACATATCTTACCTCACTACAAGTATATGTTGTCATAGTTTTCATCCATACATCCAAGTATTTGATTTGTGACATATATTAATTATAATATCAAGTATAAGGACTAATACACACATCCATGTATAGTAATAGCCAATGAAATATAAAACATAGGGAATTACTATTAGTGGGTTTATTCTCAAAATATTCTCTCTTGGAGGTTACCATGTGCGAAATCCATGTGAATAAGTCTCAATGTATTATGATCCACCAATAAATAATAGTTAAAAATCATTTGTGTCCTATTATATAGATTTCATCCGACCATAGAATATATATTCAAGATTATTTTCATAACACTTAAAAATTATCCTTAAAGTGGGGAGCTACTATAATATTTTGAGGTGACAAAATATCTTAGGATATTATCAAGTTAATGTTATATATAAGAACACTAATCATCTAATAAGATATTTTTTAATATTTAGGTCTTAGAATATTCAGACAATTTAAAGAATAATGTCAAATGGTTCTAGGGAACCAACTCTAATAGACTCCCACTCTTAGTAGTGTCAACTTCTAAATAACTTATTAAACTCATATGATAAACATGATTCTACTAAGGTATGTCTATAACGACTGGGATTGCCTTTTTTTGTGGTTATTCTACTTACTAGGACTTTATCTCTCCAAAAAATCCTTGGATGAGTGATATAACTGAATATTATTTATTTTTTCTTTTTCAAAATTTGACGTCTTAACAAAAACCAAATCTTGGAAAAAAAATGTTTCTATACCACTTCTTAATCTAACCTAGAAATTGTAACATAATATTTCTATTTAGATATGAAAATCAATGTCTATAATAAGCTTTATCTAGTATATTACCTTAGACTTACTACTATCCTATATCAAATTTATATGGAAGAAATATAGTTTTGTATCCCCTTGGAAACTAGTATTCCCATTTCTCTAATAACTTTAAACTCATACATTTCTACTTTCTCATGTACTATCAAATAGTTCCAATGGTATGTCTATGCATTTCTCTTGGTTATGTTTGATGTTCATTCTCTATTTTTTATATGTATGCAATATAAAATATTAGTACATATCCTAGCATATAAGATGGATTTCCAAATTAATCTTATGAATATGTAGTATATTCATTATAAGAATATCATATTGTGTTTTCACACATCATCTTGGGGAGATTTTATGCCATGTGATACATGTAATGATCATGTCTTGAATCATTCTACCTATATTTTTTCCAAAACTTTATCAGATCACGTATTGTGACATAATTAATAAACCCAATATATCTATGTATATATATCATGTTTCCTAGAAATTAGGATACTAATTTATTTCATTTATAAAGAAATTAAGGTTATCCTTAATTAACTATAAGACTAATCAATCATTTTATATATGTTACATAAATATCTGTATGGGAAAATGATATCCCTCCCACTAAACTCTCATGTAAAACTAGTACACATTCATTCCAAATGAATATTCTATGATCATTTTTCTTTCCTTAATACATAAACATATAACTAACACTTTTATACATTATTGGAATTCTTTGGTTTCAACTAACCTTTTGGTTGCATAATATTAATAAATTCTATAATTTTTCTTCCAAAGAGGGTAGTATTTACATCCAATCACAAAATACAATGATCATATAAAGTGGGTATGAAAAGTAAAATTCTAAAAAAATTCAACATGATGACTAATGAAAAGTTTTGTTATAAACTATGAAAAATCATGAACATATAGATCCTCAACTCATCGAATTTGAGTCTTCTGTCATTTTCCTAAAAGATAAGTGATTCCCTATTATAGAAAAATATCCATTCTAGATTAATACCTTTATCTTTTAGGGATGTTGATATCCTGAGTAGTTGTAGGATAATTTAATGATATACACTTAGTGTTTTCTCAATGTGTGTTTCTAGTTAATAAATATTTTAACATAAAATTACCATCAAAACACATGAAGCTATGATTTAATGTATTTCATATAATGACTTTTATGAAACCATTAGTCAATATGGATAAAATATAGTTATATTATGTATTTTTATTTGATAAAATTCATTAAAAGGAAGTATAAAAGACTTGAAATACATATAATATTCCCCATTATTCTCTGTTTTACTTCTATAAAGTATTTTATGTGAATAAGGAAATGTTAGTTATGAAGTATCTTTACTCTTAATTTAAACGAATATGAATACTTAAGTCAAACCCTTAAAATTATTCTAGCGAATGGAACTATTTTAATTATGTTAAATATCATTTATTTTTCTTATTGTTATGGTTTTGGTGCTCACAAGTGGTTGAAGAATTCTTTCATAAAATGATGAGAGGGGTGAAATAATGGTTCATGATGTGATTTAGGGGGTGAATTGTGTAATGAATCATGGTGTGGATTCTTGTTTAAGTGATGTAGTTTCATGTATGATTCAGTGAATGGGATTTGAGAGATCAAGTTATATTTTTGGACCAAGAGGGAATGTTTCTCAAGAAATTCCCCTACAGACACTTCTCATGGATGAAAATTCAATAGAGGTGGAGTTTTTAATGCCCCTTATATATTTGAAGTAGTGCTATGGATTTGATTTTGGCCTAGATAAATGTAATCTATTTCATTTTTAGTTGAGGGTTGTGTTAGGATAGTTCGAGAGAGATTCCGGTAGAAACAATATTCTTTTCAGGAGTCACAATAACACATCCAGTGTGCAACACAGTGTGTCATGACATGAAAAATCATGACCAGTCCCATGGGGTGTACTGGACTAAACTTTCATAGTGTGAAAGTGTGTTTCACACCATAAAGTACTCCAGGGTAGCGTTTTGAGTATTTTAAAATAGGTGACTCATTGGGGACCCCTCAAACTCACCCCCCTCAACTCCATTTATTTATTTTGGATGGTAATGGAGGGTCTTGGATTTCAATAAATTCCCATACCTCATTTCTTGGTTGATCAAAGTGTTTTTCATTATGATTAATCTTACTTGATGTGTCTAAGTTTACTCAAATCCATGATGTCTCATTTATTCTACATTTCTTGTTCCCCTTATCATAAAACCTAATATTTCATTGATGGAATCCAATTTAGGGTCTTATCTTATTGCATTCAATTTGACTAGTGGTTCCTAGAGATCAGGCTTCATTAAGATTGAGGTAGGTGGTCTATAAGTTTTCATTGCATTTCTTACTTCTTCTCTTAATGCATTCATTGTGTATTTCTACCAAAATATTGTATGTTCAACATAAAATTAAATTATATAATTTAAATCATGGAGAATATACTAAGATACAACCCCTAAAGTCATCTATAAACCAAAATGAAAAATAAAACCTCAGGAGATGCCTTGAAATGGTTTTCTTTTCATGGTAGGTATTCCATATGTGATGAAAATAAAAGTGTTTGTAATCAATAATAAAAAAAATATTTAATTATAAATGGATAATGGTGATTATTATAAATATTAAAGTATGATATTAGATCGTTGATAAATAGTGTATTGGTAAAAATGGTAAAATGGGTTTTTAATGAAACACTAAATGTTTTATGAGATAATGAGTTATTAAATTTATATGACCTTAGGGAATGGTTCTAGGGGTTTGTGTTACCTTTGGTATTTCTTCCATGGTTCTAGAGATGGATTTTCTTCTAGGTGTGATCTATTGTTCTAGGACTGGTTTATTTCCCCAGGTGTGGTTATTGTTTAAGGATGTGTATATTTCCTCATGTGTGACTGTTGTTCCAAGACAAGTATATTCCACTAGGTTTGTGTCATTTGTTTTGGGATAGTCATATTCTCCCATGAGGTATTTTGATCATGGGTATGGGTATATTTCTCTCAGATATATTCAAACTATTCAACTACATCCATTATTGGCTAAGGTAGGTATGGTAGGTCTCAGGTGTCATCATGGAACCTGATGATCAAAAATGTATATTTATTTACATTATGATCTACTTAAACATGTGTTTATATTTTTCACTTTAATATTCATTTACTTAGAATAAATATATATTTCAACACTATTGATAGTGTCTTAATGAGTTGTACTCACACCCTTATTAGGTCACCAATTAGTATTTGAAAAGATTTCATGTTTTCATAAATCCGTAAGGGTAATTACCTATGATTGGTACATGATTTGGACTGCTAGTGTGGATCATGGGAGATCAGTACTGTGCTAAGAATAAAGAACATTTTAAGTATCCTTTCATTTTTTTTATTTTATTCTTCCTGAGTTATTTATGGATATGGTCTATAGCTATGTGACTATTTGGCATATAGATAATTAATTTTGATATAATATGAGTTGTGATTATTTATATGGAAATTATCATGATATCTCTATACTAATTATTTCAAGATTAAATTAGGATTTCCTCTATTTCTATTATTATCTCACTATGATATGTGGGTATATTCATCCCAACATACCACCATAGTCCTGTGATATTAGTCGGAACCCTCCAATATATGGTGAGGCATGAAAAAGGACATGTAGTAACCTCTAGTCAATCATTGATTTGTGACCATGGATAAAGGGATGTTAGAATGTGGTATCAAATCATTCTTTATTTTTATGGATATTTGGGTTTGGTAGATAAGAGATAGGGAATTTTTAGAACATGGTATGGAACTCATTCCTCATAATGGTCAACCCATATATAAGGGAAGTCCACGAAGCTAAGGATGATATTGATGTTCTTATTCTTTTATTTTATTGTTAACCTATTTTCACCTAAATTGACACACATGATTATGGGATTTATGATTTATGGGATTTTATCTCTTGGAAGAAATTTTAAGAGGGAATGTTTTCATGCATTATTCTAGGAACATGTGATTCACATGTAATTTGTAATATTTCCTATGGTTATTTACTTTGAATATAACACATTTTGGTTATATAAAGTGCCCATAACCATTTATATAGTGTTTCCACATATAAATTGTATGGCGGAATCATACTTAACATATTTATAAATGTAATAAATCATATAACATAATGAATTCCCTCAATTATTAAGTGGTGTTGGCTAATTAAATTCCAATGAAATCCTATGAAGTGTTTTCCTATATAACTAAAAATTAACATTTCAATTAATTGATCCTCAATTGTAAAA
Organism: Viscum album; assembly: GCA_963277665.1. NCBI lineage: Eukaryota > Viridiplantae > Streptophyta > Magnoliopsida > Santalales > Viscaceae > Viscum > Viscum album. The sequence continues at coordinate 1,940,572,504 of OY728131.1, forward strand.
ATTTATGTCTAAATAAAACTATTAAAAATGTATTTCATGATCACTTGTTTAAAAAATTATTTAGCATCTGTTGAATAAAATTTTGATTCCAATTTATAAGTTTTTTTCCCCTATAACATTTAATCAACATATTATTTACTTATCCCTTGTTATGAAGTTCCAATAAGAGTATATAGGAAAAGAATAGTGATATGGATCCATTGTATATGATGTGGACATTTATGTTTATATAATTATTGACCATGTGTGTAAGTAGTCAGGGCTACTAAGAGTGCCTAAGTTATAATATCCCAGAAATACAATATTTTTAGAATAGTGGGGACTTATTCTTATTATAATTTTCCTTGAACTATGATATTGAGAATTTGAATAGTGTTGTGTTTTTTGGGGTCATAGTTTTCATAACCTAGTCTAGGTAATATGTAAATGTTGATAAAGAGAAAGAGAGTTCAGTATGTAAGACCCTTATGGTGTGGGGTGTATAGGATAAAAGTATTTTTATTCTTTTTTGTGGCTTTAATTTTTAATGAAAACTTTGAGAATTATGGTATAACATGATTTTCTATGATCCTTGGGGGTTTATTCATGACCTGAGAGTGGGTAGGGTAGGCAATATTTGAGCCTGTATGTGTGACCCTTATGTTGTAGGGATTGAGAAGAGTGGAGAGACATGTTTTTTATCACTTTTTTCTTCTAATGGGTATGATAATGAGTTGTGGATAATCTTGGAGTAGAAAAGTAACATGATTATGGGGTGTTTAATGGCTATGTAAGTGTATAACCACCCTATAGTGGGTGTACTAATTTGTGAGTTTCTTTATAATGTCAAAATGTAGCTTAGTATATTGGTGAGCCAAGCACTCTTACTGGGGAGTAGAACATTATATTTCTATTATTGTAGATGAATTGTGATGTATGAGTTTAACCCAAAAAAATTGATTATCCTAGTATTTTGGATGTTTAATATATTATAAGAACATAAATACTTTATGGTAATATTTATGCATGGTATGTTCTAAAAAATACCTAGAATAGACATATAGATGCCTTCTATGTTATGGGTGTTAATTCACAGCCCTGATGTCATGAGTTTTATCTAGGTTTTTATGGTAATGATCAATTAGATACCTAGACTTGTTGTTTATATGATCCTAAATGGTTAAATAAAGAATTTTTAAAACATGTCTCGACACTAATGGTTTTGTGGTGATACCAAAGTGGTTGGTGATCACTTAGTTAGCCTTAGAATGAGTGAGATTCCATAGGATATTTGGAAATAAAGTATTGAGTGAGACTAGGTTTTATGGGGTATGACACAAGATGGTCAATTCATATGGTGTATCAAATCCGCACTAGGATGTACACATCTTGGGTATTCCTGGTGGGCGATGTTGACTATTATGTTTCATTATGGAAGTTTAAACGAGATACTCCTTTATGATTTACTATGTATGTGGATTTTTTTTAACCTATATGGTAGGTATGTTTGGGGAAACCTGATATTATCCTTATAGAGTTAATATTGGTTTGCAACATGATGTAGATATCTTTAGATGGCATGTGTGAGATGAGTCAAATCATTGTTTTCAGTAATCTCTAGGATATGGAGTTTGAGTTCGGTAAGTTATGTGACTCTTGAGGTAATTTCATGATAAAGGATGGAAAATTCAAGGTGGTTTAATGAGATACTCCAAGTGTTCCAATAGTCTATTTTAGGTTGTATGTATTTGGTCCTTATATACCCATTATAATTAGGTCTTTATGAGGTTCTTGTATGTTCTGAAAATGTATGGGACTCCTTAGTTTACCTGATAGTGTGAAGTGTTATCATTGGTTTTTTATGGTATCTATAGAAGATTAAATATGATATGAATGTGTAAAGGTATGATAAATCTTGTTTTATTTACAATGGAAATATTTTGTGGACCCTTGAGGCTATGTTGTAAGATGGTCATAGAAATATCTTCTTTGATGCATGCCCTAGTATTGATTATCCTAAAAATAGATATACCAAGGTATGCCTGATGCATGAGATGAATTTTTTATAATAGATCAAAACCTGACCTTGAGTTCATGGGGACTTTGGTAATGCAATGAAAGTTAACTCATGTGATTGATGAGTTATGATTTTATGTTTAATGTGTGAGATATAGTGTGATAACCCTTGGGACTAGTGATACATTGTGGGGTTAAACCATTCAAGGTGGTGGATATAGAATTTAACATGTTCCTAATATATGGTGAGTTGATAGATGTAATGAGTATGATTTTCTAGTGGGTATAAGTAGGGTGTGTAGTGGAACAAACATGAGATCTGTGTGGTGGCGAGGAAGGTCATAGACCTTGAGTTGGAATGGTCAGGATCGGATGTGTGTTGGCTTTTTTTATATAATTAGGAATAATTTTAATGGGGAACTGTAGTGTTAAAAAATTCCCAAGCATGGATCGAGTTGAGAACTTATGTAAGTAATGTGAGTGGGGCTCGAGAATGCCAATTTTTGTCTGATTATGGGTATCGATCAGGATCATGCTCATTAATCAAAATAAATGAAGTCCTATGGGGGAGAACACTATGAACCATTTGATAAATTGGTTCTTATTTTGAGTAGTTTTATTTGAACATCAATAGTAACATGTTGATAAACCCAATGTAGTGGTAGTTATGGTTTTTTAACATTTCTTTGGTACAAGAAGCCAAGTTATCCCTATATTGTGGATGGTACCAAAGTATGGGTATTAATTAATTATAGATGATTGATTTGGTATGATTGATTTTTTATATCCACTATATATGAATTGATGATTATGTGGTGCAATAGGGATTTTCTATTAGAATTAGTTTGGTGAGTGACCAGGTCTGTGAGACTTTTGTGCTCTGGAGTAACAAGTCGACATGAATAAAAAATGGTCCTTATACTATAAATTGTATCTAGAGTGAGACTATAGGTTCAAAGAAAAATAATCAGAAGATAAATGGATTGATGTAGACTATGGGAAAAAACCAATGAGGTGTGATGTTGGTATTTTAGGACTTTAGGAATTCCATCAAAAGTAGGGAATGAAGGTGGAGTTGGTTGAAATAATTAACTTCATGGTGAGTGTTATGGTGAGGTTTTGAGTAGTAGATCATATGTTGGTGCAGTGTTGGTATGACCATGACCTGTAGGAGGTATGAATTCGGGTTTATGTAATAGGGAATGATGACCATGATGGTTAAAAATATATATATGAGGTGAATTTTAGGGAGAGTTACAAAATATTCTTAATACACATGTGATTTTGAGAACAACCTACTATTAATTGACTGATGGAAAGTTTTATGGGTTGATTTAGATCTTATAGGACATGTTGTGAGAATAAATCCTAGTTTTTTGTGGTTATTAGGAAAAATACTTAGATTTAGTGGATTTATCTTTCATGTTGATTGGAGGCTAGTGAATTAGTTATGGTTGGGTTGGGTCTCGTATATGAGACTTTGGAGTTTGTTCAGTTGGTATAAAAATAGATGAAATCTACCCAGAGTAGACAGAGTTCATATTTATACTATCATTTAGATCATGTGTGTCCATAACATTATTTAGGGGTTAAACCCTATTTGTTCACTTGTTTCAGGGGATGAACCCATTTCATCTCTTGTTTCATGGGGTTAACCAAATTCTGTCTCTTTTTTCAAGAGGTGAAACCTTGTTTCATTAAATTATTTAGGGGGTGAATCATGTAATAGAATGTAGTGAAGATGTTGGTTGTGATTAATGTACTTAATTAAGTGAATTTAGTTTCATGACTCATGGGTATGAATGAGGCCTGGTGTGTGGGGTCATTAATAAGAGGACGATATTGTGGATGATGTGTCCTTTGAGGAGTGTCTATTTTTAATTATTTATCATAGTGAAAAGAATCTCTATGGGAATATAGTTTATTTAATATAGGTTTGGTTGTATCAAGAATGTGACAAAGAGAAGATAAGGAGTGAGAATCATACATGTGAGATACGTGGACCAATTTTTTCTAATGATCCTAGGAATGTTTTGGCATGAAACTTAAGGAAAAACTATTATATGTCTGAGAGGTTGTAAAACCTCTATACTTCTTAAAAGGTATAAACCTTATTAAATTATACTAAACTACTTTTATTTTTATTAGTGGAAATATTTTGGGGTTCATAGGTAGTTTGGGAATGGTTTTGAGTCAAAATGGGACCACACTCACCCATAGTTCACTCTCAGCTTCTACTCTCAGCTCTTCTCTCTCCTCCCAGGGTGTCAAGTTCTCCCCGATGGTGATGGGACTTCAACCTCCTTCATCTTCATGTTTTTTATCCCTCTTTTTTTCTCTTTATCGATCATTCTCCCCATCTAGGTTTGCTTATTTCTTTCTTCTGGAGCTGTATCACTTTCTACTCTCCCTCCCCTGCTCTGCTAGTCTGGCCCGATACACTCGGCTCCATTTGGTCGACTGTGTCAATTATTAGACGGGATTGGGACTGTAGTGGTGGGATTGGGTTCATCATGGGATTCACTTTTTGGTGGTTTCTTCTCTTTTCTCCTCTCTATGCTCCTTGTTGCACTTTCTTCTTCTTCCTCTTCTTACAAGGGTTTCATCCCCCCGGTGTTAGAGTATCCTTATTCTTCTTCCTATGGTTTCTTCCCCCTGATGTGTTTCATTTTCTTTAGGGTTTCATCCCCGGTTCCCCCTTTTAGTTTTTTTATTAGGGTTTCAGTCCTGTTTTCATATTTTTTATTCCATAGTGGTTTTGGGTTGTGAATCTAGTTCTGTTGGGGTGTTTTGATGGTGTTATTTTTTATGGTGATGGTTCAACTGAGGTTTTATGGTGTGGTGATGGTGTTTTGGATTTCTATGGAGGACCTTTACTCTCATACTCCTCTATATCCTCTGATTCCTCTGATCCCTTCCAGGCCAGTCAGGTGCGATGGTCTCTAGGATTTTTTGGGTTATTTTTTGTGATGTGGAGGGGGGTTCCAGGTGGTATAGCTGGCGGTGACAATGAGGCTTCTATTTTTTTGGGAGATGCGGCAGCGGTAATGGGCATCTTTGGTGAATGAGAAGACGAAAATGATGATGGTATAGAGGAAATTGGATGGATGTGAAGATTTAAATGTCGTCTGCACATGTCCTTCCTCAATGTAGGTTTTTTGAATGGATCACTGATTTTGCGGGGGGGAGTGTGATTTTCTTGAGGTAGGGGAGTTCGTTTCACGGTGATGATGGAGGGTTCTGGTGGTTCTTTCATAGGTGATCGACCAGTTTTGGATGGTTGGGGATGATAGTGATAGACGCATCCGAGTGTGGTTCATGAGGAAGCTTGAAATCTGAGGTTTGATATTCTTTGTTTAACTTTACCGGTTCTCATGGGTGGTTATGTGGATTTTGTGACTCCGGGCAATGTTTTTACCATGTTTTGGATGTTCTTTTTTAATTTCAATTTAGTTTTTGAATTTTTAATGTTTCAAATCATGGGTTTTAATTTGGGGTATGTAGTATGTGTGGTGAGGATATGGATCTCAGTTTTAGGTTCCCATTTGATCAAAAAGTGGCTTTTAAAAATAAAAAAATGGTTTGTAGACATTATTTAGGGGTGAATCATGTGGTAAATCATTGTGTGGATTATTAAACAAGTGTTATAGTTTCATAAATATTTATAGGAATGGTATTTGAGAGAATAAGTTGGATGTTTGGTCATAGAGGGAAGGTTTTCAGGAAAGACCCCTACAACCACTTATTGGGGATGATAAGTCCTTATTGGGGGAGTTTGTAATGTCCCTATGATATTTTGAGTAGAATTATTTTTTAGGTTTTAGATTATATGTGTTTAATCTATTTAAGTTTTTAGTGATGGTGGTGTTGGGATGGTTTGGGAAGAAATTTGGGAAGAACATATAGAATTATAGCTATTCTGGAGTTGGAAGATCACATTCATTGAATGAAATACCATGTCATGCCACAAAAAATAATGCACAGGCCCCCAGGGTGTGTTGACCCAAATATTCATGGAGTGGAAGTTTTTTTCATGATGTAAACTTCCCCTGAGCAATGTTTTAATTATTTTAAAATGGGATTCCCACTAGGGACCCCTCAAACTCAATCCCCTTAACTCCCTTTTTCAATTTTGGATGGGAATGGGGGGTTTTGGTTCCTAGATCTCCTCTTACCTCATTACATGGTGGATTGAAGAATCTTTCATTTTTATTGATCTCTCTTGGTAATTCTAAGTTTCTTCAATCCCTAAATTTCAAATTTATTCTAAATTTATCATTATAATTATCATCAACCCTAATATGGTGCTGATGGAAGTTCACACGCCATAGGCTCTATATAACAGAATATGATCCTTTATAATTCCCTCCCTTAACAAAGTTAACTAGATTTAGGAATTATTATCACCCTTCACACTACCCAAAGCTGACTACACACACTAATACCAAGAATGATCTCAAACATACATAAGGAATGTAAAACCAAAGGGAATAAAAACAATATAAGAATATTAATAAAAAAATAAAAAAAAAATATATAAATGTTATTTAGATTAATTTTTCAATATTCATGTGAGAAACACTGCTTAATTCTTTATATTCCTTGAAAGAACCCAAAAAGTACACACAACTGACAAAAAAGTCAGTAAGAAAGAATTATAGAGATGATTCTTCTTTTAATTCACTAATTCAATGTGTACATTTTTTGTGGACTATTATTGATTAGGATGAACTATTTATGTCACTAAAACACTATGTTTAAGCTCCACACATTCTTCTCATTTTGTTTCCTTGGTTTCATCACTAACCAAGTTTTATAGAGAAGATTGGTGGCTATTTATCTCTAGTATCCCATTGACTTGATCTACTTTAAGCTATAAAAATTTCTCAAAAAATTATTATATAAAATTATCTAATTTTATGAATATTATATACCTCCTTGAAACCATAAAATGATTCAAAATTTTGATGGGTTACATGAACATCTGTATATGTTTCACTACTACTAACTTCTCATCATGTCAACAATCATCAAATGAATGAAATTATGGTGAAAGAAATCCATTGTATGAACTTATTATGAAATAAAATCCAACATCACATCCAAAAAATACCCCACATGAATAATCTTTTCCAAAAAACCATGGAAACACTCGAACACACTAGAAAAAATTCTTCCTTTATCTTCAATAACATATAGTATTCTCTATCATTTTTTCATTCACCCAATTCCCACTGAGACTTGATGTTGCCTTATAATTTCTTGAACAAATGTTTTAGGGAACATTTCTACATGATTTTGGATTTAAGATATCTTCAAAAGATCTGAAAACTTATCCTATATCATTTTATTAATGAATTGGTACTTTAGGATGATATGATATTTCCTTTTATGAAACACTAGATTTTGAGAAAAATAAATCACATTATGATTATCATAGAATAATATTCCTCCCCAACTATTTCCAAGTTCTATTAGCAAATGGTTCAACAATACAAACTCCACCCATGCTTCCATTTCATTCACATATTCTTTTTCCATTTTTCTTAATGTAACAACCCTATTAAGTTATGAAATCTAACTTATCATTCTTCCTCTATAGGTAAACACAAAATCAGTCATTATCTTTTTAGTATCTAAGTCTCTAGTGAATTATACATCCATAAAACCTTGTAATAGATATTTATCTCCAAAATATAGAGGAAAATGTTTTATTCCTTTCAATTAATGGTTGATCTAGTTTATTTCATTCAGGTATTCCTTTCTCAGGTTTGACATAAAGTTCCTTACAACTCCCACAAAAAAAGAAATATCCAAACAATTGAAAATAATTTCATACATAAAAATATTTTCCTCTAATGTGAATGGAACTTTATACATATACTAACTCTTTATTTATAGTAATATTTTATATTCTTGGTACAATTTGAAGTGTTTTGAAAGAGGATTTGAGATAGTCTTGAATCAGACCATTCCAAACTTTTCCATAATCTTTTGAATGTATTCCTTCTAGGAAAACATCTAATATCCAACTCTCTTATCCCTTTCAATCCTCATTCTAATGAATTTCCTATAATTTCTAATACCTTTTCTTTCTAATCTTCTAAAAACATATTATTTATCTCTAAAATGCATTAAATCTATGAACCCTTCAACAATATTTCATTAATCGAAAAATGTTGTATGATGAATTTTCCATCATCCCATTATTTAAAATAATAATAATAAAGTACATTATACCAATAAAATCTTTATTTTGAAATAAATTCATAAAATTTTCAATCCCACTATATCAAGGCTTGATTTAGGATATAAATGATTTTCTTTAATATACTGACTAATTTATAGATTCCTTTTTTTGAAAAAAAAAATAGTTGCTTTATGTAATTTTTTCCCTCCAACTTGTTACGAATGAAAGTCTTCATTACATCCATATATTCAAGATGAATGTCATTTTATGATACTATTATCATTAAAATATAGATAGATTTATATTTAACTACCTATGAGAAAAAAATTTAGAATTCAACTCCGTCCTTTTTTTAGAATCCCTTTACCACTAGACACACTTTTAAAGTATTCTTCCCATTGCCCTCTTCCTTTAACCAGTAACCCACATATTCTCTAGTGATTTTTTCCCTTCTAATAAATAATATAAATCCCAAGTTAAATTTTATTTAAATGATGTAATATCTTTAACCATTTCTAAATACCATTATTTTGATTCACCATGTGTCACCACTTATTTTGGGATTTTGGGTTCCCTTGTATCTATTAAATGAAGAAATCTCATATCAACTCTAAACCTTTGGACCAATATTTTTATTCTAGTTATTCTTCTTAACTGAATTTGATTCCCTAAAATACTCAGCTTTGATATATCTTATGAATCTATAAAATTCAGTACTCCCACTAGAGATTCTACTACACTCAAACATTTTGGAATATTTTCCACTAGACTAACCACTAGACTTATTATCCTTCAACATTTCCATATGTGTTCTCTATAAGTAGTTATATTCCATTATTATTACTCTGATCAAATTAGAATTTAATAGTATATTTATTTTCCATAACTTACTTCACTACCAAGTTTTTTTCCTTCAATAGAACCATCTTATGAAAGTAAACATTTATACTTGAAACTATTTGTCTTGTGTCTTCATCCCATATTTAGAATCTAAAATTATTATCTCTATATCCAATAAGAAAACATGAATTTAATTTTAAATAGATCTTTTCCATATTCTTAGTGTCCACGTGAACATATTTCAAAATTTTAAATACTTTATGGTGGATGAATTTTGATCATTTACAAGACTATAGAACCTCCAGATGTTCATTCCCAACCACTAATGTAGAAATTCTAATGAAAATATATACATCTATGTTGAGAACCTCTACCAAAATTCCCTCAGGCATTACTGGGTGCAACCTCAGTCTATGATCCTTCTCCATCAATGTCTTATACATTATTTTATCCATGTCATTATACTTTGGTTTTCTAGGAAATGTATTATAATGTCTTATCCTCTTCTTTCAGAAGTAGTTCTGGAAGTTTTGTTTGGTGTACCCACCACTATTTTTTGGAACATAGGCATTTCATATTTTGGAAACATTCCCTTTCTATCATGGATTTATATTAAATGAAATTTTCAAATAAATTAGAATTATGATTCAAAAAGTAAATGAAAACATTTCTTATTAAATAATCAATAAAATTTATAATTTTGATAGAATAACTATGAGACTAAAGAGAGGTAGGTCTTTAAATATATGTGTGAACCTATTCTAAATTCTGAGATATGGGCTTCTATCTATCTAAATTAAAATACATCCTTATCTATTTTTACAACACATAATTTTTACAAATTCCAATTTTTATATGATCAATCGTTAGTATGACTTTATCCATTAAAACTTTAAAATTATTTTTACTGAGGTTACTAAGATAGTAATTAAAAACTTCTGGTTCATTGGTTGTTAATATTTTGATATTTACACTTCACTCTGAACATCTGGTTAGGTAAAGAGTTTCATCCTTTACTCCATAGGAAACTACCAAGTATCCTCAAGTAACTATCCATACTCCATTAGAAAAGGTGGTTTCATAGAAAAACTCATCAAGTTGTCCAACTGATATGAGATTATTCCCATGATAATTAATGTGTCTTATGTTTGTGAGATTTAACAATCCATCATTTTTCATTTGAATATTGAAATCTACTTTTCCAACAACTTTAAGGGATTAATCATCTAGAATATTAACTTTTACAAACCTCTTAAATACATAATTGATCATGTGTATTTGTTTACCACTTGAATGAAAGAATTATCCTAATTCAATTACCCAAGACTATACAAGAGTAATAACACTCAATAATAAGTTTTTCCCAAATTCCATTATATTTAAGGATTTTGAAATTTAAAAATTTGATACACTTTTATAGTTATCCTTGTTACTTTTCCTATTCTAAGTGATGTATCCTCTCTTCCAAAAACTCTAGTAGGTATAAACATAGAAAACTAACATACTTCACATTCTTTCATGATACTTATATTACATTGGATTCTTTTAGTATCTTCTATAGGGTGTCCTTATCTTCCTATAATCATTAAGAAAACTACCAAATGGTATTTCCACTTACCACCAATGAAGTTATTCTTTGAGAATATAATTCTGAACAGCCATAAAGATAAGATCTGGATTTCCATAGGAGTTACTAACATCAATAACCATTATATCCCAACTCATTGGTAGTGATGAAATTAGTAGGAGAACCCAAATAAATTCCATAAATTTCACCTTCATTGATTTTATCCTCCCTCCAATCATATTAAATTCATTCAAGTGATTTGATATTAGGATTCTCCTTGATAACCCTAAGCTAAACAACCACTATATCATAAACACTTTGTTAAGTGTCATTGGTTTCTTGTAAATATTTTACAGGGATTTCATGAGATCCACCATTTTCTTCACTTTATTAATGTTAAAATAAAAATTCCATCTCAATGAAATTATCACTAACCCAAGTGCCTTAATATTCATATGTTCATCTTCTTCCTTCTCTATTTTCTACAAATACATTCTAGTAAGTGGAATGTCTAGGTTTTGTTGAATTATATGATCCTCTATCTTTATTAACCGTAAGAAAAAATATATTCTAACAAAAGTAACTACCTAAAACGTACCTTTATTCAATGATATACCTTTCTGTGATAGTAAAAATCCTACTAAAAAATAAAATCAAAGAAAGAGGGAGAGAAATCAGAGAGTACTCAAGTGAGTTGAGTGAATCATTGAATTAAAAGATTTGATTCCATTTATTGTCAGTCGGGATGACACATACTCGCCAGAACTAGGACCTTATTTCAATCAAAACATCATACGTGAGAGGTTATATCCAACAGAATTAAAACCTCCAAACTTCCTCCTGTAACTAAGTGTATCAAAAGTAAGAAGTCTTTTCACACTATATACAACATAATTTAAAACTCTTATTCCAACTCAAAAAAATATCACATAAATTCACATGGAAATTTAAACACATGAATATAAAAATAATGGAATTAAATTAAGGAGTAAATAACACACAAGATTAATATGCTTCAGACTATTTATCCTATGTGCATCAAATAAACAATGCTTCTACATTAATATTCACTAGAATCACCCAAAAATTATATGCAATTGGATAAATAGTCATCTAGAAGACATTACAGAGAACATGATTATGTAATTCCCTGATGAAATGTGTAATTTTTATTTACACTATTACTAATTAGGATATACTATTCAAGTCATTGATACATTGTTATAAAGGTATAAACTTTCTTTTATAGAAGTTCTCAACCAGTTTCCAATGTTTAACCAAATTTAACAATTCAAGGAGAAGCCTCCATTTGGATTAGTAGCTGTTTATATCCATTACCCATTGACTTTGACAACTTTAATTTATAAATATCTCTAGAAATTTAATTCTATAAACTTATTACATTCACTAAAAAATTATAGCCCTCTTTAATACCATTTAAAGATATAAACTTTTTATGGTTCCACTGCCATCAAAGAGTTTTTACTACAACTGACTATGCACTGATCCAATAATAAAATGATGCATTAGATTCCAATGCAAAAAATTACATTAGATGAACCTCCAAAGAACTGAATCAAGTCTTCACATCTCAAAAAAAATACTGCAACAACATTCATTCAAAACATGAAATAATGAGTCATTTCTTCTAACTAGACATTGATATAGATGTTTTGGTGATAATCAATACAAAAAAATAAACAAACTTGAATCAATCCACTAGGAAATATAAAGTTTTTTATTTCTATTTTATTACTTATGAACTTCCCTTTCTTTTTAACTTAGATAGTTCACCTTACTTATTATAATGTTACTGAACTTCCTTGGTTCCTAAATTTTAATAAAAAATTTGTGAGAAACATATTTTTTTAATACCCAAGAATTCGAATAGAAATATTACCAGAAATGATGAATATAAAAAAAGTAGAAGCTTCTTATTTCTTCCTATTAAACTAATAGTAGTTTCTATTTTAGTGGAATTTTTTCAAATGAGAAGCAGATAATCTCCTTCTCACCAAACTGCATCTAAATATTTTCTCTTTGAAGGATTTTGTGAAGACACTATCAACTTTCAAATAGTAATGGGATTTTCAAATAGTCATGGGATTTACTTATTTCACCATAAGGGGAATGAAACCATGTCCCCACCAATCATTATTTACCAATAAAATCATAGTAAATAGATTCCTAAGAGGCTTCACTATACTATTCATCTAGTAATTCTTACTGAATATAGAAAACTAGGGATGTAAGGATGATAATATGGGATTAATGGATAATTTACTATCCATATGGAATCCCAAATTTTCTAAATAATTAATCAGCTTCAGAATTTTTAAGGAAGGATCACTAGCTTAGTATCAGTATCCTATTTTACACTAGTATAGTGTAGTGAAAATATCATTTATCTTATGCCACTTTTTCTCCTTCCCAAGAGATAAGAGATTATATGTCATTGAGTATGAATCCATGTATTTTTTTTATCTTCAAATATATGTAAATATATGATATCATGATTTAAAAAAACATTAGAATCATCCTCAATGTATCTCTTGTAGACATTCTTTTCACCTTCTCTCACTTTGTAAGTTGGTTGATTAGCAATACGAGACTCCATCATATACTATATATTTTCTTGTAGTGGCGTAGTGTAGAAATGATTATACAACTCTTAGAAAAAAATTTAGTTAATACATGTTATGTGTTTAGAAATGGCCTGGTTTTCTTAGGGTTTTTCTTACAATTTCCTGTAATAATTAAATAATATTTTATTACTTGATCTTGAATATAATGTGTGACCTAATAAATTGATTTTATTAGTCTCTCACTATTTTATTAAATCTCAATATACCTCACTATTAGATTTATAATATCTCATTACATGGATATTATAGTGGCAAGGATCTATATTAAATTCTCATAATCCAAACATGGGCCTAAAAAATTACTTGAAATTATTTAGGTAGGAAATTTAGGAAACTGTCTTGACTCGCAGACCCTTGATCTATTGAGTGGACTCATAATTACTAAAATCTTATTATTGGATTTTCTCAAAACTTGACTCTAAGTTACATGGAGTATTACTTAGGTAACTAACCCTTGATGCTAACTTGGTTATATGGACCCAATATTTTAGTTGGAACTTGTTGATAATTGAAAGAACCTTGACTTGGGCTAGACAAGTACATAAAATTATGGTTTTATTTTAACTCATGTGAAGGAAGATTTTTCTTACACAATATTTTCTTAAGGGATTTTATTTATCTTATGTATAAATATTCTTCATTTTATCCTTTTAAAATATTTTTAAAATTATATGGATTTTATATGATCAATTAACCATGTTTGATAAAATATTTATCTATAATTTATTTATTTTATTTTATCTTAGTATGAACGTAATTTATTTTCATTATGTGATCATGTTTAGTCATAAAATAAATATTTCATCATATAAATAAAAAACTAATCACTAGATAAATAAAATAAATATGTGTCATGATCATGAGCTTTAAGTATAGGTTTGGTTTTTCAAGAAGATGATAAGACAGACCTTGACCCGTGGGGAATAAATGTTTTACACAGACTATGATTGAGTTCCAATATTCCACCTATAACCTATTAATCTACATGGTTGGTTTTACCTCAACTTGGTCTGGTAAAATCTTCTCTCATCTAGATCTCTTTATTTTATATATGATTACTCACATGTAAGTGATGGAAACTAGGGGTTTAGGGTTACATAAATGAAACCATAGACACATAGGCTTGTGCATAATATGAAGGAATAGATGTACGCATATAATCATATTTAATTTAATAATAAATTTATCAAAAAACCCATGAAATAAATAATTAAATTAAATAATAACTCAACACATTCATAGATCGATCAAGCTCATGATCATACACACATATAAAAACTATCATTATAAAAGTATGTAGCGTTCCTTTAAATACATTTTTTATTACGATAAATTCATTGAATTAATAATTAATTATTTAATTAGTTAAATAATTCTTTTATAATAATTATCCATCTAAAAATTCCTTGATATTTCCATCTGTTTTAATTTAAAATAAATTAAATATATTATTTTAATTTAAAATTAATTAAGTGTGTTACTTGTATTAGAGGAAACATGGCATGTATCCTTTTGATTCTACTTCAACCCATTTGTGAATTTTGATTGTTACATGGTGTGTAACATCACATGACATGATGTTTGACTAATGTTATGTATGGTCCTTATTGTGTATGGTGTATTTACATGATAAGTCTGGTTATACAATGTGCCCTAATATACAAAGCATTTTGTTCCATGAGTCAAACTATGTAGGTTGCATGATGTGTATGACTACATGGAACACCTTGAGTATATGTGGCCTATAACAATGGTGATTTATATGAAGTAAACATCATGTATGAAAATCATACACATCATGTATCTGCTGAATAAATGTGTAAAATAATTAATTAATCATTTGATTCCATAAGACTCACCAAAAATCACTCAGTCTATAATTCATTTAGAATATCTTTTCCTGTGGAGTGTACAACACCCTATATGACATTTAGTTTATTATTTATTCAATTAATTAATTTACCCATGTGTTTGAGTCACATAATATTTCTATCTCAATGCTTTAACTATGTGATTTTTCCTGAATTACATGACAAGTAATTTAGTTACATTGCATGTGTTTTTTAATCACATCCTACAACACATTCCTAGAGGATAAATTTGTATTTCCCATGGATTTTCATGTGTTATACAGCATGTAAAACCCACTACACACCATGTAATACATGTAATTTCATTTATCTTGTCTAATATTCAATAGAAAGCGGGTATTGATTACATGTCACGTACTTTGACCACATGGATTTCATGATTTACATGGGAAAATCATGTGGGGTTACACAATGTGTATGCTAGCTACATGCCATATAACCATTTCATGTTATATTACAACTAGAGGTCAATACATTATGTGTAATTACACCATCTATTATACCCCCACATTACATGCCATGATTTGTGTGGTATGTCCTTGTGTGGATTACCATGGGTACACAATGTATACTTTTCTATTACATGTTGCATATCTATATGTTATAGCCATAATCCTCAGCACATATAGAAGGGATTTCTGAGTGTTATTTATATATTCATACCTTTCTCATAGTCATATGAACCTGAACGATCATATTATCTCAACTTTTTTGAATTAAACAATGGAAAACTAGAAATTAGAAACTAATAATCAAATGCATAAATTTTCAATGAATAATAAATAATTATAAATTAATATATGACCACATTGATGAAAATTAAAGGTTTGGGGGAACATAAGAAGTGGTTGGGCCCATTCCTAATAATGTTTTTCATTAGTTTCTTTGAAAAAAACTTCAAAATTTGACAAATTGAACCCCAAAATATTCAAAAATATGATCTTTTCACATAAAAATTATAATTAATTTATAAACAGGAGTTACCTAGAGTTGATAATTCCTTCTTAGTTGATGAATTTGGTTGACCTTTATTTTCATACCATCACTGTGGTGAAGGATCCAAATTAGAACCCCTCCAACAGTATCTACACAAGCTCCACTAATCCCAAAACATCAACATTATAAATCCAGGTTCTTGCATTGAGAAACCAAACATCTTTCCTCATTATCCTTCGATCACAACAAGGATCCTTTCTATCTATAAAGATTCACTCTCTTGTTCTCTTTATCTTGAGAGGAAGGTGGAGTATGATCACCTCTCATTCTTGAGAGTGTTCATGAGAAGTTATCTCGAGAGAATATCATTGTGAAAAATAAATCTACACATCACGATATGAAATAACTGGGTTAATATACTTCAAGGTTAACAATTAGTAATTTCACTGAGTCCTATAACTAATTTTTTAAATCTAAATAAACCTCATGTCAAATAATAATAATAATAATAAATTAATCAACATGTGATTAGTCACATATATTTAAATATCACTTCATAAATAAATAAATCAATATTTATTTAATTGATATTAAATAAATTATATCATTTTATCTAGGTTATCAACTCAACCTATAAATCCTCTAAATTTGTCAAACATTGAAAAATAAATATTTATTATAAAAATAAATATCATTTATATTATTTTTTAAATAAAATATTATGTAATATATTCATTGACTAATGAATAAATATTTATTTATATTCATTTAAGATAAATAAATAATATATATTTTCTAGCTGGAAAATAATATTAATTTAATATTAAAATCTCATATATAATCTTTTTAATAACTAGTGATTTAATTTATGTGATCAACATAAACTAGATAATTATTATTCATTAATCTGGAGAATAAAATTTATTTTAATATTAAATTAAAATAGAATTTAACTGAGATTCTGGATAAAATCAATGTGTGACCCTCTATGATTATTTATCAATGACATTAGGAGATCTAACCTATGGTTCAATATTATTATCATGAAACATGTCATTGCACCCATAAAGAAATACATTGATGTTGAAAAGTCCACAACCTTATACGAACACTCACTATGTAATATAATACCATTATATTGATATCTATTCAAGGATGTTATATATGTTGTGTCGTCAACCTATATTCTTGATATATATTTTTTTGAATTCTTGAAACAAACTCATCAATGAAATACCATGTCCATGGATTTTTGAGTTAGTTTAATTTCAATCAATGAACTAGAGATATCTACTTCCATTAAATGGATGGGAAAAATCCATACATGAATTATTCATTAATTTCATACCGCTTATGAAAAACCCAATGTATCATACCTTTCTACAAGCATATATTGTCACAACTTTCATCAATACATCTAAATAAGCGATACATGATATACACTAACAATAATTTTAAGTCTAAGGACCAATACAAATGTTTTTAGATAGGAATATACATTAAATATAAAACATGTGGAATTAATCTTATAAGGTATGCTCTCATTACCTCATTTGTTAGATATTACAAAGTGAGAACTTTATGAGAAGATGGTTCAAGGTCTTATAATCCCCCAAAAAAATGATAGTCATACATCATATGTATCCCATAAGATAGATGTCATCAGAACACAGAACATATTTTTAATAATATTTTCATAACACTTTAAGGTTCTAATTATAGTGGGGAACCACTATAACCTTTTGATGCAGTAAATAATATTAGGAAACTATCATATTAATTTAAAAAAAATAACACTCATCGTGTGATAATAAAATTATTAATAATAAGGTCTTAGATTATTTTGGTAATCAAAAGTATAATTTAGTTAGTTTTAGGGAACCAAATATAACAGATACATAATCCATTGGTAAATTTTGAACTTAATGTATACTAATATTAGTTTTTAAATAAATAACTACAATTAATCCACATAAAAATTTTTACTAAATTAATTTTATTTTAACTATGTAAGGAACTCTTTACTATGAAATTTCTCCCTCCTATTAATAGATAAATAATGTTTTAATTGTTTTGTAATTTTCATATTCTAAATTGAAATAGAAAAATATTGATACACAATAAGCTATAAAAATCTTACATAATAAAAAATATATATAATTTTTAATTTTATTACTTGTTGTAATCTTCAGTCACACCATAGTTGAATAATACAATTTGATGATTCATTTCCCACTCTTCCCTACTCAAACTTGGTGGGTGCTTAATGGTCCAGACTGGGGTAGTTCCATCCAAGCTCATATGGATCGGTCCTGAAATTCTTGATCCATTTAGGATCACATTTAATATAGAATAAAAAAATGATTATGGACTGGTCCATATTTTAAATAGATTTGTCTGGATTTGGTATCAACATAAAAAATAATTTTTAAAACTAAAAAAACACTTAATATTTTGGAATACTAAATATTAAGCACATCACATATATCAAAAAAATGTAAATATATAAATATATATATTCATGATATAATTAAAATATATAACTTTTTTTCTTAATAAATTTCTATATTAAATTAAAATAATATTAAAATATAAATTTAAAAAAAATATTTGTGGCCCTCATTTTTAGGCAATCCCTCTTAAGCCAATGATCTTCTTTCCCTAGTCTATTTAAGCCCATTTAAAATGTGGGACATTTTTTATAGCCCATTCTGCCCCATAAATGCACATGTGGGACATTTTTTTATAGACCGACCAACCCCATAAATACACGCCTGACCCATGGGCTTGAGGTCCATTATGCTCCCCTATTCAACATACACAATGAATATGATCTGTATATCCTGCTTGTTTGGGGGTAGTGATGGTAATATAGGTTCAATGAGATTGTATTTATCTTAATTAATTATCAATGTCTGATTAGATATGGTAGTGAAATTAATAATGTATAAATCCATGGATTCATATTCTAAATAACCTTTCATAACGGAGCATTTAGGTTGGTTATTTTTTCTCACATAGGATTTTAATTTTTACATTCTTTCTATACGATATATCCAATGATACCAAATGAGACTCTAAAAAATAACATTAATTGGAAGATTCATAGTTAGATAGAACATACTTGGGAAAAATGATGATGGAATTTTTCTCAAGTTACAAAGAATGACTAGTGCATATTTTTTAAATTTCATAATAACACTTCGTCTCATACATTTAGTTAAAAGGAATTGATAAATGTGACATAACCAAATCAAAAAGGCCCCCATATTATTATATATTAAATTTTAATTAAAATTGTAATTAACTCATGGAAAAATAGTTAATCTTCATGTGTTTTAAGAGATTTTAGTTTGAAATCTCATGTGTTCACTCATTTCAATATGTTACTCGAATGATTTTCTAAAACCATTTAAATTTCCAACATAATAAGGAATTTTTTTTAGAATTTATCATCAAAAAACAAGAACAAGTTACATTCCTGTGATTTTTATTAATTAACTCAAGATAAATTCGTTATCTCTTACACCATTCCATTAAGTCAAAATATAAGAACAAATTAGCTTTTGTTTTTTGTTTTATATTTAAGAGTTTCAATGAATATCTCACAAAAATCGTTCTTAATATTAATTATATTCAAGTAGAGATAATGAAAATTTTATGGCCAATATATAAAATCAATAAATAAAATATTAATTTTCTTATTTCTATCATAATTCAAATGAACGTTACTTCTCTTTCAATATTTTTTTTGACCCTTTCAGAGAATAAAATTCAACACATCATGTTATTTAAGGATATCATCCCCTAACATACATTGATGATCTATTTATTTATTTATAATATTATTAAAGTGTCTATAATTTTTCTTATATGGTTGATCAATTGAGAGAAATCACTAATTCTTAATGAATTAGAAACATCTTAGAAACATTAATCTCATATAAAATGTGTTTTTTATATAAAGAGGAAAATATAATTTTACTTTTTCAACAAAAAAAACATCATTCCTTAGGCATGAAATTCATTTATCATCCAAAAAAATTCCATACACATCATAAAATACTCCTATCAAGATACATTGTATGATTTTGCACTAACAGTCCAAAAATCCTTCAGTTCATTTATTAATGGTTTCAAGTATACGTTAATATCATTTCTTATATCAGTGGGATCATATATCAATACAATCATAATAGTAAAATGTGTCTTGATATCTATAACCATGTTTTAAAGTTATAAATTTGAATGAAAACATGTTACGTACTATATAAAGTATGCATCTGGTGAAATGGGTTGAATCTATCACTTGATAATCCCAATCTAAAATTTCATGGTTTAGTTGAAAAATAAATATTTTCTTTTCATATTTCATCCATTTTAATCCATTTATAGTATGAACTATTTCATTGTTATCCTTATTTATTTTATCAATATTTTATCACACAATGGTTACATTTTTTATCAAATAAATATTTTTTTTAGTCTTAGAATTAAAGGAAAATTATGCATTAATTTCTATGATACATAAAAACGTGTTTCATCATTATTATCCTTCCATTTTGATCAACCAAACTATTTTCAATCATTCAACTCTATATTTTCCATACAAAATAAAAAATAATCATTCATTCATACAAGAATCATAGTAGATGAAAAATCCAAATTTACTAATCAACTTCAACACTATGTAATCATTTTATGGAACACTTTCATAATCAGGAATTGAGTCCTTTAAATGTAATGTGATAATAATTCCTTATATTAATAAATACATATATTTTTTTACCATGATATAATCGCACTAAAAACTCAATCCTTTTTGTTTTTTCACTTTCTTAGTATACGTATATATATTCATATTCTATCATCTTTCATATTTTATTGATATCATAATTCTGTTCAATAGATAAAAACTAAATAAAAATATCCATTCCCTATTTCACTAATCTTCATAGAGTGTTGACTTGAGAAACCAATATAAACTAAACATAGATCATATTCTTCAAACCAATCCTTTTAGTTGATTCAATTTCATTATACACTTAAATTTTTCTCCATTATGATACCACATATAATAATTAGTTTGGAAACCATTTTCATTGATATGGTAACTCACTTATCCACGTGTTAACCATGTTTTTCCTATAAAATCAAAATTGGGGAATAAAATCAGTCCACCATCTGAATAATTATAGAATGTAAAGTCCCTAAAATAATTAAAACTCATTCTAAAAATTATTGGTGATCTGATAAATCTTTTATATTCATATTCTATACATTATAATATAAAAAACATAGTGTATTTAAAATTTATGAATTTACATAACAAAAAAGTTAAAAAAAAATAAAACATCATCGTACATTGATTTTTATTATTACATGTACACATTGATTTCACATAAAATCCATCAGTACACTTTGGAAAGTATATCACTATTTATTATACACGGAAAATAAAAATTTTTTGATACAATAAAATATGTAAAATAATAATAATAATATGATTTCAAAAATTAACAATAATATTTATTAAGGAAATAATTCTGAAAAAACAACTTCAATTCAAAGGAAAACTCAAAATGAAATTAAACACCATAAATATTAATCTAGTTCTAAAACCTAAATGAAAATATTAGGATTTTACTAGGAATTTAACCACTATAATCTTTAAATAAAGTGTTAATTTGAATACAGTTTCTAATAGAAAAATAAACAATTTCATCCAATTTTAATTGCAAACTATTTTTGTAAAAAAAATCTAATAAAACATTTAAGGGGTGTTGAAATACATCATGATTTATCACTATCCATTATTTAATACGGGAATCCAATTTTCCATTCATGATTTTCCAAGAGCATAAAATAGAAAATTTATATCAATTTGAAAATAACCTCTACTTATAATTATATAATAGATGATAAATTTAAGTGAATTATCTAAATTTTAAAGGATATTATTAATATATGTTTACATGAATTCAAAATTTTAACAAACCATGTCATTATATGCTGATGGATGTATGAAATAATCTATGTTTTATAAGATAAAAATTTTAATAAATCAGATCTTTTAGTATTCATACTGGAGTAGGGATCTTGGAGGCATGGTTAGAATATATAATGGGGTGTTTTCATGATGGATGATTTGGTGGGAAAGGGCTAGAGGAAAATATGAGGTTATTTCTACTATAGGTAGAAATCATGTTGTAACATTAGATTTTATTCCACAAGGGGGAGGTTTAAACCTTGATTGTAAGGGATCACATCATGATCTCTCTATGTAAGTGTAAATTTTGGAATATAGGTAGGTTTCATTCCACAATATGGTGGGTTGTGACAATAAGAATTTAATAATTCCATAATGTTTGATATGCTCTTTTTGTGTAAATATATAATGGATAATTGTTCCATGATGTATATGGTCATACTATAACATTTGAGAGATATTGTTTCATGTTTACCTTGGAAAGAAAATTTCATTGTGACACTTATAAACACATATCAATGTGCCCTTATATAGTTTTTTAAATATAATTAAATTTTTTAAATGTTTAAAACTTATAAAAAATAGGTTTTCATTTCTTCCCTTCCAATTAGATTCATGATTAATTAAATCCACCAATTACTTCTCCACAAATTTTTATTTTTTATCTAGGTGGTTTTGGTGGTGTTCTTTATAGTTATGTGAGGTTGGTTCATCCCCTATCTTCCCTGCTTAATCCTCCTCTTCCTCTATAATTTATTTGTGATGGAGTTAATGATTTGATACTAATTCCACTATAAAATTTTCTAATCATTCAATAGGATGTGGTTTTAGTATGAAAATTCTATAGGAGGCTCAATAGAGTATAACATGCATAGTTTCATGCTATTTTGTTGGGGTTAATCCACTATGTTTATGGTTTAAGGATTTTCACTAAATTGGGATGAAATTAATGATTAATTTGATGTCGTAATTTTCTTTATTTTACTCATCTCGAGTCTGGATGAATATTGGGAGTGATTTGTACACTATTATGTGAGGTTCCAACTATGGGAGGTTTCCTGATGAGATTTTCTTCATGTATAACTCATTTAGTTCCCAAATCAGTTAGTAAACTACTAGGGGGTCTTCAGTGGTGCTTCTATTTTAAAATTATTTTCTTCTAGGAATTAAATCTTTGTGACATATTAGAGTCTTGATCCTCTCTCAATTTATCTTTCTCACATATATAAAATAATAATAAGAATCAATTAGTATATAATAATTTTTACAAGGATCAACCTCAATGTGAGAGAATAATCCTTTACATGTTTGGGTTGAGTTATAATATCTATATTACCACTAATAACATAGTGATTTTAAGAGAAAGGATATGTACATCCTTGAATCTTGATAAAATGTAGAATTGTAAGTAAAAATTAAGGGCAGGTGAGATCCTCAAACTTGTATTGAAATAAAAAATGAATGATGTTATTTATTCTTGTACGACCAGAATTTGAATATAGGTTCATCTCTCTCAGATGAATCAGATCTTCAATATGTGTCAAGATGAGTCTACATCAAATACAAGAATGTCTTCTAGAAGATCCACAACTACCATATAAAATGGTGTAAATCATCCATAGATCATCCTTTCCATCACAAGTTTAGAATGAATAACCCATTATGAGAGAATTCTTACAAAAATTTATCTTCTTCCTCTATAATAGCATGTTTCGAGATTGATGGCGGTGGAATCAACTTTCCATAACCTCTTCAAAAAAATAATAATTAAACATAAATGTTTGAGGTATGAATTTATATTAATTTCCTTTGTTTTACATATCATGGAATATTTTAATTTTTATAAAAATAATTTATTAATAACTATAATCTATATATACTACCATTTAATGGTTTATATGTGATGTGCCTAACCTGGAGGACAGTATAACTGATGCCTCAAGTCAGGTCATCACATGACCTCTGGTGTGCCTCTCCATATACCATAGGTTGTCGACTAGCAGTGTGGGTCTAAGGAGAAACATAGGGAGACAATAACTGGTTATCACATTAAATCCATAATATGAGTAACATCAATAGATAAAATAACTAAAAGGATAAATAAATGGAAAACATTCAAAAAACCCAATAAGTAACCAAATACACATTCTATAACAATGTCTAGTAAAAACTCAACATGTCAAGTAGTCATACAATATAAACCGAAACCAAAACTATCAAAATACTCTAAACCTGAACTCAAGTCCCAACCTAGTCCCAACCTCCCATGATACAACCCAAAATCCCATGAATAACCAACACCAGGTCCCTACTTTAAACCTGTACCAGAAAACAAGTTGCATCTTCTCGAGTGCCCAAGTGCCATGGCGGACCGAGTAGGGTGTGATTAAAACTCGGAAGGTCATCACCAAAGGTGTTTAGAGAAATAGATGGTTTATACGAAAGCGTATGCTAGTTAAAAAGTGTAATAAATAAACAAGGCAATAATAAAAACATTTAAGTATTTATATGATATCTATTTTACCCATGAAGTTCTCTAGAGTCGACCAAACAAGAAACTTACTCAGGTCACACTTTGAGTATAATCCAAGGCATGAGGGTTTTTCACACTTTCAACAACATATGGTGTTCCTTAATCACAAAATATCACATAATAATTAGTTAACAATATTTACTTGATAAATTCTCATTACTTGTTCAATGGGTTAGGCATTCACATCATTTAAACTATATCCAAAGTCAGTAATTACCATGCATAGGGGAATAATACAAGTTCCCTATCTCACTAGGGTGATCATCACCCAAATAACTTCATTTCACACACCATGGAGAATCAATCCAGGTAATCTCAACCAAATTTACAATACTTACCTTGGATCATCAGTCCAGATAATCATCCAATGAATCTATAGTGTCCTAGAGTATCAGTTCATCTCTATAACCCATTCATTCCTAGGTTGGGTTTATATCATCATTCTAACCTAACTCATGGGAGGAGCCTCAGTACTTTATCCCACACCACCAAGCCATGTCTACGTTCTTATTTATTCATTTACCACATGAACCACATCACAACCATGCACAAAAATACACAAAACATTCACATTTTATAATTAATTCAATACATAAATCATCTTCATGCTATAACCCATTAACAAATTTACCATTTACATTTCATAACCCATTAACCCATTTACCTTATACTAATCACTTCCTTATACCATTTTTTCAATTATTCTAAATTAAAATTAGTCTCGTTTAAAAAAAAATTCACATTTACCAACACAAACCATAACTATTAAACACATATATCACTATGCCTAAAACACCTTTATATGATGTCATCAACTATGCACATTCACCATTTAGTTCATATCAAACCAGTTTAAAATGCTAAAATGAATATCATGGGTCTTATTTCACTAGCCCATTGATCAATTCAATGACTATGGTCCCAACATAAAATTAAGAACACATTATGAATACAATTAAATTCAAAATACTTATTTTAAAGCATCTTAAATTCACCCTTTAAAACATGGGTCTTCCCATTTTAAAAACTAGGACATGCCCAAAGGCTTTCATTTTCATTTTAACCATACAAAAAACCATTATTCCATTTTCACAAAAAGGGGGTCTCTACCTCAATTAAAAATCCTTTTAAATATCATTATAAAACACCCTTTTAAAATCATATTGAGGTCAAAACCTCATTTAAAAACATTACTCACTTCAAAAACATCATTTTCCTTCAATAAATCTATAATCATGTCAAAGACCCAAAACATACCATAAAATCCATTTCAAAACCACTTAACAAGCTACCAAAATCCAACATATAATTTCTTGAATTAACCCATTAACCCTAATAAAAAACCAATTACACTTTTAATATCCATTGACTCCCATAATTCCCTTATTCAATGGTTTACCAATTTTACTCACCATTTACAAGGGTCTGACCTACCCCATGCATATTTCTAGGTTCAGTCTCACTTACCAAAAACCCAAAATATGTCTATGAAAGGTTTCAAACCTCAATATAAGGCCCAAAGAAATTTCTACAATTTAGGATAAAGAAAAAAACAAGGGAATACATTGGAATAACCACATACACGTATAAATTATCAAGACTATGGTAAAAATCTCAAAGACCACCTACCAGATGATTTTTGATGAATACTTGCTTAATATCCACCCTTGATTCGAACACAAACTCCTACTAACACCCGAAGATAAAATACATTATAAATATGGATGTTTTAAGTATTAGGAAGAATAGTATATATTCTACAAGGTTTAATCTAGAAAATAGAGAAAAAAGGAAAGTTAGACTCATACGGATCTTTGATTCACACCCAAATGCACTCCAAATGACCAAGAATCGAAGGAGAACTGTCTATGGAGGGAAAGGGGGATTTTAGGTCGTCATATAGGGTATAGAGGGTAAAATGGGAGGAAACATAGATGAATAAATAAATAGGTTCATAAAGAAGAAATGGTAAATTATTACTTTTTAAGGGTTGCATGGTTTGGTCGCACCGTTTACCAAATTGTGTGCTAACTGTATGCCTCCCTCTATCCAAGAGGAGTCATGATGCTCGGTTTCCTGGTGACACCCACATGGTTTTTCAAACCTTGCTATAACCATGTGTTATTACTATATTTGAAGGGTCTTCATGATGCACGGTTTCCTAGGCCAGGCAAACGGTTTTCACTAACCATGTGCCGACTGTGCACTATGCACTATTTGGTCAGTTTTCTCCTCTTTTCATGTCCCAAGCCCCCAAAACATCCCCTGAAACTTACCAAGCACCCTAGAAACACTCTATCAATCATAAAAATAGATTTTAACAAAAATTTTAACAAGGATGTAGCTTTATGAATGTTTGAGATCTTACAACCTCTCCACCTTATAACAGATCATCCTCCAGAAGAACTATCAAGCATTTATGAGTCTTTTAGACCAAAATGTTAAACCAAAGACCCACTAATAAACCTTCACCTCCTTATTTTCTCCATGAACTTAGCCATACCGAAACAACTCTTGGACCAAGGAATTAGTCCTACCCCAAAAAAAATTTCCACACCTTGATCCACAATCATAATCCGATACTCCTCGGGGGTACATCCACTTAAATTTATCATTACAAGAACCAATCATAAGAGATGGTACGGTTAACATCACTAGACCATCACACAAAAATATATTGACTAGGCACTACATTACCCTGTAAGAACTAACTTGAGCACTCTCTGTCCAATCCTCTCTAAAATTCATGGCCCAAATCGCTTGGTGTCATCTCACCTAGATTCTTTCAAATCTATAATAGTGACCCAAGATCGACATCACCAGAGGAAACACCATGATTTTTAACCACATCTCATGACCTAACCTGGTCCACAACTCAAGGCCCAACAGCCTCAGTTCATTTTTGAACATTCAAAAAGTATAACCCAGGCATAATCTTCATCTTGAGGCACTCAACAATTCAACATCAAAGATATCACCCGATATCAAAACTAGTTCACCAAGACGACTCCAACCTAAGTCCATTCAATTGAACCACCAGTTACATCATCATCTTCCCACTTTCCAACCATGTTACTCCTCACCACATGATTTAGCATAGCACCATCCTTTTTCTGGTATTGATTACTTTCATATTTGAAAAGGAGACCAAAATAACATCCACTACACTTTCACAACTTACCCAATATGTTTTCAAACTCACCACACCAAATGACCACAAGAACACCATTCAACATTAGCATCCAACCCATCAATTGGAATGAACTAGATTGAACACTTCCACTTTCCATTCTCATTTAAGGGTAACTAGTTCTTCTTCAAATCCCATTCCCATTACCAAAAGGTTCTTATCCTTCTAATTTTAACCAAAGTTGGATTATATCTGACCACATCTGATCCTTTTTCCCAGCTAAATTGGGCCATCCCTAGTCGACTCAATCTATTGATTCCAAACTCCCATTGTTGGTATGTCACCACACTACCAGGAAATGACCCCTTTTTACTTAATCCATACCAACATCATTTTTACGAACCTATAGAAGTCATCCTCTCCATCTGGTAAACTCTGCCACCATGAAAATAGATACTATTCATACCATTTTCATGCTCCGCATCACCCCTTAACACATCTCTGACATGACCACTCTAATTACCTTTAGAAATAGCCTGATCCCAAATCCATTTCTCGGCTTGATTGACTATAACATCAATTCCAACCTAGTTTTCCCCTAATTAACCTGAACATTTCATTCATAGGTTTCTCATCGGCATTTTGATTCCACCACATACACTTCATAGATTGCTACACATACATGAAATAACTTAATGGTCCCCACATTAGATGTGTCATTTTTATTGCTTTCTCATGAAACTTTGACCTTCACATCTCACGCTCCAATACAATTGTTCCCTAAAAATTGGATGTATTTATCTAGCTTCAATTATCATAACAAAAAAATCACCCACTACTGGTTCCATGATTCTATGTTTGACACCCATGGAATTTGTTGAACTCTGGTTCATTTTGATCACATCTCCTATAATGGGTTGATGGTGTACTATCCTACCATATGACTCCTACACACATACTGCTCCTTGAGAATATATTTCAAGTGAAACTATTCCCATAAAAACACATTTTGGGTAGCTAGACGTAAATCCATAGTTCTCTTAGCATCTCTAGGATGATTTCAATATATTGGTAATGATCATCACTAGTTAGATATATGCCCAGAAGTCATCAACAATCACCACCACAAACTATCCACTACCATTTCCACCTCTTACTAATAGATCGCCTCGACCTGTCAAATATCTCAAGCTTATCTATTCGTTGATGCTTTATCCATTCTAAAACACCACAACTCGAATGGAATTTCCAACCAAAATCAATGTTGCCTCATGAAAATCCACCAAGTGGCAGTGACCCAACATTCCTTTTGGAACCATTATCATTACCTCACTCAAGTTTTTCTTGCATGGTCCCACTGACCACAATAGATACATAATGATTCACTCCACCAATCCAAAACTAACTGGTTTCTCACACTACCTGGGCCTCCCCACATTGAATCCTTGTAAACAATGTGTGTTAAATCCAACCCACCTAATCACCTGTCCCAAAGGAACCATGCATCCATAACATATTCCCATCACCTAGTACTCTTTAGAACCCTAGAGGTCTCACACTCTCCTGAAACCATACTCAAAATCTAAATCTAGATCTCATGAGCAACACATCACCCAAGCTAGGACCATATGTCCATTCACACAATTGATTTTTACATGTGATCTAAAAACTTTATTGGACTGAAGGATTTATCAATATCCCACCCAACCAAAAAACCATTTCTATAAACATCCCAACAATGTGACCACCCTCACCCAGGGTGTCCTCCAAAAAAAAGCACCCATCCAGGATTTGATCGCCCTTTCCTTGTCAACCCCAAACTAGAATTACTTTCCACATATAACTCTATAAAAACCATAGGTTTAAGTGTCTAAGTGATGTTTTCCTTCACAACCGTCCTTAAAACAAAACGTAAGCACTCAAGTGCTTCCCTGACGTGAGTTCAAGGCATAATGATGCACTTTTACTAAAACTTTATAGAACCCATTGTGCGTTAATTTTACCTCTAAAGAAACAACATGTTCTTCACATTTCAAGGCACCTACAACCCTATTCCGACCTTCCTCAAGGCTACCCTAAATTTCTCAATATTTTCAACTCATAGACACAACTCAAGTTTTATCTCCCAAAACCATTAAATTTTTTACTTAGCCCTCTAAGTTAATCCAACACTAGGAAACACACTTTGTGTGCCACCACCAAGGTCTGGAATGTATATTTGTGAAAAACACATTCAAAAACACAAACAACCTGACTAAACTCTCTTAGAGGTCATTTTCAAAAGTTAAATGATACCATTTTCCCAAATTTGAGCTACACCATGAAAAGTTCATTGTCTCTCTCAAATCCATACATATCAAACCTCAAACAATCAGCTGCTCACAACAGTCATCTTAACATCATTATAAACACACCACATATAATGAACCAAACAACCATTTACTATGGGTCTTACGCCAAAGATACTCGCACACGTACACTAACACCATGATCTGAATAGCCACTTTAGGGTCCAAACACATCTCATAAGGTCTCAATTCACAAGAGTCATCACATTCACATTAACAGACACCATTCACAACTTCAAGGTCACAGCCTAACCAAAGATTCAATAAGAAATATCCCATTAATGGACACACCCAACTCAGTAAGGTCTCATATCTCGTAACCTTATATCTCAAAACTATGTCACTCTTACTGACCAAACCAACCATACAATGGGTCAACAACCAGCACAAGGTATAACGACCACCATTTTTTCCAAGTTCCATTATTATCCCATTTTTACCACTTAATTAACCTTACCATTTAATCACACTATTTAACTCCTCAAAACTTTTCATGTTCAAAACCCAATAATTTTCACTTTTAAAACCCTTTTTACAAACCCATCATTTCAAAAATCAAAGTTTTATTCAAAACTACATTTTAAAACATTTCCCCCTTTTTTTAACTCAAGCATGTACGTTCTCAAAAACCTTTTTAACCTACTTTTCAACACACATTATTTTATTTAATTCCACTTTTTATACCCATTTGATTCATTATCATGACATTCACAATTCAATCAAAGGAAACATACAGATAGATTATCTACCTTATTTTCCTAGAATGATGCATGAGCTCACACACTGACACTTCCTGTGTAGGTCCAAGAGATAAAACATCATAAATCAATAACATCATATCCAAGTACGCTACCCAGGGTGGAAATATCAACCAACTGTAAAATCAAAAAATAGAACATCATTTCACACCCCTAAAAACTTGGGTTTTCCCTCATATGTGGGACTGCATCACCCAGGCACAAGCTCATTATCAAGCCCTAACAATATCCTAGTCTCGTGTCTACCATGCCCAAATAGTAAAACAAAATACAACCTGCTCTGATTCCACTTTGTAATGCCCTCAACCCATAACACACTATAACCGGTGCCCCGAGTCGGTTCATCACATGACCTCAGGAATGCCTCCCTATACACCTTAGGTTTCTGACTAGTAGCATGGGTCTAAGGAGAAACATGGGGATACTATACCTACTTATCAGAATGAATCCACAACAGAATTAACATCAATAGATAAAATAACTAACAAGAAAAATAAATGGATAGCATGTAACAAAACCCAATAATTAACCAAATACACATGCTATAACAAAGTCTAGAGAAATATCTACATGTCAAGAAATCATACAAATAAACCAGAACCAAAACTATCAAAAGACTCTAAACTCAGACCTAAGTCCCAACCCAATCATGAACTCCCATGGTCCAACCTAACATCCCATGTATAACCAACACCAGGTTCCTATTCTAAACCTGTACCAAAAAACAAGTAGCATCTTCTCAGGTGACCAAGTTCCATGGGGGCCTGAGCAGGGTGTGAGTACAACTCAGTAGGCCCCCACCAACAGCGTCTAAAACAATATCCAATTTATACAAAATTTTATGTATGTTAAAAAATGTAATAAATAAAAAAGTCAATCAGGAAAACATTTAAGTGGTTTTCTTGTAACGACCCAAATTTTTATTAAAGGAAATTCCTCTTGATCTAATTAAATTTATTATTGTGTGAAATAGTTATATAAAATATAAAAATATTTGGTTTTATATTTTTTATTTTAAAATATCATTAATAATTTTGACCATTACTAATATAGTCATTGAAAAGTGATCACATGATTAGTATAAATATAGTGCTTTGACAAATCCAATTTACTCAGAAAAAGGAAGAGATGGCCTCATCTAGTAGAATTTCTCTATATGAAGCCCTTTTTTAAGAGCACATAAAGGAGATGGCCTCTTGGGGATTCGTTCATGACCAATCCCAAGCTGATCTTGAATACGGTAATCTTGAGCAGAACTGCCTACGGGAGAAGTGGAAGTTAACAGAGATTACCACTTGAGTGATGTTATCCAAGCCACCCCAAGAGTTTTTCACCATTGCACACCTTACTCTAAGGTCTTATACGGGTGTTTTAAGGGGTTACATAACAATACCCTAGTACTATGACTATGTACATTATTTTTTTATAAATAATATACATTCATTTTGTTATTGTTACTTTGTAAATAGTTTTTAAAGCACAAATAGTATTTTTAGTTAATATTCAACTAAGAAATCTATTTTGATGAATTAATGGATTTTTGAATTAAATAATATTTTCATAAAATATTATTATTAAAATACTTTTTATTAAATATAAATGATCATATAATTTTTATGAATACAATTGTAATTTTTATTAGGGTTTGAAAGTTGTTTTTGTCAAAACCCATGAATTTTCGATAAATGTAAGTTTTTATTTTAAAAGTGAAAATTCACATATTTATAAAATTATTTAGATAAAATGAATATTATTTTTGGAATCAGGATGTTGAAATTATCTGACGGTGAATTTTTCATAATTTTCTGAGACAGTCAAATTTTTGGGTAAAAATTAAATACTGGTTAAATATATAATGTGTTTTATGGCATCATAATGACCCAATGGTGATGTAATAAAATAATAAAAACATTATGTTAGTTAAATATATGTTTTAACATTAAAATAATTTTATTTTAGGTTTGTTTTATTTATTTTACAAATCCTTAGTGGACCCTCTAAGACTTATAAAACATTTTAACTTTTTAAATTGATTTCCTTGAGAGTGTGACTTACCTACACATAATCAACCCTATTATTTTAAGAAGTTAGTCCATTGGACTCATAAAATATTTTTTTTCCACTCCTCTTTGACAAAAATCATGGCCTGGTATGTGGTTTTGATTAGTTTAATGTGTGGTGTCCCAAACCTAAATAATAAATAACTCCTTCTCTTTTCCTATATAAATTCACCCAATATCTCACTTCACATTCACTAAAATCATTTTTAGTTCATCCAACCTCTGACATACTCTCTCTATAATCCCCCCAAGGTTCCCCAATCTCACAGGAATCATCTATCAAGCTTCTCCCAAACCTTTGGGATCACACTTCCAAGTAAGGAATTCCTTCCTTTCTCATTTTATCCAAGTTTCTTAATGTTGTTATGCCCTTTTATTTTCAATTATAAATGTTGGTATATGATTTATCACCTCCCCCATAATTCCATATTTATGTTTTAATTTATTTTAGATCTCTTTCCCTCTCATTATTTCCTCCCATGTACATGTGTTACCTTGACGAAATTCCATTAAATATTTTGGGACATGTATATATATGACCCCCTTACTTTCTATTTCATGTACATATGATGAGACACCCCTTTTTCTATCATCAACCATTTTTATGAATTCTTATGTCACTTCGTTATGCTGTTGAAATTGCACCATGGATTTCCAAGACAAAGTCATTATGTAGTGAATACCATGCCCATTTCTCTATCAAGGGTATTCACCTTTATGCACATTTACCTATTAATTATATAGTTTCATGTATTAATTCCACATTAATTTATAGTGGAATAAATTATTATGTTTAATGAATCCATGTTATGTGATCCATGTGGCACACTTATTCATGAAAAAAATGATTAAGAAGGGTGTGCCCTGATAGCACTCCAATGCATTGGTCTGTTTATGGATGATTTGGAATGTATGTAATGAATATGAGTCATAAAGAGGTGTTTTGTGGTTTCTTATAATTTTGGATTTATTTTGGGAAACTAATGTATCATCCATTTTATCCAATGGAATATTTTCAATTGATTGTTTCTTTAATTTTAGGATATTATTTCATATTGCACTCTAATGTTGTAATTTAAATGAATATTGGTTTATTTTTTCAGGATGTGTTTGGATTATTCATTTTTTTCACCTGATTGTTTTTCTTTATGGTCATCCAATGTATGTATTATCATTCCATATTTTTTGTGGACTATATTTTGTGGTTATTTGGATTACATGGGTGAAATCCTTCACAGTTGGTTATATTTTGATTCTCTAGAACTAGTTGTCACACTGTGGTAATTGGGATTGTGCTTCAAACCTTGTGCCAGATTGGATCGAGTATAATTTTAGAGGACGACCAGTCTTGTTAATTATAAGGTAGATATCCCATGATGATGATTTGGAAATGGGGAGAGTATTTGAATTTTTATTTAGTTTGATAGTTTGGATGTAAAGTATTGAAGAGAATGATAATGAAGGAAGTTTTTTCATGAGGACATTTTCACTTAACTATTATTTCTCACAATGATCTTAGCTCATGTGAAGTTATAGTGGATGATCATTATAACATTGATACACTATATAAAGTAAAGAAGTTTTATATTGTGTTACTAGTTAGTTTTAAAGGTTTCAATTGAACATGTTTTGAAGGTTTGTCAATAAACCCAAAGGAGGAGAGTGTTATAAAAAATACCTTGGATTATTTTTGGGTTTTTTGTTGACAATTATGTTGTATAAGAATTCCAATGAGAATTAAGAGTGCATACCATGGTGAATGGATGAGTTTTGGGAGAATTTATATTAGTTCTATCTATAATATAGAAATCATATTACAAAAACATGAATCACACTACAACATGTTTAACATTATATTTGAGTTTTGTGGATAGAAGATTCATTAAACCATGAGGGAAGTGACCGACGTACAATGGAAATATAGAATAGTAGAACAATTTCTATGGAATATAAATTTAAGGCTATACAGGAATAACAAAAACCTATAGAAAATTAACTGGCACAAGATCATGGCACAATGGGTTATGTCTCATCAAAATGAGTCTTTTTTGAGATTAAATCAAATACATGTATGAATAAACTTAGATTAATCAAATGGAATTAATGTTATAGTAATATATATTGTTTCATAAAGAATAAGTGATTATATTTGGTGATACATCTAGAAGTGAAGGTTGAGTCATAGAGTGAGGCTTATTCCATTAAGCGGTTGGTCAAAGATGTTTCCTATTATTTCTCAATGCCATGATTATATGAGACTGACTCAGGAAATTTAAAGGTAAAGGGATTTTCATCATGAATAATATTTCCACACCATATTGATTTCAATATTTCTAGTATATTGAATTTGAGTTTTTATTTAATGAAATGTTTTTCATCATGAAACTATAGAATACCCTATAATGAAGTGGAGTCAAATAGAATATCTATAATTCAAAGTTTCTATTTTAATAGATTTTATGTTTATAAAAGTATAGAAGGTTTATTCAAAAATAAAGGTTTCTTTTGGATGAATATTATCATAAAAATTAAGGTTTATTGAAGATCAATTAAAGGGGGGAAATAAATATTTTATCAGGATTGGATATATATCATTCTCAATAAAAAGTATAAGGATGAATGTGATTCAAAAATGGGGGAATTCCAAAAAATATAGAAAGTAAGAGATGAAAATAAAGGATAATTAATAAATCCATCCCACAAGTGAATAAAGTATTTTCATCATGGGGGTGAATGTGGAGTTGATTAATACCCCATTGATGGTGTAAATTTATTTTCAGTTCATGAAGATTAAGATAGTTTTTCTTGGAGGATTAGTGATATTTCTGAGTGATTGTGAGTAGTGAGTTCTCTAATTTTTGGGGGTTTTAAATTTGGGATATAGTGTGACCAATCTAAATTGTAATGAACCAGGTTTTTAACTTAGTGTTTTTTGATACATCAACTCTCTAACATCCCAATATTTAAAAATATATATTAATTTAAGACTTAATATGTTCGATAACATATGATCAATGAAACACTAAACCAAAATGAATCTTAAAATATTATAACAAAGTTAAATTTTCTTTTTATAATTGTAGGTTTCAAATAAAGGTAAATTAATAATGAAATATGTGTATAAATAAAAATAAAGGTTATTAATTATACCATTACATTGATAAAATTAAATTAGTGTATCTAAATAACTAATAAGACTTATTTGTGCTTTAAAATGTACATTTTTAAAAACATAATTTTATAAAATTTATTATAATATACTAAATATATTATGGATAAAATATATTATTGATATGAATAATATATTAACACTAATGAAATTCATAATGGATTGGAAATTAGAATGTGAACATTGAAAATTTTAAAAGTTATTTTCCTATGAAAATAGTTTTCATTTATTTTAATATTTTTATTTCCAAATTATAAAATTTTAATTTGAAAAAATAGAATTAATTTATTTAGTTATAATAATGATACTATATTAATATTTTTTTATATTTTTTTGAAATAAATAATTTTTAGGTGATTAGTGAACAATTCAGCTTTTACTAAAGTTGTAGAATTTATGTATATATTAAGAAATAATTATAAATAAAATAATTATAAAACATTTTTCATGAAAAAAATGTATTTAAGTATTAATATTATACATTTAGAAGTACTATTATATATTTATAAAACCTATGTGTCACATTTTATAAACTTAAGTAATATTTCCAACTAAAAGTAATTATTTTTAGTCTTTTCTTTTAATTAAATATTATTTTGGTAAAACACAGTTTTATATTTATTTAAATTCCATATTTTTTTACAATAAACCAATTTATATTAAGAAAATATAAATCATTTATAATTTTATCCTACTCAAAAAAATTAGAATAATAATACACTTTTTCAAAAAATGGGTTTTTACACATGAAATGCGCTAATGTTAAAATTAATTTTTCTTACACATAGAAATATTAATTGATAAAATAAATATTATATTTATAAATAGTAGGTCCAAATAATTTAATAAATCCCACTTTATTTTTAGGCATTAAATGTATATTTCATAGGTAAAAATTAATAACCACGCTAAAAACAAAAATGGTAATAGTGAAAAATATAACATTAAAATGCTTGATACATGTTTAGAACTTGTATTAAAATGAATTTTGGATACTTTATCGACCATATATCACCCTCAAAAAATTATTTTACACTTTTGGAGCCTTTTACCCATGAATAGTGTCATTCTATCATTGAAATATAATAGGCACTTCCAAAATTACCCCTCTCTTCACTTATGAAAAGGGGTCACTTCCACCACCTCATGATACACCTATACCTTCAAATTTCATCCTAAAAATATAAAACTTTCCTCATACTAGTAGTTTCACTTAAATTCGCATCCCTCTCATCCCAATTAGATATCCCAAGGCCTCCATTTCCAATGATATTTTAAAGAGAAACCGTAAGTTCACAACTTGAGTATTTCTTACTGGCTGAAAAATGAATTTTATTTATTATTGAGAAAACCATAGAAATGAAAGGTGGATTAAGAGGTGAAAAAAAGTTTCAAGGGGGGATAAAAAAGTATATGAAAAGTTTATTCACTTTAATTATGTTATTACTATCCATAGGCAAGGATCCCAAACTCAATTATGTCATAATATTTATAGCATGGTCTTCATTGGATGTAGGAATGTCAGAAATCATATTCACTTTGTAGCAAGTGTGTAGGATCTCAACATATATGTGAATAAGAATTCGTAATTTATTGATAATGTATGCAATACACTAATTACTAGAATTGAGTCCTTCTATGTATTTAACTAGTAAGGATGAATTAGGTTCAATTGAGGACTAATTGATATTTGGAGACCTATCGAGATAAATATGAGTACGCATAACATGATATTACTCTTATATAGAGGTTACTTATCCATAGAAGGAGGATAATTATATAATGAAAGATCATATACCATCTCATACAAGAACAAATCCATACATAACTCCCTAAACATATGATCCATCAGTATTCATCTTGAGTCCTCACCTTGGACCTTCCTGAAAACCCATACACCACCTGTATCAGCCTTGGAGATAGTAGATAGAGAACATTGAATGTGGATATTCACATAACTAAGTAGGATGTCTCCCTTGAAAATATATATGAGATCATGAACCTGTGAAATGATCCAACATTTTAGATACATAGTGGAGGGAGAGACTCCTTGATGTCAAGCTATATTACAATCATTCCATATCACTAAGCATCCAAAATCCATTTAGACACCTTAATATAATGACACTAGTATTATTAATATTCTATAATTTTATTATATTTCTTAGGTCCACAAGGATGAATACCCTGAGAGGGGGGGTGAATCAGGGTGTGACTAATTAAAAATTAAAGCCCAATCTGATCTTGTTTCACTGTTAAGAAAAACCCTCTTCTCTCTCTCTCCTGTTGCACAATATAAATAGAAAGAAAAGCATGCACAGGACACAGAAATTTTACTTGGTTCACCGCTAAGGGCTATGTCTAAGGAGCATACACGGACAGGTTGTCGGTCGTACCAAATTACACTAAACTTCACTAGCTGTGGATTACAAGGTTCGGGCACAGTCACTCTGTCCCAGGCTCACTGCCTTTACAAGGTTTAGGGTAAACTCACTGGTTTCCCAAGGGTCACTCCCTGTTTCTCTCTCTCTGGCTCACTACCGGTGGAGAGGATCACCTTCTTCCTCTTTATAAGCTCACTACTCTGGAAGGGATTCACTCACAGTTTATAAACCTGTAGGTCTCTTCATTTTCATGAATGCACGCATCCTTAACTAATGATGGATGCTCTGTT
Organism: Viscum album; assembly: GCA_963277665.1. Classification (NCBI taxonomy): domain Eukaryota; kingdom Viridiplantae; phylum Streptophyta; class Magnoliopsida; order Santalales; family Viscaceae; genus Viscum; species Viscum album. The sequence goes on from OY728131.1 coordinate 1,940,611,209, forward strand.
AATGTCCAAATTTCATCCACTAATGAATACCCCTTTGCCCCTCACCACTGGGCAACTACCTTTGGAAAGTACCTTCGCAAAGCACCCTACTTCACGAATCTCCCAATTTTGCGAATCTCAAAAAACCCTTCGTAAAGATCCTGCCTTTTCGCAAAGCACTTTCACGAAGCACTCTCACAAAGCTCAAGCTGTTTCAAAGCAACGTCCCTCGCGAAGCTTACTAAGCCAACGCGGAGCTCGCAGGTTTCACGTAGCTATAATAGCCTCCACAAAGCTCTTCTTTCGCAAAGCACACTAGCTCCGCGAACCACCTTCACAATACGAGAGCAAAAGATATTCTATGAAAATTCTCTCAGCTTCGCTTGAGGGGGTCGACCTCTATTTATAGGCGATTCCACCAACCCTCCAAATTTCCACACGAAGTCAATGCCATGTCATCGTCTATGGTGAAGCTCGGAAGATCTCGCTGTAATTCTCTCAAAATCTCGAAGCACCATGGAAATTTTCCATTTGCGAAGCTCATCATAATTGCAAAGCATCCCGTCAATTCCTTCGCGCCTTCTCTGTGAATCTCCCTCGCAAAGACCTTCACCACCGCGATGTGCTTCAACCTCTGCCGTTCGCGAAGCTTGTCATAAGCACAGAGCATCACTACCTTCATTCTTCTGTCCTTCGCGAAATACAAACCATGAGGCCTCTCTTCACGAAATTCATGAATTTTCCATATTTAATTATGATCTTCCTTGAAATCCTATTTTCACGATGCTCACCAACCTTCAAATTTTGGACCCCAAAAATTTGGCAAACACTGTAAAACGGCACCACCTTGTACTTCTCTTTTTGTACTGCCTCCAGATCATCCTTTCCTTTTTCATCATTCTTTTGTCAACATGGATTGTCAATAACTTCTTTGTAACTCGACAATTTCTTCATGGAAACCTGTTTGTCAACAAACACAATCAACCCAAAAATGTTGCAATGTTACCTTGAGGGATTTTTGCCCAACAATCTCCCCCTTTGGGTTTGTTGAAAACTCTTCACAACGCTGCTCAGAATAATCTTCTGCACTTTGATACCTCACTGAGTCTTCTTCCAGCCGCTACCACCATTCGCCTCTTTCGATTCTGATAGCGTTCAAGGAATCACTTAACACATACTCTAAGCCCACATGATCAATGCTCGGCGTGAGAAACAAGTTTAGTATGAAAATTTCATCAATGAATCACTTCATGTCAGACCCCAATTGTCGATTCCAAACTGATACCAATTGTTAAATTGATACCAATTTTTGAACCATACCGATACCAATTGGTGATAGCTGGAAACCTTCTCTCACCATTCCAACATCATTGTTATGCTTTTATCACGATCTTCGGCTGTCGTGATATCTATTCTTTGATCGATCACTTCTAGCATCGTCAGATCTGTTGTTCTCCCCCTTTCTAATTGGTCCCCCTTTCTGGCTGCTTCATCTGTCAGATTCTCCCCATATCATTCATGATTTATCAAATTGCCACACTGTCTCTCCCTTGAACAATCACTATTTTCTCCCCCTTTGTCAACAAACCCAAAGGTCACTCCTTTGTAGTCTATAACAGAGTATAGAATTCACATCAACACATTAGAGAAAAACTCATCATACCTTAGGGAGAGGGGGTGTGGGGCTCTCCACATCCATATTCTTTCAAGTGCAGGGAGTCGACTGAACTCCCAGAGCCAGTAGATGTCTCTCAAAAGCTTCCTTGGGTAAGGCCTTTGTCAGAATTTCTACAACCTGTAGCTTTGTAGGCACATACTCCAACTTCACGAGTCCCTACTCAACCTTCTCCTTGATAAAATGATACTTTATCTCAATGTTCTTTGTCTTTGAGTGATGGACGGGATTTTTTCTGAGATTTATAGCACTTGATTTATCACACTGGATTCCATTCAGAGACTTTACTTCAACTCCCATATCTTAAAACTTCTTCTTCATCCACAATAATTGTGTACATGCTTGAGTGGCCGCAATATACTCAGCTTCTGTGGTGCTCAATGAAATGCAATCTTGCTTCTTGCTAAGACAAGAAATACACAATCTACCAAGATATAATGCACCACCTGACGTTGATTTTATATCATCTGCTGAACCGGCCCAGTCTACATTAGTATATCCCAATAACTCTGTCTGAGATTTTTCAATATATGTCAAGCCGAAATCCACTTTTCCCTGGATATACCGAAGTATTATATTCACTACAAGCATGTGGCTTTCCTTGGGATTACTCTGATATCTCGCTGCTTGGCATGTGGAAAAAACAATATCAGGCCTTGTTGCAGTTAGGTACAACAGACTTCCAATAATTTACATATATTCTGTGATATTAACTATCATGTCATCCTCATATTTTGATAATTTTATCCGGGTAGAAAATGGAGACTTAATCACCTTGGAATTTTCCATTCCAAATCTTCTCAGAACCTCCATAGCATGCTTTTATTGAGAGATGAATGTTCCATTCCTTCCTTGTGTCACCTAAAAACCAAGGAAAAATTTTAGCTCTCCAATCATTGACATTTCAAACTCATTTTTCATGAATTCGTAAAACTGTATGCACTGAGCTTCATCTGATCCACCAAATATTATTTCATCGACATAAACCAGCACCATCATCCTTCGATTACTATTGTTGTTGAAATAGAGATTGTAATCAACTCCACCATGCTGGAAACCAAGCTTCTTCAAATACTGATCAAGCCTTGAGTACCATTCCCTTGGTGCTTGTCTCATCCCATATAGTGCCTTCTTCAGATGACAAACCTTATTCTCATCCTCATGAATAAGAAAACCATTTGGCTACTCAACATGAACTTCTTCCTCCAAAATCACATTCCTGAATGCAGATTTGTCATCCATCTGGAATACCTTGAACATTCTTTGCACCACTATGGATAAAAATAATCTAATTGTCTCTAGCATTGCAACTGGTGAAAATCTCTCATCAACTTCAATACCCTTTATCTGGGAGTATCCTTTGAACACTACTCATGCTTTGTTTCGGATAACTGTGCCAACTTAATTCATCTTGTTGTGATAGACCCATTTTGTCCCGATGACATTTTTGTCTACTGGCCTCGAAATAATCTCCCATGTCTGGTTCTTCTCAATTTTATCAAGCTCTTCATTCATAGCCTGAACCTAGTTTTCATCTTTATCTGCATCGGAAAAACATTTCGGCTCCACCTGAGATAAAAATGATGTTTGCTGTAATGACTTCATTCTTCGAGTTTGAACTAGAGCTGTCTGATCACCAATGATATTCTGCCTATCAATTTCTGCTCGACTCGTCAGCTTCCTTGAAGACATAGACTTGACACTTTCTTGTTCATCATCAGTATATTATTTTGAGTCATCCTCTGTCACTTCTACTCCCCATGTGTTGCTTAACTCATCATCACTTTCATCCAGGAACTGTTCACTGGGTCGTTGAGTATTCTATTCATTTTCAACTATAGTGACATCATTGCTCTCAACAATTTTTTCCAGCCATTTGTTGAAACATTTATATGCTTTACTTTCCCTGAGTAGCCAAGGAATATCCCCTCATCTCCTCGGGCCTCAAACTTCTTGTGATTTTCTTTGTTGAGAATGAAACACTTACTTACAAAGATTCGAAAGTATTTCAATGGTGGATTCTTTCCATACCACAGTTCATACGGAGTCTTTCCTTGCTTCGGACACAACAGAGACCTGTTCGAAACATAGACTGATGTCAAAAATGCTTCCTTCCAAAATTTCTCTGGTAGGTCTTTATCAATAAGCATCGTTCTGGCCATTTTGTTGATGATCCAATTTCTCCTTTCAACCACTCCATTCTATTGGGGAGTTCTTACTGATGAAACTTGATGCCTTATCCCATGTTTCTCGAGATAGTTTTCAACTTGACTGTTTGTGAATTTCGTACCATTATCAGTACAAAACTTCAGAATTTTCTACCCAAGCATCTTTTCTGATTCCCTCCTATACTACTTTATGCAACTGAACACCTCTGTCTTATGGGTAATGATGAATACCCAGGCCATTCTGCTATAATCATCAATGAAAAGTACATAGTACCTTTTCCCATTTATAGCTCATGGTGAAATAGGTCCACATACATCATCATGTACTAGTTCGAGCACTCCAGTTGATTTCTGTTCCTTTGGCCTATATGTTTCTCTGATGATTTCACCTTGTTGTCAAGCATCACACGTATGAGTGCGATCACGTGATAGTTTGGGAAAGTCTCTAGCAGCATCACACTTCACCAGATCTTCCATGGATGGTTGGCATAGATGACCAAGTCGCTTGTGCCATAGCTGGTTTTCTTCCTCTCTGGATAAAAGGCACGTATCTTCTTCCCCACATACAAGATAAAGATTTCTATTTGTCCTTTTCCCCTGCAGAACAACTTCTCCATCCTTTCCTTTCACAACACACATATTCTTGGTAAATCGGATAGAATGCCCAGAGTCACACAGTTGACTGACACTGAGAAAGTTATGACTAAGACCCTCTACTACCAAGACATCAGTTCGTTTCATTTCTTTTCCCCCAAACTTTGCTTTTCCTGAGCCAACAATCTTCAAGCCTTCATCATTTCCAAATTTTAAAACTCTTTCTTTGTCATATTTTATGCTTGTAACAAGATCCTTATTGCTTGTCATGTGTGATGTGCAACCACTATCAAGGATCCATACACCAGAACGATCTAATGCTTTAAGGGAAATCTCCGCCACCACGGCCTTCTCATTTTTCTTCTTCTTGGTCCATACCTTTTCTTTCCACTCGGCATGGATTGAAACTTCTGTTCTTTCTTAGATTATGATGGACCAACCTCATCTTGCAAAGCCGTAAATCTATTCTACATTTTTAACTCACCTTTCGGTTTATTGATCTGCTTCTTGAGAACATTTTGATTCTACATTGGCACATTTCTCTGAATGGTTGAAGTACAGTACCTATCCATGTGCCCAAATACTCCACACCAAAAATAGTGTCCTTCAAAATATATTCTGGAAAACCGTTCTCTGTTTGGCTACCATCACTATTCATGTTCCCTTTGATATCTCTTGGATATAGAACACACATACTGTGAATGTCTCATCTTTCCACAACAATAACACCTGATATATGGTGCATTCCTTCGTGACACTTCAACACTCCGAGTTTCCCTTTGGGATCTCTGAATATTCTAATTTTTCTTTTTACCCAAATCATTCTTCAATCTCGGGATGGGTGCTTGCGGTCTAACTTCAAATACCACAGAATTTTCATTATGATCAAGCCCTAAATCGGCCTTAACAATTGAGCTCAATTACTGCTTCTTTCCTGCTGAACTACTGGGCTCCTATTTCATATTTTCTGTCTTTGGAATGATCTGCTTTCCCAAGAATGTATTGGGAATCAAAGGATTTTCCTAGTCTTTAACTTTTCTCCATAGACTGACAATTTCTTCTTCAAGCTCTTCAATATTCTTGAAGTGATCTTTCACTTTTCTTTTCAATCCATCGATCTCCCTTTTCTATTCTTCAATCTTGAGCTTATACTCACTAACTGATTTTGAGTTCTCTGGTGTTGATAACTTGAGTTTTTCAATTTCTTCCATTAACTCAGACTTCTCATCTTCTTGCTGCTTCATATAGAGTTTGGAATCACAAACAACTTTATTGGATTTCTTCGTGTTTTCTCTCCCAAAATTTATCTCCTCAAGAGCTGCTTCTAATTCGGCTTCCATATCAACTCTTCCTTCAACTTCTTCTTCCTCTTCTCCAACGTCAGTTTCTTCCTTTTCCTGAGAACTACCGACGACCACTACCATATCATTTTTTCTATGATCTTTATAGTTTTCAAACTCCTCAACCTCTTCATCCTCAGACTCATCTGAACTATCTATTTCTTGTGAAAGAATATTCTTATTCTTGAAGAAGTTTCTCTTGAACTGCTTCTTCCCTTTCACATAGGCTGAAGATTTCTTCTTGCGATTTTCAAATTCATCTTCATCATTTTCTTCTTGAAACTTTTTGAGGCATCTTGCAGCAATATGAACAACCTTTCCACATCAAAAGCATGTTAGTGGAAGTTTCCCTTTAAACTTTCCTTTTCCTCTTTGCAGATTTGAAGAAAGGAATGACATCACCTCATCTGTCTCTTCTTCCTTCTGAGAATATTTAATGGTGAGCTTCTTCATGGCCTTAAATGACACCTCTTTGGATTTCCCCTTTTCCACAGTGTTGTTATCATCGTTTCTCATTTAATACGCAACAAGAGTGTTTTGTAGGTTATCCAATGTAAGCTCTTTCGGATCTTTATCTTCCAAAATAGAAACTTTCAGATTGAACCGAGGTGGAAGTTTTCTCAAGATACACTTTAAAATTTTAATGTCTTTAGTAATCTCACCAAGACCTCACATGTCTTCTAACACATAATTTACCCTATCAAAGAATGCATCAACAGACTCATTTGGGTTCATTCTCAGATCTTCATACTTGTTCCAAAACACGTGCAGCTTTGCCTCTCTGACTTTTTTATCTCCTTCATATATATTCAATAGCTTTTCCCACATGGCATGTGACATTTTTCATGACATCACCTTTGTATAGATAGGATTGGATAGGGTTACCCCAAGTCATTAATTTCTTTGGCATCTGTATCCAACTCTCTACGTTCAGCTTCTGATAATGCGCCACTATTAATAGAAGTTGTTATGTCATGCATTGCTGTTGTGAATACATCCATTCCCAAAGATCAAAAGTAGTGTTGCATCTGATTCTTCCATATCTAAAAGTTTTTTCCATCAAAGATCGGAATCCCTTTATGATTAGTGACCTCCATTGAGAGAAGAACTAATATCAACCTCTCCCTCTGATACCAATTGTCAGGTCCACAAGGCTAAATACCCTGAGAGGGGGGGTGAATCGGGGTATAACTAATTAAAAATTAAAGCTCATTCTGATCTTGTTTCACTGTTAAGAAAACCCACTTTTCTCTCTCCTGTTTCACAATATAAATAGAAAGAAAAGAATGCACAGGACACAGCAATTTTACTTGGTTCACCACTAAGGGCTACATCCAAGGAACATACGCTAATAGGTTGTCGGTCATACCAAATTCCATTAAACTTCACTAGCTATGGATTACAAGGTTCGGGCACATTCACTCTGTCCCAGGCTCACTGCCTTTACAAGGTTTAGGGTCAGCTCACTGCTTTCGCAAGAGTCACTCCCTGTTTCTCTCTCTCTGGCTCACTATCGGTGGAGAGAATCACCTTCTTCCTCTTCCTAAGCTCACTACTCTGGAAGGGATTGACTCACAGTTTATAGACCTGTAGGTATCTTCATTTGCATGAATGCATGCATCCTTAACTGATGATGGATGCTCTATTAATGTCTAAATTTCATCCACTGATGAATATCCCTTTTCCCCTAACTACTGGGAAACTACCTTTGGAAAGTACCTTCGCCAAGCACCCTACTTCGTGAAGCTCCCAATTTCACGAAGCTCAAACAATCCTTCGCGAAGCTCCTGCCTTTTCGTGAAGCACTTTTACGAAGCACTCTCATGAAGCTCAATCCATCGCAAAGCAACGTCCCTCGCAAAGATTACTAAGCCAACGTGGAGCTCGCAGGTTTCGCAGAGCTACAATATCCACAGCGAAGCTCCTATTTCGCGAAGCACACTGGCTCTGTGAACCACCTTTGCAACATGAGAGCAAAAGATCTTCTCTGAAAATTCTCTCAGCTTCGCTCGAGGGGGTCGACCTCTATTTATAGGTGATTCCACTGACCCTCCAACTTTCCATGCGAAGTCAACGCCACGTCATTGTATATCTCGAAGCTCTGAAGTTCCTGCCGGAATTCTCTCAAAATTGCGAAGCACCATGGAAATTTTTTGTTCGCAGAGCTCATCCTAATCGCGGAGCATCCCATCAATTCCTTCGCGCCTTCATAGCAAATCTCCCTCGCAAATCCCTTCACCGCCGCAATGTGCTTCAACCTCTGCCATTCACGAAGCTTATCGTAATCGCGGAGCATCACCACCTTCATTCTTCTGGTCTTCGAAAAATCCAAACCATGAGGCCTCTCTTCGCAAAATTCATGACTTTTCCATATTTAATTATGATCTTTATGGAAATCCTATTTTTTCGATGCTCACCATCCTTCAAGTTTTGGACCCCAAAAATTTGGAAAACAATGGAAAATGGCGCCACCTTGTACTGCTCTTTTTTTACCACCTCCAGATCATCCTTTCCTTTGTCATCGTTATTTTGTAAACATGGATTGTCAACAAATTCTTTGGAACTCGACAATTTCTTCATGGAAACCTGATTTTTCAACAAACATAATCAACCCAAAAATACTGCAATGTTACCTTGAGGGATTTTTTCCCAACAATATTAATGTATAAAACATTATTCAGTCCATTCCATATACTATGAAAAAAAAATCTATGATGAACATGTGCGGAATTTCACCACTACAAAATGATATGGTTTTCTTTTCATCACCACCACTCATGGATAGAGACATGGATAAATTTAAGGAATTAATATGTATCCTATATCACAATTTTAATTCATAAATTTTAATTTATCTTATAACTTCATTTCATACTATTTTATGATAAATGGAACCATTATTCATCCATACGTATAAACTATATCTTCCACGAATGACGAATTTTATTTATCATCACCACCCTTCATGGACGGTTCTAAGAATGAATTTAATGAAGATAAATGATATTTATGTCATGTTTAATATTATCTAAAATTTATATTAACATTATATAAAAACACTTATTTACTTAATAAATCATTTACCATATAAGTGGATGATGTTATAATATTTATATTATGAATGATTAAGGAATATTACAAAATGATAATATCATGTAATAGTAATGAATTTTATGTTTTTTAATTATTTTGTAATGGTTTTATTGATATTAAATATATTTATTAATATATTACCATTATATTGTTTAAAACATTGAAACGTATTCTTCACAATTCCCATTTTCATAAACTATACTTTTATCATCCACCAAATGAAAATGGGATATGGAGAATCATTAATGAAAATGAACTATAATTAACTAATATAATTTTGGTAAATGGTTATAAATTAAGTGTATAATTAATATATATATATATATATATATATATTGGAATAAGGCTCTAAAATATGTGATTAAGATTTTTTTTGTTATACAGGTAGTTAGAACACATTTCAACTAAGTAGGAATTGATGTAAGGGTTTTATTTCTCAATTTTCACCCCTTAAGACATATATCGTATTATACACAATGTTTTATTTTTTATATTGTATTTTTTTCCCCTATAATATTTTTTATCATTATCCTCTCATTATTAATGGTATTTAATGTTTCATTTGAAATTATATTCATCAAGGGGTTTTGATTTGAAATCTTTTAATGTCATAAGGGGATCTCTATATAAAATTTAATTTCTTGAGAAATATTTCATATTTCACACCATGATATCATTGATATGGCTTTATTAGTACCTAATTGGTGTATTTTTTCATATTAATTTAATTCATGGGGTTTTAATATATGTACAACATTCTTTCATTAAATGTCTTGATTTAATTGATGTTAAGGTCATAAGGGTTTCATATCTCAATTTTCACCCCTTGAGACGTATTTCTTATTATAAAACCTCTTTTATTTTTTATCATGTATCTAAAAACCATTTAATATTTTTTTATCATGATCCTACCATTATTAATTTTATTTAATGATTCATTTTAAATTTTATCCTTCAATGGGTTTTGATTAAAAATCTGTTAATTTTGTAAGGGTTATTTGTCACAAATTTCAATTTATTGAGATGTGTTTAGGTATTACACTATTTTTTCCATTATATGGTGTATTTAATGCCATTTTTATATTTCATATCATTATTATCTCATTATTCATGGTATTTAATATTTATTTAATATTATATCCTTCAAGGAGTTTTGATTCAAATGTGTCTAAATTCATCAGTGTTATTTATCTCTACTTTTAATTTTATGAGACATATTTGATATTGTGTGCCATATTTTATTTTATATGGTGTGTTAATTACCATATTTCCATAAGTATAAAAAATATCTTTCATTTCATTATATTTTAATTTCAATGTATCCCTCACATGTTCTTTTAATTCTTACATTACCATTACTATAAGGGTCTTTGCATCTCAATTATGCTCTATTGAGATAAGATTTGTATTCACCCCTTGTTTCCATTTTGTAGTATATATATTGGCCAAGTATTGGTTTCTAAATCCTCTTATACTATTTTATTTTGGGGTTTTAATCATTCAAAGATCCATCACTACATTTTTCTTTTCCAACCATCCTCTATCATAGGCATAATTTTATTTTAATGCATTTTCTCTATAAATACACTATTTTTCATTACATTGTTTGAAGGGAATTAACCTATATATCCATACATAGATTGATTATAAAAATTATTTACCTAAATATATGAAATTACACTATATGGTGTTAGTTTTAGGATTCTTACAAATAATTCTATTCCACTTATTGATTGGGGAAATATTGAAAATTAATATACTTGATATTCTAAAATGAATGTTTATTGACTAATCAACCAAGTAGATTGTGTATTTTTTAACCATAAACCTTCTTTCACCAGATGGATTGTATTCATTTATTGACTGGAAAATTATTGACATTATGTATGTTTTTTTCAATAAATATTTTATGGATTACTAAATAAAGTTGATCGTGCTTTGTATTGATATTAATTTCTTTCAAATGGTGAATGCAATGGAATTAAAGAAGTTATGGGTGGATCCCAATATTATATATCCCCTTGATGAATCAATTTTTATCATGAGATAAATTGTTTTGATATTTTGTGTATGCCTACCCAATGCAGGCATGCTATCTTGGTTGAGACTATAATAGTATGAATGATGTATTAGTTTTGTCCTTGATAGAAAAAATATTTTCTTGGCTGAGGATATGATGGTAAAGATCAAGATATGTGATAGTAATCATTCCATAACCATGAAGTCAATTATTATTGTCTATGTATTTATTTATATTATTGACCATGTATTTGTTTTAAGTTCATGTGATCAGTTATATGACATTATTTGATTATCATTTGTTTCTTATCATATTATTCATTCCATTTTTATAACTTGATAGATTCTAACATATGTTTTCCCTTACTGAAAATTTTATTTCACCCTTCTTATGTTTTTATTTACTAGGTTTTGAGGAAAATTATTCCGCATGAAATATGTAGAAGAGTAGAATATGTGGAATATTTTATAGGAGATGTTGAAAACTTACTACAGATTAAGTAGTTTTTTATATAATGACAAAATTGTAAATATTATGACAAATACATGGAATTTAATAGTTATAAGATTTTATTAACTCTCTAAAACTCTAAACATAAAAGTTACTTTGAATGTATGTGACTAAATATTTTTTAGTTATATTGTATTTACAGATGGTTAAAATTGGGTCACTTCAGCTCATTTGAAATACATTATGTAAAGAAGGTGTTTATGAGCACTGGATCTCAAGAGTGCATATCTAGGGAATCATAGTCAGTATAAAAGGATGGTTTAGATAAATTTATATATTATAATCTTATTGGATGAAGTTACTTTAAGAGATATAAATTTCATCAAGGGATGATAAATTAATGTTGATCATAATTTCAAAGGTATAGATAACCCTTTTGGATTAGTTGAGGTAGTATTGGATGATTTATGTTTTAAAGGGAAAGGAGGATTGATATTTTGAGAAAACCCTAGGGATAATTATATGTATAGGAAACATACTAAATTTTAAAGAAAATTGAGTTTTTGGTCTCCTGAAAATTACATCTCTTTCAGGATACTGTGATGTTGATGTGGTTGTGGAATAGATGCACCTAGGGGTAATCTCCCTGAAATGGATAGTTGATTATCAACTTGATCATAACTCAGTTCATGATGAGTGGGCCTAATTATTGAGACCTGGCTAAACACTCTTAGAGGATATAATTTTGAAATTCACATGCTCATTATAAACCATTATAAAGTATTTAAATATATCAATTAGAGAACCTAATAGGATAATGACTATGGATAATATGGATTAAAACATAGAGTTTCATAAGTTGAGATATGTATTAATTAATATATGAATTTATGGATAATTGGTTATTTGAATTTTTGGATCATATATTTCAATGATTTTCAAGTTTAGAATATTGTAAGAAATTCTATGGTAATTTGGGACTGTTGTCTTTTATGATTATAAGGATTAAAGAACTAAATATAAATCAACATAGGTTGAAACAAGAGTGATATAGCATGAACTAAAAAGAAATGTAAGAAAACATTATTTTGTCATAGATTATGACATCTTGAAGTTGAATTTTTAATAATTCTCTTATGATTCTAATTTACCATTAGTAATATCAACTATTTTAGTTTTAGTAATGGCTAGAGCTAGGAATATGAAAGTTAACAATGGATATGATGGGAAAATTAGTGAATTTAATAATGAGAAACCAATTGGAATAATATCTAGAGTGAGATATATTGTGATGCTGTTAAACCATCTATCAAAGTTTATAACTAAAAACATGAACAAAGTTAAATTCTCAACTGCACCAAAGAAGATAAGGATAGAATCTTATGGAAGTTTGGGTGAAAAAGATGATGAAGAAAATAATATTAAATTTCCTACATGTCAAAAATGTTTAAAGAAACACCTAAGGGAATGTCTTAAAGGAAATGAAAGATGCTTCGTGTGTGGAAAAGTAGTTCATAGAGAAACAAGTTTCAAATAAAATATGAATCAATCAATTAACATGTTAAGGGGAAAATATTTTTTTTATTTGTACCTAATATATTTAGGTAAAACCCTCATTTAAAAATATATCTTGAGGTATTTATATATTTTAGATCCCATTGAATAATTTTATTACTAAGTTGTAATTATAATTATGCAGATGTAATTTATTTATATGGGGTAGAATATAACACACTGATATTTTAAATTATATATTTCTTTAAGATGTAATATTTTTTATAACATATAATAAATGAAACACTAACCACAATGGATTAATAAATAGTATATGATCATTAAAATATAACCATATAATTTGAGGGTAAAAATAGAAGTAACATAAATATGAAATAAATGTATAAATAAAAAATAAAGGTCATTATTAATACTAAGGCATTGATAAAATTAAATTAGTGTAGCTAAATAACTAATAAAACTGATTTTTACTTTAAAATATAAGTTTTTAAAATTTTCTTATATAAAATTTATTTAAAGATAATAAATATTTTATGGATAAAATATATTGTTGATATGACTAATATATTAACACCAATATAATTAGTAATGGATAATGAATGAGAACATGAACAGATAAAATTTTAAAATTTATTTTCCTATGAAAACAATTTACATTATATTTTTATTCTTTTATTTTATAATTTTATAATTTTAATATGACTCAATTGACTTCATTTTTTGATTTATAATAATAATATTTCCTATAAGATAAATTTTTTAGATTTTATGAAATAATTTATTTTTAGGTGAATAGTGGAAAATACAATTTTTAATAAAGTCGTAAGGTTTACGAATATATAAATAAATAATTATGACATAAATACTTATAAAACATTTTCCTTACTAAAATGTTTATTTAATGTGACATCTCAAACCCCACACTCCAAAAACCTGACACTTAAAACATAATCTTTACATTTTTTATTAGATACTAATAAATGTGACCCAATTTCCACAATCTAAAACTTAAAACATCAAATGGAAGTAAGGATCACTTACATATCCAAAGACCTTTTAGGTTTAGAGTTTAAAATAATTAGTACAAAATTCCCATGAAAATATGTGATAATTTTTCTCATTATACCTTTCTTTTCTAATTCTACATTATGTTTTCAACAACTCTCATAAAATTCTTCACACATGAAACCTTTCTAGACCTAAATAACATCATTCTTCATAATCAATATGGTCAAGTGAATAATCAATACATGTTCCATTTAATCAATAAATTGTGAATAAATTATAACCATGGATAAAATTAATCACATGGAAAGTAATAACTAAATTCTTAGTGTAGGAAATACATAATGTTGGATATTCATGATCTTACCATCAAATCATCAAGGCCTCAGACCAATTTAAATCCATTAATAGGTTGGTATACATATGATACCTAACTTTTATAACATGATCTTACAACTTTGGACTCTACATCACGTCATCCTACTTCATCCCATGATATTTTTGATGCATTAAGAGGATATCTTTAACTGGGTCCCACCAATCACAAACATGTGTCCAATGTATTTCTTATCAATAAAAACTTGTCTATGTTTAATCAAGAATAAAGATGAATAATAATTACTCGGTTAATCAAATAACTTTTATAGTAGGTTTGTTTAATTAAAACTATACATAAAAATGATACACAATTTAGAAAATAAACATATCCAAGATACAATCAAATATGGATATAAAGGAAAAAATATAATACCAAATAATGATATAAAATGTTAGAGAACATGATCACAAAAAAATGAATGATGATGATAAAGTCAACGATCAAAAAATCTTGAATTAGTAAGTGATGAAATAAGACCATAAATTCATCATAAATATAGGTTTTTTAGTGAATAAATGTTATTCTAAAAACATCAAATAGAGTGGAAGAAAAACAATTAAAACATCTTTAAAACATTAATAACTTTATATAAATATGAAGTTATAAATTACTTCCAAAAATAGTTTTAAAACATTTAAAAAGTAATAATTTTTCTAAAAATTCAAAACATAATTGAAAAGGTATTTTCTTTGAAAATAACCATGGAAACTTATAAAGTAAGCATCAATGAAAAGTACAATAATGATGGTGGGAAAACTTATTCAATCGATAGATGTTAAAACAAATATTCCTTTTATATTTTCAGTAAAAAGTTAAAAGTACATTTTTTGGGAAAATTAAAGAATATTCCTTTAAAAAATTTGTAAATAATACCATATATAGTTGAAATTAAATATAAAAAATCATTTAATAGTGGTAAAAACATTCCCCAAAATATTTTAGAAAATTTAGACATGGAAGAAAATTTTCATTGACTAAAAAGGCAATACTGTTGGAATTTCATAAAAATGTTTTTCTCAATAATATTAAGTCCAAAATAATATAAAAATAGAGCTGATACTTTTTTAACAGGTTGGGTATGAGGACACTTTTTATTAGTAAATAAATCCTTCTTTTTAACTAGGTTTAGGGGTAACCCTAACATGACTAGAAGGCCTAGTGGCCCATAGGCCTATTACAGCATGGCCTTGAATCCCAGCAGGCTGAAGGCCTATACATAGTCCAAATACCTTGATTGATAAGTACACATAATGATATAAAGGATTTGAGAGTGATAGAGATATATAGAGAGCAATATAACTTCTTTTTTGGAAATTTATTCATAAATGATCCCCAGTAAAAAGTGATATTGTAACATAAACTTTTACCATTTGGGAAACTCATGAATTTGAAACCCTTAAAGGAATTAACATAAAATGATACTTTATATACCATGAAATAATAGTAATTAATGATATTAAATTAAAATGGGGAAGTATATGCACCATATAAATTAAAATAGCTGCATAATACAAATTTTGTCCCAATTGAGTGAAATCTTGATGAAATTCCTTTATAAAGATCATATTGTTTAAGTAATAATTAATCAATGAAGTAATTATGTGTGAAAAATGTAAATACAAAAAATAAAATATTATATATTATATATTCAAATAAAATGTTACATCTCATATAATTTTGTCATAACATAATCAATGAATAGAAGATACAATCTAATTAATTAAAATTGAGTTAAGGCATCCCTTTCCACTTGGTAACTTTCAATTCAAATCCACTTAGATGAAAAATTTTGAAATGTAAATTAAAATAACAGTATTTTTTAAATATTCATGATATAACATGTAAAAGAGTAATTATATACATCATATAAAAGAAATTAGGTGCATAACATTAATATATGCCTTAATAAATAGAAATTAAGAAGAGATCACTTACTTTTCCCTTTATGTCTCCTCCCTTCGATTGATCATAATGAATTTTTAGGAGAGGTTTATGATCACTTAATTGGTCAGGGAACATGGGAATAGATTTATATAGAGGTATTTTGATAGATTTTTTAGAGGAAAACCAAATTTTATTTGTGTGAAAATTTTAATGTAAGTTACTTTTTATTGGAAAAAAATCACTGGTATTTTCACAATTCTCAATCATTAAGTTCCATAAAGTTAATTATAAATATGATAAGTGAATCACATAAGGAACAGTAATGGTATAATTGAAAATTTATTATCTATATGAGTAGTTAATGAATTTTTATAATTTTATAATGATTTAAAACAATTTTAAACATTAAATACCATTTAAGGTATTTTTCATCACTATTCACAAAACATAACTTTAAAAAAATCATGATTGATACTAATTTTGAATATAATATCATATATAATCTCTTATAATTCCTAAATATCTATAAAATTTATGAGATACTCAAAATCATAAAAATATACTAATTTTTCATATTTTTAAAATTATTTATTTAATTGTTTTACAATTTTCAAATATGTTGTGTTGTCTCGGCCTAAGTGTTTTAGAAAATTATAATAATTTTAAAAATTAAAAAAATAATTATAAACATAAAAAAAATATTATAAATATTTTTTATCATTTATATTTACTCACATGGTATATCTATTCTCAATCATATCTTAACAACATATTTAATATGTTATTTTTGCTTTTCACACATTGTGTAATAATTGTACAATCATTTGGATAATATTCTCTTTATATAACTATAAAGTTTAAAAATATAAATAAAAAAAAATCATTTATATATAATATTTAATTAAAAAGTCTTGTAAAGATTTTTTCCTCTCAATTATGTACTTTTGGACACCAAATATGACTTTTCCAACGCTGCACAAGCACTACGTTATCACTGAAAAGGATTTTCATATTTATCATGAAATAAATTCTAATTTATTTGTTTTGATTTATTTTTTTATGAAATTTATATTATACTAAAATAAATTATTCTTTCTATATGTTTCATAAATTTATATATCATACTTATGTTATGATAATATCATAAAACATACCACATCTCATAAAAACTCTACGGTTTTACTATTCACTAAAATCTGACTTTAAACACACTAAGAAAATAATAGAATTCTAATATAAATTTTTAAAATATTAATTAACTTTCATTTTGATCCATTATAATCATTCAAGACTATAAATTATCCAGAACACATCAAATTTAATACTTTTAAATCTATTTACTTTGATTTTTTTATCATCTTATACAAGTGTTGCATCAGGGATGTGTAAGAATTCTTGGTATTTATATCATTTCTAAAAAGAAAAATATATACTAGAAAAAATTAAAAATGTTCATACTAAAACTAACCATTTTGTATCATTCATACTCAAAGAGAGTGACATTTTTTTTTATACATAATGCCTAAAAATAAAAGGGAACTATTTACCAAATTTGAACCTACTGATTCAGAATATTGAATCCATTTAATCAAATTCAATTTCTATAAGTGGAAGAAATTAATTTTAAAATAAACATGAAAAATGTGATGAAAAACGAGTTTTCAAGAAAATTCATCCCTCAAGCATAAGATGGTTTTACATAACTCTATGACTAGTAATCATCAATATATGATTTATTATTCATATATATAGATATATAATCTATAAATTTCATCTAAATAATTCATCATTAGGGATTATTTTAATTAATTAACATAGGTAAACATTATGCACTTAAAAAAAGTTTTTTGAAAAAATGTGTTTTTTAGCATAAAAATAAACTTATTCCAAAATAAAATGTAATTTTAATTATAATGGAATTATTTAAATTATTTTAATAAAATTTTATATATTATACTTTAATACCAAATCAAAAATATAATGGTACTTTTAAATTACATTATTTAAAGAAAATAAATGAATATTTTACAAAAAAACACTATTTTTCACTATTCTATTAAAAAAATGTTTTTAGAAAAATAAAAAAAAATTCAGAGTAAGATAATATTGACATGATAATTTAAAAAATTATATTAATTTTTTAAAATAATATTTATAAAAATTTTAGAAATTTATAATAATATTTATGCACAAAATGAAATAAAAACCATTTTTGAAGAAAAGTAACTTTGAAGCATAAAATGAATTTATTCTTATTCTGTTCCTAGTGAAAAAAATTAAATGAATGTTAAATTTATTGATTGAATTCATTATTTTTAGTAATAAAAGATATTTTATATATATATCATAATTTATTTATTCTTATTCATACCTTCCCAACCTAACAACTAGGTTATTATAGTTATATGTAATTAATATTATTTCATAGTTCATTTCAGCTTGAATTTGTGTGTGGTGTATGCTATCAAACAAAGAATTAATTCCAAAATAAAATGTAAGATAAAATCACAGGTTATTACATACTCACCGCATTATAGAAATTTCATCCTCACAATTTTAATTCTACTTTTCTAAACTGAATATATCATATAATATTAATAAAATAATATATATATTTTATCATGAAATTTAATTTTTTAGCTAATGACCATGAAATTTACTAGGAATGTACCTCCACAAGACTCATAATTGAAAATAAATTTCTGAAAAATTAACCTGGTATATATGTTAATCTCCAATGAATCTACAATAATACATAAAGTTTAATATAAATCAGGACATAAATAAATAACCTTAAATCTATTCAATAATATTACTGACTAATTTGAAAACCAAAAAATCATAAATATTTGATAACATATTCTTATAAGATCATTTTAATATTTATCTCTAAGAAATGTTAGTCATTAATAAATTCAAATATAAAAAATTTGTATGTCTTATCATATAATCTTCAAACAAATGTTAATCTTTCTCATAAATAACCTGAATCACCATAAAGCCCCAATAAAATCATATATTCTACCAAAATATAACTCAACATTTATTCTTCAAAATAAAATTCCATATTTATCTATATGATAAAACATATATTCTCAAAATGAAATAACTCTTTTATCACAATTAACCATAATTACCTCAATATCAAAGATCACATTAACCTAAAAATGTGATCTCATACCTTTTATCTTACATTCACAAATAATCTATCATGTTAAATAACATGTTAAACCAAAGGGTTGTATATACCTCAACCCAAATAAGCATCTCCAAAAATACATTTAGTCACCATGATAAATTATTATAAAATATTTTAATGTAGTAAAAATCAATAAAATATTACTAATAAAATTCATATACGTTAGGTAATCCTTAACTTGCCCATGATTATCTATAAAAATATTTTCATTTCAATGAATCACTTTTCAACCATTAAGGTTATCTATATTTCACTATCCAATAGACCATAATTACCTTAACATTAAATTATTTACTAACATAAAGTGTTATTTAAACATAAATGGAGTATTCTTCCTAAAACTCAGTAAAAGTTTCAAATCACCTCAAGGTATAATCACTTGTGACCTTAAAAAGGATAATTTTATACATTAAATGGTTGATCAACCATAAACTTATTAACCCAGGATAGTATTTGTAACTATTAAGTTACCTGACATGAAAGTATCTTAATCTTTGATGTTATCGAAACTACGATTTGATACCAACTGTAATAGACCTAAACCCACACTCTCAAATTTGATGATGAAAACATAATCTATAAATTTATATTTTTATACCAAAAAATATTACCCAATTTCAACAATATAAAATATACAACATAAAATGGAAATAAGAATCACTTGCATAACCAATAAAATTTTAGGGTAAAATTTTTAGAGAATTGTGAAATATCTCACATAATAGTACATCTGTCTTTAAGTGATAATTTTTTCCATTATACCCATGTTTTCTTATTCCACATTATGTCTTCAACATCCCACACAAAATTATTCACACATGAAACCTTTCTAGACATAATTCATTTAACATCAATATTCATAACTAGGGGAATGGAAAAAAATAAAGGGTGAGCTTAGATTCTTAGTAAGGAATACATATAATAGAAGATATCATGAGTAAATATGGAATAATAACAAGGTAGAGTAAAAAATCAATACATATACTATTTAATCAATAACTTCATAATAATGTATAACTATGGATGAAAGTAATCACAAGTAAAGTTTTAACTAAATTATCAATGGTGTAAATATATAATTTTGGACATTCATGATTATACCATCAATGTAACATGACAAGATATCATTATTTTAATCATTATGGACTCATTTAGGTTTAATTTATTTAATTGGTAGGTATACATAAGATACCAAACTTTTATGACAAAATCTTACAGTTTCATCCTATGCATATTTCCATCATGTTTCGTCTCATGAGATTATCGATACATCGATAGGCTATCTATAATTGGTCCCCACCCATCACTTACATATGTCTAATGCATTCTTCATACAATGAATGATTAATAAATTTTTTAATCAATATTCCCTATCAATAAAAACATATATGTATTGAATCAACAATACAGAATAATAATAATTCCTCAATCAATAAAATAAATTTCATAGTAAAATTGTTCAACTCAAACTGTACAAATAAATGATATATGGTTTATAAAATAAACATATCTAAGATAAAAAACAATATTTATATGGAGGGAAAATATAATACTAGAGAACTTGATCACAAAAAATTAAATGATCATGAGAAATTCAATGACCACAAAACCTTGAATCAGTAAGAGATAAAAGAAGACTATAAATTCATCATAAATATAGGTTTTTTAGTAAAGTAATTTATTCTGGAAAATATAAAAGATAATAGAATAAAAACATTTAAAATAAATTTCCTTAAAACTTTTTTAACTTTATAAAAAGATGACAGTATAAATTCCTTCCAAAAATATTTTTCAAACTTTTAGAAAGTAGTACAATTTTCTAAAAACACAAAAAATAATAGAAAAAGGATTATCATTTAAAATATAAATGGAATATTATAAAGTAATCTGTAAATAAAATCATGGGCATGGTGGTGTGAAAAAATTTTCATTAGGTAAATGTTAAAATAATTATTTCTTTTTATTTTTTGTTAAAAGTTCAAAAGTAACATTTTTTTGAAAATGATAATATATTAATTTAAAATCTTTGTAAATAATGTCAAATATAGTTAAAATTACTTTAAACAAATAATTTTAGAATGGTAAAAACATTTTATAAAATATGGATATGGAAGAAAAAATTTATTGAACAAAAAAGTAAATAAGGTTAGCATTTCTTTACAATGTTTTTCTCTATTATATTAAGTCCCAGAGAAGATAAAAATGGAACTAATACTTTGAAACCCCAAAAATAACCAGAGGATAGTAAAACATAATAAATTTTAGAGAGAGATCATATAATTTACTCATCATAAATTTATATATAAACATTACCAAGTAAAAAGTGAGATTTTAATAAACATTTACCGCTTGGGTAACTCTTTAATCTGAACCCCTTAAAGCAATTAAAATGGGAAAAAATTATTCACTTAAAAATAGTTTTCTACAAAAATGTGTTTTAAGCATAAAAATAAACTTATAACATAATAAAATATAATTTTTATTTTAATGGAATTATTTAGATTATTTTTATGAAATTGGATCTTATATTACTTTAAAACCAAATTCGGAAATAGAATGTACCTTTTAAATTACTTTATTTAATGAAATGAAATGGTTGTTTTATAAAAATCGGTATTTTCACTATTCAGTGAAAAATAATTTCTTTTAGAAAAATCAAAAAAAATCACCCCAATATAATATTGACATGATGATTCTGATAAATGATATTAATTTTTTCTAATAATATTTATAAAATTATAATAAATTAATTATAATATTTTCACACAAAATTAAATAAAACCCATTTTTGAAGAAAAGTAACATTAAATCATTAAATGAATTTATTCGTATTCTTTTCCTAGTAAAAACATTGTATTAATTTTAAATTTATTTATTCAATTAATTATTTTTATTAATGAAATAATTTCTATATATATTTCATAATTCAGTTATTCTTATTCGTGCTCTTCCAACCCAACAACTTTTTTATAACAGTTATATTAAATTAATATTATTTCTCGGTTTGTTTTAGTTCAGGTTTTCATGTGTTGCATGCTAACAAACATAGTGTTATTTGCAAAAGAAAATATAAATTAAAATATTGAGGGTATTAAATTTAATTATTAAAACTATAAATTTCAATATAATATTATGGATTTAGAAAATTTATATTTAACATTTTATTAACTTAAGTAATATTTACCAATAAAATAAATTGTTTTTAGTCTTTTATTTTAATTAAATATTATTTTTGTAAAATAAAATTTTGGATTGATTTGAAAGAAAAATAATTTTTTTATAATAATAAAATTTATATTACAAGAATTTAAAACATTTATAATTTTATCCCATACATAAATTTTATGATTAAGAATTCACGTTTTCTAGAAATGGGGTTTTATGCATCAAATGCATTAATGTTAAAATTAATTTTTATTACACATAGAAATTTTATTTTTTAAAATTTATCATGTATTTTAAAATCATCAGGTATAAAATATGTATTAAGGTGCATTTTATGTTTAGTAACTAAAATTTAATTATTTATGGAATAATTAATAACCACAATAAAAAATGTAAAAGTGAAAATCTTAAGAGTAAAAGGCATGAGACATGTATAAAAAACATGTGAAAATGAATTTTAGAGGATTTATAGACCTTATATCACCAAAAAAATCATTATTTCCTACTTTTGGAGTCATTTAACCTTGATTAGTGTCATTCTGTTATTGAAATATAACGCGTATTTCCAAAATTACCCTTCTCTTCACTTATGAAAATGAGTTATTTCCACCACATCATGCGAAAATTATCCCATAGAATTTAATTCTAAAAATATTCCATTCTTCTCCACCTATAATACTCTATAATTTTCATAAGCCTGTGTTCTCAATTATATATCTTAATTCCTTCATTTCCAAAGAGATTTCTAAGAGAAAACTTATGTTTTCAACATGAGTATTTCATATTCCTTAGCATTTTTTTCTTAATATTTCTCTTCCAAAATCATTGTTTCCACAAAAATATAATGAAAAAATATTATTAATAATCTTTAATTTCATTATATTATTTGACCTACCATTATTCAATCCTTTCCATCCACTTTGAAAAACAATAACAACATCGATCGTGCATATGTGCAGACTACCACCTCCACAAAATGATATGGTTTTATTTTTATCACTATCACTCAAGGATGTTGATAAGGATTAATTTTATGAATTAATATGTTTTATATGTAACAATTATAATTATTAAATTATACTCTATCATATACCTTCATCCCATCCCATTTGTGGAGAAATTGAATATTTAATTGGGCATACATGCAGATTACTACCTCCATGAATGATGAATTCCATTTTTCATCACCACCATTAATTGGTGGTTATATGAATAAGTTTAATTAATTTAAATTATATTTATTATATATTTAATATTCTTATAATTTATATTTATATTATATAAAAACATTTCCTTACTCAATAAATCATTATAACACACTTCTGTTTGGGTCGGTTATACCACCCATGAGAATGATGTTACAATATTTATATTATTAATCTTTATATAATATTATATAGTGATAATATAATGTTATAATAATATATTTAATATTTTTTTAATGATTTTTTAATGGATTTATTGATATTTAATATTTTTATTAACATATCACAGTTTGATAGTTAAACACACTAAAACTAGTTCTTCACAAATCCCATTTTCACAAGCAATACCAATATAATTATCCAAATAAAAATGGAATATGATGAATCGTTAAAAAATAATGATTATTTTATCTTCAATAATATATGAATCATAAAAAATTAATAAACAATAATTGACCACACCATTATAAAACTATTACAAAACAAACAATCAAAGTTTCTAACACCTGCTGATGAAAATGAATTTTAACTGACTAATATATTTATAATAAATATTTATGAATGAGGTTTATAAAGGTAAATATATATGAATAATGTTATTGAATATTTTATTAATATTTTTTTATAGATGTTAGAATTAATTTCAAATAAGAAGGAATTGAGTTAAGAGTTTCTTGTATCAATTTTCACCGCTTGAGACCTATTTCTTATTATACACCATAATTATTTTATATGGTTAATATAACAATTTAATACTTTTTAAATTTATCCTATCGTTATTAATGGTATTTAATGTTTTATTTTAAATTATATCCTTCTAAGGGTTTTAATTTTAAAGCTTATTAATGTTGTAAGGGGTTATTTATCTCAATTTTAATTTACTAGGATATATTTCATACTATACATGTTGATATATATGATATTTTTTTCTTAATTCCTAATGGATATGTTTTAAAATATTAAATTAATTAATTGGTTTTAAATACACATATCATTTTATTTTTTTAAATTTCTTTCAATTTAAAGGATAATAAGTTTGTATGGGTTTATTATCTCGATTTTTAATCCATGAGACATATTTATTATTATACACCATGTTTTATTTTGTATGGTGTATATGAAACCAATTTAATATATTTTATTATTATCCACTCATTATTCATGGTATTTAATGTTTCATTTGAAATCTTATCCTTTAATGTGTTTTGATGTGAATGCTTCTAATGTTGTAAGGGTTATTTGTCTCATTTTTTAATTCCTTGAGACATGTTTATGTGTTACACCATATTTTATATTATATAGTGTATTTAAATCATAATTTATGTTTTATATAATTATTATCTCATTATTCAATATATTTAAAATTAATTTTAAATTATATATTTTTAATTGTTTTGATTCGAATGTTTTTATATTTGTAAGTGTTATTTTTCTATATTTTCAATTCCATATGACATGTTTGATATTGTGAACCATATATTATTTTATATTGTGTATTCACTTCCCTATTAACTTCAAGTATAATTAATATCCTTAATTTCATTATATTATATTTTCACGGTATCCCTCTCAAGTTCTTTAAATTATTATGTTACCATTATCATAAGGGTTTTTTCTTCTTAATTTTGCTGCATTGAGATATGATTCATATTCACAAATTATTTACTTTTTGATGTGTATATATAGGACACATATTTCTTTCTAAAACCACTCATAATATTTTACATTGGGGGTTTAAACTTGTGGAAATCTATCACTACCTTTTTATTTCCAGATCATCCTCTGTTATAGGTATGTTTTTTCTTCTACTACCTTTTCTCTATGGATACCCTTTTTTCCTTACATTGTTTAATGAAAATTCCCCTAGATAGACATACATAAGTTTTTTTGGAAAATTATTTACTTAAACATATACCATTACTCTATAAAGTGTTAGTTTGAGGTTACTTACATAGAAAGTTATTCCACTTATTATTTGAGGAAATATTGAAAACCATTATACATTTAATTTTGATATGAATGTTTATTGACTACTCAAGAATGTTTATTATGTATTGTTTAACTATACACCTTATTTCTCTAGATGTATTGTGTTCATTTATTGACTATAAAAGTATTTAAATTTCTTATGATTGTTTATTAATATGGATTTTTATGGATTACTAAGGTAAATTGATCTTGAATTGTATTGATAGTCATATATTTCATATGGTGAATTCATTCTACATAAATAAGTAATGGGTGGGGTTGGTATTATATATCCCCTCGATGAATCAATTGGTCTCATGGGACAAAAGGTTTGGGTATTTGGTGTATTACTACCCAATGAAATCGTTATGCCCTTGTTGAAACCTTGATGACAAGAATGATGTCTTGGTTGCAACCTTGATGTAAAGAATAATGTCTTGGATAATTCCTTGATGGGGAAGATAAAGATGTCTTGAATTATATATTCCATCACCATGGATTCATTTATTATTTTCCATGTGTTTATTAATATTATTAACCACATATTTTTTAATATAAAGTGATAATTTATATTATTTTATTTTATTATCATTTTTTTCATGCTATATTATCCATCTAATTTTTCTGCCTTGATAGATTTTGATATATTTTTTCCCTTTCTAATAATTTTAGCACACACTTCTTATGATTCCATTTCCCTAGGTATTGAAGAAATAGTATTACACATGATATGTATAGAAGAGTATCATATGTGGAGAATTTTATTAGAGATGTTGAAGACTTATTATGGATTATGTATTTTCTTATACGGTGGAAAATTTTACATCTGATGAAAAAGGCATGGTCTTTGTTAGTTGATAGCCTTTCCTAACTCTCTAAAACTCTAATCCTAAAAGGTCCTTAGAATGAATGTGGATTATTATTTTCTAGTAATATTTTATATGTTTATGGATAATATTGTGTCACATTAGTTCATTTCAAATATGGTATGAAAATAAGGTGTTTATGAGAATTAGATCTTAGGAGTTCTCATTCAAGTAATCATAGGCACATCATCATTGTATGCTCCTTGGATTTGCTCAGTTTGGGTGAACTAAGTAAAAATTATTGGTATCTCTCTTTATTTTCTTTATCACTTCATATTTTTTTTAAGGGAGAGAAGTGTTCATATTAAAATTGGAACAAAATCATTAGAAATCACTACAAAATAAACGTGTTTATTTAGTGCTACCCTTTATCAATGCTAAAAAAGTGATGATAAAGGGTCGCATTTTATTAGTGCTAACTAAAATCATTGATAAAGGTACCCTTTATTAGTGACCGTCTAAGAGTTGATAAAGGTATACCCCTTTATCAATTATAAAATATTTTTAGCTCAGTTAAATGAAATAATTAATTAAAAAACACATTATATAAAATTAAATATCAAATTGTAGTATATAAATATATTTATATTGATATATATAATATTTTTTATTATATATGATTTATATAATACTAAATTTTTATTTACACGTCATATATAATAAATTTAGTGAAAATAGTTCCTAAAATTGTTCAAAAATAATATTATTTAAAAAATTAACAATTAATATTAATTAATAGGAATTTAATAACAATTTGGTGATAGAAAAAATAAATAAATTTATTAATATCTTAAGATAATTTGAAAACATGACTTGAACTTCAAATAATCATAACTTTTGATTTGGGTATCCATTTGGGATCCATGAGCCATAAAATTTAATCTTATAAAGATATCTATACCATTTTCTTAGGTTCAATCAATACCTGATTTCTTATTTGTCAAAAAGCGCCAAGAAGTACACCAAACCTAAGTTTTTTTATCAGATACCCTAGTTTCCTAACATTTGAAGGAATTTCATTTTCATTTAAGAGGGGATTCTTATATTTTTTCAGTTGTGACTAAATTTATTCCCTAATATTCCATTTATATAGATATTATGGTATTTATATTTTAAAGTTTTTCATATTTTATTATTATTTATAAATTAAAATATAAATATACAAATGTGCATATTTGTATAAATTTACATATAAAAATTTAATTGCATAAATAAATATTTAAACATTTTTACATGTAAAATTCCTTTTAAATATAAAAAACACATGAAAATGAACATTTATTATCCATTTTATTTATAATAAAAAAATTATCTTTTTAATTTATGTTATTAAAATTTATGAATATATATATACTAAAATAAATGTATATATATAATATTTATATTTATATATGTGTGTCTATTTTAATAAATAGATATATATTTACGAATATATTCTAATATGTTTATATATATATTAAAATTATCATATATAGAAAATGTGTGTTTGTGTGTCAATATATAACAAGTAAAATCTTCTAAGCTAGTGGTTAAGTGTGTTTTTTGTGTGTCTATATATATGTATGTATCTTTATACATTGAAAAAAAATCAGTATTAAAATATATATACATTCATATATGTAGACACACACAAACACCTATAAAATACACACACACCTATAAAAATATGCACGCATCCACACACTTACCTATAAAAACACACAAGAAATATATTGAAATCAATGTGGATGCTCTAGTGGATGGGAACTTTAAGGTGGGTTTTAGTTTGGTTACTTTGGGAAAATGTGGATCGATTATGGGTGTTATCCATAAGTCCTTCAGTGCTAACTAGAGTACTCCTATTGTTTAGGCCCATGCAATTCTATTGGGAAGGGATTTTTCACTTGAGCATAATTGGAACGCAATTATAATTTAATCTGATTAATAGGTTGTTATAAAATCTATTCCAAATTTTAATGAGGGTTTATAGTCATTTGGTATGATTTTGAAGAGGATTCTATCTTTTCTTGAGAATTTTACCACCTATATTTTCTCCTCAACTAAAATATAAGGGAATCATGTAGCTCATCATTTGGCGAGTTAAGGAATGGATTATGATACTTAGGTTTTGGTTTTTGATTATCCGTTATGGATTTTTTCTCTTCTAATGAATGATTTTCAATCTACTTAAGGATTTATTTTCCTACCAATATATAGAGAGAGAGAGAGATAAAGAGAGGTAATGATATATATATATATATAAAAATACACACACATAAATGTATTTATAATAAGTATGTATTTATAAATACATTATAAAAAATTATATATGAATATACACTTATATGAAAATGTGTAAATACATATGTAAATATATAAACATATTTTATAAATTTATTTTAAAATAATTAGATAAATATATATAATTATATTAATAAATATATAAATAATAAGATGTATGTATATATATATAGATATATCATAAAATTATAGTTGGGGTGGTTCCTAGGTGGAAAACCCCATAATCCTATACCCAAAAGACCAGGCTTTGAATCCTAGAAATCCCCTTCGGGGATTTATGATGTAGGTAGTGATGCAAGAATGATGCGGGTAGGTGGTGATACAATGCAAGATATAGGAGGGCGGTGATGCAAGCATGATGTGGGAAGGCGGTGACATAGGCTTCTCATGGGCCTGGTGATGTAGGTGGTATAATGCATACATGATGTTGCATTGGGCCTTGAAGCTAGTAAATGGGCCTTTGAGCCATGTAATGGGCTTTATTCCCACTGTGCCTTCAGGCCATACATATAAAATAAATAAGACTTAATGTGTAGGTTATCCCCTTGTGGGCAGAGGGGGGCTATGGATTGCCTTTTTGTCCTGTGTGTGACGTGTGTGTGTGTGTTTGATGTAATTATACCCCCAAGCACCTAATATATATATATATAATAAAATATTGAATAAAATAAGATGGAGTAGTTGTTAGCAATGTAATGTCCTGGTTCTGGGTGCCACCTAGAGATGCCCCAAACCCGGTTGGTCACATGGCCTCAAGCGCATTTCACTAAATGCCAGAGGCTGCCGACTAGCAGTGAGGGCCTTGGATGTGATAGTGGGGAAACTATTCCCTCATTGGTAGAGTAACATAGTAGAGATAAATAGATAAAAGTAGTAGAAGCAGTAATAATAATATGAAATAGTAAATAGTGGAAGAATACAAGTAGATAAACAACTAGAGAATATATATAAATGATGCATGTCACATATGTCTAGGAAAGTATCCAAACAAGGCACAATGCTGGAATAAAATACAAAACCAAAGTAAAAATGAAAACAGGTAAATAACTCCAGCAGCATCGCAAGCCTCAGCTTGTTCCCATGCTCTCCAACTCCACAGAAATCAAGTACCTGAAGTAAAAGGTTTCTTTCCCTTATCTATACCTATATCAATATAATCTTTTTGGGTCCAAAAGCATGATCCAAATAGGGTGTGAGATGAATCCCAGTAGGAAACCACCCAATGATCAGTGCCTAACTGTCACTGAATATATATATATAAGGTAAATATGAAAAAAACTAAGTTATAAACAATGAAGTACTCAAAATTAAACAATCCTACAGTTCAAAAAAATTCATTTACCTTCATCAATTATTCAACCAAGTAGTCACAAGCAACCATCTAGGAAATTTATCAAAGCATATCCCCTCTGTTTCAACCAATCTATCACGAACCAAGTCGGGTCGCCATCTGAACCGACACCCAACCCAGTTTACTGATGTTATTAATATTTTAATGACTTATTATATACTTCCTTTAGTGATTTTATATGAAATGTTCATAGTTTTTTGTGAAATATTAATGTTTTAATACTAAGTATAATTTTGGAGCATTTTTTGAAGTAGTCCAATTGAGTCAGTTTACTATTTTATTTATAACTCTCACCCTACTAATCCAAATTGTGTGGTTCTTGGTTTTTAGGATTCCAAATTCAATATAAAACATTTCATTAGAAGGGGTCATGGGCCAATTATACCGTCTTAAGGATCACATGGACCACACAAGATGACCCAAATAATTTGTGAAGAAACTGGACCAGCCATGATGATTTAGTTAATGGTCAAAATCCCAAAGCCCAAATTTTATGAAACTCAACCATATATTTTTTATTATCCGATAGAATCATGGATAAAAATTTCATGGCCCAACTTAAAGAATAAGGGGCCCAAATGAAACTTTTAAGTCCATCCCACCATTCTGTTCGCGAATTAAAATCCAGACACTATTCATGACATATCTCATGATTTAATCATCAAATCAAGCTGATTTTTTTCAGTGTGAAAGTGGAGATATATGTGGTTAACTTTTTTGAAGAAAGAATTAGGATTTGAAGGCATATTAATTTTCTAAAATCCATTAACATTTTGTTTATCTAAAAATCATGGATTGAAATGGATAGATTAAAATTGTTTAATCAACCTCCCTCTGTTCTTAAAAATTAATTAACTTAAAATATTTGAAATATAGTTTAATACCCTACCCTTATTTTTCTTCTTCATTAAATCTAAATTCTATTTTTAATTATCATCATAGTTTGTGTGTCTGTGTTCGATGTGCAACTCTTTTCTTATCCCTTTCTTTTTCTTCTCTTGTTAATTCATCATCATAAATATATAAACCAAATTACTATTAATATAAATGGATGAGAAAATCTATTATTGGGGTGAGTCAAAATTTAGGGATGTTAATTGATTGAGAGTATTTGCTCGATGAATATTATTTAATTTAACATTGTGTGTGTTGGAATTAACATGTCATGTATTAATGACTTGTTTTGTTTAATGTGTGGTTTCCATGGATTATTGGAACCATAAACACACTACCATCAACAAGCTTTGATTGATATTAGAACACTAAGTTAAGTTAGTCCTTGGATTAAATCCTTAACACTTAGTAATTTCAATCAATATTATCATGTGAAGTGGGTGTTAAATTAAATGCAATATAAAGCAAAGCTCAAGGATATCACAAGATTAACTACCTAAAAATGAACTCATGCCAATATTTATCAATTTCTTAAATCAAACATCATACATAAATTATTTCATAATCTCCACAAACAAACCCCCCAATCAGAATACAATCAACTATAAACAAACGACTATTAAAAAGTATCATCACCGAGGATTCGAACCGAGTGTTGCTATACACATTGGCAGAGCATCGGAACTTTGACTGGTTGATAGGAGACAATCAGCTGTGTATTTCAAATGGCACCATTATTGGGGATGGTGTAATTAAATAGTCATTAGTTTCTGGTTATTATAAAAAACCAAAAAAAATAATTAAAAAAATTTGTAAAAAAAAAACAAAGAAAAACCCGGCTTACTCTTTCTTCCAAAATCTATCTGAATGCCCCGTAGCCTCCCAAAAAATCCATCAAATTTGTTTGACCTTGAAATTAAGTGAACTCTTCACCAACCTAGGAGGAACTTAATAGATAATCAACTAATTCAAGACCCAATCCTTGTCCAACCAGTTGAATTATAAATGTACAATCCTAGGGAACAAACCCTTAAAGAACTCGATGGCCTTGATATGAATTACCAACCACTTGGTATTCAATATCCAAACATAGAGGTTGACTTCGAACTCAAATAGGGTTTGATTCATCTTCTACCTTATTTACATAGGTTATCCAGTGAAGATACACATCTTCATCATAAAGAGTTCCAAGTGGTGTTATCTACCATAAAGCCTCAAGGGGTTTTTGAGGAACAAATCAAACTCTGATCATTCCCTTTCTCCCTAGCTGACACTGCTAAGTCATGGCTCTACTACCTTCATCCTGGTTCCATAACCACATGGAATGACATGAAGCGAATCTTCTTAGAGAAATTCTTTCCTAATTCTCATAATGCTTCTATCTGAAAGGAAATAAGTGGTATTCGTCTGTTCCTAAGTGAATCACTCCATGAATACTGGGAGAGGTTCAAAAATCTTGTTGCAACCTGCCCACACCACCAAATCTCTGACCATCTCTTTATCCAATACTTCTATGAGGGGTTATTGGCTATGGATAGAACCCTCATTGATGCTGCAAGTGGTGGTGATCTTGTTGATAAAACTCCTACAGCTTCAAGAGATCTCATAAGTAACATGGCTGAAAACACGCAACAATTCCATACTCGAGCACATGCTCAAGACAAACAAGCCCAGAATAATCAATCAATAGAGCCGAACAAGATGGCCGAGTGGATGAGTGAAATTACAGGTCTTGTGCAACAACTAATTGTGGCTTCCAAAGCCCCAACCTCATCTTCTCCACAATCAATGTTTCCTGGACCTGTCAAAAACTATGGAATCTGTAACTCTTCATCTTATCCAACTGACACATGTCCACAACTTCAAGAGGATCAATCTGATTCATCTGGACCAATGGAGCTCATTGCAGTATATGCTCAGTGGAACACCAACCCTCAACTATCAGTTTAGTTTGTTAGAAACTTCAACCAACTTCACTCTGAGCCCTTCTCTTCTTCATATAACCAAGGCCTGAGGTATGGTAATCTCGTCTCTCATTCCCCTCAATTCCCTCCTCAAAACCCAAACCATTTTCAATATGGTCAAGGTGTTGGTAACTTCCAAAAACCTTATCCTTTTGTTCCTCAACAACAAAGGAACAATCCTCCTCCTGGAATCCACTATCCTAATGATACTTCCCAATTCCCTAACCAGTACAATTGCTTTCCCCAGAACCAAAATCAAGGCAATCCCAATTTGGGACAAGCCTCTTCTTCCAAGAAACCATGGGAATGTGCAGTTGAAGATATTGCCTCCTTCACCCGTTCCAGCCACAAAAACATTGAAAACCAAATTGGTAAACTTGCATCCCACCTTAGTCAGCAGCAATCATCCAATTCTTCCCAACTCCCAGCTCAACCATTACCCAACCCCAAGGGTAATGTAAGTGCAATTGCACTTAGATCGGGAAAGAAAATTGCTATGCCTTAAGATAAGTCCTCCAACCCTCCTTTGAATGTTGACCTAGAAAATGAAAAGAAAATGAAACTTGAAAAGGAATTTGAATCCATTCCCTCACCTCCTTCTATTCCACATAGAAACCCAATTCTTTTTCCTCAAGCCATTTCTAAGCAAAAGAAGTCCTTTGAACCTGATCTTGAAATGCTCGACATGTTTAGATGTATTGAAGTCAATATTACCCTCTTAGATTCTATAAAACAAATCCCTAAGTATGCCAAGTTTCTTAAGGAATTATAAACCCATAAGAGGCAAATTAGGACCTTTGAAAATGTTTCCACCCAGTAGTTTATTCCCATAAAGTGAAAGGATCTAGGGACCTTTACGGTTCCATTCCAAATTGGAAGTTCCAACTTTGAGGATACACTCATAGACCTAGGAGCCTTAATTAATTTTATTCCCAAATCTTTCTTCTACAACCTTTGTCTAGGTCTCTTATATCCAATGAGTGTTGTAATTCAGTTAGCCAATCAAAGCACTACTATTCCTAAGGGAATAATCGAGGATGTCCTTGTTCAAGTCAATGATCTTATCTTCCCAGCTGATTTCTATGTCCTTGACATGGAAGGTGAGACGAACTCTTCTCAATATCCCTTAATTCTAGGAAGACCATTCCTAATGATAGTGAGAACCAAGATTGATGTCAATTCAGGCATCTTATCCATGGAATTTGGTGACCAACTAGTCAAGTTCAACATTTTCCAAGCCATGAGATACCCATCTGAGGATCACTCTGCATTCTCAATCCATGCTTCTGAGGACACTTCTAAGAGTCAATTGAACCTCATTCCATCATGTTCATAATGTTCTAATGACAAAGGATCTTGTGAAATCTTCACCATGGTTAGCCAAGTCATAAATGGTGAAGTTGATGTGGACCTCTCATTCCTAGACTCCATCAATCTAGAGGAACTTGAAAACTCTCTTGAATCCCACATCAACTCTGATCTCTACTGCTCTAACTTGGACATTATTAAGGAAAATGAATCTAAAGCAACTGAAGTCCCTTCCTCCATTCCTGAGTTGTCTAACACACAAATGAAATATGAGACTGATCTGAAACCTCTTCCTGAAAACCTGAAATATGCATTCCTTTTCCATGATCACTCTTATCCTGTCATTATCTATGATTCACTTACTAAAACTGAGGAGTCCAAACTTGTTCAGGTGCTAGATAAAAACAAGAAGTCCATAGGTTGGACCCTAGATGACATACTAGGAATCAACCCTACTCTTTGCATTCATCACATCCATCTTGAGGAATCATCCAAACCAATTAAAAAACCACAAAGAAGACTCAATCCACTCATACTTGAGTTAGTTAGGGAAGAGATCACCCAGCTTCTTCAATCTGGTAATATCTACCCAATTTCTAATATTGAATGGGTTATTCCAATTCAATTTGTACCTAAGAAGGGTGGGATAACAGTTGTCACAAATGAACATGGAGAGGTAGTCACAACTTGAGTGA
Source organism: Viscum album (assembly GCA_963277665.1). Classification (NCBI taxonomy): domain Eukaryota; kingdom Viridiplantae; phylum Streptophyta; class Magnoliopsida; order Santalales; family Viscaceae; genus Viscum; species Viscum album. The sequence continues at coordinate 1,940,646,206 of OY728131.1, forward strand.
AGAATAAATGGCATGTGTGCATTGACTATAGGAAATTGAATATTGAAATGAGAAAAGATCACTACCCTCATCCATTTCTTGATCAAATTCTAGAACGATAAGCTGAAAAGTCACACTATTACTTTCTTGATGGATACATTGGCTACTTCTAAATCCCTATCGCACATCAATACCTAGAAAAGACTACTTTCACATGCCCCTTTGGAACATATGCATATAGATAATGCCTTTTGGCCTTTACAATGCTCCTAAAACATTCTAGAGGTGTATGATGAGTATATTTTCTGAATTCATTGAACAATACATGGAATTCTTCATGGATGACTTCACCATTTATGGTGAGTCATTTGAATATTGATTGAATTCAATCTCTCTAGTCCTTCAAAAGTGTGTCAAGTGTAACCTTGTGTTAAATTTTGAAAAATTTCACTTCATGGTTTCAAATGGGATTGTTCTAGGGAACATAGTTTCAAAAGATGGTATTGAAGTTTATTCGACCAAAATTGAAGTGATCCAATCACTTCTTGAACCCACTTCTGTTCGAGACATCTATTCATTCCTTGGTCATGCCGGTTTCTATCAGTGATTCAATCATAAATTCAGTAGGATTTCCCTCCCACTCACTCGATAGCTCCAAAATGATGTCACTTTCCATTTCGATGAGGTTTGCAAGAGAGACTTTGTTGAACTCAAAACTGCTCTAACATACGCCCCAATAATCCAACCCCCAGATTAGTCCTTGCCATTTGAGTTGATGTGTGATTCTTCTGATAGATCCATTGGGGCTGTTCTTAGTCAAAGAAGAGAAAAGATTCCTCATGTCATATATTATGCCTCAAAAACTTTGGATGAAACTCAATCTCACTACACTGTCACTAAAAAGGAACTTTTAGTAATGGTTTTTGCCTTAGATAAATTCTAGCCATATCTCTTAGGTGCCAAATTCATCATCTTCACATACCATTCTTCTATAAAGTTCTTCCTCAAGAAAATTGATTCCAAACCGAGGCTAATAAGATGGATCCTAATGCTCCAAGAGTTTGACCTTCAAATCAAAGATAGAGTGGTAAAATAAAACCATGTGGCTGAACACTTGAGTATAATTTCTAATTCTTCTCATTTTGAAATCATAGATCCTGAATTCCACACTTAGCACCTTTCATCTCTCACTCCAAAAATACCATGGTATGCCCCAATTGAAAATTACTTGGTTTCTGGTGTTTTTCCTGAAAATTTTTCAAAGGAACAAAAAATGAAGTTGAAAAGTGATTCAAAATACTATTTTTGGGAAGAAAATAAACTTTGTAAAACTAGGGAAGACATTGTAATTAGGATATGTGTGGATGAAGATGAACATTCCTCCATCTTAGAATTTGTCACTCACTTCCTGGAGGTGGCCACTTTGGACCACAAAGGACTTCCCGAAAGGTCCTAGACTCTGGATTATTTTGGAATTCACTCTTCAAGGACTCACATGAGTTCTGTCAATCATGTCCCACTTGCCAAAAGTTTGGTACAATTTCAAAGAGAAATGAAATTCCCCAAAAGCCTTTAATTTTCTGTGAGATCTTCGATGTTTGGGGTATCAATTTCATTGGACCATTTCCCCCTTAAAATGGATTATCATACATACTTATTGTGTTTGATTATGTTTCTAGGTGGTTCGAGGCTAAACTGACTAGAAAGGATGATTCACATACTATTAGTGAGTTCCTAAAGACACACATCTTCCACTGATTTGTCACACCACGTGCCTTGATAAGTGACTTTGGAACCCATTTCTGTAATAAAACCAGAGAATATCTTTTTAAAAAGAATGGGGTTGTACATAAAACTTCAACTGCATATCACCCCCTAACAAATGGAATGGCTGAACTTTCTAATAGAGAAGTGAAAAGAGTTCTTGAGATAATTGTAAAACCAACCAGAAAAGACTAGCCTAAAAGACTTGGTGAATCACTTTGGGCTTATTGAACTGCCTATAAAACACCCATTGGGGTGTCTTCTTTTAGGATAGTTTTTGGTAAAGCATGTCATCTACCAGTTTAAATCCAACATAAGTCTTTTTAGGCTGTGAGAACCTGTAATTTTGATTGTGAAAAATCTGGTGAAGAAAGATTGTTGCAATTGGATGAAATATAGGAGCTTCGAATTGAATCCTATGAGAATTCCAATCTTTACAAAGAGAAGGCTAAGGTACTCCATGAAAAACGCATCCTGAGAAAGGTATTCCATGAAGATGAAAAGGTATTTCTCTTCAATTCTCAATTTTGGCTTCACCCAGGTAAGTTTAATTCTCATTGGGAAGGTCCTTTTATTGTTTCTCATGTTTACCCATTTGGTGCAGTGCAAGTCCAAGACCCATCTTCCAAAAGGACCTTCACGGTTAACAGACATCAATTAAAGAATTACCATGAAAGTACACACATAGCAGGAACCACCTCGACTTCCATTGGATCCCCAACTTCTACATTTGACCCACCACTGGATGGAGATGGAAACCCACCAAATCCAAACCAGGGGTCACATCTTTCCCTTTAACTCCTTCTCTCTCTCTCTATTATTCCCCTATCTTTCATTTTTTTACCACTTTCCTCATCATAGTTTTTATTTACTCTTTCTTTTTTGTGTGTGTGTGTCTTTATAAAAAACAAAAACAAAAACCTAAAAAACAAAAAAAATAAATAAAAAAAATAAAAAAAATCAAGAGTCATGCTTACTCACCATCAAGATTTGAAATTTTGTCCAATCATTTTGGGGAGTTAACATACATGTTTTCATCTCATAAATTTTGTATTTTCATCATGACTTTGGAAAAAGAATATTGTGTCAAAATCAAAAAAAATTGAATGCTCAATTTTTTATTTGGAAAATGCTTTTCCCAAACCATGAGGAAAAACATTTTATTTCATGCCAAGGCCACCTATGGACATATTTTAAAAATGTGTGTTTTCACCCCCATTTGTGAGTCTTTATTTTGTGGACCTTTGAGCTGAATTTCCTACTTTAGTGTTCATTAATATGATAGAGTCATTTTCTGAACAACATGAGAATCAAAATAGCTAAATAGCCTCCCATTTTCCTTAAATTAATCCTCCTTTTGAAAGCCCCTTCGAGCCTATGAAAACCTTTTCGTTGATATCCACATTACAATCCCAATACCTTTTTCCACCCAATATCAACAAAGATTTTCATTGCATAATTTTTTAAAATTTAAGTGTGGGGGGATGGATTTCATTTTGGGTACCCTTTGTTGATTTCATCATATAATCATATGCTTGGGGGAAAGCATCCATTTAAGTGTGGGGGAGAGGTTTTCATTTAGTTTGGTTTGGGAATGTATATATGCTTATAACATATTGTTCAAATTTTATTGACAAGTGTTCAAGAAAAAAAATTTAAAAAAATCAAAAAAAAATTGGGTTGTTTCTTGGGTAGGTTAAAAAACACTCTTCCCCAACCTTTGATCTTGTTATAGCTATTACAATTAGTGTCGTGAGGAGATCAATCATGGTTTGGGATATGAGTGTGGGATTTTTTCAAGTTCAACTTTCAAAAAATGAAAAAAAAATGGAAAAAAAAAGAACACTTGCATTATATTCTTATGTCATTGGAAGAAGTTTTGTGGTTTGTAAATATTTCATCTTATCATCCCCTTCAAATTTTCTTCCTCTCTTGTGTCTTTCTTCACACAATAATTCCCTTGTAAATATGTGTTTTCATTTCCTTCCAAGTTTTATTTCAAAAAAAAATGTGCATTGTTTTTTCTATGTTGGTGTTTTACCCCTCTTCTTTTCTCTCTTGGAAATTATATTCCTACCATCCCATAGCCACAAAAAAAACCCTTAAAATACCTCTTGATTCTTGTGCACTTTGGATAGGGATTGGAAGTTGAGATCTCTTTCAGACTCTAAGATTTTCACTTTTGGTTAGTGAAAGATTGAACCTCCACAAATGAATTTTATCATCTTGAGAGGTGTGAGTTTTGAGTGTCCACATTTTCCATTTCTAAATTTGATCATGAAAAAAATAAATTAGTTTTTTAACATTGTTTCTGTAAAAACTTGTGGTGGAATTAAAAACAAATGAGTGAAATAGTCTTAACCTCCCCTGATTGTAAAAAACAAAATTTTAATATTTGTTGGTGAGTGAAAATGATTTTGTTATGTTTTTATATTTTTTTCACATGAGGACATGAACAAGACTAAGTGGTGGGGACTTTATGTTATTAATATTTTAATGAATTATTATATACTTCCTTTAGTTATTTTATATGAAATGTGCATAATTTGTGAGAAATATTAATGTTTTAATACTAAGTATAATTTTTGAGCATTTTTAGAAGTAGTCCAATTGAGTCAGTTTACTATTTTATTTATAACTCTTATCTTACTAATCCAAATTGTGTGGTTCTTGTTTTTTAGGATTCCAAATTCAATATAAAACATTTCATTATAAGGAATCATGGGCCAATTCTTCCATTTTAAGGATCACATGGACCACACAAGATGAACCAAAGAATTTATGATGAAACTGGACCGGCCATGATGATTGAGTTAATGGTCTAAATCCTGAAGCCCAAATTTTATGAAACTCTACCATATGTTAAGGATTATCAAAAATAATCATGGATAAAAATTTCATGTCCCAAATCAAATAATAAGGATCCCAAATGAAGCTTTGAAGTCCAGTCCACCATTCTGGCTGGGAATTAAAATCCATACACTATTCATGACATATCTCATGATGTAATCATCTAATCAAGCTGAGATTTTTCAGTGTGAAAGAGGATATATTAATGGCCGACTTTGTTGAATAAATAAGTCGAATTTTAATGCATATTACTATTCCAAAATCCATTCACATTTTGTCCATCTAAAAATAATAGATTGAAATGGACAGAATAAAATTGTTTAATCAACCTCCCTCTGTTATTAAATATTAATTAACTTAAAATATTTGAAATACAGTTTAATCCCCTTCCCTTATTTTTATTCCTCATTCAACCAAAATTATATTTTTAATTATCATCATATTTTGTGTGTGTGTGTTCGTTGTACAACTCTTTTCATATCCCTTTCTTTTTCTTCTCTTGTTAATTCATCATCATAAATATATAAACCAAATTACTATTAATATAAATGGATGAGTAAATCTATTATTGAGGTGTGTCAAAATTTAGGGATGTTAAGTGATTTAGAGTATTTTCTTGATGAATATTCTTTAATTTAACATTGTGTATGTTGGACTTAACATGTCATGGATTAATGACTTTTTTTTTAACGTGTGCCTTCCATGGATTATTGGAACCATAAACACACTACCATCAACAAGATATGATTGAGATTAGAACACTAAGTTAAGTTAAGGCTTATATTAAAGCCTTAACACTTAGTAATTCCAATCAACATTATCTTGTGAAGTGGGTGTTAAATTAAATTCAATATAAATCAAAGCTCAAGGATATCACAAGCTTAACTACCTAAAAATGAACTCACCCCAATCTTTATCAATTTGTTAATTCAAACATCATCCATAAATTATTTCATAAGCTCCAAAAAAACCCCAATCATAATACAATCAACTAAAAACAAATGACTATTTAAAATTATCATCGCCAAGTATTTGACCCAAGTGTTGCTATACACATTAGCAGAGAATCAAAACTTTCACCGGTCGATAGGCGACAATCGGCTGTGCGTTTCACCCACGGCAAGGGACGAAGGGCATTCTCGATCCCAATGGGATGGCACAAGTGTCCTAGTGTCAAAATAAAACTTGGGAATGATTTTACCCAAACAAACAAATATAAAGCAACCAACAAAATAAGCCAGACAAAAAGTAAGAGTCACAGCCAAACAAGCCTCTAACCAAACCAGATATTTGAGTCACATGTAAAACCAAAACCCAAATATCACTCAAAGTATGGTGACCAAAAACCAACCCAAAAACTATCACCTGACAAGGGAACACCACCCTCAAGCCACCACCCCAATGCCACATTAATAGGTATGCTAACAACCTGAACCACCTCTCCCAAGCATTGGACCCTTACCTGTATCAGACATAAACAAATCTACTTACACCCAAAGGTGTAAGTAGGGTGTGATCAATCACCCAATAGTATGTCACTAAGAAAATATTCCATACACAATCATTAAAAGACAATTACATTTGAAATGATAAATAAAAGAAAGTAAGAAAATCTTAACAATGTTAGAGAAAATAGTTTTCCATAAAACGACCTTAAAGAAAATCTGTTTAAAGAAAACAAATGTTTGGGTAGTAACTCAAGTGACATACTACGTATCATCGGTGTGCGTAAAGTAACTAGTATCACCAAAGGATGGGAGAGGCCCTATGGTTACTAGATATAGGTGGGACCCTAGAACATCGTGTCTCAGTGAAACATGACTTAGAAACAACGACCCTCAGAAAATGTGTCTTAGAAGACCATGACCCTCAGAAAACGTGGCATAGAAGGCCACAACCCTTAGTCATCATATTTTTAGTTATTGTTTCAATCATCAATCATGCCAGTGAAACTGGGCCAAGCCATCTCCAAAGCACTAGCTCACTAGTCCTAGTTTCCCCGCCTAATACCACAGTCTTCCCTCTTTGTGCTCACCTAAAATAAAAGTTCATATAACATGTTACATTAACACTTAAAGGAAAAATGAGGCTCTTACACACAAGAACATGTCATTCGCACACCGATGTCCTCTTTTAAAACCATATTCACACCAAAACTTTTTATAACCTAACCACCGCCGCTTCCACCTTAAATTAAACTAGCTGCATAGTTTTAAAAAAACACTTTTATTAATTATGAAAACCCCCAATAGAATTAATTAAACATTTTTCAAACATGTCACAAAATTTTTAAAGGAAAAAAGACATTCAAAACCCTTTTCCAAAATAAAAAATATTCTGACACATGCCAAAACATAATCCGCGTCATCTGCACTTCCTAACTCACACACTGCACAGTTTACGAAACAATAATAAATAGTCCAAATTGGGTTTTCACAATAAAAAAGGAATAACATCACTTAAATATACTTCTAAAAAAATAAATTCACATTTAAAATGTAATAAAAACTAATTTTTTTAGCATGGAAACTAATTAGCAAGGTGCTGAATTAATTAAACAAACATGAATATGATCACCAGAAAATAATTGTGTGCAGAATCACCTACCGAAGTGTCGCAAGATTCGCAAAAATGGTGCACAAAATCCACTGCACCCAATTCACCTCAAACAAACTCAAAACACACCCTAAAAATAAATCACAACACAAACGCATCAAAATTGAATCAATATCAAACTAAAACTTATTTTCAATATCACCAAAAGTGAAATAATTCATAACTGGTGTACTCCGAACCTACGACGAGGGTTTTGAAAGATTGACTAGAGGTTGACGGAGGCTGTCTGAGCTTATCCGGTGTTGGAAAATCAAGAGTAGAACCATGAGAGATAGGAACAGCCAAGGAAGGGGTGCGCGCACAGCTGTACAAAGAGGAAGTGAGTTAGCGGAGGTGGTCGGGTCGATCACGAGGTAGTAGAGGAGTCCGGCCAAGCGGGAGGGCAGTAGGAGGAGCTCGGTCGAGTGGGAGGATAGCAGGGGGAAGGTGTGGCCTGGGGTGAGCGAAATGTAGCAGGAGGAGAGGGCACAACTTCTGGAGGTATCAGGGGAGTATGGAGGGGTGTGGGGTTGTGGTTGGGTGCAAGAGGGAGGTCGGTGTGAGGAAGGTCGGGTGTGAGGATGGTCGGATGCGAGGATGGTCGGAGCGAGTGGGACGGCAGTAGTAGGGGGTCCAATCGAGTAGGAGGGGAGAGGCGGCACTTAGGGTTAGGGAGAGTAACGGATGAATAGTATGCCATGGGGAGGGAGTGTGAGGGAGAGAAGAAATAAAAGAGAGAGGGAAAAAAGAAAAATAAAAGAAAGGATAAAAAAATAGGGAAAATAAAATAAAATAAGAGAATAAAAAGAAAAGAAAAGAAGGGATAAAATAAAATAAAAATAAAGAGACGGGGAAATAAAAATAAATTAAAACCTAAAAATAAAATCTAACATGAACTAATAAAAATAATAATAATACTAATAATAATGACAAAATGAACTATAATTATAATAAATTTTATTTTTATTCGGTTATTTAATCATCTACACACTGGGAAAGATCGCGTGTTAAACTGGCGAAGCCACACGGCTTCACCCGTGCCATGCCCGCGCGTCGAGTGACGTTAATCCAACGCTCACTTATCAGCGCCAAAAGCGAAAAACTCAAATCGGGTTCATCCCACCCTTCAACAAAACAATTTAAATAAAGGAAAATAAAATTATGGGATAAAAATTAAAATTAAAAACATACCTCAAGCGAAGCTCGGGTGTGATAATTCTCTCCACCATGAAAACTTTCCACCCTTGGAAAGTCAATTCGAAGCCTAATCAGAGAATAGAAATGGGTACTCTTTCTCAACCCAAGACTTCAGCTCCCAAGTCTCATGCTTTTCATTCCCATGCTGCCATAGAACACGAACCAAGGGAATAGACTTTCCACGAAGCACCTTCTCCTAAGAATACACTATCTGCACTGGCTGCTCAAACACTAATAAGTATGTCTCTATCTCCAACTCCTCCCAATTCAACACATGTGATGGATCAGGATTATACATTTTCAGTTGGGAGACATGAAATATGTCATGAATTGACATCAACTGAGAAGGAAAATCTAACCTGTATTCCACCTTTCCAATCTGCTCGGTAATCTCAAAAGTCCTAACATACCTCGGTGTCAGCTTTCCCTGCATTACCAAGAAACGGTGACCCAAGTGAGGGTCCACCCTCAAGAACACTCTGTCCCCCACTGAAAACTCAATATCTCGACGACTTTGATCTACATAATATTTTTGGTGACTTTGAGCTATCAACAACTGTTGTCTATTCAACTTGACCTTCTCAAACGTCTCCTGAACAAGGATCAGTCCCAAGAGTGAGGTCTCGCCTACCTCAGCCCAACACAAAGGAGACCGACAAGGCTTACTGTAGAGTGACTCAAAGGTTTCCATTCTAATAGAGGATTGGTAACATTTATTATAAGTAAACTCGACCAATCCTAAATAGATATCACATGATCCTCTGAAATCCAACACAGATGCATGAAGCATATCCTCCAGAACCCGATTCGCTCACTCCATCTAGCTATCCATCTGAGGATGGTATGCCATGCTCATCTTAATCTGTGACCCCAAATCCTTATGGAGGCCTCCCCAAAACCGAGAGGTGAAGATGGGGTCCTTGTCAGAAACAACCGCTGATGGCACACCATGAAGTCTGACCACCTCTTGAACATACAAACGGCCCAGCTCATCCACCTTCGATGTATCTCTGATCGGGATAAAGTGAGATGACTTGGTCAAATGGTCAATCACTACCCAAATAGCATTCATTCCCTGAGGTGTATGATGAAATCCAACAATGAAGTCCATGGTGACCTCATCCTACTTATAGGTAGGAATGGGTAATGGCTGAATTAGGCCAGATGGTCTCTGATGCTCTACTTTCACCTTTTGACAAGTGTAGCATCTCGATACAAAGTCGGTTATGTCTCATCTCATACCTGGACACCAGAACTGGCGAAGAACATCGTAATACATCTTGGTAGCACCAGGGTGGATGGCCCACTAAGATTGGTGGATATCATACATCACCTTCTTCTGTAGAGACAACGGAACCATTGCATGGTCCTTGAAACACAAGATCCTCTTGAAAGACAAAGACCAATCAGAAGGAGTCTCCCCACTATGAAGAAACTGCATAGATCCCTAACACAGCTCATCATCGGGATACTCCCATTGAATAAACTCTATAGTAGTGTGAGTCTACTGAATTCTAGCCAAGAAAGTACCTCTGTTGTGCTCCTTTCTCTCCAAGTGCATCTGGGCGAAGAGCCCCATCAAAGTCCACTCATCGTTGGACTTCCTCAATGCCTGCACTAGTACATTCCTTCTCAAAGAATCAGCCACTACATTACCCTTCCCTGGGGTATAGACAATGTCAAAATCAAATCTCTGCATATACTCGATCCAGTGGCACTGCCTCAGATTGAGATTCTTCTGAGAGAAAATGTAGGTTAGGCTCTTATGGTCAGAATAGACCACAAATTTCTCCCCAAAGAGGTAGTGATGCCAATTCTTCAGGGCGTTCATCACTACAGACAAGTCCAAGTAGTGAGTCGGATAATTATTCTCAAGTTTCCGGATTTGGAGAGAACCATAAGCCACCACATGATTATCCTATATGAGTATACACCCAAGGCATGTACCTGAAGCATCACAATAAACCACATATCCCTTCCCAGACTCTAGTAAGATCCACACAGGTGCGGTGGTCAGTCGCCTCTTCAACTCCTTAAAGGATTCCCGGCACTGTGGGATCCATTAAAACTTCACCCCTTTCCAGGTGAGTGTGGTCATAAAGGAGGCAAGATGTGATAAATCTCAAACAAAACGCATGCAATAGCCTGCCAGGCCAAGAAAACTCCTGATCTCAAACACATTAATTGGATGTTCCCACGACATAACTGAACTGATCTTTTTAGGATCTATTAAAACCCCTTGTTCTGAAACGACATGCCAGAAACTTCACTTCCCTGATCCATAATGTGCACTTTGACAGTTTGGCATACTTTCAGTGGTCCTGTAAAGTTCCTAAAACAATCCGCAGGTGATTCTCATGCTCCTCCTCAGATCCATAATAAACTAGGATGTCGTCCACAAATACCACAACAAATGAGTCAAGATATTTGTGAAACACCCTATTCAGGAGTGCCATGAAAACTTCTGGAGCATTCGTCAATCCTAAAGGCATGACTAGATACTCAAAGTGACCATACCTGATTTGTAAATCCATCTTTGGAATGTATGCTTCTCTCACCCTGAGTTGGTGGTAACCCGATCGCAAGTCAATTTTGGAGAACCACTTTTCCCCCTTCAGTTTTTCGAACAAATAATCAATACAGGGCAAAGGGTATTTATTATTGATGGTCACCTTATTCAATTTCTGGTAATTGATGCAAAACCAGAGGGTTCCATCGGCCTTCTTTGCAAATAAAACTGGGGTGGACCAAGGAGAGACGCTCAGGAGAATGAATCCTTTGGATTCCAAATCGTCCAGCTGTATCTTTAATTCCCTCAATTCGGTGGGGGCCATACGATATGAGGGAAGAGGTATAGGTTGTGTTCCTAGTTCCAACTCAATCAAGAACTCCATGTCCCGCTCTGGGGGTAAGCCTGAAAAATCATTTGGGAAGACCTCTGGGAATTCATCCACTACATGAGGTAACCCTCCCTGAGAAACACCACCATCGTCCTCCAGTGCGAGCGATGACAACTGATAATCAATATTCCCTAACTCAGGGAGTATAGGTCCTGTACGACCTGACTGAGGATCCCATTCTCCATGAAAAAACTAAGGACTTCCATCCAGTTCCATAAAGCTGACTCGGCACCGATAGCAGTCAATATGCACTTGAAATCATACCAACCAGTCCATGCTAAGGATCACATCAAATAGGTCCATATCAAGGACCAAGAAATCCCACTCCATCTTGACTCCTGGTACAGAGAGCACGCACGATGTACACCTAAGGCCTTTCTCCCTCTTTTTCCCCAACGGTGTTACCAACTCCATAGCAAAAGATAACAGTTCAGTTGGTAGGTTCTGAAAATTCACAAGATGGGCAGATATAAAAGAAACTAAAGCACCAGTATCAAATAAAATTACAGCTATAGAAGATGCAATCAGAATGGTACCACAAACAGTCAAAGGTCCTGCATCAGATCTCTCTGGTGCCCGATCCATAGAATGAAAATTTCTGGTCCCTGTATGAAAACGACCACTCGCTTGAGGCTCTGCCCTGATCTGGATCTACCCTGAAGACGATCTGGTCCTGCCACCAAATCCACCAAACCAAGATCACATCATCCTGGTCAGCTCTGACTGAACTGATACCCCTCTGGAAGCAACAAATCTATTCCCACTCTGGTAAGGTCGTGCAATTGTACAGAAGCGTTATAGATGTCCCACAACTCCACACCCATGGAAAGGTATGGGAGGGTATGGACATGCAGGTCGGATATGGCCAACCCTTCCACACTTATGGCACACCACAAACCCTACACCAGAATCCCCATATGAAGTCTGCCTGGGAGGATAACTTGAGCTTCCACCACTCTTCTTCCATTGCTCATCACACTTCCTCTTCTTCTCGGATGAACTGCCACTGAAAAACCCTGACACTGATCCAGAAAACCCTAACTTTCCTCTCTAGTCAATCTCAACCACACAATCATGATTGACCAGCTTGGCATAAGTTCCCAGCTTGAACAAGAAAACCTGAGAGTGGATTTCTGGTCAAAGGCCCTTCTTGAACTTCCAAGATTTCAAATATTCACTTGAAGTAATCTTAGGTGCATACCACACTAGCTCAGCAAAGCGGTTTTCATACTCCATCGTTGTTTGATCCCCTATTGAAATATCCATAAACTCCTGGGATCTAGTGTAGGCTAGGAACTCGAGATAGTACTACTCGTTAAAGATAGCTTTGAAATCCTTCAAACTCATCTGCTCATGCTTCCCAGCCTGAATCACTGATTCACACCACTTGCAACTGGAACCCTCTAGCTGGAATGAGGCACACTTTACCCTGAATTCCTCTGGCATGTCAAGGAACTTGAACATATGCTCTATCTTTTCAAGTCATTCCTCTTCCTCTTGAGGTTCTGAACTACCTCAGAATGAAGGAGTTTTATTCTTCAAAAACTCCTGAGTTTTGTCCTTTATGTAGCTAGAACCATATCCTCTAGTTGTAATAGGGGTGGGGGTAGGAGTCTCCCCCTGTCCTAAAGCCTGAACATCTCGGACCATGGCTTCTACCAATCTTTGATCAAGCGGGAAAGGAGAACTCTCTCCTTCTTCCCCTCATGGGTGTGTGTAAGCTCTCTGAGGAGGCATCTTGCTGCAAAGAGTAACAATCATAAAATAACATCATCAATATATCATATCTAAAGAAAAATCAAATTTCTAGTAAGATAAGTAATCATTAGTAAACCAAACATGAAAAAGTAACATCGTGTCCAAATTCTCCTTCCCCGTCTGATGTCCACGCACAGTCTACAGCCTACACATCCCACATGGAAGAGAAGCCAAACAAGCATCCGGGCATCCCATGGCGACTCAAGGTCTGTCAAGAGGTGTGTTGGTTAGGCAACCTACTCGCAACCAACATTCTGAAGCGTGACCATCCTTGATTCTGTTTATCTCACCTCATCCCAAATAAAATATCCAAATAGATCAAACCTCCTCTGATAACATTTTGTCACGAACCAAGTCGGGTCACCATCCAAACCAATTTCCAACCCGGCCTGTGGTAAGGCCTGAAGGGAATTCCTAGTCCCCATGGGCTGGCACAAGTTCCCAGGTGTCAAAATAAAACTTGGGAATGATTTTAACTGAACAAACAAATATAAAGCAACCAACAAAATAATCCAAACCAAAAGTAAGAGTCACATCCAAACAAGCATCTAACCCAAACCAGATTTTTAAGTCACACGTAAAACCAAAACCCAAACAAAACTCAAAGTATGGTGATAAAAAATCAACCCAAAAACTGTCGCCCGACGAGAGAAAACCACCCTCAAGACACCACCACAATTCCACGTCAAGAGGTCTGTTAACAACCTGAACCACCTCTCCCAAGCACTGGACCCTTACCTATATCAGACATAAACTAATATAATTACACACAAAGGTGTAAGTTGGGTGTGAGAAATCACCCAGAAGGATGTAACCAAGAAAATACTCCACACACAAGCATTAAAAGACAATTACATTTGCAATGATAAATAAAAGAAAGTAAGAAAATCTTAACAATGTTAGTGAAAAGAGTTTTCCATAAAATGACCTTAATGAAAAGCAGTTTAAAGAAAAAAAATGTTTGGGTAGTAACTCAAGTGACATGCTATGTATCATCAGTGTGCGCAAATTAATTGGTAGCACCAAAGGATGGGAGAGGCCCTATGGGTACTAGGTACAGGTGAGATCCTAGAACTTCGTGTATCGATGAAATGTGGCTTAGAAACCACGACCCTTAGAAAACGTGGCTTAGAAGACCACAACCCTCAGAAAACGTGGCTTAGAAGGCCACAACCCTTAGTCATCATATGTTTAGTTAGTGTTTCAATCCTCAATCCTGCCAGTGAAACCAGGCCAAGCCATCTCCAGAACACTAACTCACTAGTCCTAGTTTTCCTACCTAATACCTCAGGCTTCCCTCTTTGTGCTCACCTAAAATCAAAGTTCATATAACATGTTACATTAACACTTAAGGGACAAAAGAGGCTCTTACACACAAGAACATGTCATTCTCATACTGATATCCTCTTTTAAAACCACACACACACCAAAAATTTTTAGAACCTAACCTGCGCTGCTTGCACATTAAATTAAACCAACTGCATAGTTTTATAAAAACACTTTTTATAATTAAGAAAACCCCTAAGAGAATTTATTAAACAGTTTTCAAACACATCGCAAAATTTTTAAATTGAAAAAATTCATTCAAAACCCCTTTCCAAAATAAAACATATTCTGACACACACCAGAACATATACTATGTCATCTGCACTTCCTAACTCACACACTACACAGTTTAAGAAACAATAATAAACAGTCCAAAGTGGGTTTTCATGATAAAAATGGACTAAAATAACTTAAATATACTTTTAAAAAATTAAATTCACATTTAAAACATAATCAAAACTAATTTTTTTAGCATGTAAACTAATTAGAAAGGTGTTGAATTAATTAAAAAAACATGCAAATGCACCCAATTCACCTCAAACAAACTCAAAACACACCCTAAAAATAAATCAGAGCACAAACGCATCAAAATTGAATCAATCGCAAACTAAAAATTATTTAAAACTTCACCAAAAGTAAAATAATTCATAACTGGTGTACTCTACACCTACGGTGAGGGTTTTGAATGATTGATCGGAGGTTGATGTAGGTTGTCCAAGCTTACGCAGTGCTAGAAAATCAAGAGGAGAGTTGTGGGGGATAGGAATAGCCAAGTGAGGGGTGCGCATGTGGCTGGACAAAGAGGAAGCGAGGTAGCGGAGGTGGTCGGGCCGAGTAGGAGGTAGCAGGGGAGGCCAACCAAGTGGGAGGGCAGCAGGAGGAGCTCGGCTGAGCGGGAGGATAGTAGGGGGAAGGTGCATCCTGGGGTGAGTGGAAGTTAGTATGAGGAGAGGGCATGACTGTTGGAGGTAGCAGGGGAGGAGGGAGGCGTGCGGGGTCACGGTTGGGTGCAAGAGGGAGGTCGGTGTGAGGAAGGTCGGGTGTGAGGATGGTCAGATGTGAGGATGGCTAGAGCGAGTGGGACGGTAGTAGCAGGGGGGTCCGATCGAGCAGGAGGGGAGATGAGGTGCTTAGGGTTAGGGAGAGCCATAGATGAATAGTGCACCGCAGGGAGGGAGTGTGAGGGAGAGAAGAAATAAAAGAGAGAGGGAAAAAAGAAAAATAAAATAAAGGATAAAAAAGAGCAAAAAGAAAATAAAGAAAAAGAAAAGAAAATAAGATAATAAAAAGAAAATAAAAGAAGGGATAAAATAAAATTAAAATATGGAGATGGGGAAATAAAAATAAATTAAACCAAAAAATAAAATATAACCTAAACAAATAAAAATAATAATAATACTAATAATAATGACTAAAATAACTATAATTATAATAAATTTTATTTTTATTCGGTTATTTAATCATCCGTGCACCGGGTAGATCGCACGTTAAACTGGCGAAGCCACACAGCTTCGTACATTCCCTAACCGTGCATCGAGCGACGTTAATCCAACACTCACTTATCAATGTTCAAAGTGAAAAACTCACATCGGTTTCGGCCCACCCTACAACCAAACAATTTAAATAAAGGCAAATAAAATTATGGTATAAAAATTAAAATTAAAAATATACCTCAATCAAAGTCTGGGTGTGACGCAATCAATCTCAAGTAACCCTCTGGGTAAGTTCTCATAGCCTAACCCCTTTGCTTCAAATTATACAAGGATATAACGACCTCCTGGGTAGATCACAAGCTCTAACCCCTTTAGTCTCATGAAAAAAAAATACTTTCTGAGGAATCACTCACCGTCAATTCACCATATAGCCTTTTAACGATAAACTACAGACACTCTAAGGAATCACTCAATATCAATTCCCCATGTGGTCTCGTATGGTAACTATAGACCTTCTGAGGAATCACTCAACGTTAATCCCCCCTATAGTCTCATAGCGTGATAAATATAATAGACACTCTGGGGAAACCCTCAATGTCAAATTAAACCACAAAGTAATACTTGGCTAATGGATAAAAAGCATAACACAAGCATGTCAGATAATATCACTCCATCCTAACATCACTAGGTATAGAAAAAAAGTAGCCTAATGGGAAATTCTAGACCCAATGTACAATATCAATCAAACATGGTCAAACACATCCACAGTATGGAAAATAGCCCTATTCACAAATAAGAGCCCTAACTCAAGAAATCAAAGCATAATAGGAATTAACATGGTTAAATTACCTAACCACGCAATACCCTAAACTAGGGTATTGGGCACTTTTGCATATATAAATGAAATAAAATCTATTAAAAGGCACAAACCACTTACCTCGGAATTGTATGATTGCTATACTCTGATTTCGGCCCTTGAATCGACCTAGAATGTGGTAGATCTACAAAAACATCAAAAATGATCGACCAAGGATATCTCATGAAAGATGAAAAATCAATGAATGAGGCTTTAGAAGAAGTAATAACTCACCATGGTGATTCTAATGCAATAAAAGGAGGTTTATTCGGAGAATGGATGGTCAATCGAGGGATCATATAAGAATTGTCAGCTTCAATCACTCCTAGATGAGACAAGATGAGAAGAGGTGATTTTTGTGAATGAGACACGACCCTAGTCTGATATAACAATTAAAAATAAATATACATGGTGTGTCTTTTAAAAGTACATGGCGTGTATTTTCCATTATTGGGACCCACTTTAGGTAGTCTCTAAGTCACCCCACATGGTCATATACTCAGCCGTTACATGGCCAGTACACAGTCACCCACGGCAACCGGGTACACGGTGTGTACTCTTAAGTACAAGGTGTGCACTCCTTAAATTTCCAGATTCTCTTATTTTTCTCAAAAACACCAGAAAAGGAAAACCCATACCTAAAAAGAAGTTTTGGGTTCTTACAAACTTCCCCCCTTAAAGAAATTTTTCCTCAAATTTCCCTAGCAAGATGGTGTAGATGAAGAATCCTCGAATAGCTCCAGCTATTGAGATCGTACATCAGCCTCCCTCCCCAAGTCTCATCCTATACTCTCACGTGCTTCCCTAGAACTTGTACCAGAGGAATAGAGTGGCCATGGAGAACCTTTGTACTATGATCAACAATCTGGATAGGGTACTCCACGAACGATGCAGCCACCTCCAACTCAACCTCCTCGGGTTGAAAAACATGAGATGGGTCTGAGAAGTAACGTCATAACTGATAAACATGAAATATGTCGTGCATATCCCAGTACCTCTGAGGTAACTGAAAATGATAGGAAACTGGCCTAACTTTCTCCAAAACCTCAAATGTCCCAACATATCTTGGTGAAATCTTACCATGTCTCATAATCCTCATGTGTCCCAACCTTGGCATGACATTTAGAAAAACCTGATCTCTGACCTCGAACTCCATAGGTCATCTCTGTTGATCAGCATAATACTTCTTTCATGACTATGCAGTAGCTATCCTCTTCCAAATCAACTCCACCTACTCTATGGTCTCTTGAACAAGATGAGGTCCCATCATAGTTGTCTCTCCTACCTCCAGCCAACATAAGGGTGATCAACATGGCCTACCGTACAAAGCTTTATAAGGTTCCTTCTGAATAGTTTCATGAAAACTATTATTCTAGGAAAACTCCACAAGAGGTATGTGCTTCTCCCAAGAACCTCCAAAATCTAGGACGCATGCTCAAAGCATGTCCTCCAACACCTGAATCGTATGCTTGTACTAGCCATCTGTTTAGGGATGGTAAGTTTTACTCAGAAGTACCTATGTACCCAATGCCCTATGTAGTCCCTGCTAGACCTAAGATGTAAAATGGGAATACCTATCTAAAACGATGGAGTGTGTAACCCCATGTAAGCACACAATCTCCCGAATGTACAACTTTCCCAACTCATCAACACTGAGTCTCCTTGATCGGCAAGAATTGAGCAACCTTTGTGAGTCTGTCAATGACAACCCAAACTGCATCATTCCCTCAAGAATACCACGACAAACCTATCACTAAGTCCATTGTAACATTGTTCCACTTCCACTTAGGAATCACTATCTGCTACAAAAGCCTTTGATGGTCACTGATGCTCCGCCTTCACCTGCTGACAGGTGAACACCTCGTCACAAAATCATTAATATCTATATTGATACCTGGCCACCAATACTAATAGTGTAGATCCTGATACATCTTGGTGACACCAGGATGAACTTCCCAAACTGAGGAATGAAATTCCTACATCATCTCCTCACGTATTTCTACTGACACCAATAGGTGTCCATGAAAGTTTAATATTTTATTCTCACCTATGGTCTATCCAGGAATAGGGTCCTCTCCTAACACACTCTACCATAGGACTGGGACTTCAGAATCTGATAGATGCCTTATTTTCACTCAATCATGTAGAGTAGAGGTAATAGGTACAGAAGAAATAAATGTCTTCCCCTATCTTTCGTGCACCTCCAAATGCATCTCAGAGAACAGAGCCATAAGCCACCACTCCATGCTGGCCTCTTGAACTGCATGTATCTGTGTCCTCCTTCTCAATGCATTAGCCACTAAGTTATCTTTCCTAGGCGTATAGGAAATATCAAAATCAAAGGACTGAAGGTATTAAACCCACCTTTACTATCTCAAATTTAGATTGCGTTGAGTGAAGATATACTTGGGACTTTTGTGGTTAGTGAAAACCACAAAATGATCTCCCAACAGATAATGTCTCCAACAGCGTAAGGCATGAACAACTGCAGCCAACTCAAGATCGTGCATTGGGTAATTCTTCTCATGTGGCCTCAAATGTCAAGACCCATACGAAATGACTCCTTCTCCCTATATAAGCATTGTTATCATCCCGATACCTGATGCATCATATTAAACTATATTACTCTTTCCCATATCTGTAAAAACTAGTATCGGTGCTGAAGTCAACCTCCCTTTCATCTCTTGAAAGGCTGACTCGCAATAATATGACCACAGGTACTTCACGCCCTTCTTAGTCAGGCATGTTAGTGGCACTTCTAAGTGTGAAAAGTTCTATATAAAATATTTGTAGTAACCATCCATCCCTAGAAAACTCCATACCTCAAAGACATTCTTCAGCAGATCCCAGTAATCTAATTCTCTCACTTTCTCTAGGTCTACTAATACCCCTGTCCTTGAGATAACATGACCTAAGAATTGAATCAGGTCCATCAAAAAGAGGCATTTTTAGATATTATAATATAATTTATGCTCTCTCAGTGTACTCAAAACGATCTCAATATGTGTGACATATTCGTGTTGATTTTTAGAGTACACCAAGATATCATCCAAGAAAGCTACCAAGAAAGTGTCATAGCATGGATGGAAAACCTGGTTTATCAGTGCCATGAAAACAACAGGTGCATTCATGAGTCCGAATGGCATAACCACATACTCATATAGACTATACCTTCTTTGAAAGGCTGTAAGAGGTATATCTGATGGTCTAACATGCCACTGATGATAACGAGATCTCAAGTAAATCTTTGAGAACATCTAGTCTCCTAAAAGCTGATTAAAGAGATCATCAATCCTCATCAAGGGATATCGTTTCTTATCCATCAACTAGTTCAGCTTCTAATAATCCATGAAAATCCTAAGGGTACCGCATGCCTTCTTCGCAAACAGGACAGACGCACCCCAAGGAGAAGTACTGGGTCGAATGAAACCCTTTGACTATAACTCCTCTAACTACTTATTGACCTCCTATAACTATGTTGTATCCATCATATAAGAAGTAATGGATACCAGTGTTGCTCATAGCACAATATCAAAAAAAAATTCTACCTCTCTCTCCAGTGTAAAACCTGAAAAGTCCTCTAGAAAGACATCCTTGAAATAGTCCAACACTGGAGGAAAGTACATCTGTGAAGTCCCCTGGTCATCCAGATACAAACTAGAAATTTAGGTTGTAACTCCTCCCAACCCATGATACTCAAGTCCCACTCTACTCACCTAGACATCCCATTCACCCTTGTGTAGAAAGAATCTTCCCTCTGGTGATGTGAAACTCATCCTACAGTGATATTAATCGACTGAGAAGGAAAATCTAACCTGTATTCCACCTTTCCAATATGCTCGGTAATCTCGAAAGTCCCAACATACCTCGGTGTCAGCTTTCCCTACTTTACCAAGAAACGGTGACCCAAGTGAGGGTCCACCCTCAAGAACACTATGTCCCCCACTAAAAACTCAATATCTCGACGACATTGATCTACATAATATTTTTGGTGACATTGAGCTGTCAACAACTGTTGTCTATTCAACTTGACCTTCTCAAACATCTCCTGAACAAGGCTTAGTCCCAAGAGTGAGGTCTCGCCTACCTCAGCCCAACACAAAGGAGACCGACAAGCCTGGCCGTAGAGTTCCTCAAAGGGTGCCATTCTAATAGAGGATTGGTAACTTTTATTATAAGTAAACTCGACCAATCCTAAATGGCTATCACATGATCCTCTGAAATCCAACACACATGCATGAAGCATATCCTCCAGAACCCAATTCGCTCACTCCATCTAGCTATCCATCTGAGGATGGTATGCCATGCTCATCTTAATCTGTGACCCCAAATCCTTATGGAGGCCTCCCCAAAACCGAGAGGTGAAGAGGGGTCCCTGTCAGAAAAAACCGTTGATGGCACACCATGAAGTCTGACCACCTCTTGAAAATACAAACGGCCCAGCTCATCCACCTTCGATGTATCTCTGATCGGGATAAAGTGAGATGACTTGGTCAAATGGTCAATCACTACCCAAATAGCATTCATTCCCTGAGGTGTACGAGGAAATCCAATAATGAAGTCCATGGTGACCTCATCCTACTTATAGGTAGGAATGGGTAATGGTTGAAGTAGGACAGATGGTCTCTGATGCTCTACTTTCACCTTTTGACAAGTGTAGCATCTCGATACAAAGTCGGTTATGTCTCATCTCATACCTGGACACCAGAACTGGCGAAGAACATCGTAATACATCTTGGTAGCACCAGGGTGGATGGACCACTAAGATTGGTGGCTATCCTGCATCACCTTCTTCTGTAGAGACAACGGAACCATTGCATGGTCCTTGAAACACAAGATCCTCTCGAAAGACAAAGACCAATCATAAGGAGTCTCCCCACTATGAAGAAACTACATAGATCCCTAACACAGCTCATCACCGGGATACTCCCACTGAATAAACTCTATAATAGTGTGAGTCAACTGAATTCTAGCCAAGAAAGTGCCTCTGTTGTGCTCCTTTCTCTCCAAGTGCATCTGGGAAAAGATCCCCATCAAAGTCCACTCATCGTTGGACTTCCTCAATGCCTGCACTAGTACATTCCTTCTCAAAGCATCAGCCACTACATTACCCTTCCCTGGGGTATAGACAATGTCAAAATCAAATCTCTGCATATACTCGATCCAGTGGCACTACCTCAGATTGAGATTCTTCTGATAGAAAATGTAGGTTAGGCTCTTATGGTCAGAATAGACCACAAATTTCTCCCCAAAGAGGTAGTGATGCCAATTCTTTAGGGCGTTCATCACTACAGACAACTCCAAGTCATGAGTCGGATAATTCTTCTCAAGTTTCCGGATTTGGAGAGAACCATAAGCAACCACATGATTATCCTATATGAGTACACACCCAAGGCATGTACCTGAAGCATCACAATAAACCACATATCCCTTCCCAGACTCTAGTAAGATCCACACAGGTGCGGTGGTCAGTCGCCTCTTCAACTCCTCAGAGGATTCCTGGTACTATGGGCTCCATTAAAACTTCACCCCTTTCCAGGTGAGTGTGGTCATGGAGGAGGCAAGATGTGAGAAATCTCAAACAAAACGCATGAAATAGCCTGCCAGGCCAAGAAAACTCCTTATCTCAAACACATTCCTTGGATGTTCCCACGACATAACTGAACTGATCTTTTCAGGATCTATTAAAACCCCTTGTTCTGAGAGGACATGCCTCGGAAACTTCACTTCCCTGATCCATAATGTGCACTTTGAGAGTTTGGCATACTGTTAGTAGTCCTATAAAGTTCCTAAAACAATCTGCAGGTGATGCTCATGCTCCTCCTCAGATCCATAATAAACCAGGATGTCGTCCACAAATACCACAACAAATGAGTCAAGATATTTGTGGAACACCCTATTCATGAGTGCCATGAAAACTTCTGGAGCATTCGTCAATCCTAAAGGCATGACTAGATACTCAAAGTGACCATACCTGATTTGGAAATCCATCTTTGGAATGTATGCTTCTCTCACCCTAAGTTGGTGGTAACCCGATCGCAAGTCAATTTTAGAGAACCACTTTTCCCCCTTCAGTTGTTCGAACAAACCATCAATCCAAGGCAAAGGGTATTTATTATTGATGGTCACCTTATTCAATTTCTGATAATTGATGAAAAACAAGAGGGTTCCATTGGCCTTCTCTGCGAATAAAACTGGGGTGGACCAAGGAGAGACGCTCAAGAGAATGAATCCTTTGGATTCCAAATCGTCCAGTTGTATCTTTAATTCCCTCAATTCGGTGGGGTCCATACGATATGAGGGAAGAGATATAGGTTGTGTTCCTGGTGCCAACTCAATCAAGAACTCCACGTCCCGCTCTGGGGGTAAGCCTGAAAAATAATTTGGGAAGACCTTTGGGAATTCATCCAGTACATGAGGTAACCCTCCCTGAGAAACACCACCATCGTCCTCCAGTGCGAGCGATGACAACTGTTAATCAATATTCCCCAACTCAGGGAGTGTAGGTCTTGTACGACCTGATTGAGGATCCCATTCTCCATGAAATAACTAAGGACTTCCATCCAGTTCCATAAAGCTGACTCGGCACTGATAGCAGTCAATATGCACTTGAAAGCATAAAAACCAGTCCATGTTAAGGATCACATCAAATAGGTCCATATCAAGGACCAAGAAATCCCACTCCATCTCGACTCCTGGTACAGAGAGCACGCATGATGGACACCTAAGGCCTTGCTCCCTCTTTTTCCCCAACGGTGTTACCAACTCCATAGCAAAAGATAACAGTTCAGTTGGTAGGTTAAGCAGATTCACAAGATGGGCAGATATAAAAGAAACTAAAGCACCAGTATCAAAGAAAATTACATCTATAGAAGATGCAATCAGAATGGTACCACAAACAGTCGAAGGTCCTGCATCAGATCTCGCTGGTGCCCGATACATAGAATGAAAATTTCTGGTCCCTGTCTGAAAACGACCACTCACCTGAGGCTCTGCCCTGATCTGGATCTGCCCTGAAGATGATCTGGTCCGGCCACCACAGCCACCAAACCAAGTCACATCATCCTGGTCGGCTCTAACTGAACTGATACCCCTCTGGAAGCCACAAATCTATTCCCACTCTGGTAAGGTCGTGAAATCGTACAGAAGCGTTATAGATGTCCCACAACTCCACACCCATGGAAAGGTCTGGGAGGGTATGGACATGTAGGTCGGATATGCCTAACCCTTCCACACTTATGGCACACCACGAACCCTGCAGCAGAATCCCCAGATGAAGTCTACCTGGGAGGATGACTTGAGCTTCCACCACTCTTCTTTCATTGCTCATCACACTTCCTCTTCTTCTCAGATGAACTTCCATTGAAAACCCCTGACACTGATCCAGAAAACCGTAACTTTACTCTCCGGTCAATCTCAACCACACAAGCATGATTGACCAGGTCGTCATAATTTCCTAGCTTGAACAAGAAAACCTGAGAGTGGATTTCTGATCAAAGGCCCTTCTCGAACTTCCAAGATTTCAAATATTCACTTAAAATAATCTTAGGTGCATACCACACTAGCTCAGCAAAGCGGTTTTCAAACTCCATCATTGTTTGATACCCTATTGAAAGATCCATAAACTCCTGGGATCTAGTGTAGGCTAGGAACTCGGGATATTACTACTTGTTAAAGATAGCTTTGAAATCCTTCCAACTCATCTACTCATGCTTCCCAGCTTGAATCACTGATTCACACCACTTGCGACTGGAACCCTCTAGCTGGAATGAGTCACACTTTACCCTGACTTCCTCTGGCATGTCAAGGAACTTGAACATATGCTCTATCTTTTCAAGACATTCCTCTACCTCTTGAGGTTCTGAACTACCTCAGAATGAAGGAGTTTTATTCTTCAAAAACTCCTGAGTTTTGTCCTTTATGAAGCTAGAACCATCTCCTCTAGTTGTAATAGGGGGGGGGGGGTAAGAGTCGCCCCCTATCCTAAAGCCTCAACATCTCAGACCATGGCTTCTACCAATCTTTGATCAAGCAGTGAAGGAGAACTCTCTCCTTCTTCCTCTCATGGGTGTGTGTAAGCTCTCTGAGGAGGCATCTTGCTGCAAAGAGCCACAATCATAAAATAACATCATCAATATATCATATCTAAAGAAAAATCAAATTTCTAGTAAGATAAGTAATCATTAGTAAACCAAAAATGAAAAAGTAACATCGTTTCCAAATTCTCCTTACCCATCTGATGTCCACGCACAGTCTGCAGCCTACACATCCCACATGGAAGAGAAGCCAAACAAGCATCCTGACATCCCATGGCGACTCAAGGTCTGTCAAGAGGTGTGTTGGTTAGGCACCCTACTCGCAACCAACATTTTGAAGCCTGGCCATCCTAGCATCTGTTTATCTCACCTCATCCCAAAGAAAATATCCAAATAGATCAAACCTCCTCTGATAACATTTTGTCACGAACCAAGTCGGGTCACCATCTAAACCAATTTCCAACCCGGCCTGTGGTAAGGCCCGAAGGGAATTCCTAGTCCCCATGGGTTGGCACTAGTTCCCAGGTGTCAAAATAATACTCGGGAATGATTTTACCTGAACAAACAAATATAAAGCAACCAACAAAATAATCCAAACCAAAAGTAAGAGTCACATCCAAACAAGCATCTAACCAAAACCAGATTTTTAAGTCACATGTAAAACCAAAACCCAAACAACACTCAAAGTATGGTGATCAAAAACCAACCCAAAAACTATCGCCTGACGAGAGAAAAACACCCTCAAGACACCACCACAATGCCACGTCAAGAGGTCTGTTAACAACCTGAACCACCGCTCCCAAGCACTGGACCCTTACCTGTATCAGACATAAACTAATATAATTACACCCAAAGGTGTAAGTTGGGTGTGAGAAATCACCCAGAAGGTTGTAACCAAGAAAATACTCCACGCACAAGCATTAAAAGACAATTACATTTTCAATGATAAATAAAAGAAAGTAAGAAAATCTTAACAATGTTAGTGAAAAGAGTTTTCCATAAAATCACCTTAATGAAAAGCAGTTTAAAGAAAACAAATGTTTGGGTAGTAACTTAAGTGACATGCTATGTATCATCAGTGTGCGCAAATTAATTGGTATCACCGAAGGATGGGAGAGGCCCTATGGGTACTAGGTATAGGTGGGATCCTAGAACTTTGTGTCTCGATGAAATGTGGCTTAGAAACCACGACTCTTAGAAAACGTGGCTTAGAAGACCACAACCCTCAGAAAACGTGGCATAAAAGGCCACAACCCTCAGTCATCATATGTTTAGTTAGTGTTTCAATCCTCAATCCCGCCAGTGAAACTAGGCCAAGCCATCTCCAGAACACTAACTCACTAGTCCTAGTTTTCCTACCTAATACCCCAGGCTTCCATCTTTGTGCTCACCTAAAATCAAAGTTCATATAACATGTTACATTAACACTTAAGGGCCAAAAGAGGCTCTTACACACAAGAACATGTCATTATCATACTGATATCCTCTTTTAAAACCACACACACACCAAAACTTTTTAGAACCTAACCTGCGCTGCTTGCACATTAAATTAAACCAGCTGCATAGTTTTATAAAAACACTTTTTATAATTAAGAAAACCCCTAAGAGAATTTATTAAACAGTTTTCAAACACGTTGCAAAATTTTTAAATTGAAAAAATTCATTCAAAACCCCTTTCCAAAATAAAACATATTCTGACACACACCAAAACATATACTGTTTCATCTGCACTTCCTAACTCACACACTACACAGTTTAGGAAACAATAATAAACAGTCCAAAGTGGGTTTTCATGATAAAAATGGACTAACATAACTTAAATATACTTTTAAAAAATTAAATGCACATTTAAAACATAATCAAAACTAATTTTTTTAGCATTTAAACTAATTAGAAAGATGTTGAATTAATTAAAAAAACATGCCAATGCACCCAATTCACCTCAAACAAACTCAAAACACGCCCTAAAAATAAATCAGAGCACAAACGCATCAAAATTGAATCAATCGCAAACTAAAAATTATTTAAAACTTCACCAAAAGTAAAATAATTCATAACTGGTGTACTCTACACCTACGGTGAGGGTTTTGAAAGATTGATCGGAGGTTGACAAAGGTTGTCCAAGCTTACGCAGTGCTAGAAAATCAAGAGGAGAGTTGTGGGGGATAGGAATAGCCAAGGGAGCAGTGCGCATGTGGCTAGACAAAGAGGAAGTGAGGTAGCGGAGGTGGTCGGGCCGAGCAGGAGGTAGCAGGGGAGGCCAACCAAGTGGGAGGGCAGCAGGAGGAGCTCAGCCAAGCGGGAGGATAGTAGGGGGAAGGTGCAGCCTGGGGTGAGTGGAAGTTAGTAGGAGGAGAGGGCATGACCGCTGGAGGTAGCAGGGGAGGAGGGAGGTGTGCGGGGTCACGGTTGGGTGCAAGAGGGAGGTCGGTGTGAGGAAGGTCGGGTGTGAGGATGGTCAGATGTGAGGATGGCCAGAGCGAGTGGGACGGTAGTAGCAGGGGGGTCCGATTGAGCAGGAGGGGAGATGAGGTGCTTAGGGTTAGGGAGAGCCAGAGATGAACAGTGCACCGCAGGGAGGGAGTGTGAGGGAGAGAAGAAATAAAAGAGAGAGGTAAAAAAGAAAAATAAAATAAAGGATAAAAAAGAGCAAAAAGAAAATAAAGAAAAAGAAAAGAAAATAAGAGAATAAAAAGAAAATAAAAGAAGGGATAAAATAAAATAAAAATATGGAGATGGGGAAATAAAAATAAATTAAACCAAAAAATAAAATATAACCTAAACAAATAAAAATAATAATAATACTAATAATAATGACCAAAATAACTATAATTATAATAAATTTTATTTTTATTCGGTTATTTAATCATCCGTGCACCGGGTAGATCACACGTTAAACTGGCGAAGCCACACAGCTTCGTACATTCCCTACCCGTGCATCGAGCGATGTTAATCCAACGCTCTCTTATCAACGTTAAAAGCGAAAAACTCACATCAGGTTCGGCCCACCCTACAACCAAACTATTTAAATAAAGGCAAATAAAATTATGGTATAAAAATTAAAATTAAAAATATACCTCAATCAAAGTCTGGGTGTGACGCAATCAATCTCAAGTAACCCTCTGGGTAAGTTCTCATAGCCTAACCCCTTTGCTTCAAATTATACAAGGATATAACGACCTCCTGGGTAGATCACAAGCTCTAACCCCTTTAGTCTCATGAAAAAAAATACTTTCTGAGGAATCACTCACCGTCAATTCCCCCTATAGCCTTTTAACGATAAACTACAGACACTCTAAGGAAGTACTCAATATCAATTCCCCATGTGGTCTCGTATGGTAACTATAGACCTTCTGAGGAATCACTCAATGTTAATCCCCCCTATAGTCTCATAGCATGATAAATATAACAGACACTCTGGGGAAACCCTCAATGTCAAATTAAACCACAAAGTAATACTTGGCTAATGGATAAAAAGCATAACACAAGCATGTCAGATAATATCACTCCATCCTAACAGCACTAGGTATAGAAAAAAAGTAGACTAATGGGAAATTCTAGACCCAATGTACAATATCAATCAAACATGGTCAAACACATCCACAGTATGGAAAATAACCCTATTCACAAATAAGAGCCCTAACTCAAGAAATCAAAGCATAATAGGCATTAACATGGTTAAATTACCTAACCACGCAATCCCCTAAACTAGGGTATTGGGCACTTTTGCATATATAAATCAAATAAAATCTATTAAAAGGCTCAAACCACTTACCTTGGCATTGTACGATTGCTATACTCTAGTTTCGGCCCTTGAATCGACCTAGAATATGGTAGATCTACAAAAACACCAAAAATGATCAACCAAGGATATCTCATGAAAGATGAAAAATCAATGAATGAGGCTTTAGAAGATGTAATAACTCACCATGGTGATTCTAATGCAATCAAAGGAGGTTTATTCGGAGAATGGATGGTCAATCGAGGGATCATATAAGAATTGTCGGCTTCAATCACTCCTAGATCAGACCAGCTGAGAAGAGGTGATTTTTGTGAATGAGACACGACCCTGTTCTGATATAAAAATTAAAAAGAAATATACATGGTGTGTCTTTTAAAAGTAATTGGTGTGTATTTTCCATTATTGGGACCCACTTTAGGTAGTCTCTAAGTCACCCCACAAGGTCATATACTCGGCCATTACACGGCCAGTACACAGTCACCCACGGAAACCAGGTACACGGTGTGTACTCTTAAGTACAAGGTGTGCACTCCTTAAATTTCCAGATTCTCTTATTTTTCTCAAAAACACTAGAAAAGAAAAACCCATACCTAAAAAGAAGTTTTGGGTTCTTACAAACTTCCCCCCTTAAAGAAATTTTTCCTCAAATTTCCCTAGCAAGATGGTGTAGATGAAGAATCCTCGAATAGCTCCAGCTATTGAGATCATACATCAGCCTCCCTCTCCCAAGTCTCATCCTATACTCTCACGTGCTTCCATAGAACTTGTACCAGAGGAATAGACTGGCCATGGAGAACCTTTGTACTATGATCAACAATCTGGATAGGGTACTCCTCGAACGATGAAGCCACCTCCAACTCAACCTCCTCGGGTTGAAAAACATGAGATGCGTCTGAGAAGTAACGTCATAACTGAGAAACATGGAATATGTCATGCATAGCCCAATACCTATGAGTTAACTGAAAATGATAGGCAACTGGCCTAACTTTCTCCAAAACCTCAAATGTCCCAACATATCTTGGTGAAATCTTACCATGTCTCCTAATCCTCATGTGTCCCAACCTTGGCATGACATTTAGAAAAACCTGATCTCCGACCTCGAACTCCATAGGTCATCTCTGTTGATCAGCATAATACTTCTTTCATGACTATGCAGTAGCTATCCTCTTCCAAATCAACTCCACCTACTCTGTGGTCTCTTGAACAAGATGAGGTCCCAGCATAGCTGTCTCTCCTACCTCCAGCCAACATAAGGGTGATCAACATGGCCTACCGTACAAAGATTTATAAGGTTCCTTCTGAATAGTTTCATGAAAACTATTATTCTAGGAAAACTCCACAAGAGGTATGTGCTTCTCCCAAGAACCTCCAAAATCTAGGACGCATGCTCAAAGCATGTCCTCCAACACCTGAATTGTATGCTTGTACTAGCCATCTGTCTAGGGATGGTAAGTTTTACTCAGAAGTACCTATGTACCCAATGCCCTATGTAGTCCATTCCAGACCTAAGATGTAAAATGGGAATCCCTATCTAAAACGATGGAGTGTGTAACCCCATGTAAGCACACAATCTCCCAAATGTACAACTTTCCCAACTCATCAACACTGAGTCTCCTTGATCGGCAAGAAGTGAGCAACCTTTGTGAGTCTGTCAATGATAACCCAAACTACATCATTCCCTCAAGAATACCACGAAAACCCTATCACTAAGTCCATTGTAACATTGTTCCACTTCCACTTAGGAATCAATAACTGCTACAAAATCCTTTGATGGTCACAGATGCTCCGCCTTCACCTGCTGACAGGTGAACACCTCGTCACAAAATCAGCAATATCTCTATTGATACCTGGCCACCAATACTAACAGTGTAGATCCTGATACATCTTGGTGACACCAGGATGAACTTCCCAAACTGAGGAATGAAATTCCTACATCATCTCCTCACATATTTCTACTGACACCAATAGGTGTCCATGAAAGTTTAATATTTCATTCTCACCTATGGTATATCCAGGAATAGGGTCCTCTCCTAACACACTCTACCATAGGACTGGGACTTCAGAATCTGATAGATGCCTCATTTTCACTCAATCAAGTAGAGTAGAGGTAATAGGTACAGAAGAAATAAATGTCTTCCCCTATCTTTTGTGCACCTCCAAATGCATCTCAGAGAACAGATCCATAAGCCACCACTCCTTGCTGGCCTCTTGAACTGCATGTATCTGTGTCCTCCTTCTCAATGCATTAGCCACTAAGTTGTATTTCCTAGGAATATAGGAAATATCAAAATCAAAGGACTGAAGGTATTCAACCCACCTTTACTGTCTCAAATTTAGATTGCACTGAGTGAAGATATACTTGGATCTTTTGTGGTCAGTGAAAACCACAAAATTCTCTCCCAGTAGATAATGTTTCCAACAGCATAAGGCATGAACAACTGCAGCCAACTCAAGATCGTGCATTGGGTAATTCTTCTCATGTGGCCTCAAATGTCGAGACCCATACGAAATGACTCCTTCTCCCTATATAAGCATTGTTATCATCCCGATACCTGATGCATCATATTAAACTATATTACTCTTTCCCATATCTGTAAAAACTAGTATCGGTGATGAAGTCAACCTCCCTTTCATCTCTTGAAAGGCTGACTCGCAATAATATGACCACAGGTACTTCATGCCCTTCTTAGTCAGGCATGTTAGTGGCACTTCTAAGTGTGAAAATTTCTGTATAAAACATTTGTAGTAACCATCCATCCCTAGAAAACTCCATACCTCAAAGACATTCTTCAGTTGATCCCAATAAACTAATTATCTCAGTTTCCCTGGGTCTACTAATACCCCTGTCCCAGAGATAACATGACCTAAGAATTGAATCTGATCCATCCAAAAGAGGCATTTTTAGATATTATAATATAATTTATGCTCTCTCAGTGTACTCAAAATGATCTCAATATGTGTGACATATTCGTGTTGATTTTTAGAGTACACCAAGATATCATCCAAGAAATCTACCAAGAAAGTGTCATAGTATGGAAGCAAAACCTGGTTTATCAGTGCCATGAAAACAACAGGTGCATTCATGAGTCCGAATGGCATAACCACATACTCATATAGACTATAACTTCTTTGAAAGTCTATAAGAGGTATATCTGATGGTCTAACATGCCACTGATGATAACGAGATCTCAAGTCAATCTTTGAGAACATCTGGTCTCCTCAAATATGATTAAAGAGATCATCAATCCTCAGCAAGGGATATCGTTTCTTATCCATCAACTAGTTCAGCTTCTGATAATCCATGAAAATCCTAAGGGTACTGCATGCCTTCTTCACAAACAGGACAGGCGCACCCAAAGAGAAGTACTAGGTTGAATGAAACCCTTTGACTATAACTCCTATAACTACTTATTGACCTCCTGTAACTATGTTGTAGCCATAATATAAGAAGTAATATATACCAGTGTTGCTCATAGCACAAGATCAATAAAAAATTCTACCTCTCTCTCCAGTGTAAAACCTGAAAAGTCCTCTAGAAAGACATCCTTGAAATAGTCCAACACTGGAGGAAAGTACATCTATGAAGTCCCCTGGTCATCCAGATACAAACTAGAAATTTAGGTTGTAACTCCTCCCAACCCATGATGCTCAGGTCCCACTATACTCACCTAGACATCCCATTCACCCTTGTGTAGAAAGAATCTTCCCTCTGGTGATGTGAAACTCATCATACAGTGATAGTAATCGACCACAACCTAGAAGGTAATTAACCAGTCCATATTGAGAATGAAATCATAGCCTATCATCTCTATAACGCCCCGACCCCAGCTACCCAGAGTCGGTGCATTACTTCGTAAAATTGGAATGATCACAAAAGATCAAGTCTCGAAAGACCGATTAGTTTAGTAGCCTTGGAAACACTAGATACATTCGTAAACGTTACATTACAGCATAAAGTGAAAAACTACAATAACAAAGTCTCCATAGTCCACTCTCATATCCTCTTCTGACAATCCCTGCAGGTCATTCATAAAATACTTCTTCACATCCTGGAAAATATTAAAACATTGAAAGGGGTGAGCTCAGATGCTCAGTAAGGATAACAATATTGCGGAAGCTTTTATAAATAAACATAAACATTTAAGGCAATGTATAACTAAAACAAAAGCCTTTTAAACTTGAACATCAACATAATATGGCAAAAGTAAAATGAGATAATGCCATTTACTTCTTCACATGGATATTCTTCTGGTCAAATAATCACATGAAATATCATTAACCACTTTCATAATGATGGAATTCATAATGTCAGACATTCTGAAACATTTTGTCAAGGCCTCGGCCAAGACGTCTAAAATGATTAAGGCCTCGGCCAAAACCATAAATCAAATAGGGAAAGGGCCTCGGCCAATTCCACGTCTAGTTGTCTCATGAGACCTACCGATGCATTGAGGAGCTATAGAGGGCTCCACCCGTCACTTATTAAGTCCAATGCATTCATCATATGAATAGGTTTAAACATATCATAAACCATAACATAATCGTATCACATAAAACATGCATAAAGGAAACATAAAATTTCCACATTTCAATCACAAGATATCAATACAACACATTTATATAATAAAAACTCTTTAAAAATCATTTTCAATACCAAAATAAAAGAAAGTTAAAACTTTGTATTTATTTTTCATTAAAAAAAAGATGGCTTGTAGAGGAAGCTGAAACTCAAATAATGGTCACGGCAGCGGAGAAGTCGTTGTCGCCACATATGTACGGAAAGAAAAACATTCCCTTTTTTTCATTTAGTAAAACGCTTCGTATAAAATGATTCCTTTTGAATAAACTTAAAAGTCAAATGGGTTTATACACCGTATAAAAGAAAGTTGTGTATAAAACCAAATATGCCTCAATGAAACGAGATTGAGACGAAGTCATTAAAAAGATCATTTTTAAAATAAAATAGATCTATTATGTGTATTCACTATAGGTACACATAAAGAAAGTAAAAATACAAAATAGGACATAATAACATCATGACATAATTTAAAAGTAGGAGATTAACCCAAAGAATGGAAGTTGGGTTAAGAAGTTCCCTTACCTCGTGTCCAACTTGACTCAACCGTTCTATAACCTCCTGAATAATAAACTAGATTTAATATATACCTTATTAAGAACCATTTTCAGTTTCATTATCCTTTTTATATCACTTATTACAATGTTATGAACGTTATGTAATTATTTAAGTTAATAACGGTCGTTTTGTCGATCTTTGGTACTTGTGTCAACAATAACCTTCTTATAATTACAAGTTGTTCATGTGGTGAAATATCCATTATATCCAGAATTATATTCATGATGTAGATATCATATATATCATATATATCTAGTATATACATTCATTCATAATATTACGTAACATTTAGAGGTAAGAAATGAAATGCACCGTTCATGGAGACGGTAAGCCGTACGTACGCATGAACGCTACTTTCATTTCTATTTCATATTTAATGTAATGAAATCATAATTATATAAAGGTATAATATATTTCCAGTATAATATCATATATAATATCATTTACTCCATCCTTTATACATCCCACATATGGCATTAATGATTCACATCACTTTGAGGGGGCGGTAGTCCGCACTTCCTAAAATGAAATTATCGCGTTTACCCATAATGGAAATCATAAAGTATGCCATAAATGAGAAATACAGAAGCATAAGTAAAAAATAAAAATATTATATATCATATATAAATATAGTGACATCTTAATGGCCACCTTTTAAGGTGTTATATGAGTGTTGAACAATCATCGTTTCGTGAGGCAGAAATTTGCCATCCACAGAAACCGTATGTTCTTTAACCATTAGATGTAGGTGTGTGTAAGTGTAACTCGAATCCTTTTTATAAAAACATCCTAGTATATTTAGGATACTGTTGTTGTTACAAAATAAATGAATAAAAAGATTTTAGGGGGTTGGAGAAGAAAAATAAAACAAAACAACATTAGAGAAGACATTACCTCAAAATCGGGTAACTCTTTTTTGATTTGAGCCAAAGGCTTCCTTGGGAAGAGTTCTGCCCAAAGTGAGGCTTCTAGGAGTAAGAGGGGGAAGTTGGGAGAGTATTTGGGCAGAGTTTGGCAGATCCAAATGGCTTGAAAGTGTGAATGATGTGGTAGAGGTGGGGGCCTTTTATAAGAGGAGAGGAGGGGCACTCTTGGAAAGTAAGGAACTTTTACATTATTATACAATGATTTTCGGATTCTAAAGCTCCCAAACTTATATAATTCGTGGATAAGGTGATAATGGTTCGAAATCTACCCATCCAATAGTCTTTGGACAAGTTTAAGCCTTGGATTGTACATTATCTTTTCATTTTATTAAAATCGTTAAATAATGAGGTCATCGCTGCATCATAATGATGTCATAAATAATTTAATTTATTTAATGTCTAAAAATTATAAAACAAATACTATGATGTATAAAATCTTTTTAGCTTTCCAATGACTATTTATAGTCCAAAATATGACTTTTATAACCCCATGTAAAAATTGTTTTAGTAAAACATTTCATGTTTGTGTCATTTTTTACTTTAACATTAAATAAAAGGTATTTATGTCATTTTCCAACTAAATTGGCTCCATGGGGTCCCCAAGTTGACCCATGGATTGTCTTGGTCGGCCATGACTCATCCAATAGGATTAGGACAAGTGTCAAGCTCATATCATATTATTAAAACATTATTTTTACCTTAAACTACACTAATTACCTCTAATCCCGATTAAGAACTTAAAAGTTACTATTCACCAAAAAATTATTTTAATCTCATTGAACCACATTTTACTTCTTAATGAAAACCATGTATGTCGGATTTTTTAAAATCAAATCACAGAAGTGGTAATATTTCATTTAAACGAAAAAATCAGTTATTTAACTACCACTTAGTGGTTTCGCTATTCATCAAAAATTGAAGTTTTTCAGAACAATGCCAAAATTTCACCCTAAGCTATAATTGATATTCCGAATTCAAAAATGATGTCTATTTTAAAAAATTCCAAACATATAAGTTGCATTAATTAATTTTATAATTAATTCCCGCTGTCACAACAAATAGCGTGTTTTTAAGAAACAATTTATATCAAAAGATTGGCAATTGTTTATGTCCAATTTCAATGTTAAATTAATTCTAATGACCACCATTGGATAAAATGGTAAAAATATATTCTAATTATACTTTAAAACCACTAAATAGTATAATTTATCACAATAAATTATTTTGATTTAAAAAGTTGTTTTAAGTATTTTTCACTATTCATAAAAAAATTGGAAGTTCTCAGAAAGTTACAAAAAATTCAACTTAGGATAATTTCGATATTACAAATACAAAAATGAAGTCCATTTTGAAATATAAAATTTCTATAATTTTAAAAAGTGGTTATTACTATTCATAACGGCTACTTTGATTAGTCGCGGTGTGTTAGAACTCGAACTTGCGTACAATGCAAGCTATTGCATTATTGAATGACAAGTGTATCGTGGAAGCTCGGGGTGTTACATTCTCCCCTCCTTAAATAAATTGCATCCTCACAATTTGAAATTTTTCTTTGAAAATAAAAGGTTGAAAAGAGAAAATACCTTTGAGGAAAACCCACATCGGAAATAAGATTAATAAAATTTAGCCTTAATAAGAGGGAAAGGGAAATGAAAAAGTCACCCCCCAATTATGATCTCGATTAGGAGAACATTGGTGGCAATTAGAGACATATAATTGGAGGGAAAACGTAAATATTTGTAGGGAGTGATTGAGGTCATCAATCATAATCAACTGTCAAATTAAGGGCCTCAAAGCCTTCAATCTATGTTGATTTAAAATATAATCAGTTCAACAAGACATAAGGTATTAGGATAACACATTTTTTTGTTTTAATATCCCTTTACTAAAGTTTAAGAATTAATTTATTCATTGAATAAGAGATAGGTATATATATATATCTTGACAATTAGAGTTTCAACCTTCAACTCATCTTTCACTCAAAAAGATAATAGAACTCAAAAATATTATACTTATCCTAATTGTATAAGGTTACAAATGTTAACACATACCATTTAGATTAGTAAAATTATTTTGTAATAACCAGGGACTTCTTGTAGGCTAGTGGTAGGAAATAAAGGCCTGTCGCACCATGATTGTGGGTTCGATTCCTGCAGCTTTGTCCGACACGACGGGTTATGTCCCACCCTACAGGTTGTCCTTTTCCTAAAACTATAGTATCATAATATTCTAAAAATAATCTTCATAAATTTTTTAACCTTAAACAATACTATCCAAAGATCAACTTAATCCACTCCAACCTTTATAATTATCCAATATACCTCTGTCCAGACTTTCTCTAAAAGGCCTCTTAATTCCAAAATCAATTTATCAGATTCCCCAAATAAAGTAAAGTTTCTCTTATTGTAAAATACTAAAAATATAATTACCTTCATCATATTAAAACCTTACTGAAATCAACAAGTACTGTAGTACAATCCTTATATATATCACATTATTCTAATAACCAGAATATAATCCATGAGTCCAAAAGCACCATTACATTAGTTATTCTGCTTCAACTGTAGTAACAGCATAAGATTGTCCTTGATCCCTTGGCCTTTTCTGAGGTAAGTTTCCCTGACGCTTAGGACATTCATTTGCATAATGACCCATTTCTCTACAATTGTAGCATTCAACTTTGATAGCCTATTTCTTTCCCTTGCAATCACGAGCCTGGTGACCCATTTCTCCACATTTATAACAAACTCCCATTCCTTTTAGGCAAGTACCAGGGTGATTCTTCCCACAATTATCACATAATGGAAAATCCTTCTTTCCCTTTTTCCCTTTATCTGTCTCTTGTTCCATCGTTCTCTTCTTCTCTTGCTTTACTTTGTTGTCATATAACTTAGAGAATTCCTTTTCTGTCTTGATAGCACACGAGACAATATCTTCGTATGAAGAGAAGGTTTGTGATACTAAAGCTCGACGGAGAAATGGTTTTAACCCATCAAAGAAACGATCAGTCTTACTTCTTGGGTTACGTATGTAATCTTCAACATGCCTCGCTAACCTTGTAAAGTTGGCCTCATACTTTGCGACATTCTCATCCTCCTTTTGTCTCAGACTCAAAAATTGTCTTTCCATATCTGCTCGATGGTCACGAGGATAGTATTTTTCTAGGAAAATCTCTTTGAACTCCCTCCATTCCATATTCAATACGTCATCATCTTCCTTTGTGTTTTGAATCAATGACCACCATTGATCAGCATCTCCAGTGAGGCGGTAAACTGCCATGATAACCTTTTCCCTTTCACTACTCCCCAAGGTGTGGAATATTTTCTCTAAGGAGTTTATCCATTGCTCAGCTAATAATGGATTTGTACCCCCATTAAATGTTGGTGGTTGTTTCCTCATGAAGCGGTCTAACATTGATCCTCCATGTTGCGGATCAGGGAGCTCTATACGAGTAAGGTTATTATTCATAACCTGAGTGAGTTGTCCCAGTATGGTAATAAGTTGATCAGCACCAGTTGTATCTCCAGATCCACAATAATTATCTTGAGAAGGAGGGAAATCCCTACATGGAGTGCGTGAATTGATATGGTTTCCATTCCTTCCACTAGGCGCCATTTCTAAACAATGGCATAAACTAGATTAGTTTATGAATCAAAATACATAATTCCATACTTGTAAAATACTTAACATAAATTGAACTATTTATGGATATAATCCATAATCATAAAAAGGTTTTATTTGAGGAAGTATATACTCATAATCGTTCATAGTGTTTTGTAAAGAAAATGGGAATTATCCTAAGCATATCCCCCGGGAGTGTCGTAACCAAGAGTGCAGCAAGGCCCATTGTCGTGCACCAGTTCCCGTTCGAGTCTAGCTCAAAGCGATGTTTTCAGGTTTTACCCCTAGGTACATCTGTTCCAGAGCTGCCTCTACCTGCTCGTATCCAGACAGGGATGTATTGCTCGGAAAACTCACAAAATCTCTACAATAACAAAATTCTAGGAAGTTCTTCTATACTAATCTTCAAAGTCTATCTTTGGGCTATGTGCTCTAATCAGAGTTTATCTAAATCTAGCTTCCAAGGTTAGTACTAAACTACCTCTAATACCAACTGTAACGCCCCGACCCCAGCTACCCAGAGTCGGTGCATTACTTCGTAACATTGGCATGATCACAAAAGATCAAGTCTCGAAAGACCGATTAGTTTAGTAGCCTTGGAAACACTAGATACATTCGTAAACGTTACATTACATCATAAAGTGAAAAACTACAATAACAAAGTCTCCATAGTCCACTCTCATATCCTCTTCTGACAATCCCTGCAGGTCATTCATAAAATACTTCTTCACATCCTGGAAAATATTAAAACATTGAAAGGGGTGAGCTCAGATGCTCATTAAGGATAACAATATTGCGGAACCTTTCATAAATAAACATAAACATTTAATGAAATGTATAACTAAAACAAAAGCCTTTTAAACTTGAACATCAACATAATATGGAAAAAGTAAAATGAGATAATGCCATTTACTTCTTCGCATGGATATTCTACTGGTCGAATAATCACATGAAATATCATTAACCACTTTCATAATGATGGAATTCATAATTCCAGACATTCTGAAACATTTTGTCAAGGCCTCGGCCAAGACGTCTAAAATGATTAAGGCCTCGGCCAAAACCATAAATCAAATAGGGAAAGGGCCTCGGCCAATTCCACATCTAGTTGTCTCATGAGACCTACCGATGCATCGAGGAGCTATAGCGGGCTCCACCCGTCACTTATTAAGTCCAATGCATTCCTCATATGAATAGGTTTAAACATATCATAAACCATAACATAATCGTATCACATAAAACATGCATAAAGGAAACATAACATTTCCACATTTCAATAACAAGATATCAATACAACACTTTGATATAATAAAAACTCTTTAAAAATCATTTTCAATACCAAAATAAAAGAAAGTTAAAACTTTGTATTTATTTTTCATTAAAAAAAAGATGGCTTGTAGAGGAAGCCGAAACTCAAATAATGGTCACGGCGGCGGAGAAGTCGGTGTCACCTCATATGTACGGAAAGAAAAACATTCCCTTTTTGTCGTTTAGTAAAACGCTTCGTATAAAATGATTCCTTTTGAATAAACTTAAAAGTCAAAAGGGTTTATACACCGTATAAAAGAAAGTTGTGTATAAAACCAAATATGCCTCAATGAATGGAGATTGAGACGAAGTCATTAAAAAGATAATTTTTAAAATAAAATAGATATATTATGTTTATTCACTATAGGTACACATAAAGAAAGTAAAAATACAAAATAGGACATAATAACATCA
Source organism: Viscum album (assembly GCA_963277665.1). Classification (NCBI taxonomy): domain Eukaryota; kingdom Viridiplantae; phylum Streptophyta; class Magnoliopsida; order Santalales; family Viscaceae; genus Viscum; species Viscum album. The sequence goes on from OY728131.1 coordinate 1,940,686,045, forward strand.
TGACATAATTTAAAAGTAGGATATTAACCCAAAGAATGGAAGTTGGGTTAAGAAGTTCCCTTACCTCGTGTCCGACTTGACTCAACCATTCTTTAACCTCCTGAATAATAAACAAGAGTTAATATCTACCTTATTAAGAACCATTTTAAATTTCATTATCCTTTTTATATCACTTATTACAATGTTATGAACGTTATGTAATTATTTAAGTTAATAACGGTCGTTTTGTCGATCTTTGGTACTTGTGTCAACAATAACCTTCTTATAATTACAAGTTGTTCATGTGGTGAAATATCCATTATATCCAGAATTATATTCATGATGTATATATCATATATATCATATATATCCATTATATACATTCATTCATAATATTACGTAACATTTAGAGGTAAGAAATGAAATGCACCGTTCATGGAGACGGTAAGCCGTACGTACGCATGAATGCTACTTTCATTTCTATTTCGTATTTAATGTAATGAAATCATAATTATATAAAGGTATAATATAGTTCCAGTATAATATCATATATAATATCATTTACTCCATCCTTTATACATCCCACATATGGAATTAACGATTCACATCACTTTGAGGGTGCGGTAGTCCGCACTTCCTAAAATGAAATTATCGCGTTTACCCAAAATGGAAATCATAAAGTATGCCATAAATGAGAAATACAGAAGCATAAGTAAAACATAAAAATATTATATATCATATATAAATATAGTGACATCTTAATGGCCACCTTTGAAGGTGTTATATGAGTGTTGAACAATCATCGTTTCGTGAGGCAGAAATTCGCCATCCACAGAAACCGTATGTTCTTTAACCATTAGATGTAGGTGTGTGTAATTTTAGCTCGAATACTTCTTATAAAAACATCCTAGTATATTTAGGATACTAGTGTTGTTACAAAAGAAATGAATAAAAATAGTTTAGGGGGTTGGAGAAGAAAAATAAAACAAAACAACATTAGAGAAGACATTACCTCAAAATCGGGTAACTCTTTTTTGATTTGAGCCAAAGGCTTCCTTGGGAAGAGTTATGCCCAAAGTGAGGCTTCTATGAGTAATAGGGGGAAGTTGGGAGAGTATTTGGGCAGAGGTTGGCCGATCCAAATGGCTTGAAAGTGTGAATGAGGTGGTAGAGGTGGGGGCCTTTTATAAGAGGAGAGGAGGGGAACTCTTGGAAAGTAAGGAACTTTTACATTATTATACAATGCTTTTAGGATTCTAAAGGTCCCAAACTTATATAATTCGTGTCTAAGGTGATAAGGGTTCGAAATCTACCCATCCAATAGTCTTTGGACAAGTGTAAGCCTTGGATTGTACATTATCTTTTCATTTTATTAAAATCGTTAAATAATGAGGTTATCGCTGCATCATAATGATGTCATAAATAATTTAATTTATTTAATGTCTAAAAATTATAAAACAAATACTATGATGTAGGAAATATTTTTATCTTTCCAATGACTATTTATAGTCAAAAATATGACTTGTATAACCCCATGTAAAAATTGTTTTAGTAAAACATTTCATGTTTGTGTCATTTTTTACTTTAACATTAAATAAAAGGTATTTATGTCATTTTCCAACTAAAGTGGCTCCATGGGGTCCCCAAGTTGACCCATGGATTGTCTTGGTCGTCCATGACTCATCCAATAGGAGTAGGACAAGTTTCAAGCTCATATCATATTATTAAAACATTATTTTTACCTTAAACTACACTAATTACCTCTAATCGCGATTAAGAACTTAAAATTTACTATTCACCAAAAAATTATTTTAATCTCATTGAACCACATTTTACTTCTTAATGACAACCATGTATGTCGGATTTTTGAAAATCAAATCACAGAAGTGGTAATATTTCATTTAAACAAAAAATCAGTTATTTAACTACCACTTAGTGGTTTCACTATTCATCAAAAATTGAAGTTTTTCAGAACAATGACAAAATTTCACCCTAAGCTATAATTGATATTCCGAATTCAAAAATGATTTCTATTTTACAAAATTCCAAACATATAATTTTCATTAATTAATTTTATAATTAATTCCTGTTGTCACAACAAATAGCGTGTTTTTAAGAAACAATTTATATCAAAAGATTGGCAATTGTTTATGTTCAATTTCAATGTTAAATTAATTCTAATGACCACCATTGGATAAAATGGTAAAAATATATTCTAATTATACTTTAAAACCACTAAATAGTATAATTTATCACAATAAATTATTTTGATTAAAAAATTTGTTTTAAGTATTTTTCACTATTCATAAAAAAATTGGAAGTTCTCAGAAAGTTACAAAAAATTCAACTTAGGATAATTTCGATATTACAAATACAAAAATGAAGTCCATTTTGAAATATAAAATTTCTATAATTTTAAAAATTGGTTATTACTATCCATAACGGCTACTTTGATTAGTCGCGGTGTGTTAGAACTCGAACTTGCGTACAATGCAAGCTATTGCATTATTGAATGAGAAGCGTATCGTGGAAGATCAGGGTGTTAAAATCTCTAGGACATAGAGGTCCCATAAGAGGTGACACCCACTAACCTCAATATGGCACTCCTTGAACTGGTGTACACTAGTCATTCTTGACCCCAACGAAGTGTCCAGCATCAATAAATCAATAGAAGAAAAGATACAGAGCTGAAGGCTCTCCACAATAACAACAGATATGAAACTATGAGAAGCCCCTGTATCGAAAGGTTCTGAAGCTAAAACTGAGGCAACTAGTATTGTACCTCAAACTATAGAGGGTAGGGGATCCTTCTTCTGATGGGTCTGCTCCACTGCAAAAGTTTGTTTTGTACCACGGCCCTATAAACCTTCCTGACCACCCTGAGCTGATCCACCCAATTTTCTCTGAAATTTTGCTGACTAGCTACCATGTTCGCAACTTCCACCTTGGCCTGAATGGCCAAAAGAACTCTAGTTCCCAGACTGATGAAAAACTATTGGTGTTTCTCCTAAATTAGTAGTCATAGAAGAACCCTTGTCACTAGCTGTTGGTGAGAAAAACTGATAGAAGCACCGAGGATGACCCATCTTGTCGCAATATCGGCACTCAAATAGGTCTCTTAGGCACTATGGCCTCGTATGCCCACCCTTCCCACACTAGTAGAATACCACCTGGCTACCTGAAGGTGTATTTCACCTACTCAGATCCCCATGTGTAGACTCCCTATGGCGTTTCCTACTATCAACCAAAGAAGCACTAACTTTGGATGCTAAACCTCCCTAGCCCACAGCTCCAAAATCCCTCAATTTGCGCTCTGTGATTAGTACCTGGTTGACTATTGCAGATATAGTAGTCAACCTGAAGGTGTTCACTTGAGATTAGATGTCATGCCTGAGACCATACTTGAAATTCCTTGCCATGAATAACTCATCACCCCCTATAATGGGTGAGAATCACTATATCTCTATGAAGAGAGAAGAATACTCCATGACTAAAATAGTACCCTTCTCTAGACTCATGAACTCTCGAGCTCGATCAGCCCTCAAAGTCTTCGGGTAGAAGTAATCGTAGAAGGTATACTGAATCTCATCCCAAGACATACCCTACTAGCGCCCTGCCTTTGAGATCACATCCCACCATCTCTTGGATGAATCTCAAAGAATATAAGTAGTGAGCCTCACTCTCCTATATGGAGGTGTCTCCATATGCTTAAAGATCGATAGCATGGATTCTAACCATGACTCTACAGCCCGGGGTCCTTCATCCCCTGAGAAGGTGGGAGGATACTGCTGCTGTAAAACACGAGTCAACTCAGTCGTAGATGAGGTAGGAGGTGGTGCTTCCAGGAAGTTCTACATAAACCTCATGAATCCCTCTCAGAACAATGAATCGCCACTCGTATCCAGGATAATGGCTGGTGTCAAGACATACATGATTGGAGGATCTACTGGTAGTCCCTGATCATCAATTTCCAGTATCTAATCACTGCCCTAAATATGGCGTACAACCGAAGGACGTCTCGGTAGAATGACTCTAAAATTTTAATCGCACACCTTAGTTCAATATTATCAAGGACTAAAATTTATAATTTCAATAAAGGAACAGGAGATAGAAATCATTCAATTTTTTCAAAATAGGGATACATGGCGTGTACTCCAAGGACACAACGTGTTCTTAAATTGTTTTCCCCTTCCCAAGTTCTTCTACACAACTCACCCACACGGTTCTCCTAGAATGAGACTACACAGTGTTTTATCCATGAACACGGCATGTACCACTTATGTTTTAACTTTTCATGTCATTATCCACACGATTGGAGACACGGTTGACTCTATATGGCATGTTTTTTCTAGACACAGTGTGTACTAGAAGGATTTCATCGACCCATGTTGTTAGTCTCACAACCAGTTACATGTGTTACACCACACAGTGTGTTCAAGTGGGGCACAGTGTGTATAACCTAAGTTTCATCCATATGTGTCATTAGTCACATGGGTGGACACACGGTCCTTACAACACAGCTTATATGTCCGATACACGGTGTGTTCCTCTAAGGATTTCCCAACCCCATGTCTCTGCCCACATAGGCAGTAACACGGTTAGAGACTACACGGTGTGTACCTAAAGTACACGACGTGTAATTAAGAAAAATAGTTCCTTCCCAAATAGATGTATACATGGTGTGTATTCATCAATACACATCATGTATTCTGGGTTTTTTCGAATAGTAAGCCTCAGAAACTACTCCAAAACCCATAAAACTAAAACAAACATTGAAGTTCCAAATTCCGATTCGTGGGGGGCCATACTCCTCATGAATCAAATATTGGCATATTATTCATGTCATATACAAGTATAATCGTGCAATGATAAACCAAATTCTGATCCATGAGGGCCCATAACACCTTAGGGACCAAAGTTTGGTGTTCATCCAAACTAAACCTTATACAATTCAATACCCTATCAAATAGTAGGTACTCTGTTAAGGAATCTATCACAACAGTATACATATCTAGCACAAAATCTATCACAACAACATGTAATAGGTAATTCACCCTAAATGGAATGAAAATAATGCATAAAATTTGATCTCTAACAAGTGCCTATATGATGCATGAGATGGCATACCCTCATCTCATCAGGTTGTAACAGAAATAGAACCTCAATAATATGAAAGGTAATGGCACAAAACATGTGAATCACCCAACGGTGAAATCAAATCAACTGTAATAATTGTAAAACCAAAAAATGCAATAATTGAGGTAAATTAGCTTTTCCCTGAACACGAGTTAGCTACTCACTTGCACAACTTATTACTAACTACCTATTCCTTCCTATCCCTGGCTATAGGCTCCAAATAGTAAGTCAGAGAAGAAAGAATTACCTCTAATACCAATTTGTAACATCATGGTTCCAGGTGCCACCCAGATATGCCTTGAACCCGGTTGGTCACATGGCCTCAAGTGCATTTACCCAAATTCCAGAGGCTACCAACTAGTAGGGAGGGCCTTGAGTGTGATAGTGGGGAAACTATGCCCTCATTGGTAGAGTAACACAGTGGAAATAAATAGTTAAAAGCAGCAGATGAAGTAATAATAACATGCAACAGTAAATAGTGGAATACTACAAGTAGATAAACAACTAGAGCACATATATAAATGACGCATGTAACATATGTCTAGGAAATCATCCAAACAAGTTACAATGCTGGAATACAATACAAAACCAAATTACAAAGTAAAAAAGTAAATAACTCCAACAGAATTGGAAGCCTCGGCTTGTTCCCATGCTCTCCAACTCTACAGCAATCAAGTACCTGAAGTAGAAGGGAGTTTTCCCTTATCTAAACCTACAACAATATAATCTATTTGGGCCCAAAAGCATGACCCAAACAGGGTGTAAGACGAATCCCAGTAGGCAACCACCCAATGATGTGTGCCTAACTGTCAGTGGATATATATAGCAGGTAAATATGAAAAAAAGGAAGTAATAAAAAAGGAAGTACTCAAAAGTAAACAATACTACAGTTAAACTACATTCATTTACCTTCATAAATTATTCAAACAAGAATTCACAAGCAACCCTCTAGGAAAGTTCTCATAGTCTATCCCCTCAGGTTCAACCAATCAATCTCAAGTAACCCTCTGGGTAAGTTCTCACAGCCTAACCCCTCTATTTAAAATTATACAAGGATATAATGACCTCCTGGGTAGATCACACGGTCTAACCCCTTTGTTCTCATGCAAACAAAGACTCTCTGAGGAAGCACTCACCGTCAATTCCCCCTATGTCCTTTTAACAATAACTTATAGACACTTTGAGGAAGCACTCAAAGTCAATTCCCCATGTGGTCTCGTAATGGTAACTATAGACACTCTGAGGGAGCACTCAACATCAACCCCCCTATGGTCTCGCAGTGTGATAAATATAACAAAAACTCTTGGGAGGCCCTCAACGTCAATTCCCCCTATGGTCTCACTACACCAGGTTCCCACAGCCCTGTGTAAATCAATCGTGCAAAAATGATGTTTAGTAGCCAAAGTAAACTACAAATTACTTCTTGTCTAATGGCTAAAAATCATAACACAAGCTTGTTAGATAATATCACTCAATCCTAACAGCACTAGGCATGGAAAAAAAATCATTATAATAGGAAATTCTAGACCCAATTTCCAATATCAATCAAACATGGGAAAACAAATCCATATCATGGAAAATAACCCTATTCGCAAACAAGATCCCTAACTAAAGAAATCAAAGCATATAAGTAATTAATAGGGTTAAATTCCCTAACCACGCAATACCCTAAAATAGGGTATTGGGAAATTTTACATATATAACTCAAATACAATCTACAGAAAGGCATAAACCACCTACCTCAGTGTTTTACGATCGATATACTCTGGCGTCGGCCCTTGAATTGACCTAGAATGCAGTAAATCTACAAAAACATCAAAAACTCTCAACCAAGGATATCCCACGAAAGTGGAGAAATAAAGGAATGAGGATCTATAAGAAGGAAGAACTCACTGTGGAAATTCCAACGCAATTGACAGTGGTTGATTCGGTGAATGGATGGTCAATCGGGGGCTCAAAGAAGAATTGTCAGCTCCAGTCACTCCTGGACAAGATGAGCTGAGAAGAAGTGATTTTTGTGAATGATACGCGACCCTGGTCCGATATAACAATTAAAAATAAATATACACAGCATGTCTTTTACAAGTACATGGTGTGTATATACCTTTACTAGGTCCCACTTTAGGTGGTCTCTAGGTCACCCCATATGGCCATGTACTTGGCTATTACACAGACAGTACATGGTCACCCGCAACAACCGGGTACACGGCTTTCACTCCTAAGTACATGACATGTACTCCTTAAATTTCCATATTCTCCTCTTTTTCTCAAAAACACCAGAAAAGAAAAACTCGTACCTAAAAAGAAGGTCTGGGTTCTTAAAAGGGAATTCACTATATATTAGGAGGTCAGATGTTTGAATCTACATGGGCATTCATGGGTGAGCGGGTTGTTGGAGTTCATTTATGGAACAACATTAATATTGGATTGAATAGGCACTAATAGGGGGCACAGTTCTTGTCTCCCATATTTGATTTTTGGGAAAATAATAATTTTAATTTTTTTTATTTTTATTAGTTCTAAACTATATTCTGATAAAGACCCCTTTTATTTTTGTTTTTTTAAAATTCATTAATGCAACTAGATTTTAAAACCACTTAGCACATCTATATTTTTTAGTATTAATAAAATAGATTTATAGCACTTTTAAAATCTTTATCTATAGCAGTTAATGGTCATTTAATGAAATAGATATACCAAGATCCACCCCCACCTCTCAAGGTATTTACCTTGTTTGGGATCAACATTTTAGTTATGCTCAAATTTGATAAATGTGAATATTATCACTTGTATTATAATTTTTTTAAAATATTTTAGTTTAAGATGAAACTTTTTATACTAAGTGTTAATAGAAACTAACTTTAATTATCACATTTTATAAAAATGATAATAAACAATAACTTTTATTTTATTATAAAATCACCTTTCATTATCACTTTTCAAATTCTAAATCTTAGTATCTTATATTATCCTTTTAAAAAGTGATAATAACTTTTAATACACCTTATTAGATATCCCTCTACATAGTGAAAATAAGTGTAAAAAATATACACTAATAGATTTTATTTTTGTAGTTTTGTTTCAATAATTTTTTCAATGATAGATTCTACATCACTCCTCGTATAAACTTACTAGAGTTTTTTCCACAAAATTTTCTCAAATGTGAGACTCCATGACACTATTTTAATGAAAAAAATATGAATTGATTGATAAAAAATAATTAAATTAAAATAATGAAAAAATTAATGTGAAATATTTAAATTCAAAGTGTGTGATTTATAATAGAAATTAATTTTATTTAATGCCATTAAAATAGTTATATTAGAATGTCACGACCCATCCCATGGGGCCCGAACGTGACTACCCAAAACCCACCTTCCATAGGCCAGGGGTTGGTGACTATCACCTGAAGGCTTTTCCCAAACAGGGAAGGCATTGCCTTAGAGATCTGTACACACTCAAAAGGGGAAACTGAAGTAAACAACCAAAAAAAGTAAGGTATAACCATGAGAGTAAAGTACAAATATAAACTGAAAAAAGTGGGCTGGAATACAAGCCCTAGAAACTGAAAATAAAGTAAACATCTATCACATCTTCCCTAGAGCTCTACCTGGTGGGTAGTAGCTGTAAGTCTGAAGTTGAAGAATAGGATCTCGACTACTCTCGTTTCCTCAAGCTCTACCAAGTTCTGAACCTCCAAATTCTACCTCGGAGCGTCTGTAGTCTTCACCAGACACACACGTGTGGGAGAATCCCCTATAGGGGTGAGTATAACAACTCAGTAGGGGACCCTGAGACCCCCAAAGGTCTCTCAGTAATCCACAAAGGAAAACTTCACAAGAAATACAACAAAGGTAATATCACAAGTATGATATAAATCATGAATCATAAAGAAAAAGAGATAGTTCACTCTAATTGTATAACATCAAGGTTACTGGGATAGGGATGACTAGTCATAAATCTAGACCATCCTATCTGAAGTAACTCTACTACTGACCCATATAGTTCACTGTATGCTAACCTGTATTGGTCGCTAGATGCTGACCCGTATTAGTCACTGATGCTGATCCATATTGGTCGCTAGTGATCACCTATATTGGTCGCCAGTGCTGACCTATATTTGTCTCTGGTGCTAACCCATATTGGTCACTAGTATAGAGGTAGGGATGATTAGTCATACAGCTAGATCATCCCACTCTAGAGTTTCTGATGTTGACCTATATTGGTCGCTCTTCTTCTTCATGTCAGAGCCAGCCATTGGATTCCCGCATGAAGCACACCTAATATCTAGAAGACTATACTCCTCAATAATCAGTAATATTTCAACCGGTTGGTGATGATCCACATAGGATCTCTAGGTGTTGACCCACACAGCATCACTCTGTACTAACCTCCACCCCACTGGTAGCCACTGGATTCCCACCCGAAGCACGCCTGATCCTGGGAGAACCACTCCTCAAGACATAGGTCATATTCAAACCAGTACTAAGTCCCATAAAAAAGTAACCCAATGATTCTACACATCATAAGGGTTCCAATGAAACAGATTGTGCATCAACCAGACGCTCAATCTGTAAGTTATAGGCATTTTAGTGTCGAGGGCCTGGTTGGATTCAGGTACGATCCAACCCGGTCATTCTCCAACTTTCTCTAAAACCCAAGTGCAGTATGTAAAATGGACTGTCTCGCTCCAAGGGTCTCATTGACATAAACGGTTCATCAAATGGACGCCCGGTTCACAAGATATGGTCACTTAAGCGTTTATGGGCCCGAGAGGGGTCAGGCTCTTGTCCCACCCGTTCGGACCGACCCTGCATGGGTCTTCGACCCATTTCGGGCCGATGAGACCCCTTTTGAGGCCGACCCCACCCCGTTCGGGGCCGACCTGACCCTATTTGGGGCCAACCCAGCCCCGTTCGCGCCGACCCACCCCGGTTCAGGCCGACCCAACCCAGTTCAGGCTGTCCCAACCCGTTCCAGGTCCGACATGGCCGGATCCTCTCGGTTGGGCTGGGACGTAGTGGGTGCGGCTCGCAGGGCCACAGCGGTCCTATTCTACTGGGCCACGGATTGACCCGGCCCACCAGTTGGGCATGTCCCACTGGGAGGTGCGGCCCGGCCTACTGTCACTCCCCATGCGGGGCGTGCGTTCTGCCTACCGAATGGCTCTAAGGATCCATTCGGCTCCCTTCAATCAGTGGCGCCAAATAGTGCCACCACATATTCCACAGTACCCATGGGACATGGGTCCCCATCCTCCTCTACTGCAGCTTTGAGTCGTGGATTTCTTCAATTAGAAGTGCACAACAGTGCGCCGCCTCCTCCTCTACGGCTGGACAAGGTGTCGGCTGCCGCCTGCAGCTGCTGCGGCATGATGTCGCAGCTCCCCTCTGTGTCACACGACGGCATGCCTCCTGTTTCTGTCACAATGGTGTCACACTAGAGAATCATCTGTGGGGCTTCGGCGATGCTCCGGAGCTCCGTTTTTCACTCCCATCTGCACCTACAGGCCTCCCAAGATGCTTCCATTATAGCATGACCCGCTGTTTCATGTTTCCATCAAATTGAGGAGACCATCCTTGAATAACAGAACATGAGAGAAGCAGCGGAGGGTTTGGGCCTTGTTTGTTTGTTCTGTTCCCTCCGTGTTAATATGATAATATGCGGGAGCAAAGAAATAAACATAGATAAACTATAATAATTAAACCCCCTACTTATATGAGACGTCCACTGATGACGATTGATGTAACCTTCTTCGTTGTTATCGTTGGTTCGTGATTCGGTGGTGCTCATCACTGCTTGCTGAATATGGTATCATCCTCCAAGTGTTTATTCATCGGCGTCTATCGTTCTTTGTTGATGAATAAATCTGTTGGTATTTCATCGATCCTAGATCGCTACCACCTGAGCTTCCATCTCCAATGGTGGATGTTGCTGCAGAATTCCACCAGAGTTTCCTCGCTTGAATAAGTCATGCCAAAACCCTACCCCTATCTCCATTTAAAATAGGAGGGAGGAAGGATGAGTAATGCATGAGATAATTAATGAGGTTTATTAAATGTAATTAATGAGCCTCATTTAATTAACAACAGTGTGGTTATACAATTGATGAGTCAATCCATTTAATGTATTGAAAAGTCATTGGTCCCGCCACCACTGCTCATCCATTGTAAAAAAAGGAAATATAATAACAATCACATGTTATTTTATTATTCTTTAAAAAGTCCAAAAACTAAATTTTTCTCCCGACCAACTATGGTCGAAGTGAAGCTTCCCTTAAGATAATCCTAGCACTTCAGATTCAATGGTGCCCTTAGATTTTTAATCTGAGCTTTGATTCAAAAGATAGAAAACGTTGCTCGCGCGTTTACTGAATATACCTTAAAAAAAGTTCATAAATTCATTTCGGGCACATCATCCCTCAGAATCACGCGTCGTAAAATTTCGCAGACTTATAAAAATCCCAAATAATTTAAAGAAAACTACATGGAATTTTCAGGTCTTTACATTCTCCCCACCTTATGGCTTTACATCCCCAAAATCCAAACAAGGATATACAAAAAAAGAGGGGTAATGGGCATACATATGAGCCTCTCGCTCCCTTGTGCTCTCCTGGAGATTTCCATGCTGCCATAGAATGAACACCAGAGGTAACAACTACCCACGAAGGATCTGCTCCTGTCGATCCTTTATCTCCACCAGGTACTTCTCAAAATTCTCCTTATCGTCAATCTCTAGCTCGCCATGGTCGATGACGTGGGATGGGTCATGCATGTATCTCCTCAGCTGGGATACGTGGAAGACGTCGTGCACCCTCTCCAACTGTGGTGGCAATTCCAAGCAGTACGTCACCTCGCCAATCCTACAAAGTATTAGGAATGGTCCAATAAACCTTGGTGAGAGTTTACCGCCTCGGCCAAATCTCCATAGTCCCTGTTGAGGGGAGACTCGCAATAATATGTGGTCCCCCTCCAGAAACTCCAATGGTCTTCATCGCCTATCATCATAGGAATTCTGTCAGCTATGTGTAGTCTTCATCTGCTCTTGGATGACCTTCACCTTCTCAGTGTTAGCTTGTACCATCATTGGGCCCAGGAGTGCTGTCTCTCCTGGATCCGTCCAACATAAGGGTGATCTGCACGGTCATTCGTACAACATCTCAAAAGGGGTAATACTAATGGTGGAGTGATAACTATTGTTGTACGTGAACTCTACTAAGGTTAGGTGGTCCTCCCAACTACAAAAAAAATCTAGGACACATGCACAAAGAATTTCCTCCATGGTCTGGATGGTCTGCTCATTCTGACCATATGTCTGCTGGTGAAAAGGTGTGCTCAAGCGAAGATGAGTCCCGAAAGCCTCATACAAACCTTTCCACAACCAAGATGTGAAGCATGCGTCATGGTCTGAGACTATCATTTAAGGAACCCTGTGAAGTCACACGATCTCCTGAATGTAGAGATGTCCCAAGCTCTCTACTGAACCCTTCTCTCGAATAGAAAGGAAGTGGGCCAAATTGGGGACTCTGTAAATGATCATCTAGATGGTATCGTGCCCTCTGGACATACGTGGTAACCCCATCACTAAGTCCATAGATATCCCTTCCCACTTCCACTCTATTATATCGAGGTTTTGGGTTAATCCTACTAGTACTTGGTGCTCGGCCTTCACTTGCTGGCAAGTGAGGCATCTAGAAACAAACTCTGCCACAGCTTTCTTCATCCATGGCCACCATTACTGATGTTGGAGGTCCTGATACATCTTCATCATGCATGGATGTACTTCCAAGGGTGATGTATGGAACTCCATTAGCACCTCCTCTTGTAGCGCCACTGGTACAACTGTACATCCTCTAAAAAGGATAGTGTGCTCCCCACCTTCAGAATATCTATTAGGTGCATGGCCTGAGGATATATGAGCACGTGTAGTCTCACATATACTGTATCCAAGTTGTTCCTCCCTAACTCACTAAAGGAGTGGAGACGAAACTACCATCAACTGGAGGAAGATTTTCTCATCTCTATCCATGTAGGATATCTTAAATGAGGCTAACTGCTCTGAAGCTTCATTCAGTAGTCGTGAAATCGATCTCCAGCTAAGTGAATATCCCAATACATTCCCCTTCCCAAGAGTATAGAATATCTCAAAGTCATAGTCATGGAAGAACTCTAGCCAACATCGTTGTCTCATATTCAGATCTTTCTGTGTAAAGATATATTTAAGACTCTTGTGGTCTGAGTAAACAATGAATCACTCACCCATTAAGTAGTGTCTCCACATATTCATTATGAAGACTACTTTTGCTAACTCCAAGTTGTGAGTTTCATAATTATACTCATGAGACCTCATCTGTCGTGAGCCAAAAGAAATAACTGCATCATCCTGCATCAGGACGCAACTGATTCTGATCCCTGATGCATCACAGTAAACCATGTAGTCAGTTCCCTTCTCCGGCAACCTCATGATGGGAGCACTGGTCAAGCTTTTCCTTAGATGTTGAAAGCTCTTCTGGCATTTTGATGACCATAGGAAGGGTTTCCCCTTCTTTTTCAAGGCAGTTATAGATTCTTATACTCTGGATAAATTGGGTACTAACCTCTGATAGTAGACTGCTAATCCAAGGAATCTTCGAAACTCAGTAACACTCCTGGGTGGCTCCTAATAAAGTATCACCTCGATCGTCACTGGATCCACTGCAAATCCAGCCTCTGAGATGATGTGTCCCAAGAAGTGGACCTTAAGTATCCAGAACTCACACTTCGAGAGATTCCCATATAACTGGTGCTCCCAGAGTGTGTACAGAACTATCCTCAAGTGTACTGTGTGCTCTTCCTTAGATTCTGAGTACACCAAGATGTCATCAATGAAGACCACCATGAATAGATCGAGGTATGGCTGGAAGATCCTGTTCATGAGCCCCATGAACACTTCTGGAGCATTTATCATGCCGAAAGGCATCACCAAGAACTCATAATGGCCATACCAACATCTGAAGGTTGTCTTCAGGATGTCCTCATCCCGCACACGAAGCTGGTGATAGTCCGATATGAGTTCTATCTTCGAGAACCACTTTTCTACTTTAAACTGATCAAACAGATCATCAATCCTCGGTAGAGGATACTTGTTCTTCATAGTCACCTGGTTTAGGTACCGGAAGTCCACGCATAGCCTCAAACATCCATCTGCCTTCCTGGAAAACAACACAAGGGATTCCCATGTAGAAATATTGGTCCTTACGAATCCCTTCCTCTATAAGTCCTCCAATTGTACCATCATCTCCTAGAGCTCCATAAGGTCCATCCAATATACTGGTGTAGATATCGATGTTGTTCCTAGGTACAAGTCAATATGGAAGTCTACCTCTCTATGAGGAGGTAGTCCTGGGATATCTATTGGAAAGACGTCCTCATACTCATCCACCACTACTGGGAACTACGGACTCTCCTCATCTACCATGTCGAAGTTCATGAAAGCCAGCTGATATGTAATTGGCTACAACCTCTTGAGCACAAGTCCATATCATGCTACTTTGTTTTCCTTCTCACTAACGAAGTAAAACTAGCCTTCATCTCTGCACGTACATCACACTGTACGTCTCAAGCAGTCAATTTGTACGTGAACTATAGATATCCAGTATATGCATAGAATGACACCGTAGGGCTTCAACACCACTACTAGAAGATACCATCTGAAACTCTCTCCTCTAAGAGTAAGATCACACTATCGGCACTAGTGTGTGACCACTAAATATCCTCCCTTAAGGGTATCCAAACACAAAGGTCAACCTAAAATCTCAGTCAGAATCTTTTAGTCTCGAACTAAGTCTGTGGCAAGGAAAGAATTGATAAAACCTATGTCAATAAGAACTGCTAATAAAGTAGAGAAGATACATATAGTACCTCGTATCATCTCAGAGATGTCAGGATTGTGAGCCTCTACTGCCTGTAGTTGGGCTTGTCCCCATCCACCTGCTCCCTAAGCTCATGGTGGACTGCCTGGGGGTGGTGGTGGTAGTTCCTGGTGACCCCGACCACCTCCCATTGCACATCCCGCTCCCCTGCCTTTTATGCCACCTGGCTAACGCTCATGCTCATGTTACTACCTCAGTGGCTCCTCCACCGTCTTTCGATCCTCCTCAATGGGAGTCAAATAGTCATGAGATTTGTTACCCTGTCCCCCACAAGAAAAATAGATCATGCCTCGATGGTGGATCCCTCGGCCTCTTGAGCCTTGCACCTCTAACCCTACGTCTCGGGGTCACCCCCTAGAAGGTCTAGCCTGCTTGGGCTTCTGCATCACTTGTCTAATACTAGCTGCAAATGACTGTGCTACCTGCCGTCCGATAGGGGCTCTCACTATCGGTGTCTACTCGGTAAGGAATCTCTCTATCAGCAAATCTCACTCTAGCACCCCATCCTACATCAGGATGCTGAGAGAAACTATCGCAGCTCTGATCTCTCATTGGATCCCCTACTCAAAGGTCTAGACCCTAAAGTAAGGGTCTCATACCATGTCAGTGGAGTATCAGGAGAGGTCAATAAATCTCGCAGAGTACTAAGCCACAGTCCGGTTATCATGTTGCAGATGCAACAGCTCCTGAATATGCACATAGCTTAGTGTCGCTGGCATAAACTCCACCCTGAAAAGGCTCCCAAATTTCGTCTAGGTGAGGGTCATCTCCTCATGCACCTGGAACTTCAATCACCACCATCATCCTTCCGAGCCTTGAAAAAGGATAGCGACCAATATATCCATCTGCTCAGCGGGTGTCTATACTAAGCGAAAGACCTGCGAAACCGCCTCAAGCCAGTCCTCTACTGCCTGGGGGTCTATCTCGCCTCGGAAACTCATAGGCCTCTGTCTTTAGAACTCATTCAACACGCTCATTCGGCGTGCATGATCCACTGGTAGTATCTGCTTCTCAACGGGTGGTGGTGTTTTTGGTACACCACCAGAAGGTTCCATCACTGTGAGTGGTCCCTATACCGATGCCTCACTGCTCGGTGGGCCACTATCACGATCTCTAACCATAATCATGGATATCTGTCTTTGTGGAGTCATCCTGTAAAAAATATATGTGCCATGGTCAATAAGTTATACCTGGTGAGCGGAATCAAGAAAGATCAAGGAAACTTTTCAAAACACTAGCAACCGGTGTTTTCTTATACCGAGTCGGAAAACAGAATTCAGGGTCCTAGTGTATGGATATGTCGGCCATCATACCAACACTAGACTCCCTATTCTGAAAACCAAACTCAATAAACTTTACACAATTTCCTAATTGAAATTAGACTCTTATTTCTTTTGGTAGAACTTACCTCCCTCTGATACCACTTTTTCACGACCCGTCCCATAGGGCCCAGATGTGACTACCCCAAGCTCTCCTTCTATAGGCCAAGTTTTGGTGACTAGAACCTAAAGGCTTTTCCCGAATAGGGAAGGCATTACCTTAGAGATCTGTACATATTCAAAAGGAACAACTGAAGTAAACAACCAACAAAAGTAAGGTATAGCCAAGAGAGTAAAGTAATACCACAAGTACAACTATAAACTAAAAAAAGTGGGTCGGAATACAAGCCCTAGAAACCAAAAAGAAAGTAAACAGTTGTTGCATCTACCCTGGAGCTCTACCTGGTGGGTAGTAGCTGTAAGTCTAAATTCGAAGAAGAGGATCTCAACTTCTCTCATCGCACCAAGCTCCACCAAGTTCCGAACCTCCAAATTCTACCTCGGAGTGTCAGTAGTCTACACCAGACACACACGTGCTGGCGGAGCCCATGCAGGGGTGATTATAACAACTCAGTAGGGGACCCCAAAACCCCTAAAGGTTTCTCAATAATCCGAAAAGAAAAAACTTCACAAGAAATACCACAAAGGTAATATCACAAGCATGATCTAAATCATGAAGCACAAATCAAAAGAGATAGCTCACTCTAATGGTATAACTTCAAGGTTATTAGGATAGGGATAACTAGTCATAAATCCAGACCATCCTATCCATAGTAACTCCATTGTTGGCCCGTATAGGTCACTGTATTCTGACCTGTATTGGTCGCTAGATGTTGACCCGTATTAGTCACTGGTGTTGACCCATATTGGTCACTAGTGTTGACCCGTATTGGTCACTGGTGCAGACTTGTATTGGTCACTGGTGTTGACCCGTATTGGTCACTGGAATAGAGGTAGGGATGATTAGTCATACAACTATATCATCCCACTCTAGAGTTTCTAATGTTGACCCGTATTGGTTTCTCTTCTTTTTTATGTCACATTCAACCATTGGATTCCCGCAAAAAGCATGCATGATCTCCAAAAGACTCTACTCCTCAAGTCATCAGTCATATTTCAGTTGTTCGGTGGTAATCCACATAGGATCTCTAGGTGCTGACCCACATAGGATCACTCGGTACTAACCTCTGTATTATCTGTCTCCAACCTCCGCTTCACTGGCACCCACTGGATTCCTGCACGAAGCACGCATGATCCTGGGAGAACCGCTCCTCAAGACATCGTTCATATTTCAACCAGCATGAAGTCCCCCAAAGAAGTAAATAGATGATCTGTCATGTCATGATGGTTCCAATGCAATAGATTTCACATCAATCGGACGCCCAGTCTGTAAGTTATAAGAATTTTAGTACCGAGGGCCTGATAGGATTCAGGTACGATCCAACACAGACATTCTCCAACTTTCCCCAAAACCCAATTGTATTAAGTAAAAAGGACTATATCACTCCAAGGATCCTAGTTCCATAAATTGTTCATCAAACAGACATCTATTTTGCAAGATATGGTCACTTAAGCGTTTCTCGTCCTGTGAGGGGTTCGGGTCCGGTCTGACCCGGCCCGACCCAACCCGAACCGGTCCGTGTCCGACCCAACCCGGCCCGGACCACCCTGGCTGGGAAAGGCCATGGAGGGACTGGTCTTTTGGGCCACTGACCAGCCTGGCTTACTAGCGCGCCCCGCACAGGGCGCACGGTCCGCCTGCCGAACGGCTCTAAGGAGCTATTTAGCTCCCTTCAATCAGCGGTGCCACGTGGCAGCGCCACATGGTCCGTGGGATGTGGGTCCCCATCCTCCTCTATAGTGTCTTTCTTCAATCAGTGGCCTACAACAGCACGCTGCCTCCACCTCCACGACCATCTGAGGTGCTGGCCACCGCATGCAGCCGTCACGGCAGGATGTCGCGACTCCCCTCCGCAGTGTGTGACGGCGTGCCGCCTCTGCCTCCAAGGTCATCCAAGGTTCTAGCCGCCATGGCATGTTGTCGTGGCTCCCCACCAAGACACGCGATGATGCATCGCCTGTTGTTGGCCGCCTCTGTCGCTCGTCAGTGTCGCACTGGCAGATCTTCTGCGGGGCTCCTTCGATGCTCCAGAGCTCTGTTTCCACTCTCGTCTGTGCCTACGGGCCTCCCGAGATGCCACCATCATAGCATGACCCATTGTTTCATGTTTCCATCAAATTAAGGAGAACTTTCTCAAATAACGCAACATGAGCAAAGCGGTGGAGGGTCTGGACCTTTTTTGTTTGGCCCGTGCCCTCTATGTTAATATGATAACAAGCAGGAGCAAAGAAATCATCATAGATAAACTATAATAATTAAACCCCCTACCTGGATGAGACGCCCGCTGACGATGATCTATGGAACATCCTTCATCATTTTCGTTGGTTCATGATTCGATGGTTCTTGTCACCGCTCACTGAATCCAGTCTCGTCCTCAAGGTGGTTCTTCATCGGCATTCGTTGTTCTTCATTGAGGAAGTAATCCGTCAGTGTTTCGTCAGTCCCGGATCGCTACCACCCAAGCTTCTGTCTCCCTTGGTGGATGTTTCCGCAGAACTCCGCTAGAGTTTCCTCACTTGATTAAGTCATGCCAAAACCCCACCCCGAGCTCCATTTAAAATAGGAGGGGGGAAAGGATGAGTAACTCATGAGAGAATTAATGAGGTTTATTAAATGTAATTAATGAGCCTCATTTAATTCACAAGGGTGTGGTTACACAATTGATGATTCAAGACATTTAATGGCTTGAAAATCCATTGTTCCCACCAACACTACTCATCCGTTGGAGAAAAATAAAATAAAATAACAATTATATGTTATTTTATTATTCTTAAAAAAGTCCAAAAGCTAACTTTTTCTCCCGAACAACTGTGGTTGAAGTGAATCTTCCCTTAATAGAATCTCGGCACTGTGGATTCAACGGTGCCCTCAGATATTTAATCCAATCACCAGTTTAAAAGATAGAAAACACCACCCATGCGTTTACTGAATGTACCTTAAAAAGTTCAGAAATTCATTCTGGGCACACCGGCCCTCAAAATCACTCACCATAAAATTCTACAGACTCGTAAAAATCCAAAATAGTTAAAAACATTACATGGAACTTTCATGTATTTACAAATAATATAATTAATATTAATATATAATGAATAATAATATAATTTGTAAAAATAAAAAATCAGTTTGATCAATGCTTTAACTGATTTTCCTATTTTGAAATTAACATACTCCCTTAGTTTGACATGCATCCTAATTCTAATAATTTTGATCACAAAAAATAGAACATGTGTTTTGTCTTGAATAATGTAACATGTTTTCCTTAAATTTCATCAAGTGAAATTTTTTTCATAAAATTAAAATTAGTGATAATCATCATTAAAAAATAAACATGGCGATAAATTAAAAACATTGAATCTAATGGTATATATGGATCAAAAATTGAGTTTTTAGATAAATTTATCTATAATTAATATTATAAATTTACACACACACATAGATATATATATATATATATATATATATATATATGAGTGTATTTGTATATAAATGATAATTTTTCATATATAAATTGACCCTATTATTATAGAATTTTAGGTCTTATTGAATGGGTCTCATTGTGATTTGGACTTTGACCTACCATGAATTCTTAATTACAAACATAATTATAATTTAAAAATGTTTGTAAAATTATAAAAATGTAAAAAATACAGTGATCCTTTTAAGGTGAATTTGAAATTGACCATTCTTAAATGAATTCATAAATTATTTTAATTTTTTTAAGATTCTCTTATGCATAGATACGTAAGTAATGAATCACTTGTTCTATAAATTAAATATGGAATATTATACCCTTCCCCATCCACTTTCCTTTAGTAATGAATCTATAGATCTATAAATTCTCAAAATAAGAGAATGATATTGGCCAACCTATTCTTGTTCAAAGACATGGTGATGTAGGAACGAAAGAAGATAACGACAATGTTCTCAGCAAGCTCTAACGATCGGTTGGTGATGAAAAAGAAGAAGTATAGTTTGTATCAATTCATGTTTCTGCTGCCCAGAAGCTCATACCTTAGGCAAAGGATGTCAACTTGTGTTTCATATAGAAATTTCAATGGGAAACAACCCATATAATAGTCCATGAAAAAAAAAGAAAACAAAAATAAAGTAAAATTAATTTATTTTTTTACTCTCACATTGATTATTAATTATATTAACTAACATTGAATTCCATGTATCTCTTATTGTTTCTCATTAATCAATGGTGTTCTCATATGTATTATAAATAATTTGACATATCAAATTTAATTAGTTCACATAATATATGTTGTATCCAAGATGTGTGAAAGATCACTACTCATATTCTTAGAAAAGAGGCATTTAGAAGTAGTTTTTTAGCAATTATTTTTCTATTTATAATAGATTTTTTTAACAATAATTATTTTTTAGTTTTTAGTTTTTTAATTTATATTCATATTTAATTCATTAATATATATTTATATACAAATAAACACACACGCATAAAAACAAATATATATTAAAAAATAAATAATAATTATTAAATAAAGTATATATACATATAAATTAAAAATATATAAAAGGAAATAAAAAATTGTATTTAATAATTTATAATCAAGATTTGATGATTATTAATTTAAATATTAATAATAAAAATAGGTTATATTACTATATAATATTATATATTAATAATTTTAATTGTAATTATATTAATAAATAATTTATATATTTACATTTATATTAACATTTATGCAACATGGTAGAAAACCAGAGTCATGACATGATACAAAATACTCTTTCTAGCCTTCGGATTGTAACTCCCAATATTTAATTATAGTAATTAAATATTTCATTCTAAAGAAACAGTAGCAAAATTCACATAGATTTATTAAAAATATTGATTAAAACATAAATTTTATAATTTTATAATTTTTAATATCATAAAATTAATTTAATTTTTGAATTCAAAATATAAAAATTGTTTAGGGGTAAATTTGTTGATATTTTTTAGTGAATAGTTAAAAATACTGATTTTACAAATACTATAACTTTTATGAAATTTTAATTATATAATAATGAATATAAATTTTATAAAACAAATATATATTTAATAAGTAATATAATTCATTTAAATATATAATATTGAACATATAAATCAATTTTTAACATTTTGGAAATCTAAGTAATGTTTTTATTCAAATAAAACTACTTTTGGTTATTCTCTTTTAATCAAGTATTCACAAGGTTCCTTTTAATTTTTAGTTTGGTTTAAAATAAAAATAAGTATCCTTTAATTTATCATAATCAAAATAATTCCATGTGAATGAACATTATACATGATTTTTCTGTAAAATCGTTTTTATTCTTAAAACATGCATTTTTTAAAAATCGGTTTTCATTGTGTTTTGTGAATTTATATTAAAAGTAAATTTTATCAATTTTGGAAATTTAATCTTATAAAATGGGTAACATATTTGGAATACACATAATTAATATTATATAATAAGTTCAACTTAAGTTTTGGTCATAGTGAATAGTAACCATCTTAAATATTTATCACCTCAGCTAAGAGTAAAATGAGTTAAAAGGATTTAAATAAAGGGATAAATATTCAATATAGCACAAAAAAACTTTCTTAAATATTATTTCATGGTTATATTTCTACCTTAACCATATCATATTTCAAACTATGAAAATTTTGAGCCACTTTACTTGAGTAAGAAATATATTATATAATAAAGTTTCAAGTAATTTTTCCACCCACCACACTTATAAAAGGGAACCACCTCCCATCACTTTTCCACACTTCTTAAGCCACTTAGATCAACCAATACATTCCCAAATATATTTCCAACATATTTATACACATCCTAGAGATTCTGGTCTTCCCAAAATACCACTTTAGGAAAACATAAGGTATAAGCCAAAGGAGATTACCAAAGGAATGGGTATATGTTATTATTGGGATTTTTAAATATCCTTTATTCTTAAACCTCTTATATATATTAAATAATAATATTAAAAAATATTAGAATATTTATTATACTCATATTTTTTCATACTAATGGTACATCCATTTTATATATCTTTTCCATTATATAGAAAATGAAAACATCTCTCGTGCGTACGTATAAACTACCCTCTCCACGTAGTAGTGTAATTTTCTTATCACTACCTAACTTTTATGGTTATATATATATAATTAATTAATATATATTATATTTTTACCTTAATTATGATTATGGAAATATAATATATTATTTAACTTCATACCCTTCCATCTGTTAAAAATATTAACATCGCTCATGCGTGCGTGTGGACTACCACCTTGCATGGATGATTATAAAATTGTATATAATGTATAAAAATTATATTAATGACATTATTAAAAATTTTTAAATGATGAAACCATTCCATAAAACTATTAAAAATGTTCAATATATTGAAGTAATTTTGGATAAATTTACTGAACAACCATAAGTGGTCAATATAAGTAAGTACTATTCAGTGAATGGATGTCTAATGATTATAAAAGGACATTAAAATGAAAAATATATGAAAAATAATCTTAATAAAGTATTTAATAAATTTAAATTGATAATTCAAGAGGATAAAATGATTTTGACCAAGCATGAGTCCAAGGTAAAGGGTTTTCGTCTCAATTCCACTCCATTGAGACATATTGAATATTATACACCAAATTTCTCTTATATGGTGTATATAATGTCCATTTAACATATTATATCCTGAATTCATATTTATTACTTATATTTAATGTTTTAATCTATGTTTTCTCTTTTAATTGGTTTTTATTTAGAATTTATTAAAATCGTAAAGGTTTATTTTACAATGTCACTATTATTCGGGATTTTTCATGTCTAAATTTACATTGGAAGAATTATATGTCATATATATTCTTAAACCCTATCATTTTTCTTCTCATATGGTTATTTATATGGATTCCATATTTTTTATTCCAACTTTTCCTCTCTTTGGTACTTAATGATAAAAATAATTGTTTTAAGAAAAACCAACCTTATTTCATATTTTAGGTTCAGAATATTTTTCTTACATATCCAAATTTTTCTTGATTTATATTTTTTTTTTGCTTGTGGAGGACTTCATTTTACAACAATTTTGGTCTCGCATTGAGTTTATGATTCATTTTTTAGTAGCGGGGGGTTCGTTTCATCACCATAGGCACATATCTTCTTCATCCTCATAGTCGGTTCAAATATGGTTCTCTTTGATTTGGTTCTGGTTTATTTTGTTGTGTATCTGGTCATAGATTTTTTCTACTAGGAGGGTTATGGTTCTATGATATTGGTCAGACTCGACTTCAATCAGCAGTGGTGTTTCTTTCAAATTTTATGTTTTTCAGTCTTTGCGGCCTCCTTAAATTCATGAATCTAGTTTTTTTAGGTTGTTAGTGTAATTTCTTGAATTTTTTTATCCTCCTGAATCATTTGGTGAAGTTTATGCCTACGGGGATGCATGTGGTTTTCTACCTATATTTGATTGGAATTCAGGACATCTCATCACTGTTGTTTCATCTTAACTTTGTTTTCTTAGTTCTTTGCTTGGGTTTTAGGATTCCTCTATTATCTATGAGGCAGAGTAGCGCAGTGATCTTATTGGTCCGTTGGGATGTGATTTCAAGAAACTAGTTCAGGGAAATCGATAACGACAATTGGTTCGATGGATTTTGGGTAAATTTTTGGATTTGGTATTTGGTTTATTCTCAGTGGTGGTTTTTTGAAATCTAAAATAGGCTGGATATGAGGTAGCTTTTTGGTATTTGGTTTTATTCTAAATTTTTATGGTGGAAGAAAACAACACTCTACAAGTATCAGAACCAGATGAGGTTACAGAGTAGGAAGCTTCCTTCTGTGCATGGCCATTTAGATTTGGATAAATGAGAGGGTATGACTTTTATATTAATATCAAGCCCTTACAACCCTACAAAAGATAGATTCTTGAGCATTCATGTGAGGTAGAGGCTTAACATAATATTGTATTTGCTGGGGAGGGGAAATTCCTTGTAGTTTTGATCTGGTTAATTTCTTGTATCGGGTTTTCCACTTTTTCCTCAAAAGTTCTTTTGAAATAAAAATTTAACTTTCAAAAGGGAATTTTATTATACCTTATAATTTATTTACAATGGTTTATAAGGAATATTTTTACTTTTTGAACAAGTTGATTTTTAATTTTTATAAAAGTGTGAAAGGAATGTTCTTTTAATGTATACATTATGAATGACTTTCCCCACCTCCAATACCATTATTTAATATTTACCTTACTCTATAATTTTATATGGTTTTTTGAAGAAAATTATTTTCCTTTATTTTATTATTTTTTAGATTTTATAATAAAAAATGTATTGTTTTATTTAATGTTAAAATTAATTTTGGAAATAATATATAACTTCATTTTAACAAAAAAGATACACAAACCTTAGGGAAATTTATTTTTAAAGTTCCACTTCCATTTTAGTTTATAATCCTCAAAATACATTCATTTATTTAAAACCTTAATTTCAGTAGAATATATGGTCTTCTATAATCCTTTTTTTATTTATGGATTATACCATATTTTAAGATTAATCACTTTTATGGGATCATATTCTTTATTACTCTCCATTTTTCATTAAACGTTATTTATCTACTTTATGCTGGTATTTTCATTATCATGGATATATTCGGTATCATTTCTACTAATTTGATATTGTCTTAAATGTATACCATTTAAATATATTGTTTTAGTTGATGGAAGCTTATTAAGAAAGTTACTTTATCTACTAGGGAAATATTAATGTTCTGTATTCTTGATTCAATATAGATATTTGTTAATTAATAAAGAATTTTTTTATGTGTTATAT
Source organism: Viscum album (assembly GCA_963277665.1). Lineage (NCBI taxonomy): Eukaryota > Viridiplantae > Streptophyta > Magnoliopsida > Santalales > Viscaceae > Viscum > Viscum album. The sequence continues at coordinate 1,940,711,346 of OY728131.1, forward strand.
TTTTTATTCAATATATGAAGAATAATTTGGACACATAACAGTGATAGATGGGTCCCATTTATAGATATCCCATCGATGCATTGATAGGACTCGAGAGACAAATTGATGGCCAATTTAGTTGGTTATTTAGTATATACATACATATTCATTGAAATTTATTAGCATAAAGTCATGGTGATAAGGTTAATGATGTTTCTTCATGATACTTTGACGAAAATATCATGATGCATGAAATTATTCATTTACTTCATTAATATTTAATTTATTAGTATCCATGTGATTTTTAAATTGATATTTTCAATTAATATATTTTGTATCTCAAGTTATTGATTAAATTTCATATAGATTAATTATCCACCCTTCCATATTTTTTATTCCTTATCTTCTCATGAAATATTTTGTTGTACACTTTCCCTTGTAGAACATCTGAGCTAACCATTTATTATTTTTTCCTTTTCCCATGATAAGCAGAAGGGATCTTTGAATGATCTTCAAGGATGCAATAAATTTTTTCATAATATGTTTTATTTTTCTAATGTAATATGTAAATCATGTATGTATCCAATATAACAAGACTAATGAACATATCAATCCATCATGGTGTTGTTACTTGTATCTTGTACCAATGTAATAAAATAAAAACCAACTCCATGTTACTGGAGTCTAGGTAGTTACTTTTGGTATTAAAGGAAGCTTAGTAAGACCCTTGTAAACTAGATTTTAGAAGAACATATCTAGAATGATCATTAAGATAAACCCCTATAATATTTAGTAACTTTTAGGGATTTTTATTTTATGGCCCAATATTCATGATGTTGTAAGTTAATCATGTATGTTCCATTGTTTATAAATAGATCCTAATAGAAGAAAGGGAAATCATATCAACACTTGTATTCAATGTAGGGATTGGCCTTATGAGAAAGTCAATATAGTGGGGGTTGTGGATAAGAACATTATATACATATTGGGGAAACTGACTAAGGTTATAAAAAATAACCTTGCTTATATGGAGAAACCTATTGTTCCACAATGTGATGCACTTATGTTGGATCACATTATGTGATAGAAGCCTCTATATTTTAGTGGAACTACTAATCTATCAGTATTTGATCAATGGATAAAGTCCCTTTAAAATATATTCCTTGAATTGGGAAGTAATTAAAGATAAAAATGTTATTCTTATAGTATATTATTTAAAGGTATATTCTAATCAATGGTGGTCAATGATCCATAATACTAAAAAGGATGATGAAATAGAAAGATTAGAATAGATAAATTTTAAAGTTATATTCTCAAAAAAATATTTTATTGGAGAGAAATGTTCTAAAATATATAAAAGTAGAAGGAAGAAGAATCTACCACTAAATATGAGGCCATATTCACAAGATTAAAAAGGTATAAAATTAATGAAAAACATAATATGTAAAGAAAATTTGACCATTTATTTGATGTGTTTAAGTCAAAACATCAAAGGTCACTGGTCTCCCAAAAAAATTTCATCATATGATGATATAGTATCATGTGCTTTCAAGATAGATAAATAATTTTCTAGGTCTTATATCATCAAATTCAATCATGAAAAGTAGATTACAGCTAAGCACCATGGAAAAATAAATGCATAAAAAAGAATAATATAATGATGGTATTTTGACAATGTGATAATTTTGGAAATAAAAATCCTAGTAAATTATTAAAGGGATTGAGATATTGTTACAAGTGCATGGATAGGTCCATCTAGCTCATGAATGGAAGGGAAATAAAGAAACAACTATTATCGAGTGATTCAGCTATAAGGAGATAGGTAATTATTCAAACCAATTCCCCAAGTGTCAAGGTAAACTGTTAGAAAATAGGAAAAGGGGATAATTACAAGCTTATGTGATTAATAAATGTAAAGTTAAAGTCCCTAAATATGTGGTTCCAGGTAATTTTATCATAAACTCAAAGTTATCTAATGCTTTACTTGATTCTAGATCTTTACAATCTCAAATATCTTCCATGTTTTGAAAGATAATTAAGTAACTCCTTATCACCTTAATAACGGATTAATTAATAAATACTCCTAGTGGAAATATTATTCAAAAAATTATATGTTATTCAGTGCCCATTATGTTGAGAAAACCTACCATATTTTTAAAATTTCTTATTATCTCTATGGTTAACTTTAATATAATCCTTAGTATGGATTGGATTTGAATTTAAAATGTAGAAATTTATTTCCATGATAATGAGATTATGATTCAATGTATATATATTGAATCCATTATATTTAGAGGGGAGACTACATCATCTGAATCATATTTGGATCCAACTCTATTTGCCAACCACAATGAGATTTTGGGAGAAGAAGAAAAAACACAACCTATGGATGGGAAAGGTAACCTTAGAATAAATGATGAACTTATTTTATAGGAATTCATTGATGTGTTTCCTAAAGAGTTACCTAAAAATCCACCCTAGCATGAAGTTGAGTTTTTCATTGAACTCATCCCTAGTTCAAAACATATATTTATGAATCTTTATAGAATGGCCATAGTAAAATTAGTGTAACTGAAGAAAAAACAACAAGAGTTGTGTAATAAGGGATCCATTATCCCTAATTTTTCACCTTGGGGATCCCATAATCTTTTTTAATGAAGAATGATGGGTTTATTATGTTGTGCTTCAATTATATGGAAACCAATACCATTTCTATAAAGAAAAAGTATCATTTGTCTCATATAGATGACTTGTTTGATCAACCTGAAAGGGCTGAATATTTTTAAAAATTGATCTCAGTTATGCATATCATAAATTGTGAGTAATAAAGGAAAATATTACAATGGTGACATTTCACACAAGGTGTGGAAATTATGATTTTATAATAATTCCCTTTGTATTGACTAATGCACCCTCTATTTTTATGGATATGACGAGCTAAGTATTGAATAATTTTCTTGATGATTTCATTATGGTATTTATTAATGATACCTTGGTATACTTGAAAATATATAGATATAATAAAATCTATTTGAGAATAATTATTGAAACTATAAAAGGGATTGATTTATATGAGGAATTTAGTAAGTGAGAATTCTAGATTCTGGAAGTTTCATTTCATGGATATATTCTCTCTAAGGATGGAATATCAATTGATCCTTCAATAATAAATATATTTAAGAATTTTCTTATGCCAACAAATATAATTTAGATACATAGTATCCATAGATTAATAGGTTATAATTGATTCAATGTTCAAAAGTTTCCTTAATTTATTAACTCATCAACCAAGTTGACATTAAAAATGGTTAAGTTTATATTGTTAGAAGGATTTAAATAAATTTTTGAATAACTAAAGAGAAGATTGATCGATATAATGATATTTACAATACCATTAGGAATGGATAAGTTTTTAATATATAGTGGTGAATCAAATAAAGGATACAAATGCATCATTTTATAGAATGATAGAGATGTTTTTTATACATCATGATGGTTAAAGATCAGTGAAATGAATTTTACAACCCATGATCTTAATATAAAAACCATAATATTTTCCATGAAATTATGGGTTCATTATCTATATAGTGAATGATATAAGATATATATGGATCATAAAATTTTTAAATACATATTTTCATAAAAAGAGCTCAATATAAGACAAAAGAGATGTCTAGAGCTACTCATGGATTATGATTACTTAATACACTACCACCCTATGAAGGAAAATATAGTGGTCAAAGAATTGAGTAGGAAAGATTATGGAGTTATAACTAATATGAGGATTTAAAATGATCCTATATTCATGAATTTAATAAATTTAGATATGTAAATCATTATGGAAGGGAAAACATAGTTCCTTTTCCAAATTATTTTCAATCTATCTTTACTGGAGAAGATAAAAAAGTCTTAGCTTGAGGACAAGAGTTTACAAAAGAAAATTAATGCTATGAATGATGGGAATATGACAGAATTGTTTTATGAAGATGGTGTGTATAAATTAAAAAATTGGATATGTGTTCCATCAATATCTGTGCAGAAGAGGGAATTTCTTATTGAATCTTATAGCTCAAATTTTTCTATACACCCTAGTAGCACCAAGAGGTATAGGGATTTAAGATAACATTTTTGGTGGGATAATATGAAGAAGGAAATTAATGTAAATATATCAAGATGTTTGTTTTATCATTAAGTAAAGGCCGAGACAAAAAATCCTAAAGGAGTCATGAAACCACTCCCTATTCTTCGGTGGAAGTGGGATGATATTACTATGGATATTGTTACTAGATTTCCATAGGCTCAAAACGAAATGTTTCCATGTGGGTTATTATGGATAAATTTACAAAGTTTACACATTTCCTCACTATAAGGTATAATATACCTCTTAATTTCCTCACACAAATCTATATAAATGATGTTGTGAGACTTTAAGGGGCACCTCTTTCAATTTTATCTAATTATGACTGATAGTTTATATCAAAATTATGGAAAATACTCCATAATTACCTTAACATAGAACTACATTTGATAATTCCTTATCATCCTTAAATAGATGTATAGTATTAAGGTAATATTCAATCATGAGAAGACATGTTGAGGTCATGCTCACTTGAATTTCAAGGTACGTGGGATCAATATTTACTTTTGGTTGAATTTTCATATAATAATAGCTTCCATTAAATAATTTAAATCGAACTATATGAAGTGTTATAAGGTAAAATATATCATACAATAAATTTTTGGGATAAATTTATTCAAAGGGAGATTTAGGCTCAGAGCTTGTCAATAAGATATTGACAAAAGTGATAATTATTCATAGTCATATCAATGAAACTAAAAGTAGACAAAATAGTTATATCAATAACCAATAAAAGGGTTTAGAATTTCAAATAGGGAATTATGTTTTCATAAAGGTATTATAATAGAAGGGTGTTAAATGTTTTATAAATAAAGGAAAATAAATTCCCAGGTGTAAGATCCCAGTTCTTCATATCAGGTATAGATCCTTTAGATTTTGGTTAAACCCACATTGAGGTTGTCCTTTTGGATTAGACCTAGGAATCATTCCTTTAGGATGGTTTGCTTATTTATGGGAAGAATGGATCATAGGGGTGGAATCCAGATATAAAACAAATACATGATGTGGATTTAATTGATGACATTTATTTAATACAAGATGTGAATTAGTCGGGTCATACCAAGTTCATGAAAATCATTTTTTTCCCAGGGGTGGGGGGACCTGAGCTTTATATAACATGTAAAATAGCATTTCATGTAAATGATGTGTTTTTTAAGGGGTAAAGAACCCTTTATTTTCCTCACCCTCTCCCCTGTCATTCTATTTCATAGAGCCTCCTCCACTCAAGATCTTCTCCCACCACATAACCTAGGTTTTGATCTCATTCATCCACCTGACCTCTGATCGAGCCACCATTTGTCCCATTGTATCACCACTGGTAAGATATTTGATCCACAATCTTCTTTTCTCAGTTTATCTATATTTATTTGAAGTTATTTTAGTGCAAGATAATATTCTATATTTTCAATTTTTTTATATTTTCTCCCATTTTCTCTCGATTTATTCCAAAAAAAGGGTCAATATTGGATGAGTGTTCATAAAACTCCATAAGGTAGGTGGTATATACTTTTTCCCTAAGGTTTAATAATTTATTAAACTATAATCATTGTGTATAATATTTTAACTTCTTAACATTTCTTCTAAATTAAATGATAATCTTTAAATTAGTTATTGTAACTTTAATTTATTTCCCTTTTATCACCTTGACATGGTTGGAGGTTTCCAACCTCAACCCAAACCACCTTTTAGGTGGGTTTTTTTATCTATTGTCTTAAATATTTCCTTTGTGTGTGTGATATCACCATCTGTTATTGGAAGTATATCTTAAATTAAATGAGATAAATGGAGATGTACATTCCTCTTTTCCCATGTTATTAATTGTTATTAAAATGGTTAAATTTTAAAATATTGAGATTTTATCAAATATTTTCTTTCAAATTAATTTAAATTATTTAATATATTTTGTTACCCAAAATACATAGTTTATATTGAATCAAACACAACACCATGTTTATCTTGAGTTTCATGAAACGTCGAGTTCCTCTGATGACTTATGTTACACACAATCTTGGGTCTGACTGGTCAACAATATACTATTAATATTATTATGATAGTTATCACCTAGACATTAGAATGGTGAGAATTAATGAGATTAACTAAATTTTGAAATTATAGTTTACACATTTTTATAAAATAAATTAATTGGTTGACAATTAATTATAAATGAAAATAAATACCAACTAAATATAAAGGATGTATTTTTATGAAGAATTATTTTTATGACCAGAATGGAATTTTATCTTAATAAATTAAATTAATCATTATTAGTGAAAGATATTAATGAAATTTATATTTTATATATTTAATAAAATGTTTTAAAATTCTTCTAATAAGTTTTATAGGATTAAGATAATAATAAATCCAATTTTAAGCCTAAAAAGCTATATATTTGTAAAAGGCAGTTTTAATGCCTTTTAATGGAAGACTTATTTTAAAACTAAATTTTGAAACATTTATAATTTTTATTTAAAAAAATAATATTAATTTTTCAAATTAGTATATAAATATTCACTTTGAGTGAATTTTTGGTATTTTTATGAGAACTTTCATATTTTGATGAATAGTAAATAATACTGAATTTTAATTGAAAAATGATTTTTCATCTAAATAATTTATAGTGTTATATTTTTAATTAGTTTTAAAGTATAATTATACCAATTTTATATCATTTAATCCAACTTATACCATTTTAATCAATTTCACATTGAAATTGGATATAAAAATATTTTGAACTTTTGAATTTTTTTACTTTAAAAACCTGCTTTCTCGATCCATCTATGGGATTAATTTTAAATTAAGTTATGTCACTTATGTGATTGGAATTTGGAAAAATGGATTCAATATTTTTAATAATAATAATTTTTAATTTTTAATAATTTCAACTTATTTTTTTACCAAAAATATTAGTGAAAGTTGTTAAAATTAACTACAGCGATTAAGGTAAAAATGTGTTTACATAGTGGTAAAACTTTAATATTAAGGGGAAAATGACCTAGAAACTTGTAAAAAACCATTTAATGGAAATATTTTTACCACATACCCACTTTTATCTATTTTTTTTTATTATTTTAGTCACATGATATAAGGGATACCTCCAAATATTTTTTACCTTTTTATATTTACAAGAATGTCACTCCTCCTCCACTATAAAAAGACACTCACTCTACCCATTTATTAACCACTATAACACCATTTTAATTGAAAAAACCCTGAAAAAATATGATACTAATATCTCTCTTGTCATCCTATAGGTATCACTTTGTGCAGAAATCAAACCAAAGAAGTCCTTTGGTGCAAACCAAAAGGAGTTACCCGAAGAAGAGGTAACATTCTTCTACGAGCACTTTTGTTTTATTTATTTCTCCACCCATTAAATTATTACTATTACATGATTATATAATAAAATAAGTTTCCTAAATATACTAATATGTTTTAATGTTAATTTTTATACCTAAACGTACACACACTTCCATTAAATGGGTAATGAAATTATCATTCGTGTGTAGGGCGAACTACCGCCTCACGAAATGATGTTGTTAATTTTTATTTTACCACCTATCATGGTTGGTAATTATGATGTAAATAATGTTTTTATATTATATATATTATATTTATGATTTATTAATACTTATTAATTGTTATATAACACGTAATTTCATGCTTTCTATTTTATGGGAATACTATAACATTGTTTGTGGACGTGTGGACTACTGCCTCCTCAAAACGATGTGATACATTCACAATTTACATGAAATGTATTAATAATTGGTTTAATAAACATATGTGATATAAATTAATTATATATTACATTCATTACAAAATTAAATTTCTTTAAATATAAAATATCAATTTATTTATTACCTTTTCTCATATTGAAAAAAGTGATAGCATTGTCCGTGGACGTGTGGACTACCGCCTCCTCAAAGAGATTAAATTCCTTTTACATCAAAAGAATTATTTATTTAAGTATATATGATTAAATAATATGGTATTTATGATATAATTATAATTTGGGAAAGATAAATTTTACTTAACTTCTTTCCATAATGATCATTGAAAAATGGTAATGTTACTCTTATGTAAGTATGAACTACCGTCTTCATGATTGTAATGCTGGTTAATTTTTCATAACCATGTTTAATGATTGGTTTTAAAAGTATAATTTATATGTAAATATGATAATTATTTCATTATTTTTATTCTATATATATTTAAATAATTATCACTTTGACCTTAATCAACCTACCAAAGTCAGTTTTGACACATAATCCGAATATGGTCAAAACATCCAACTTAAAATTAATTGATTAAGTAATTGTATATAAATTATTAATAATTGAAATAAAAGTAATAATAAACTTTAAAAAGGTTATTAAGAAATTAAATAATTAACATAATTTTATTATTTAGGAAGATAAAGACACACATGACAAGTTAGACTCAAGGTAAGGGACTTCGTCTCAATATCCTTTCATTGAGGCATATCTTGATGTTATACACTTTTATTATCTTATAATGTGTATATAAAACCCTTTTGACATGTTATATCAGGAATTTTTTATATTATAATGATATTTAAAGTTTTTTTAATGTTATTATTTAATAATTTTTATGATTCAAATTTTTCAAAGTGGTATGGAACACTTTGATTTAAAAATATCTTTTTAAAATATCTTAGATTTAATTTAAAAATCATTTCCTACATATTAATATTATTGATATTGTTTTAAATTTTTATAAAATTATTATAAAGGAAATTTTATGTCTATTTTTAATTTCATTCAATGGTTTAAAAAAATGAATCTTTTTTTTGTTTTATATTGAATTTTTTGACAAACGACAAAAGGAATGTTCCATTATTATTGTACATAGTAAAAATGAATTTTCTACCAGTGTGACTATTATTTTATTTTTGGATTCATTTTAAAGATTTCATACATCCCTAAATGAAAAACCATCTTTAATTGTTTTGGGTATTATGGTATTGAAAATGTTTTTTCAAAGAAAATGGTGTTTTGGTATTTAAAATGGGTTCTTATAAGAAAATGACATCTTTATAAAAAAATTCATATAGGTTTAAAAAGAGTTTTTTAATGGGTTTTCTAATGAGAGTGTTTTACTATTGATATGTTACTTGAGAATTATATGAAATTTGTGAGTCTGATACAGCTTATATGAAGGGTTTATCCCTATTATAGCTTACGAGTGAGCTCGATATAGTTTATACGAAGGGTTGATCCCCATTATAGCTCATGAGAAATGGGTGAGACTGATATAGATTATTCGAAGGGTTGATCCCCATTATAGGTCATGGTTGAACCTGATATATCTTATAGTAAGGTTGATCCCCATTATAGATCATCAATGCCTTAGGTAATGATAATTTTGGAAGTTATCATTATGTTTATTCCAATTAAAATAGTTTTTAAAGGGTTTTATGTATATGATGCTCTAAGTAACCTAAAGGAGTTTTTATTAATTGCTATGGGTTTAAATTATTTTCTCTATGTGTGTTTTATTCATGTGAAAATATTTTATTTGAAGATCAATTTAAAAATTATATGATTTTTCATGTGTTCACTAAAATAACAGTTTTCCTTCTTTTGTGTCCCTTACTGAGATTACTATGTTCATCCCACATTTTTAATTGATTTTATTAGGATTTAAGGATAGGTAAGTGAAATTAAAAAATAAATTTTAAATTCATGGAGATTTTACATGGAAATAAATCATGATTTTATAAGTTTTATATCATAGTAAAAATGGATACTGATCAAAAGTGACCTCTTTGTATTTCATGGTTTTTATTATGTATGATTTATGGCATAATTCTCTAAAACTATAAAGCTAAAAATATCCTCAATGTGAAAGAATGTAAAATTATTGTCTAAAACAAAATATTATGTAATTATTAATGTTAGTTCCTTATAGTTTGTATAAAAGGAAAGGTTTAGACAAATTTAAAGTTTATGATAGTGTTAATAGCATGAATTTAGAATATGTTACTTTATGGTCAAGTTAAAATGTTATAGCATTTGAAGAATATTGTGTTGCTTAATTTAAAATATGTCTATTAAAAAAGGTTTTATATAGAGGAAATAGGGAATCTATAGTGGGAAGGAACTAAGATTAATATGTCATTCAAAATCAGCATCTCAAGATGGTTATAATTAGAATAGAATAGCTTATTGCAGTGATGGATTGGCTGACAAAATCTATAGATGGTGGTGGTATCCATGATAGATATGAACCTGATCTACCACAAAGTAACATGTCTATAGTGGAACATTTCATGAGGAAACACCCCCCCATAATTCAATGGATCATCTAACCAAGTGGTATCTTAAGGATAGATCATTACCTTGGAGAAGATATTTGAATTCATGTGATGTTTGGAACATTAAAAGGGAACTCTTTCCATCTATCATTTTAAAGGTGAATCTGATCAATATAGGTCTTTATTTAAGACTACTATAGAGTAATATGATCTTGATTCCATGTAATTGGAAATATTCAATGATATTTTTCCTTGAGAAATATTTCCCTAAGGTTTTTTGGCTTTGGATAGAAAAACAATTCTTGGAGTTGAGGCCAAAAGATAAAGATTATGTGGCTGCATATGAAGCAAAATTCATAAGATTCGCCAATGTTCTATATTTTATTTGATATGTTAATAGTAAAATTAATATATTTTACTCAGGATTGAAACCAAATATATAAATATCTTTTTCATACCAAGGATTTAAAAGTTATAAAAAAGTGGTTCGTTCTGCTGGGAAAGTTGAATTGGATTTTGCCCACACTTACATGCCATGAGATGACAAGAGTAAGAAATGGTCAAGGTGGAAGGAAATGGTAAATAAACCAACTAATAATACTGTATATTAGCCTAAAACTTGTTTTGAGTGTGGTAAAATACTTTTTTGGGAATGTAAGTCAGGATTTGGAAAGTATTACCGATGTAGTAAGTTTGGTCACATGGTTTGTGACTATAAGGAAAAGTATCTTGAACAATCCAACATTGAGATAATATATTTCCAGTAAATATTATGATGATTTATATGCAATGAGTTATGAAATTATGCTAATTTTTGTCTTAAGAAACATATTCACGGTGGAAATTATCATGATCATAAGAAAAACAGGATGGAAAAATCATTTTTTACTTCTACAATTGATGTTGGGCTATTTAGTGAAGTGGTGGAAGCTCCAGGGATCTCAGTATTTTTTAAAGGATGATCATAATCTCAATTTCTTAGTCACCCATCTTGTAATGTTCTAAATAATGTAAATACCTTTGGAGAAATTTATTTATTTTCTATAGATGTCTGAGGTATATGTTCAAAAGTTATTTGAGGAAGAATAACACTACTTGTGTGGACATAAGTTTAGTGGTATTGGTGGCCATTAGGGTTATATATCTATGAAAATATTTAGTTGTAACTTTGGTTACTTATAATTAAATTTATATATTAATTTATTATCTAATCATATGGATGTTTGAATTATCTTAATATGTGCTAACGATTTTTTTGTTAATATCTAAAGATAATAGGAATATCATGTTATCGTTTTGAGGATGTTAGAAGTTTATTCTAGTGATTCAAGAAGGAAAAGTAATCTTAGATACTCATTTTTTGGAGTAATAAATGAGTATATGGTGTAAATTTACTAAGGGATGAATATTTACTCATCCAGTAAGTATATTTCCTTATGCTCTTTGTATATGTGGTGAAGAAATCCTTCAACTCTAATAAAAAGATCTTGAAATAAAATTTTGCCCTATTACTATATTTTTTAATGATATAAATGACCTTTTCCACACTTATTTGGATTTCAGTTTTGTCTTTATTGACTTAATCATGTTCATGTTCTCTATCATGCTCTATTAGTCCACGGGAATTAATATTTCCTTCCAAATCTATCTTTTAATTTCCCATCAATGTTCCCCCTATGTGTAATCCTAGTTATGTGTAACTTCTAGTGACCTTTATGTTTCCCACTTTCTATTTTTAAGAGTATGTTTTATTGAACCTTTATGTGATTTGGGTTTCAATAAATTAATTCTATAAATTTTATTCATTTGATAGCCAAAATTAATTTTGAGGCAGAAATTCATTTTAATGGGGGTAGGATGTAAGATACTAAGATTTTATGAAATATATTGTTTTAAATTAATCTAAATTATTTAATATATTCTATTTCAATAAATATATATTATATCTTGCATCACATTAAAATCTATTTTTATCTTTTCTTCCATACAACATTGAGTTCCTCTAATGACTTATGTTATACACAAGCCTGAGTCTTACCGATCAACAATATACTATTAATATTATAATGATGGTTATCAGATAACCATTAGAATGGAGGGAATGAATGAGATTAACTAAATTATGAAATTATATTTTACACATATTAATAAAATTAATTCATTGGTTAAAAATTAATTAGAAATGAAAATAATGACCAATTGAATATAAGGGATGTGTTTTTATGAAAAAACTATTTTTATGACCAGAATGGTGTTTTATCTTAATAAATGAAATTAATCAATATTATTGAAATATATTAATGAAATTTATATTTTATATATTTAATAAAAAAATTATATTCATCCAATAATTTTTATAGTCTTAAGATAAGAATAAATCCAATTTTAAGCATTAAAAGCTGTATATTTTTAAAATGTGGTTTTATTGCCTTTTCATGGAAAATTTTTTATAAAACTAAATTTTTAAATATTTATACCTTTTATTTAAAAAAATAAACTTAATTATTTAAATAGGTATATAAAAATTTACTTTGGGTGAATTTTTGGTATTTTTATGAGAACTTTCATATTTTTATGAATAGTAAATAATAGTGAATTTTAATTGAAAATTGTTTTTTATCAAAATAATTTATAGTGTTAAATTATATTTTTAATTGGTCTTAAATTATAATTAGATAAATTTTATATTGTTTAATACAATTTATTCCTGAATAAATTTCACATTTAAATTGGATATAAAAACATTTCAAACTTTTGAAATTTTTAATTTAAATCTATAGGATTAATTTTAAATTAAATTCTACCACTTATGCGATTGGAATTTATAAAAATGGATTAAATTTTTGGAATCATCATAATTTATAATTTCTAATAATGTAAACTTATTTTTTTACCAAAAATATTATTGAAAGTAATTAAAATTAATTACAGCGATTTAGGTAAAAATGGGTTTATTTAGTGGCTAAATATTAATATTAAGAGTGAAAATGACCTATAACTATTTAAAAACCCATTTATTGGCCATATTTAGACCATATCCATAATTTTATATAATTTTTTTCATTATTTGAGTCACATGATATAAGGGGGGCCTCCCAATAGTTTTTACCTTTTTATATTTATAAGAATGTCACTCCTCTTCCACTGTAAAAAGGAACTCACCATCACCACTTATTCACTCCTATAAAGCCATTTGGGTAACCCAAACCCTAACCAAATAATCTACCAAAATCCCTCCTATTACTCTATAATCCTAAATTTAGTCATAAATCAAACCAAGGAATTCATTTGGTGCAAACGTAAAGGATTTACCCAAAGAATATGTAACATTCTTCAACGAGAACTTTTATTTAATATCTTTATCCACAACTTCAATTATTCTTATTCCATGCTTGTATAATAACCTCAGTACCATAAATATAATGATATTTTTTTATGATAAGTTTTATACCTACACCTACACACACTTCCATCAAAAGGGTAATGAAATCATCGTTTATGTGTACGGCGGACTATCGCCTTGCGAAATGATGTCGTTTGTTTTTCTTTTACAACCTCTCATGGTTAGGAATTATGATGTAAATACAATTTTTATATGATATATTTTATATTTATGATGTCTTCATACTTTTATAATTTTTATATAACACAGACCTTCATTCTTCCCATTTTTTCAGAATATGATAACATTGTTTTTGGACGTGTGGACTACCTCCTCTTCAAAGCGATGTGATACGTTCAAAATTTACATGGAATGTATTAATTATGGGTTTAAAAAACATACATGACATAAAAAAAATCTATATGATATTAATTACATAATTACCTTTCTATAAATATAATATATAATTTTCTTTGTTACCTTTTCTTACACTGAAAAATTGATAACGTCGTTCGTGAACGTGTGGACTACCAACTCCTCAAAGTGATTTGATTCCTTAAACATAACAAGAATTATATATATCAGTTCGTCTGATTAAATAATATGGTATTTATGATATAATTATAATTTTGTAATTATAAATGTTACTTACCTTTTTTTGATAATGATCATTGAAAAATGGGAACGTTACTCATGCGTATGTTTGGCCAACCATCTCCATGATTGTAAATTTGGTTCATTTTTCATAACCATATTTCATAGTTTTATTTAAAATTATAATTTATGTATAAATATGATAATTATTTCAAGATTATTATTCTGTATATATTTAAATAATGATCTCTTTTACCTTAGTCGATCAACCAAAGTCAGTTTTGACACATAAGCCGAATATGGTCAAAACATCCAAATTAATATTAATTGATTAATTAATTTTATATAACTTGTTAATAAGTAAAATAAAATTAATAATAAACTTGAAAAGTTTTATGAATCAAGTAAATAATTAACATACATTTATTATTCAGGAAGACAAAAATGCATGTGATAATTCAAACTCAGGTAAGGGTCTTTATCTCAGTCTCCTTTCATTGAGGCATATCTTGATGTTATGCAAATTAATTATCTTATAAGTTGTATATAAAACCATTTTGACATGTTATATCAGGAATTTTCTATATTATCATGATATATAAAGTTTTTTTAATGTTATTACTTATTTATTTTTATGATTAAAAATTTTCAAAGTGGTATGGGACACTATGATTTAAAAATCTATTTTTCAATGTATTGAGATTTAATTTCAAAATTATTTAATCCGTGTAAATATTATTTATAGTATTTTATATTTTTATAAAAGGGGTAAAAAGGAAATTTTATGTTAATTTTTAATTTCATTCAAAGGTTTTAAAAATGTAAACTTTTTACGTGATTTATATGGAACATTTTGAAAAATGAAAAAAGAAATGTTCTACTCTTAATGTACACGACGATTATGAATTTTCTTCTATCGTGGCCATTATTTTATTTTTTGATTCTTTTTAAATATTTCATGTTTTCCTAAATGAAAAATAATCTTTAACTTTTTGGGTATTTTGGTATTGAAAATGGTTTTTCATATAAAAGGGTGTTTTGGTATTTAAAATAGGTTCATAAAAGAAAATGGTATTTTTATATTAAATTATTTTTCATATGTTTTTAAAAATAGTTTTTCAAAAGGTTTTATGATGAGAGTGTTTTACTCTTGATATGGTACTTGAGCGTCATATGAAATGGGTGAGCCCAATATAGCTTATACGAAGGGTTGATCCCCATTATAGCTCATAGGTGTGCCTGATATAGCTTATACGAAGGGTTGAGCCCCATTATAGCTCATGAAAAATGGGTGAGCTTGATATAGCTTATACGAAGGGTTGATCCACATTATAGAACATGGGTGAGATCGATATATCTTATACGAAGGGTGATCCCCATTATATAACTCTAATGAATTGGGTAATGATAATGTTAGAATTTAGCCTTATGGTTATTCCAATTAAAAGGGTTTTAAAAGTGTTTTATATATATGAATCTTTAAGTCACCTAAAGGAGTTTTAGTTGCTTGCTATGGGTATTAATTATTTTCTTTGTATGTTTGTTATTCATGTGAAAATATTTTATTTGAAGATCAAGGTAAACATTATATGATTTTTATTGTGTTCACTAGACTAACGGTTTTCCTTATTTTGTGTCCCTTACTGAGCATATTGTGTGCATCCCACATTTTTAATTGATTATATCAGGATTTAAGGATGGGTAAGGGAAAGTAATAATTCATGTTGAAATCCATGTATATTTTTCATGAATATAAATCATGATTTTTGTAAAAGTTTTATATTATGGGGAAAATAGATACTGATTAGAAGTGTCTACTTTGTATTTCATGGTTTTTTTATATATTATTTATGTCCTAGTTATCTAAAACTATAAAACTAAAAATATTCTCAATGTGAAAGAAAGTAAAATTATTGACTAAAAATCAAGATTATGTAATGATCAAGGTCAGGGCCTTATATAAATGGCTGGATTTGATGTAAACTGAAATGATATGGATATTCTCTTTCCTTGTGCACTTTTATATTGATAGTTTTTATTGGGTATGGACACTAACGTATCCCACATAATTTTAATTATTAATTTTTTATGTTGGACATATCATTTTGGCACTGAATTCTTATGAAGGTATAGAACCTATTTCATAACATTATGGAACCATCTAGGGTATCGAGGTATTGCACCTATAACCCCTTGGTATGATTTTGTATGGTATGAAACTGATGATTAAGATTTAGGTATGGAACCTACGACTTCTATATACATTCATATCGTCGGATATAGGTCACCATGGTTATAAGTCTTAGGACTTGGAATATATAGGACTGATACACTTTTCTCATGTGGCATATGTCGAGCTAGTAATTACCTATTATTGAAACTTTATATATATATTGATGCTCACTAGTTATAACCTACTCTTATTACAGCTTGTGCTCATGGACTTGTCATATATGTTATTCATTTTATATCTTTATCTGTTATACCTACACATAGTTACGGTTTATATGAATGGGTTGGATTTGGTATAGACACCATTGATGGTGGCCTGCAGATTATATCGCACACCCTATTCGGGCCACCCATGGTACCTGAATAGACTTCATGATTGATTGTTTTATGATATGCACTTGGAGTTTTAGGACTATCTTGGAAAATATTTAATTTCATCGTTATCATTTATCTATTCACTTCTGGGGAGAGTGGAGATGAGGTAGTTATCAGATCTTGAGGGATTATAACTAAATGAGAGAATTTTAGGTGAGGGACCACTACCAGGATGGATTATTGATGAGGATGAGTTCTTATGCATCTATATATGTGTTTGGGTTCCTATAGACATCCAAGAGGATTTTATTTGAGAGTATCATGATTCTACTTAGTCGGTACACCCAAATCTTACAAATATTTATCATGATCTTCTTCACCAATATTGATGATCTATCATGAAAAGGGAGATAGCTGGTTTTGTTACCTTGTGTTATACCTATACATAGGTGATAGAATACCATCAATGATTAGTATGGATTCTACAGTCATTGCCTATTATCGAGTGTAAATGGGAGGATTTTACTATGAATTTCTTTACTTTTTTGATGAGATCCCCTCAAGGTAGTAATGTGGTATGGGTGATCATCAACAGGCTCACGAAGGTCACCCACTTCTTACCAATCAGAGATACCTTCTCAGTGGATAATCTTGGGAGACTGTATGTATCTGAGATTTTATGACTACATGGGGTACCTTGTACTATAATTTCTGAAAGGTATGTTCATTTAATATCAAGGTTCAGGCAGGGGTAACAGAAATATTTGGGTACATAGGTGATTTTAAGCACAACCTTTCACCCTTAGACTGAAAGTCAGTCAAAAGGGATAATATAGATGCTAGAGAACATACTCTGAGTATTCGTCCTTGATTTCATAGGTTCTTGGGAGAAACATATAACCTTAGCTGAATTTTCTTATAATAAAAGCTTCCTATATATTATTCAAATGGATCCTTATGGGGCTTTATATGGTAGGTTGTGCCATTTACCTTTTTTTTTGTAAGAGGTAGGTGATACATTGTTAATTGGACCTCATCTCATTTAGGATACTTCATAGTTGGTTCAACTAATTCAGAAGAAAATGGATATAAATTAGTCTAAATAGAAATTATAAACTAAACATATTCAATGACCTCTAAAGTTTGAGGTAAAGGATCAAGTATTATTATGTGTATCTACTAGACTTGGGTATCGACATTTTAGGTGGCATGGTAAATTGTTACCTTAGTTTGTTGGACCTTTTTTGGTTTTGGAGAAGGTCATAAAAGTTGCTTATCAGATAGAAATTCCAAATAGATATCAAGATATGCATGATGTTTTTCATGTTTCTTAGTTACATCATTATTACTCAGACCCATCACATGCATTCTAGCCCGATGAGTTGGGATTGGATGTTGGTGCTTATTTTAAGAAGCACCCTATTCATATCATGTACCATAGCATGAAGTATATCTGAGGTAGGTCAACACCTTTAGAATGAGTGCTATGGTAGTATAGCCATGTATAGGATGATACCTAGGAGAAATAGGTTGATATATGTGATTAGTGGTTGAAGTTATTCTAAGATGACATATTACCACCCCTTGGAAAGGAAACTCAAGGACGGGTTGTTTTTAAGGGGGGAGACTATAAGATCTTTGTTATTCATATCATGTACAGATCCTTTAAAAAAATTAAACCCTTATAAGTTTTTCCTTTTGGATTAGAACCAAGAATTGTTCCTTTAGGTCAATTTGTTCATTTTTGGGAACAAGGGGGTAGAAGGATGGAAGCCAGCAATATAACAAATACAAGATTTGAATTAAGTTCACAACATGAATTTAATACATGATGTGTATTTAATACATGATGTGTATTTAATACATGATGTGAATTGGTCAGGACATACCAAGTTCATAACGTTCATTGTTTTTTTAGGGGGAACCTGAGCTTTACATGACGTGTAAAATATACACACCGTGTAAATACCATGTTTTTTAAAGGGGGAATAACCCTTTATTTTCCTCACCCTATATCCACTCATTATATTTCATAGATCCTCCTATATTTGAGAGATTCTCCCAAGGACTAACCTAGTTTTTGATCATGTTCATTCGTCCAACCTCTGATCGAGCCGTTGTTTGTCTCATTAGATCTCCAGTGGTAAGAGATTCGGCCCGCTGTTTTCTTTTCTCGGTTTATCTAGCCTTCTTAAAAGTTATTTTTTTGTAAGATAATATGCCCTATTTTTAGGGTATTCATATTTTCTCCCATTTTATCTTGATTTAGGCTAAACCAATGGTTGTTACTGGAAGAGTGTTCGTCTAACGCCATGAGGTAGGTGGTCCATAACTTTTACCTAAGGTTTCATAAATTATTAAACTATCACCATTATGTAACACAAAAACCCTTCTAGGAATTAATTATAAATTAAATGATAAGCCTTAAATTAATTATTTTAACCTTAATGTGTTTCCCTTTTGGCACCTTGACATGGTTGGAGGTTGTCAACCCCAACCCAAACCACATTAGAGGTGGGTTCTTTTATCTATTGTGTTAAAGCCACACTTTGTGTGTGTGGTTTCTCCATCTTCTAATGGGAGAATATCTTAAATTAAATGCGATAAATGGATATTGCATGCCTCCTTATCCATGTTATTAATTGTTATTAAAATGTTTAAATGGCTGGATTATATTGAACTTTAAATAAGATGGATATTCTCTTACCTTGTTCACTTTTTTATTAATAATTATTGTTGAGTATGTACACTAAAATATCCCACATAATTTTAATTATTACTTATTGATTTTGGTCATCTCAGCATGGAACTAACTTCTTATGAAGGTATGGAACCTATTTCATATTGTTATGGAACTAACTAGGGTATTGAGGTATGGCACCTACAACCCATATGTATGATTATTTATGTTATGACACTGATGATGAAGATCAAGGTATGGAACCTACAACTTCTGTATACATTCAGATATTTGTATATAGGTCGGCCTAATTATACACCTTGGTACCAAGCCCATGTAGGTTTGATACTTTTTTCTCATGTGGCGCATGCTGATCTTGTAGTTACCTATTATTAACAATTTATATGTATATATTGATGATCACATGTTATATCCTACTCTTATTACATCATGTGATCGTGTACTTTTCATATTTGTTATTCATTTTACATCTTTACATGTTATACCTTTACATATTTATGGTTTATATGCACATGCTGGATTTGTTATAGACGTCATTGGTGGTGGCCTACTGAGTATATCTCACACCCTGTCAAGGCCACCCATGGTACCTGAACAGACTTCATAATTGTAGGTAGGGACAAGTTTAAGAGCCTGACCATAGATGTTTGATTGATTATATTATGGGGGCATGGGAGAACAGGACCAATCTTTATCTCATGATACTATCTGGAGATAGTCTTTCGGTCTTTTTGGTTCTTTTGATATACTTGTATGTATGTGTGTTTGTAGCCATGTGTGCCTATTTCTTTTATTTAGATACATTAAATTACATCATTTTGTATATGGAGTTGGATATTTTATTGATGATTGTTTAATATATCTGGATGATTTATCTTCTACTTTTATTTGATGTTATGATTCCCCTATTTATTCCTCATTTCACCGCTGCACTACTCTAATTATAAGGGAATAGTCTCCACACCATACAACCATGGACCCTCACTACTATTTGATAGCATCTTGATAGCATATGTCATACAGGGAAGTGCACTAGAGGCTATGTGACCAACCAGCTTGGGGCACTGCTTAGTGTGCCCCGAGTCGAGAATTTACACTAGGTATATTAGGTAATTTGATATTTTAGAAAGAATTAGAGTTGTGGCTTTCCATTTGGAAATGTCACTCGGCCTAACTAAGGTACATGAGGTGTTCCATATATCCTAGCTGAGGAAGTTTATTCTGGACCCAATTCATGTACTCACCTCTGAAGAAATGGAATAAGATCCAGATATATCTTATTGTCGAAATCATATCCAGATTCATGGCACTAGAGAAAAGGTGTTGTGAAATCAGACAAATCAACTGGTAAATATGCGTTAGAGAAATAATAATATATAAGTGGCAACATGGGAACATGAATAATTTATGGTGAATAAATACCAATATTTTTTCATAAGGTGACATTATAGAAATCTTTAGGATGAAATTTTTGAATGGGGAAAGAATGTAACTCTCGAGCTTCAATTATAGAAAGTAAATATTTTATTCTAAATATATCATTGCATAATCACATTATTTTATTCAAGAGTGTGATTAAAACATAAATTCAAAAAAATTGATTAATTTTATGTTTTAATTCAACATGTAAAAATTATATTAATATGAATTTCTTATATTTTTCATAAATTGTTGATTTTTGTGTTAATAGTGAAAAATAAAAATTTTATAGATGCGTCACTTTTATAATATTATAATGATATAATGATGAATTAAAACTTTATAAAACCATTTATTAGACAAAATTTATATTTAATAATTAATATATTTCATTTAATAATGTAATTTTGAATTTATAAATTGATGTTTATCATTTTGGAAATCTCAGTAATTTTTTATTCAAAAAAAACTTTTTGGATTTTTCTATTATATTCAAGTATTAATAGGTTACATTCAGTTTTGGTTTGGTTTAAAATAAAAATAATACTTATTTTATTTAACATAATCCAATTAATTCCATGTTAATCAATATTATACTTGATTTTTCTGTAAAATCATTTTTATTCTTAAAACATACATTTTTCTAAAAGTGTTATTCATTACATTTTATGAATTTAAATTAAAATTAATTTTTACCACTTTAAGAAATTTTATATTGTAAAATTGAATCCATATTTGAAATAATAATAATTTATATACATAATAAGTTCAAATTAGTTTTTGTTCATGATGAATAGTAACCATGGTAATTATTTATCACTTCGTTTAAGGGTAAAATTAGTTATAAGGGTTAAAATAAATGGATAATACTTAAATATAACATAAAACACTTGATTAAATCTCATTGGATGTTTTTATATTAACATTAAAATTTTAATATTCAAAAAATGAAAATTTGGAGCCACTTGACTTGAGTAATACATATATTATATAATAAAGTTTCAAGTATTTACCAATTTTTCACCCACCTCGCTTATAAAAGGGAACCCACTCCCCTTACTATTACAAACTTCTTGAGATAATTATCTTAAGAAATATCTAAAAAAAATATCTTCCCAACATCCTTATACACATCTTATAGATTTTTTTGTTCACAAAATTCCACTTTATGAAGGCTTAATGTGTATGACAAAAGAGATTAAAAAAGGGTGACATATATGTTCTTACTGATATTTTCAAGTTAAATTCTTATTAAACCTCATAAAAATATTCAATAACCATCTTAAAAAATTAAATTAGTATATTTAATATACTTATATGTTTTTATATTAATGGAACATCAATTTTATATCTCTTTTTCATCCTATGGAAATTGAAAATTTGCTCGTGTGTACGAACTACCATCTCCATGTAGCGGGGTAATTTTTTTTTCATCACCACCTCACTTGGATGGTTATAAAGATGGAATAAATGAATATATATAATATTTATGATTTAATATTTATTTTATAATTATAAAATATCATATAACTTCTTAACCTCGCAACCATTAAAAAAAGATAGCATTGCTCATGTGCACACTACTAGAAAAGGGGGCATTGGAGCCCCCCAGACTCGGGCGACCGCCATTGGCGGTCGCTAAAGCTAACCAATAGCGACCGCCAATGGCGGTCGCTAACCTACATAAAAAAAACGGGGGGCTTCTGCGCCCCCCCCCCCCCCCCCCCCCCGCGCCCCCTCCCTCCCTCACTGCCCTCCCTCGCCGCCCTCCCCTCCCCTGCCGCCCGGCCTCCCCCGCCGCCCGGCCTCCCCCGCCGCCCGCCCTCCCCCGCCGCCCACCCTCCCCCGCCGCCTGCCATCCGGCCTCCGGCCGCCGCCCTCGGGCCTCCGGCCGCCGCCCTCCGGCCTCTCGGCCCTCCCCCCCCCCCACCCCGGACGGCACCCGCACCCCGGACAGCCCCCGTCGCGCACTCCGGACCGCCCCCCACACCCCGGACGCCTCCCCGCACCCCGGACAGCACCCCCCCCCCCCCCCCCGCACACTCCGGACCGCCCCTCGCACCTCGGACGCCTCCCCGCACACCGGACAGCCCCCCCCCCCCACCCCCGCGCGCACTCCGGACCGCCCCCCGCACCCCGGACGCCTCCCCGCAACCCGGACACCCCCCCCCCCCCCGCACTCGGACACCCCCCTCCGAATCCAGACAGCCCCCCCCCCCCCCCCCCGCACCCCGAACAGCCCCCCCCCCCCCCCCCCCGCACCCCGGACAGGCCCCCCGCACCCCGGACACCCCACCCCGCACCCCCGAGAGCCCCCCTGCACCCCAGACAGCCCCCCCTCCCCCGCACCCCAGACACCCCCGCACCCCAAACACCCCAACCCGCACCCCTGACAGGCCCCCGACACCCCGGACACCCCTCCCCGCACCTCAGACAGCCCCCCCCCCCCCCCCGACCCCGGACACCCCCCCCCCCCCTCGCTGCCCGTCCCTCGTCCCCTCACCGCCTCCTCTCCTCCAGCTCCCCGCCGCCGCCGCCGCCCGTCCCCTCCCTTTCCGCACCGCCTTTGGCTCTGGCTCCCCTTCGCTGCCTCCTCTCCCTCGCAGCACCGCCTTCGGCTCCCCTCCCTTTCAGGTTTGTAGCTCAATCAGGTAACATGAGCTTTTAGTTACATTATTATTTTATCAATGGTTCATAAACAAATGGTTAATATTTATTTTTAATATAGTTGATTTGAAAAATGTAAATGTAATAAGTATTGTGTAAATGTTTGTTATACAGATATTATTATGGATAAGAGTTGGATTGATCTTCCAAATCGAACGTCTAGAGAATATTTCAATGGCATTATGCAGTTTATTGACTTCACGAGAGGATTTGAAAGTGACTATATTAGTTGTCCATGTAGAAAATGTGCTAACAGATATCAATTCACACGAGATACTATGAGGGATCACCTTTTCTTTAATGGATTTCTGAAAAATTATAAGAGTTGGACTCGTCATGGAGAAGAATATGTTCGTTGTCAAAATACAGATGCAGCTCAGATGGATGTTGATGCAAGGATGACTGATCCAATGCATGAAATGCTTACTGAAATGGTACGTGGGTTTGATCCTGAAGGCATCGACATCCAGAATCTTGAGACCGGTGAGATAAATCTTCTCTCTGGTGCAGATCGTGATTCGAGGAGGTTTTATGAAGTACTTGATGATGCGAAAACAGAATTATATCCTGGATGTACTTCTTAAAATAAACTGTCGTTTATCGTGGAGTTTTTGCATTTGAAGACTTTGAATAATTGGTCAGACAACATCCGGGGCGTGAGTTGTGAAATGGTCGGCCAGACGGCACCTCATTCGGAGGTGCCGTTTGACCGCGGCGGCCGGAAACGCGTTTCCGGCGCCCTAAAACACCAAAACGGCGTGCGGCGGTCCGATTTGGAGCAAACGTGCTCCGAACGACCTGAAACCGCATGAGAACGATAGAAATATTATTCCTGAGATGCAGGAGGAGGCCGCACGTCCATCAGACGTGCGGTGCGCGCGACACGTCCGATTGTGTCGTTTTCAGCAGCGCGGCGCGCGCTGAAATGGCGCATTGGGGGGTCAAAACCACCCGAACGACCTCCGAATGCCACGAAACCATACGAAAACATCTGGGGCGTGAGTTGTGAAATGGTCGGCCAGACGTCACCTCATTCGGAGGTGCCGTTTGACCGCGGCGGCTGGAAACGCGTTTCCGGCGCCCTAAAACACCAAAACGGCGTGTGGCGGTCCCATTCGGAGCAAACATGCTCCGAACGACCTGAAACCGCACGGGAACGATAGAAATATTATTCATGAGATGTAGGAGGAGGACGCACGTCCATCGGACGTGCGGTGCGCGCGGCACGTCCGATTGTGTCGTTTTCAGCAGCGCGGCGCGCGCTGAAATGGCGCGTTGGGGGGTCAAAACCACCCGAACGACCTCCGAATGCCACGAAACCGTACGAAAACATCCGGGACGTGAGTTGTGAAATGTTCGGCCAGACGGCACCTCATTCGGAGGTTCCGTTTGACCGCGGAGGCCGGAAACGCGTTTCTGGCGCCCTAAAACACCAAAACGGCGTGCGGCGGTCCAATTCGGAGAAAACGTGCTCCGAACGACCTGAAACCGCACGGGAACGATAGAAATATTATTCCTAAGATGCAGGAGGAGGCCGCACGTCCATCGGACGTGCGGTGCGCGCGGCACGTCCGATTGTGTCGTTTTCAGCAGCGCGGCGCGCGCTGAAATGGCGCGTTGGGGGGTCAAAACCACCCGAACGACCTACGAATGCCACGAAACCGTACAAAAACATCCGGGGCGTGAATTGTGAAATGGTCGGCCAGACGGAACCTCATTCAAAGGTACCGTGTGACCGCGGTGGCCGGAAACGCGTTTTCGGCGCCATAAAACACCAAAACGGCGTGCGGCGGTCCCATTCGGAGCAAACGTGCTCCGAAAGACCTGAAACCGCACGGGAACGATAGAAATATTATTCCTGATATGCAGGAGGAGGCCACATGTCCATCGGACGTGCGGTGCGCGCGGCACGTCCGATTGTGTCGTTTTCAGCAGCGCGGCGCGCGCTGAAATGGCGCGTTGGGGGGTCAAAACCACCCGAACGACCTCTGAATGCCACGAAATCGTACGACAACATCCGGGGCGTGAATTGTGAAATGGTCGGATAGACGGCACCTCATTCGGAGGTGCCGTGTGACCGCGGCGGCCGGAAACGCGTTTCCGGCGCCATAAAACACCAAAACGGCGTGCGGCAGTCCCATTCGGAGCAAACGTGCTCCAAAAGGCCTGAAACCGCACGAGAACGATAGAAATATTATTTCTGAGATGCAGGAGGAGGCCGCACGTCCATCAGACGTGCGGTGCGCACGGTACGTCCGATTGTGTCGTTTTCAGCAGCGCGGCGCGCGCTGAAATGGCGCGTTGGGGGGTCAAAACCACCCGAACGACCTATGAATGCCACGAAACCGTACGAAAACATCCGGGGCGTGAATTGTGAAATGGTCGGCCAGACGGAACCTCATTCGGAGGTGCCGTGTGACCGCGGCGGCCGGAAACGCGTTTCTGGCGCCATAAAACACCAAAACGGCGTGTGGCGGTCCCATTCGGAGCAAACGTGCTCCGAACGACCTGAAACCGCACGGGAATGATAGAAATATTATTCCTGAGATGCAGGAGGAGGCTGCAAGTCCATCGGACGTGCGGTGCGCGCGGCACGTCCGATTGTGTCGTTTTCAGCAGCGCGGCGCCTGCTGAAATGGCGCGTTGGGGGGTCAAAACCACCCGAACGACCTCCGAATGCCACAAAACCGTACGACAACATCCGGGGCGTGACTTGTGAAATGGTCGGCCAGATGGCACCTCATTCGGAGGTGCCGTTTGACCGCGGCGTCCGGAAAAGCTTTTCTGACGCCCTAAAACACCAAAACGGCGTGCGACGGTCCAATTCGGAGCAAACGTGCTCCGAACGACCTGAAACCGCACGGGAATGATAGAAATATTATTCCTGAGATGCAGGAGTAGGCCTCACGTCCATAGGACGTGCGGTGCGCGCGGCACGTCTGATTGTGTCGTTTTCAGCTGCGCGGCGCGCGCTGAAATGGCGCGTTGGGGGGTCAAAACCACCCGAACGACCTCTGAATGCCACGAAACCGTACGAAAAAATCCGGGGCATGAATTTTGAAATGGTTGTCCAGAAGGCACCTCATTCGGAGGTGCCGTTTGACCGCGGCGGCCAGAAACGCGTTTCCGGCGCCCTAAAACACCAAAATGGCGTGCGGCGGTCCAATTCGGAGCAAACGTGCTCCGAACGACCTGAAACCGCACGGGAACGATAGAAATATTATTCCTGAGATGAAAGAGGAGGCCGCACGTCCATCGGACGTGCGGTGCGCGCGGCACGTCCGATTGTGTCGTTTTCAGCAGCGCGGCGCGCGCTGAAATGGCGCGTTGGGGGGTCAAAACCACCCGAACGACCTCCGAATGCCACGAAACCGTACGAAAACATCCGGGGCGTGAATTATGAAATGTTCGGCCAGACGGAACCTCATTCGGAGGTGCCGTTTGACCGCGGTGGCCAGAAACGCGTTTCCGGTGCCCTAAAACACCAAAACGGCGTGCGGCGGTCCAATTCGGAGAAAACGTGCTCCAAACGACCTGAAACCTCACGGGAACGATAGAAATATTATTCTTGAGATGCAGGAGGAGGCCGCACGTCCATCGGACGTGCGGTGCGCGCGGCACGTCCGATTGTGTCGTTTTCAGCAGCGCGGCGCGCGCTGAAATGACGCGTTGGGGGGTCAAAACCACCCGAACGACCTCCGAATGCCACGAAACCATATGAAAACATCCGGGGCGTGAATTGTGAAATGTTCGGCCAGACGGCACCTCATTCGGAGGTGCCGTTTGACCGCGGCGTCCGGAAACGCGTTTCCGGCGCCCTAAAACACCAAAACGGCGTGCGGCGGTCCAATTCGGAGAAAACGTGCTCCGAACGACCTGAAACCGCACGGGAATGATAGAAATATTATTCCTGAGATGCAGGAGGAGTCCGCACGTCCATCGGACGTGCGGTGCGCGCGGCACGTCCGATTGTGTCGTTTTCAGCAGCGCGGCGCGCGCTGAAATGGCGCGTTGGGGGGTCAAAACTACCCGAACGACCTCCGAATGCCACGAAACCGTACGACAACATCTGGGGCGTGAATTGTGAAATGGTCGGCAGACGGAACCTCATTCGGAGGTGCCGTGTGACCGCGGCGGCCGGAAACGTGTTTCTGGCGCCCTAAAACACCAAAACGGCGTGCGGCGGTCCCATTCGGAGCAAACGTGCTCCGAAAGACCTGAAATGAGATTATTTCTTGAATCGAAGTTTTTAAATTATTATAGCACAATGATTTGATATTATATATATATTAAATATATATTAAAACATTTAAAATATATTATATATATATATATTTAAAATATTGTATTTAATAGTATATATATGAATATTTATATATATATATATATATATATATTTATATATTTATATATTCAATTCAATAAAAAAAAATTTAAAAGAAAAATTTTTTTAGAATAGCGACCGCCATAGGCGGTCGCTATAGGGTGCCCGACAGAGGGCCTTCAGCGACCGCTTGGAGGTCGCTGAAGGCCGATCTGTCGGCCTTCTATAGCGACCGCCATTGGCGGTCGCTAAAGGCCTCTAGCGACGAGGCAATAGCGACCGCCAATGGCGGTCACTGCGCGGCCGCTAAAGACCTTTAGCGACCGCCAATGGCGGTCGCTAATGGCCTTATTTACAGTAGTGGCACATGTGTACTACCACCTCCACAAAGCAATGTGATTCATTTTTCTATTACAACCTTACATGGATGATTATAAAATTGTATATAATTGACAAAAAATAAATTAATGAAATTATTTAAATTCTAGAGATGATGGAACCATTTCATAACACCTTTAACCATGGTCAATATACATATTTAATTTTGGATAAATTGACTGAACAACCTTAAGTGGTCAATGTAAGTAAGAACTATTTAGGGATTGGATGTAAGATGATTATAAAATGACTTTAAAATTTCCAATATATATATTAAAATGGTAATTAATAAATGATTTAATAAATTTAAATTGATTATTAAATTGGATATAGTTCATCTAACCAACCAGGAATCTAAGGTAATGGTTTTTCATCTCAATTCCACTCTATTGAGACATATTTTATATTATGCACCTAATTTATTTTATTTGATGTATATAATTCAAATTTTTCATATTATATCATTAATTAAAATTTATTAATGTTATTTAATGTTTTAATTCATTTTTTTTATTTTTAGGGGTTTTGATTCAAAACTTATTAAAGCTACGAAAATTTATTTTGGAATCTCCCTATTATTCGAGATTGTTAATATTTAAATTTATATTGGAAGAATTATATGCTCCTTATCTTATTAAAACCTAACTGTTATCATCTCCTATAGTTATTTTTTGTGATTTCACATTTTTTCTTCCATCATTTCCTCTCTTTTGTACTCAATGATCAAAATAATGTTTTTACAAAAAATCGACCATATTTTCATTTTTAGGTTTAGAATATTTTTCTTCCTTGTCAATATTTATTAAATTTTTTCATGGAATTTTTTATTTACTTTTAAATTATTGGTAAAGGTATTTTTTCTACTAACTTTTAATTTATTTAAAAAAAATTATAATTAATATTTTTAAAGTTTTTTGAATATGTCAATTTTGAATTTTTACAAACATGTGAAAGGAATATTATTTTTTTCATATATGGTATGACTAAATTTTCTCTCCTTCATAACCATTATTTTCTATTTGACTTCCTCTATAATATTATATGAATTTTTAATGATAATATTTTTAAATTATTCTATGAATTTTTAGTTTTTATATTAAAATAAAAATTCAATATTTTCTATAATGTTGAACATAATTTTATAAATAATTTATAACATCATTTTTACAATAAAGTTACAAAAGACTTAAAGAAATTTATTTTTAAAGTTTCAATTAAATTTTCATATATATTTCTCAAAATACTTTCCTTTATTATTAACATTCATTTCTAATGAATTTTTAGTCTTATATCATCATTTATTGATTTATGTATTGTACCTTATTTTCATATCATTCACTTTCTTGTAATCAAGTTCTCTATCACTCTACAATAGTAATTACACATTATTTTTCTCATTTATATTCATATTTTTAGTATCATAAATATATTCAGTATCATTCCAACTAATTTGATATTTTCTAAACTATAGAGACCTGGTCTTTACCTTTTACAGATTTGAAATATTTCTACATATATTTCCAGATCTAGGTGCTGAAAAGGAATGCAATTCTGAGGGCCAGTGTGCTCGGAATAAATTTTATAAAAATATTAATTGTTTTCACAATATGCATGTGGAGAAAATGGTATATCTCACAAACGTTAGCTCGGATCAGAAATATGAGGCCACTATTGAGTTTGGAGTGTTCCTTTTACCCTAGGTGGGGTATGAATTTTGCGGGTGCGGGCTTCTTGTGGAAAATGATATCGAGGGCGTTTTCATAAATACATTAATTAAAAATAATTAATTTATTCTGGATGTTAGATCAAATAAATTCTGAACAGAGATTTGGATTATAAATATGAGAGCACCGTTGAGTTTTTAGTGCAGTGCTTACCCTAGGGGAGACCTCGGGTGAGAGGGCACGGGAGGTTTGGATCCCGCGACTGCTGAAACTTTCCTATAAATAAAAGATTAAGGAAATGAGCAGGGGTTTGGATCATTTATTCTCAAGTGCGGGAAAAGCACCACTCTCCCTTCCAACAGTGATTCGATATTCATTATTTTTCAGATCTCAATGAAACTTCAGGCCCTGGTAGTTCAAAGCGCAAAAAACATAACAGTGGATCCAAAATCCTAGTAGGATTACTATTTCAGATTATACAACTCCCTATTATAGAAATTGTTATCTAAAATATTTTCTATCTATTTTTTCTAATTTTGAATTCCCTAACGATGGCTAAACTAACAATGCTCATTGTCCGATTCAATTTCTATTTTCCGTTATTTTTATTCTTTGTCCTCCAACTTTTTGATCCATCAAATCTTTGATGAAACATGCAATGGAGCATATTCCTATGAAGCTCTCAACCCAAGGATTCCCGGTCTATGCTCAGATTTGAGTTTTGGGTGTCATATAAGGCATCATGGCTAGAGTAAGATCCACAAACTTTTCATTGTTCCAAAACGTCGATAGATCTTCGAGCAGAGGCTGTGTCAGTGAAGATCTCATCGCAAGGAGTCCAGATCTGATCTCGGATAAATTTTCCGATCACTAGAGTGTCATGGTGGTCTGCATATTTTTTCCAGCGCGAGTTGAGAGACTGATGGTGGTCCAGTATGGCTGGATGGAAAGACATGGTAGAAGGTGGAGGTCGGGGTGAGGGTACTGATGGTAGCTGGCGGAGAAAGGTCAGCGCGTGGCGGCGCGGGGTCAGCGGATGGCGGTGTGGGCTGGGTGGCCAAGTGACAATGGCGGCAGCCGCAAGAACCCACCCCCCCCCCCACAGTTTCAAAAAATTATTATTATTATTATTATTATTATTATTATTATTATTATTATTATTATTTGGTTAAACCCCTATAACTCCCGCTTGGGGAGTCTAATTGATGCATCGTTAGTGGCAGCATCGACATGTTTGTAATACTCTCTTTTTAATACTATTTCAGATGTTTTTCTCCAACCCGCGACCTAGGACCATTAAGCGCTCATGTTTCAATAGAGTTAATGAAATTATTAAATCTTTTTCCCACTATAACTCATGTGTGTGACATCCGATTGATGTGTTATCAGCAACGATGTGACCCAGTCTTTAAGACGATCGATTCAGGACTTTTACGTCTTTGTTTCGAGACTCGGTTAAACTAAACTCCCGAGTTTAAATAATAATAATATGATTATTATTATTCAAAAATCTTGTATCATACCTACCTTTCAAATTGAATGTTTGATTCGCATGCCGTCTGTGGCAACATGATCCTTGTTTCGAGGAGGACCTTTTGAGGCTATTTTGGGAATTTAATTCCAAGTTTGAAGCTTGGTGTCTTGAAACACTATATTAAATAATAATAATATAATTATTATTATTCGAGGACACTTTCATCGGACATATCTCCTGAATCTGAAATTTAGTTGATGTGTCGTCAAAGGCATTTTCACCTTGGAGTTGAGGAAAACTTTTCAAGACTAGTTTTGGGTGTTGAGACCAAGATCGAGGTGTGGGCCCCATGATGCTCGTTTGGGATGTTGGTGGTGAATTGGAGCTTCTTCACTAGGTGTCCATTTAGGAAAACTGAATAGTCGATATCATGTTCTTTTTCGAGAGTATCATAATGGTGCAATTCATTTGATGTGTTTTGGGATCATAGCGTGGGTCCCACTTAGCACCACTCGTGTGCAGTACGGTGAAATGAAGCTTCTTCACCAGGTGTCTGTTTGGGATGAATGAGAAATCATTTCCATGTATTTTTCTGAGAGGATTGCAATGGTGAGATCTATTCAGCTTGTTCTTAGATCAAGGCATGGTCTCCACGAAGCACTATTCACATGCAATGTTGGGAGATGCAGCTTTTCCGCCGAATGTTTGATTCGGCCGAATGAATAGTCGATCATGTGCGCTTTTTCACATGGATCACAATGGTGTGATTCGTTCAGTTATCTGGGGTCCATTTGAGGAGGCATGTTGGTGGAAATGACCTTTTTGACCTTCAGGCTAGCGGCGAGCATCGAGCGCTTGTCTACCCTTTTTGGGCCAGAGAAGTCATGTACTCCAGGAGTACATGGGCATGACTAGGGGTACTTGTGCAGCATTTTAGTACCCAAACATGGCTGTGTACATGGCTAGGGGATGAGGTGGGACAAAACATCATGTGGGCCCCACATGCTCTGTGTACCACACTACAAATTTTCTACCTCTCGTATATCCTTCTTTTGGATATGAATTTCGGTATGTGAGTTGCCTATCCTAAGTGTTTTTTCTTGTAGAACGTGATGGTTCCCTCTATAGTAGATTTTTATATGTGATGAAATATTTCTTGGATGTGAATCCTATTCAGGCAATGTTCGACGATGGTAGTGATCAGGCGCTGACATACCAGCACTTTCTAAGAGGTACTATCCAGCAGGGATGGCCAGTGTAGTTCCACGATAACTTCGGAGTGGAATCCCTCTACCAGGTAGGGTGTGGGTCCTTGATAACCTAAAGTGTAATCCCCTATCGGCATGGTTGTGGGTCCTTTATGACTACTATGAGAGTTAAATCCCCCTAACACACCAGGGCGGGGGTCCTCTATGACAATATGAGTTGAATCCCCCATCAGTATGGGTGTGGGTCCTCTATTAGCTAATTCCAAGTTGAATCCCCCTAATTCACTATGGAGGGGGTACTCGATGAACAAAAGTGGAATCCCCTGATGTATTAGGGTGTGGGTCCTCTATTATGAGTATTAGAGTATAATCCCCCTAAAACACTAGGTTGTGGGTCCTCTACTTTGGGATTACCCTTTTCGTCTATGGATCAGGGACGAGATGTACTTTGACTCTACTTTGGAATCACCAGTAAGAGGGTCTCTTTCCCCACTAAGATGAAACCTTATGATGCAACCTGAAATTGTGTGGGTTAGTCAGTGACACCTAAAGAGGATAGTATCAAGGTGTGGTTATTTGAGCCCCTTTGACCTATAGTTCAAGGTAAACGTGAGGGATATTGGTCATCATTGGTGGTTAATTCTAGAACTGTTGGCTACCAACTTTCTTGGGATGAGATGTGAGATGTAGATCCCCTTACTCTCTTATTTGGGCTTATTTGGTTGATCATATATATATTAAAAGTCCATATTATCACTATTTCGATCTCCTTATGTTTGGATGAGTTTGATTTCAGTATCTGGTCAGGTTGAGCTGTACTCTCTTTCTGTTCCTTGTTCTATCTACTACTCCCCTTTTCATAGTATCTTTTGTTGTTCCATTGATCCTTCAAGGCATCCTACTCAGAATTTTCATAATCACCCCTACTTTGGCATTGCCTTCACTTGGTGTTCCCTTTCAGGTGATTTATAGGTTGATCGTGACTTCATAGAATCTTAGGGATACAGGATCATGGACTATGTGCGGTGGTTGTAGCCTAGGATTCATGAGTAGGACTCTCCTAGTTGTTTTACCTTTTTCACCTATTGTTAGGTTGTGACACTTTTCTAGTTGGTAATGTATCTTTCCCCTTTTATTCCTGTTTACTTTTTTGTACTTGTACTATTTAGAGGTCGATGCTTGTTTTGTTTCCTTTTTATAGTATTTTTGTATCTTTTTTTCATTTCCCTCTAAATTTTTGCATTGATTGGGATGCATGTGTGTGTATAGGTTCTTAGAAAAAGTCCTCCCTGAGTTTTTTGTTCCTTTGACGCTTGTCGCCACCCCCTAGCCTATAGATTTGGGCTTATAGCAGTTATAACTCAAGCCCTGATATGGGTTGGGTCGTGACAAAGTGGTATCAAAGGTGGTTCGACCCTTGGGACATCATTCAGATATTTCCCTAAAAAGGTCTTGGATGGGTTTAGGGAAATAGTTTCAACGTGTCTCGAGAGTGAATCTCAGGATAGGGAGTCCAATGATGGTGCGGTGGATGATATAGACATTCATCAGGACCCTGATTACCCACTTTTTGACTCGGCATGATGATAAATTCTTTATAAGGAACTTTGGTACATTAATCATATAGGATTGAGTCTTTGACTGCCTTTTTTAAGTCAGCTCCCCATTATTATAGAAATATAGATATATATGATCATTTGACTATTGTATTACTTTCTAAGTTTCGAGATAATTCCACATTGACAACCATCCAGGATGCTATATCTGGTTTGTGATAATGATTTTGTGAGTGATGATTCCATAGTTTAGGATCCATCTTACGATCCCCCCTTCCTCCAGGTGAGTAGGTAGCATCACCCCCACCTGTTGAGTAATAGTTAGACCTAGCGAAGCAGGCTGGGGACGTGCGTAGGATGAGCGCACTCCAAGAGTTCCATCATTAGAGACTGTTGATATTCTATAGTGGTCCAGATATCCTCAGGCAGTAGAGGATTAGTGAGGGTTGGTGGTCCACCTATTCATATTTGTTCGGACACTGACGGATTAGATAGTGGCGTTGACATCCAGTCTTTTCCACGGATCAGAAGAGTGTTGGTGGAGTTTTGGTTTCTCAGATAAACGATGAGTCGGTACTCTCATGGGATAACCTCCATGTATCTATTTCGTGAGGATTTCTACCCCTCCTACTTATGATCCATTCAGTTTTAGGAGATTTTGGGATCTTCACCAGGGAGGAATGATGAAGGTAGAGTACGTGAATAGGTTCGCGGACCTTACTCGGTACTCTTTGGATGTGGTCCATGTGGGATACTTTTGAGCACAGAAGTTTGAGAAGGGTTTTTGTAGTGAGATTCATTCCAGCATAGTACCCTTGTGTCTTCCCACCTTTTTCAAGATGCAAGAGCGAGCACTAGTGACAGAGAGTTTTTTGTCAAAGGGGAATTTGTAGGATAGTTTTGGTAGTTTACACAACAGAGATGAGATATTTTTCATAATTACTAGGTGTTAGTTGGCATGGTCTCGACACAAGAGGTATTTCCATGATCGAACTCAAGCAGTTTTTTAGGGACAACATAGAGTATCAGGGAAACCTAGGGAGGGTCGGTGCTATGCTTATGACGAGCATGGTCACATGGAATAGGACTGCCTGACCAGATGTATTGAACTTCCCAATCAGATGGTTTATGCACCACCACATCAGAGACAGTGTCATGATAAGGGATATCCCTGACAGCGATAGGTTGTTCCCCAGTGAGGTGGTGCTGCATAAGAGTAAGAGAAATTATAGTTGGTGGATGACGTTACGAGGTCCTTCCACCACCACTGAGTGGCCCAAATCTGGCTCAGGGAGCTGGTGATCGGGGTTGTTTTCATATGCATGTTTTGGATTTCTATAATCCTGCATTGCATGAGATGATAAGAGGTATGATCTATGTATTTTATACCTTTTTTTAGTAGAACTTTTTAGACACTATGTGAGGTACACTTTTCTCCCTAATTCAAGCTTGAGGATTTACCAGGGAGACATGGGGTGTCGGTGTAACCCTATTTCAATATTGTTCGACATAGCTTTGAATGCATGAGGAAGAGGGGTTCTTCCCCCATCAAGATGCATTTTTTGTGACATGATAAAAACTGTGAGGATGAGTCATTTTTTTCCGAAGCAGATAGTATTGAGGCATTGTGTAAGAGTCCCTATAACATGTGCATTTGTGGTGGGGTTA
Source organism: Viscum album (assembly GCA_963277665.1). Classification (NCBI taxonomy): domain Eukaryota; kingdom Viridiplantae; phylum Streptophyta; class Magnoliopsida; order Santalales; family Viscaceae; genus Viscum; species Viscum album. The sequence goes on from OY728131.1 coordinate 1,940,747,322, forward strand.
TGGTGAGGAGTGTCGGAGTAGGTCATGGCATTACCGGTGGATTTTTTCTACTTAACCTCCTTTTTCTTGGAATTCCACTAATGGGTGTAGAAGAGTGCCTGTTTTAGGGATTACTCTCCTTCCAAGAAGGGAAAAGATGTGTGGGGTATTCCATGTGCTTTTCGTGTTTAGTCTCTTATGGTTGGATGAGTTTTCTCACCATAAATATTCATTGGTACCTTATTTTCTCAATATCAAATCTTGATACTGTAGTTATCAAGTATAGGTTGAGGTGATAGAGACTCTATGAACAAAACTACGCAACTCACTATATGGTGCTGGCAGTGGTAGTCTTGTCCCTGAGAATGTGGAGACACTGTATTCTAAGAGAGTGCTTTGTAGATTTCTTAGATCTCCAGAGTTTTGGGTATGTATTCACTCAAACAGACTTGAACCTAATTACAGCGGTGCTGGTTAAAATTTTTATGGTACTATGATTTCGAGATACTCTATACTCCTAAAAAGGAAGTGTTTAGTAGATTCCCTTAGCAGGAAGTCCCAGGCTCACCTAGTGTGGGGAGTTACAGAGCTGTTAGCTTAACTATAGCTAACCCTAGTAGAGCAGGATTGTGTAGTTATTCCTCAGTTGATAGTGTTGAATACTTCACTTCTCTATCGTGTGAGAGAGTCTCAGTTATGAAACATTGATCGTGTGATCTTGTGTGACTCAGGTATCCATAGGCGATGCACCTGATGGAAATTATAAAGGAGGGAATCATGAAATCTTGTTCTAGGGTGAAAAGAAGTTGTACATGTAGGATATTGTCTACTTTTATGGGGTACCCTCGATGTTAGTCTCCGATCGTGATGCGTCATTTCCATTACAATTATGGAGAGGCCTATAGGAGGAATTTGGGACCCAGTTATGGATGAGTATAGGATTTCACCCCCATGCCGATAGGTAGACCGAGCGTGTTATCCAGGTGTCAGACGATATTCTAAGGGATTTCAAGTTGGTTTTTGGTCAGGAATGTGAGTTACCCCCAAGGTCCTTTGGGATGTTTGAGATCGTGCAGAGTCTAGTGATATTTCCTACCACCTTTCCTAACCCCTGAGATGGATCGAGTGCGTGACATTTTCTCTATGACATAGTTAAGAAGAAGTGTGCTTGAATCTACGCACGACATCGATGAGAGTAAACCTTATGAGGATAAACCCTCTCCTTGGTTTGCATGTCGTGGTAGTATAGAAATGTGCATGAGAGTTCTTGGGAGTGGGATAACCAATATAGAACTCATTATCTCGAGTTGTTTTCCCTAGTTTTGCTTTTTGGGGATGAAAATCTTGAAGGAGGGAATGATGTAGAGACCCAGTTTTTACCTCGTAAGACTTTGGAATATTTCTACATATATTTTCTGATCCAGGTGCTAAGATGGTGTAAAATTATGAGGCTCATTGTTCCTAGAATAAATTTTATAAAAATATTAAGTGTTTTCACATTGTTCATAGGAAGTAAATGGGATATCTCAAAAATGGTAGCTCAAATCAGAAATATGAGGTCATAGTTGAGTATAGTGCGTGTTGTTTACCCTAGACGGGGTATAACTTTTGATGGCATAGGATTCCTTTGGAAAACTTTATTGAGACAATTTTTGTAAATAAATTAATTAAAAATAATTAATTTATTCTAGATGTTAGATCGAATAACATCTAAATGGAGATTCAGATTGGAAATCTAAGAGAACTTTTGAGTTTATAGTGCGGTGTTTTCCATAGGGATGACCTCATGTGAGAGGGTGTGGGAGGTTAGGATCTCACGACTGCTAACAGTTTCCTATAAATAGGAGCTTAAGGAAATGAGCAAGGGTTTGTCTCATTTTCTATCGATGCATGCGAAGCACCACTCTCACTTTCAATGAGGATTCAACATTCGTTCTTTGTCATATCGCGATGAAACTTCAGGTGCTGGTAGATTAGAGTGCAGCGAACATAACAGAGGATCCAAAATCCAAGTAGGATTCCTATTTTATATTCTATAGGTCCTGATTGTAGAAATTTTTATTGAATTTTTTTATGCTTTGGAATCCTTTAACGATGTCCAAACTAACAATGTCCATCATCCAATTTGATTTTTAGTTTCCCATTTTTTGTGTTCTTAGCATTCTTCATCCTCTAACTTTTTGATTTGTCAAATTTTTTATGAAACTTGAAGGGGGGAATATGTATGTGAAGATCTTGACCCGAGGAGTCCTGATCTATGCTCAGATTTGAGTTTCAGGCACCGGAGGAGGTGCGGTGGTGAGAGGAAGATCTGCCAACTTTTTGTCATGTTAAAACATCAACGGATCTTCGAAAAAAGGCTATGTCAGTGAATATCTCGTAGAAGGGAGTCTATATATAGTCTCGGATAAATTTTTTGATCACTGGAGTGATCATGGTGGTCTATATAAGCTTTTCCAACAAAAGGTGGAAGATCAACAGTGATCCGGTGCGACTGGGTGGCGCGGCATGGCGGAAGGTGGCGGATCAGTGGTAACCAGTAGAGCGGGGTCAGTGCGCGGCAGAGCGGGGTCAACAGACAGTGGCACTGGGTGCACAGGCGATGGTGCGGGCTAGGGGGTCGGGTGATAGTGGTAGCATCTGCAGGACCCCCCCCCCCCTATAGGATTCAGGAAAAAAAGGAAAAAATATATTACTATTATTATTATTATTATTTGGTTAAACCCATATAAATCCTGCTTGGGGAGTCTAATTGGTGTACTGTCAGCAGAAATGTGGCCCTATTTGTGATACACTATTTTTAAGATCATTTCGAATGTTTTTCTCCAACCCATGACCTGGACCCACAAAGCCCTCATATTTCAATTGATTTAATGAAATTATTAAGTCTTTGTTCTGCCATAACTCATGTGTGTGATGTCTGATTGACATTTTGTCAGTGGAGATGTGACCCAGTCTTTAAGACGGTCGATTTGGGACTTTTACATATTGGTTTTGGAACTCAGTTAAACTAAATTCCCGAGTTTAAATAATAATAATATAATTATTATTATTCAGAAATCTTGTATCGGACCTAGCTTTCAAATCGAATGTATGATTCGTGTTCCGTCTGCGGCAACATGACCCTTGCTTTGGTGAGGACCTTTTGAGGATATTTTGGGAATTTAATTCCAATTTCAAAGCTTAGTGTCTTGAAACTCTATATTAAATAATAATAATATATTTACTATTATTTGAGGAAACTTTCATCAGATGTATCTCCTGAATCTGAAGTCTAGTTAACGTGTTGTTAGAGGCATTGCCACCTTGAAGTTGAGGCGAAATTTTCAAGACTAGTTCTGGGTGTTGAGATCGAGATCGAGGTATGGGCCCCACGAGGCCCATTTGTGGCATTGGTGTTGAATTGGAGATTCTTTACTAGGTGTCCATTTAGGACAAGTGAATTGTCGATATTGTGTAATTTTCTGAGAGGATCACAATAGTGTGATCTATTTTATGTGTTTTGGGATTATGGCACGGGTCCCACATTACACCGCTCATGTGCAGTACAGTGGAACAAAGCTTCTTCATCAGGTGTCCATTTGGGATGAATGTGTAGTCATTTCCATGTGTTTTTTGAGAGGATCACAATTTTTAAATCTATTGGGCTTGTTTTTGGATCGTGGCATGGTCCCTAAGAAGAACTATTCACATGTGATGCTGGGAGATGTAGCTTTTCCGCCGAATGTTCGATTCAGGTGAATGAATAATCAATCTTGTGCGATTTTTCATAAGGATCACAATGGTGTGATTTTTTTGGTTACCCAGGTCCATTTGGGGAGGTCTATTAATAGAAATGGTGTTTTTGACCTTTAGACCAGTGGTGAGAATCGAGCACTCGTCTACCCTTTTTGGGCCAGAGATTTCATGTACTCTGGGAGTACATGGGCATGCCTAGGGGTACTTATGCAGCAGTTTAGTACCCAAGCATCGTTGTGTATATGTCCAGACAATTAGGTGGGACCACATGTCATGTAGGCCCCACACACTCCATGTACCACATTACTAATTTTCTACCTCTCGTATCTCCTTCTTTTGGACTCAGATTTTGGAATGAGAGTATCATATCCTTAGTTTTTTTCCATGTAGAACATGATGGTTACCACAATAGTAGATTTTTAGATATGATGCAATATGTCCTAGATTTGATGCCTATTTAGGTGATGTCTGATGATTATAGTGACTAGGCATTAACATACCAATGCTTTTCAAGAGGTACCATCTAGTAGGGATGGCCAGTGTAGTTCCTTGATACCTTCCAAGTGGAATCACCCTACCAGGTAGGGCATGGGTCCTAGATGACCTATAGTGGAATCACCCTACCAGGTAGGGCATGGGTCCTAGATGACCTATAGTGGAATCCCCCATCGGCATGGGTGTGGGTCCTCTATGACTACTATGAGAGTGGAATCCCCCTGATGCACCAGGGCATTGTACCTCTTATCGGCATGGGTGTGGGTCCTCTATCATCTATTTTTGAGTGAAATCCCCCTGATGCACTAGGCCAAGGGTCCTCTATGAACAAGATTGGAATCCCCCTGACACATTAGGGTGTGGGTCCTCTATAATGAATATTAGAGTAGAATCCCCCTAACACACTAGGGTGTGGGTCCTCTACATTGTGATTACTCTTTTCATCTGTGGATGAGGGACGAGACGTGCTTTTATGCCACTTTGGACTCACCAGTAAGAGGGGAGCTTTCCCCACTGAGACATGTCCTTGTGACGTGACCTAAAACTTTGCAAGTGAGTCAGTTTTACCTAAAGTAGATAGTATCAAGGTGAGGTGATTTGATCCCCTTTGACTTTTAGTTTATGGAAAACATGAGGGATATTGGGCATCATTGGTGGTTACTTCTGGAACTGTCAGCTAATCATTTTCTTGGGCTGATCTGTGAGATGGAGATCCCCTTACTCTCTTGTTTGGGCTTCTTTGGTTGGTCATATATATATATATATATATATATATATATATATATATCCTGGTTATTATACCCACTCCTTGGGTTTTGGATACTCTCCTTCTAAGAGAGGAAAAGATGTGTGGGGTATTCCATGTGATTTTTGTTTCTAGATTCTTGTGTTTGGACAAGTTTACTCTCCTACTATAGGTAGAAAAGACTCGATGAGAAGTCTGTCTTCTCACCATTTTGATCTCCTTGTGTTTAGATGAGTTTTATTTCACTATCTGATCAGGTTGAGCTGTACTCTCTTCTTGTTCCTTATTCTATCTACTGCTCCCCTTTTCATAGTACCCTTTTGCTACTCCCTCAAGCCATTATGGAATTCTACTGAGTATTTTTATACTCACCCCTAATTAGGATTTTCCCACACTTGGTGTACCCTTGCAGGTGACGTATAGGTTTATTGTGACTTCATAGGATCTTAGGGATACGGGAGTTTTCACTGTGTGCGGTGGTTGTATCTTGTGATTCAAGAGCGTGACTTTCCCATCTTTTTTATCTTTTTCACTTATTTCTAGGTTGTGGAACTTTTCTATTTGGGTATGTATCTTTCCACTTTTATTTCTATTTACTTTTATGTACTTGTACTGTTTAGATATTGATGCATGTTTGGTTTATTTTTTATAGCAGTTTTTTATCTTGTTTTCCTTTTCCCTCTACACTTTTACATTGAGTGGGATACATGTGTGTGTGTGCAGGTTCTTAGGAAAAGGCCTCCTCATGTTTTTTGTGCCTTCGGCACATGTCTCCACCCCCTGGTATATGGAGGCGGGCTTGGGGTAGTTACAGCTCGAGCCCCAACATGGGTCGGGTCGTGACATAAACCTTATACCATTCCAATATAAATTATTATTTGAAGGAATATTATTAAGAAAGTTATTTTATTTATTGATATTCTGTATTATTAATTAAATATAAATATTTATTTATTAATAAGGAATTTTTATTATATTTCATATTTTCTATTCAATATACGAGGAATGAATTGGATAATTGTAATTAGAATGTGGGGCCTAGTTATAGATATCTCATCGATTCATCGATAGGTTTCATGAGACAAGTTATTGGACTATTTAGTTTTGTATTTGGTGTATACCTACCTATTCATGAAAATGTCTTGGTATAATGCCCTAGTGGTAAGGTTCATGATGTCCTGGTATAAGGCCTTGGAATATTTGTTATAATGTCCAACATTATTCATTTCTTTCATTAATATTTCAATTATTATTATCCATGTGAATATTATATTGATATTCATTGTTATATTTTGAAGATCAATTTATTGATTATATTTCATATGTATTAATTATCCAATTTTCCATATTATTCATGCCATATCTACTCATAATATCTTATTTTTTGTGCTTTCCCTTATTGAGTATTTATCCTATCCCTTTATTATTTTTTCCTTTCCCTAGGAATGGAGAAGGAAATTTTATTAATATTCAAGGAAACAAGAAAAAAAGTTATGTTATGTTTTATTATTATAATGTAATATTGAAATTATGTGTGTATCTAGTCTCCTAATATTTATAAACTGGTTGATACTTTGTGTTGTGATCCCTTGTGTCTTTTACCAATGTAATTAAAGACCGTCTTTGGGCTACTGGAGTTGGAGTCGTTACATGGTTCCACTCATCCAATCGGTCTTTGGGTCATATTCAGATAGTCCTTTAGGCCATAAAAATATTGGGACTTCAATCCATTAATGTGTAATAAAATTAGTCCAATGGGTGATTTTCATTCCTTGTGGGGAGGTATGAGTCTTGGCCCACTAGGTCACCTAATTGGGTTTTGTTTCTAGTTCATAATCCACTGTACCTAATATATTATTTATATTAACATTTTTATATATGTGTGTGTGTGTGTAATAATATTAAAAAAAATATTTATATTTATATTAATAATTTATATATTTATATATTTATATTTATATTTTTTTGTGTGTGTCTAAGAATTTATATATAATGAAGTGATTTTTTCTAGACTAGTGGTGCTTTAACAATGAAGGGTGGGGGTTCAAATCACATCCTATAAAATTAATAGATTTTTTTTAGGGACTTCATAGTTTCTAGGTGAATAAAGATCAATCCATGTAGGGTGGGATTGGGATGAAATAATTGAGTATTTTATAACTGAGAAAAGGAGTTATAGTTACGTGAAGTTACTGTGGTCATATCATGGCTGATATTGTTTGTAGTAGGTAGCTACAGTCAGCCTACTGATGGCCCCTAATTTTATAACATTATGGGTTTAACCATCGACATATGATTCCCTTGTCTATATGGTAAATATATATCATTAAACCAAATTATAATTTAGAAATATATCTCTCTGTAAATGTTGATATTTTACTAAAAACCCACAAATATAATAGAATATCATCAACATACATAATAAATTACTTTTTAATCATCATATATTAGAATTATATTCTATATCAAATTTGATGTACAAAATCAGTTCCGCTACTATTAGAACCCTCCCAGCAACCACCACACTCCTCTCCATTAACATCACCCTTAAAAACTACAACACCATCATCCCCACAACTAGTTCCACCTATATCACTACCATAAAAATCATTATCATCATCTTTATGATCATCAACATCAGCATTTGCATTTAAATTAGTAGTTATAGTATAGGATTATTCAAAAAATGAATGTATCATCATCAAACAAGAATCAATGACTACTATACTCTAAAGTGTAATTAAAGAACAAATAATAGGTATATCCTTTATAATTTTTTAATTTATTATATTTTGGTGTTGCTAAGCCCGCTCTTCTACACATCATGTTACTTGTTCAATGAAAGAATTAAAATTATTCTATGTTAACTATAGTAAAACTGGTGCTCAAAAAAACACTAGTGGAAGACCATTATCTAGATGGTAAAGTCTTATTTTTAAGTCAACAGGGAACCCTTCCCTAATGCTCATCACCTAACACCTGATGTAAATGATACTTTGGACCCAAAATTACAATTTCTTTTTCTACCAGTTCTTTAACTACATTATTTTGAACAATATATTTTATTAATTAAAATGATAAAAAATTATAGAATTAAATTTAATCTTATTTAGAAAAATGGAAATATTGTTATAATTTTTTCTTAGGTTTTGTTGTTTATTGAACTTCCATATTTCTTTTTCCTTCTTGAAAAAAACATGCAAGATTGATAAACACAACCTTTAGTACTCAATTCATTTTTTATATAATATTATCAAAAAAATAGAAAGTCTCCGATGATAAACATAAATCATACTAGTCAAAAATGATAAATATAATGTCACACCAAATTAAATTGAACCAAAAAACTCAAAGTAACTAAAATGGAAAATGGTTAGAGATAAAAAACTAAAATTATTTGAACCAAACAATAATAAATTTAAAAATAATAAATTTAATGGAATTAATAAATGAAACAATTAAAATAAAAATATATTAAAATGAATCAAAAAAAATATAGAACCTAACCTTCCGAATAAATTCAATTTAGGTTGGTTCAGTTAGATTCATTTCAGTTTAACTTAGTTTTTCTCAATTCAATTTGGTTTTTAAAATTGAGTTTAGTTTTATTTGGTATCATTAGGCTAGTATCAATATGATTTGATTTGGATAATTTCAATTATTTTTTGTTTAGATTTTTTTTATGAATTACATGGGTATTTTTGAGTAATTTTTTATTTTTTGTGGTTAGTTTGTGTTATTTTAATTTCATTCAGTACATTTTTCATCAATGTGGATTAATTTAGTTATGATTATATCCTTACACATTGTAAATGTTTTAAATTTAAAAGATTATATTTTAGTATAATTAAAGACATCGTTCAAAATTCTAATTTTATAATTTATTATACTTATCCAATACATTACATAAAACTAATAAATTTACTTAAATATAATTAAAAAAATATAATTATGATATGATATTTATGTTTCATTCCAATACTTCACGTGATTGTAAATTAAAATAACACACACCATCAATTATTTCCATAAATTTCAAAATTCAATCATTGATTTCAAATTCAAAGTAATTTATGACTCTTAATTTGTTTATTTAATACACTCAATAGATCCAATATAAAAAAAATTCATTTTAATTTCTCATAATACATCTACATATACTTAAAATCCTTTAATTTTATCTATTTTAGATGACATACAGAGTATCTTGGTGACATGTGAAATGATAATAAAGGAAAAAACTTATAAACCAGAAATAAAACCTAAAGAAGTTTCTTTTAAATCCATGAATAATCTTTAAATAAGTAATTAAACCACTGAATATTTATATGAGTTTATTTCATGTATTATTAATTGATATTTGAAAGTTTTATTTTTTTAATTGTTTTTTGATACTTATTAATTGGGATTAACATGTATATAAGAATTTTTTTTGAATTTTTTTTTATTCTTAACATTTTTATTTTGAAAGATTAGATTTTTGTTAGATCCATTTATATATAATTTTAATTTTTATGTTTAATTACATCTTGTTTTTAAATTTCCAATTATCAACCATAATTTACATTTTTATTGATTTTTATGTATTTGATTTTTTTTTATCTTTTTAATTTTCATGTTTAAACATTATTTGTCTATTTCAGTGCATATTAGTTGTAATTTTTTTCATCTTTTTTTGTTTAAACATTATTAATTATAACTTGGATCATTTATTTCTATATATCTTTTTTTTATTCTATAAATTATAATTTTCATGTGTAATGATCTTTTCTCTATGTAATGACACATACTAATTGTAATTTTCAAGTTTTATTTCTGATTTTCATTTTCTTCTACTTATTAATTGAAAATTTTGTCATTTATTTCTTTTACATCTTTATTTATACTTAATAATTTTAATTTTCATGTTTAATTTATTTTCACTATGTAATTACACTTATTATTATTATCAATCACAATCTTATCCCCCTAATTAATCAGTTACAAAATATGAAATGGGATATTGGTTGGTGGACCAATTCAACGTGCACTAAGCACTAAAGTGTTCCAAAAAGAAATAAGGTAGTTTGTTAGATGTAAATATTTTCTCCGCTCTAAAAGTAATCATATTAAAGTACCAATACTTAGTCTAATAATCCCAATGTCATGTCATAAAAAACCACATATTTGGATAAGAATCTTTCATAATGAAAGTGAAATTTTAAACACATAATTAACACCATTAAATAAAAAATCATGATATCATGTCATAAGAACATGATATACAAAATCATATCACACATAATAGAGCTATATATCACTAATATAGGTAAAAATATATTCAGTCATTGTACATTATTGTAAATCAAAATTGTGGACAATCAAAAAATGAATAAAAAATGAAATACAAAATTACTTGCTCCTACTCATGATCAAGAAGAGACGTGTATCCAATACTATAGACATATTTCATGGCACTTTTATTTCTTTTGTTTCTTATAAATTTCACCAATAATAAAATAGTCATATAATTATTAATTATCTATAATATTATGAACACAAATACTTTGGACTTTAAAACCCATTTTCAATTAAACAAATGATTACACATAAAATAAAATAATATCGTAAAACCTAGACTTTTTCAATATGTGATTATCTTCCTATATTGATAAATTAAATAGTAATAAATTACTGATATACCCTAAATATCAATACTAATTCTACTTTTTCAACCTACATACAAGTTATACTTGTATGTTATCCACATTTCTCCTAGATCTATCTACCTTGTAGTATTTTCATTCTATACATTAATGAAGTTATATCAAAGTTTCATTGGAAAATATATGTATTTATTAACATAATGTTAAAAATTAATATATTTAAAATCTAATAAATATTAGTTATCTATATCTTAGCCTATGTGTTGTTATTTATTTCCTCTACAACTTCTCTCCATGATATTACTTGAATAGGAATAATGTTATTATGTTTCGTAAGTGTCCCTATGAAAATCTTGTATCCATTCCCATTATTTCCAAATATATTGATATTTTCATTGTAATCAACCTTAATTTAAGTGTATCTGTTCAAAATATCTCATGTGTGACCACACCATCTATTGTAAAATCTATATTCTAATAAAAAAATACACAATTATATATATATATATATATATATTCTTCATTTATTTTAAATATATTTTTAACACATACCAGAAGTAGTGTGATTTAAAGTCCCTTGAACTATTTTCTTATAAGTAGGAGTATTGTAAGTATCCTATACAATGAATGATAGGATACCAATAGGCTTACTACTATATAGATCCAATAAAAGATACTATATTGATAGAGGATAGAAAACATGAGGAATTACCTATATAGAATATGGTGGATATGTATAAAGTGGTGGAATGTAGAGAGGTATAGTACCATATACAATGGTTGGTAGGTATGAATAATATGGAGGGATTTGAAGATAAATACTATTATCCTCTATGGTAATGGGTTAAAATTTATATGGAAAAGTAATGGTCAACATTAAGTATTAAAAAATAGATGATGGTATCACCAGTGGATGATGTTTTAGTGACTGAAATAGTAAAGTAAGAGGATAAACTATAAAAGTGTGAGTACTATTAGGCATAGAACAAGTTTGAAGTGTCATCCTATAATGCGTATTACCCTCTAGATCCTTAGAAAATTTATTTTTCACTTTAATGAATCACCCTAATACAATATAAATGATAAAATTGATTTTAGATTTATAGAAATCATGGATAAATTTATTATGTACATACCTCTTCGTACTCAAACTTTATGACCTCTTTATACTTGAAGAGTTGATCAATGAATGAGGAAGTCCATATTCACATTGGTGATCATCATATTTTTATGTGTTTCTCATTCCTCTATAATGTTTTTATAACTATCACTTCATACATAGGAATAATGACCTAAAAACAATGATTAATGTCAAACAATTAGAAATACTAAAAATATTAAATTAATCCATTATATGATATAAAAAATAAATGAATAATTTTTAGAAAACTTTTAATGAAATGATTTTTGAAGATAAAAAATTTAATTAGATTTTAATATTTGGTTAATAAAGTGATAACTCATCTCACCATGCTATTTATTTGAATATTAAATATTTTTTGAATAAATAAACAAACCAGTATAATAAATATAACAATATTAAATATATACCATTTTTGAATTCTATAAACTAAACTCTTCCAGTTGTGATGTTATGCATTCTTCATTACAATTGTTTGTTCAAATTTTATTCTAATAATTGAAATGATTGTGAAATTGTATTCAAAGTTTGATATAATATAGATGGGTTCATCCAAAACATCATTATTATCCATAAAATCATCAAAAATATGTCTTGAAATAATTTCTACAACAAAACAAAATTATTTTTTTATATAGTTAGTTAAAAAAACACATGTATAGCTTGTGATGTAAGAATGTAAATCTTTATATCAATATCCATAAGTATACAACTATATATATACATACCTTTTCATTTCATTGAATCAAAAAACTTTCATTTCATTATTGTGACTCAACCATGTGCGTAGTAATCCAATATGATTATTCTCTCCATGATCCAATAATAAGATATATTATATAATTTTGGTTTCATGTCTGATGTGCTAGCATAAAAATCCATTTTTTCACTAAATATGACACAATAATGTTTCATTTTCATGATTGTTTCACAACTATACATATTGAATTTAATTTTATTGATGACCAATGATTTAAACTCATATTCCACATTGTTCAGACTAAATGATGATGCCTTAGTCTCTATAGATATTAAAATTTCTGGGGTATAATGGAAATGAATGGTTTTGTGCCCAATAATGTTTTACATTGATTATTTTAGATAAATACTTAGAACTGGATGAATGTAACCCTAAAATATTTTAAGAGATGATTTTTCACATAAAATTTATAACAAATAAATACTTGTACATGATAATTCTTTCGTTATTATTGAATTTGGATTAATTTTTAATTTTATCATCGTTATGGTGAAGGATTTAAATAAAAATCTTTTTATAGGTATCCACATGTGTTCCATAAATCTCGGAACATCATCATTAGAACTCCAGGTGCTAGCATAGAGAAACCAAGCATCTTTTTTCATTCATTATTGATCACAAAAAATAAAATAAAGATTATGTGGAAAGATTTTATCTCTTTTTATCTTAGTCTCGAGTGGAAGGATAAGGATGATTTATTCTCATTCTTGAGAGTGCTATTAAGAAATTATTTTGATATAATATCATTGTGGACAACATTTCTGCACATTATGAAATGATATTATTTTCTTAATATACTTAAAGATAATAATTTTTAATTTCATAAAGTTTGTTAACTAATTTCTTATCTCTAACTAAACCCCATGTCAAATAATAATAATTACATTATTATTATATTCAATAACATTTGATATCTCAAAAAAAAATTAATTATCACTTATTAAATAAATAAATATTTATTTATTTAAATGATATTAAATAAAATATATCATTTCATTAGGGTCCTCAGCTCGATCCATCATTCCTTCTTGACATTTATTGACTATTGAATAAAAAATATTTTTTAAAACAACTAGATATATTTTATATTATTCATCCAATAAATAAATAAATAATATATTCACTAACAAGAGGATAAATATTTATTTAATATTCACATAACTAAATAAATTATCATTTATTACTTTATGAATAAATATTATATAAATAAAAATTATATATTTACTAACTGGAAAATAATATTTATTTAATATTCAACTCACAAATATATTCTTTTGAAAAAAAATGGTGATTGAATTTATTTGATTAATATAACATGAAACATTATTATTCCTTGGTCTTGAGAATAAAATTTGTTTTAATATTAAATTAAAATATAATTTTACTGAGATTCTGGATACACTTAGTGTGTGACCCTCTTGGTCTCTATCTTAGTGGCATTATTTGAGATGGCTTGAAGTCTTAGATTAGTATCTAGGAACATATCAAGACACACATAGAGAAATACATTAATTTCAAAATAACAAAAACCTCATATTAACACTCACTCTTTAAAATAATCACTTTGTATAGATATCTCATCAAATAGGTCTGTAGTTTGTGTGATGAACCTATATTCTTGATCTCTCTTTCCTTGACTTATAGAAATTAACTCATTGATGAATGGATATGACCATGAGTTTATCATATAGTTTTATTTTAATAAATGGTCCAAATATATATACTTCCATTAAATAGAACATACAAATCCTTTATTGACTTATTCTTTAATGTCATATCACTTATGACGCACCCAATGTATCCTTCCTAGCTAGTATATGATGTCACAGTTTTCATCAATACATCAAAGTACATAATTTTTTATATATATTAATAATAATATAAATTCTAAGGACTAATACACACATATTTAGATAGTAATATCTAATTAAACATAAATCATAGGTAATTCCTATTAGTGTTTCTATTCTCATAATATCCTCTCCTTGGGATTACCAAGGTAAAAATTCACGAGAAGAAGCCTTAATGTCTTATGATCCTTCAACTTTAGATAGTTAAAAATAATTTATTTAACATTATATATATGTCATCTAACCATATAACATGTGTTTGATAATATTTTCATAACACTTAAATATTCTCATTAAAATGGGGAACTAATATAATCTTTATATTTGAGAAAAACTAATAGAATATTATAACATTAATGTTATGTAGAAGAACACTCATCTTGTGATAAGAAATTTATTATTATTTAGGCATTATAATATTCTAATAATAATAAGTACAATTTTATATGGTTCCAAGGCATCAACTCCAACAGAATCCCACTTTCACCATGGCCAACTGAAAATTAACTTGTAAACCTCATATGATAAACTTGGTTCTACTAAGGTATGGATATAATTAATGGACCTACCATGTTCTAGTGATTATTATCCCTACTATGAATTAATTTCTTTTATAGAATCCTTCAATAGGTTATATCACCAAAAATTAACTTTTTGTCCTTTATCAAAATTTAACGTCTTAGCTAAAACCATAGCCTAGAACAAAACATCGTTATACCACTTCTTAAGTTTCCTTAGAAACCATAACATACTCTATCTAGGTATATATAGTAGCTAATGGATTTAATATGTTTGTTTATCATACTACCTTAGACTTATTACTATCTTATATCTAATTGATTCAAAATAAATCTAGTTATTTATACCCTTGTAAACTAGTATTCACATTTCTCCAATAATTAGGTACTCATCTATTTATAATTTTTCAAGTATTATTGAATATTTCCATCTATATATCTATTCATTTCTCATGGTTACGTTTGATATTAATTCTCTTTGCTTTATGAATAGTCAATATCAATTCTGAAAACATATCCAAGAACATAATATGGAGTTATAAATTACTCTTAGGAATGTGTAGTATATTCATCGTAAGAATATGATCTTATGTTTTCATACATCATGCTAGAGAGATTTCATGCTATGTGATATAGGCAATGATTCAGTCTTCAATTAGTCCACCTTAATTTTTTTCAATACTTTATCAAATCATGTATTATAACCTAATATAAGAAACCCCATAGATCTATGTTTATAGATCACGTTTCCTAGAACTTCGGTTACTAATTTAAGTCATTCTTAAAGAAATTACCTTAGTATTAATTAAATATGAGACTAATCAACTATTTTACAAAATTTTTCAACATATATATTTGGGGAAATGATTTCCCTCCCACTAACCTCATGTTTTCACCTTGCACACATTCATTCCAAATTAGTATTATATGATCATTTTTCTTTCTTTAATACATAAACAAACAACTAATACTTTTATACATTATTGTAATTCATTGGTTTCACCAACATTTCTGGTTGCATCATATGGAAATATTATATAATTTTTCTTTCTAGGAGGGTGGTCTTTACATCTAATCATAAAATTCAATGATCATAGAATGTAGGCATGAAAAGTAGAATTATAAAAAAATTCAGCATGATGACTGATGAAATTTTTTTTATAGACTATGTCTAAACATCACTTGTAACCTTCATTAACCAATCAGGATTTATTAGTACCATCTTATTCCATATTGTATAGTTTCTCTTGAATATACACCAATTGATTTATATCAACTCAAGAAACTTACAAAATCCCAAACTAGATTTTGGTACATGGAATCCATCCCTAAATTCATTTGATCTTTTCAAACATATCTAGTTGTTATTTACTACTTCCAAATAGTATTCATTATTCTCATAAAATAATATATGAACTGTATTAATGAATATAAAACCACCTTTTTAGTTTTAATTTTCCTATACAGGATGTGTCTCTATAACAATTCATCTCCTAGAACTAGTGGTTTTTAGTGTTCCTATGAAAACTCATGCACATATGGAGCCTCAACCTCATTGAATTCAAGCCTTCTCCCAGTATCTTAAAAGATAATTGTTTACCTATTATATAAAAATAGTCCATATAAACTAATACCTTTCTATCATAGGTATTTTAATATATTGATTAGATTTAGTATAAATAAATGATATGTACTTAGTTTTTTCTTGATGAATGTTTATATCTAAACCATCTTTTAACAAACAATTCTCATCAAAACACATGAAGTTGTGATATAATGTATTTATTTCATATAATTAATTTTATGAAAAATTAGTAAATATGATTAAAATATGGTTATATTTTATATTTCTATTTTAGAAACATATATTGAAATAAATTATGGAAGACTCAAAATATATATAAGACTCTTCATTAATCTCCCGTATACAACAATAAAATCTTTTATGTCAATAAGGTAATGTGAGTTCTGGGATATCTCCAACCTATATTTAAATGATTATGAATACTTTTGTATAACCCCTATACTTCTTCTATATCATTAACCTATTTAAATTCTACTAAACTATGTGTATTTTTCTTAGTTTTATGGTTTATATGTTCATAAGTTTATTGGGAAGGGTTTCATGACATGATTATGGGGGTGAAATGATGGTTTGTGACATGATTCAGGGGTGAATCATGGTGTGGATAATTTTTCGAGTGTTTTAGTTGTATGGAAGTTTTGGGGAATGTTATTTGAGATCAGAAGATGGATGTGTGGGCCAATATAACATTTTTTTGTAAATAATATTACAGACACTTATCCGGGATTAGGAGTCCTTGGAAATGGAGTTTGTAATTCCCCTTGGATATTTCAAAGAGTATTATGGTTTAGATATTTTCTTATAAATGTGTAATATATTTCATTTTTGGCTGGTGGTGGTTTCAATACAATTTGAGAGAATGTTCGGGATGAATAAGATGGATATACAGTTATTCAAGAGCTAAAAGCACACATTTACAATGTGCCACAATGTGTTATGCCATGAAAAATCATGTCTAATTCCCCAGGGTGTGTTGGAATGATTTTTTATGGTGTGAAAGTGTGTTTCATTCCATGAACTTCTCCTAGGAAGTGTTTTAGGTATTTTAAAATGGGGGACTTGTTGGGGACCCCTCAAAGTCAAACCCCTCAACTCCTTTACATGATTTTGGATATGAATAGAGGGTTTTGGATTCTGAGATCACCTATAACCTCATTTCATGGAGGATTGAAATTTTTTTCATTATGATTAATCCCACTTGACATATATAAGTATCATCAAGACCTATATATCTTTTTTCTTCTATATTTATTGTTCACTTTCTCATAAACCCTATTTTGGTGATGACAGAATCTGATTTTTGGATCTTGGTATGTTGGGTTTGATTCGGATGGTGGTTCTTTGTGATTAGGATTCATTATTCTTAAGGTGGGTGGTCTATAATTTTTTCCTATAAGTCTTACATCTTTTATTAGTTCTTTCATTGTGTATTCGTACTGACATACCATGTGTTCAAACTATATTTAAATTATATAATTTAAATCATGGAGAATATTCTAAGATATAGCCTCTTAAGTCTTCTATAAACCCTAATTGAAAGGAAACCATAGGAGATGCCTTGAAATTGTTTTATTTTCACAAAATGTATTAAATAAGTGAGAAACTTGAATTTTTTGGCATGAATTATAATTAAAAATATTTATTTATAAATAGATAATGGTGATTATTTTTAAGAGTAAATGATGATGTCAAATTTGGAATAAATAGTCTTTTGGTTAAAATGGTAAATTAGGTTTTTAATGAAACTCTAAAGTATTGATGATGCGATGAGTGATTAAATTTTATTGACCATAGGGCATGGTTCTAGGGTTTATTTTTACCATAGGTATTTCTTCCATGGTTCCAGAGATGTTTTTTCCTCTGGGTGTGATCTATTATTCAAGGATGGGTATATATCCCTGGGTGTGGCTATTGTTCTGGGACTAGTATATTTCCCTAACTATTACTATTATTATAAGATGATTATATTTTCCCATGTGTGGGACTTTTGTGTAGGGACATTTATATTTTACCATGAGGTTTTTCGATCATGGGGATGGGTATATTTCCCTTAGATGGATGACTATTATTCAGAGACATCCAACACTAGATGAAGTTGGAATGGTTGGTCTCGAGTGTCATCATGAAACTTGAGGATCAATTGTGTCTATTAATTTATATTATTCCCTAATTAAACATGTGTGTGTGTGTGTTACTTCAGTATACACTTACTCATACTGGATATATTTATAGACATTTTTAGTGGTGTCCTACTGAGTTATATTCACACCCTGCTCAGGTGCTCAAGACATCGATTGTAACTCTATAAGATTTCATGGTTTTAGGACTATATAAGGTAAATTCCCTTTGACTGATACAAGATTTATACTGATAGGGTGGATCATGAGATATTGGGATTGGGGTAGAACTCGGGAACATTTTTAAGAGTCTTTTAATTTTGTTTATTTTTTTCCTTCATGGGATATTTATGGATACAGTCAATTATTGAGTGACTATATGACATATATATAGTTCATTTTGATATAACATGAGTTGTGATTATTTATATGTCACTTATTGTGATATATCATTACTTATTATTTCTATATTCACATATGATTTCCTCTATTTCCACTATTTACAATATTTTCACCCTGGTATGCAGGTATAGTCTTCCCACTATACCACGATAGACCTGTATTTTTAATCAGTATCCTTTAGTGTATAGGGAGGTGAATCAAAGGATATATAGTGATATCTGGTCAAGAACTAATTAGATACCATGGATTTGGGGATGTTACAAAGAGGTATTAGAGCCCTTTTCTTTTATTTAAATATTTGGTGAGGGATACAGGAGATAGGGAATTATCAGAACATGGTATGGAACTTGTGCTTTTGATTGGATTACCAACATATGAGGGAAGTCCATGTTTCTAAGGTTGGGATTTATGTTCTTGTTTTTCAATATAATTTTTGACCTATATTCACCTTAAGTAACACACATGATTATGGGATTTATGAATTATGGGATTTTGTCTCTTGAACAAAATGGGAATAGGGGATATGTTCATTCATTATACTTGAAATATAGGATTCAAATGTCATTGGTGTGATTTCTTATGGTTTTTACACTGAATATCACACGGATCAGTTATTTAAATTGTCTGTAACCATTTATATAGTGTTTCCACAAATAAATTATATTGTGTAATATTACTTAATTGATTTATAAATTGAATAAAAGCATTTTACATGACCTCTTTACTTGATTATTACACTACGTCAGCTAAATAAAATGCTAAATACAGTCTATATTGTGTTTTTATCTATAAATCACAATCAACATTTCATTTAACTGATCCTTAATTGTGAATTTTTTTAGCTAAATTAATCATATAAAATGTAATATCATGATAGCTTATTTATATTATTATATATAATTTTATAAAGAAAATTTTAATTCCAATTTATTAAGTGTTTTCCTCTGTGACTTGTAATCAGCATATTGTTTAATTTGCCCTTGTTATGAAATTTTAATCAAAGTATAGAGAAAAATCATAGTAATATTGAATCTATTTATAATATGTGGAAATTTATGTGTATATGATTATTGTCCCTATGTGTGGGTAGTTGGGGCTACCAAGAGTACCTAAGTTATGAGATCATTGATATACAAGAGTTTTAGAATATTGGGGTATTATTCCTGTTATCTCTTTCCTTAAAGTGTGATAATGATAATTTTAACAATGATATGTTCTGATGTGGGTCACAATGTACATAACCTAGTCCAAGGAATGGGTAAATAAGTCTAAAGAGAGATCCTAAAATGTGAGACCTTTATAGTGTGGGTGTATAGTATAGCAAGATGCAATATCTATTATGGATTTAATTTTGAACAATGACTGTGTGCATTGTGGTATGACATGACTTTATATGATCCTTGTGGGTTTATTCATAACTTGAGAGTGAGTAGGGTAGCCTATATTTGATCCAATATGCCAGACCCTTGTGTTGTAGGGCTTGAGTAGAGAAATGAGACATGTTTTTTATTGATGTTTTATCTGAAGAAGTAGAAAAATGAATTGAGGATAATCTTGGAGTGGGTAGTTGGAATGATTACAGGGTTTTTGATAACTATGTATGTGTATTAGAACCCTATAGTGGGTGTTATAATTTGTGAGTTTCTTTTTGATGTTGAAATGTGGCTAAATATATATGTAATCCAAGCAATATGATTGAGGATTAGAATGTTCTATTTATATTGTTGGTGATGAGTTATTATGTTTGAGGGAAACCTAAGAGAGGGGTTAGTCATGGTTTGTGGAAACCAAAGAGATGAGAACCATTTAAATGATTTATGTGTAGATTTTTTCATAGTAATTGCTAATAAATACCTGGAACAGGCATGTAGATGCCTTGTGTGTAATGGATGTAGATACCTAGTCATGATGTGGTGAGTTGTATTTGGGTCTCAATGGGAATGAATGGTAAGATTCCTAGACCTATTGTTCTTGTGATTCTATATGGTTAAATATAGAATATATAGAGTTTTTCTATATCCTTTTGGTTTTTTGGTGATGCTGAGGTGACTGGTAATCACATAGTTGGCCGTGCCGTGACTAAGATGTTTTAGGATCTTTGGAAAGAAAGCATCAAGTGAGATTATTTTATCTATATGATATTGACATGCAGTGATAATGGTAAGATATTTTATTAGGTGTGTATTCTTGGGTTTTATGGGGTATCGATTTAGATGATCGAGTCAGATGGTGTGGAAAAATAATATTAGAGTATACACTTTTTTGGTATGGTTGGTGGGTAACGTTAGTAATTTTGTGCTATTACAAATGGTTAAACGGGATACTCAATTACCATATACTGTGTGTGGATTTTTTTTAACCTATATGGTAGGTGGGTTTAGTGAAACATAATAATATCCTTATAGAGGTATTCTTGGTGTCCAACATGATGTGGCTAGATTTCGATGGTATGTGCAAGATGCGTCGATGCATGGTTTTGAGTTAATTTTGGGATGTGTTGTTTGAGTTGGGTAAGTTATGTGATTCCTAAGGTAAGGTCATGATAATAAATAGATTATGTGTGTTGGTTTAATGAGATACTTTTAGTGTGCTAATAGACTATTTTTTATGTATGTATTTGATCCCTAGAGACTCATTGAAGTAAGGACTTTATGAGGCTCCTACATGTTTTGGTGGGGTCTGGGACTCCTTAATTTACCTTGACTATTTGGAATGTGATCATGGATTGAAAATAGGATTAGTGGATGATTAAATGTGAGATGATGGTGTAATGGTATGAGGCACATTTTTTATTAATAATATAAAGGTTTTGTGGGTGATTAAGGCTATAATGTAAGTTGTTAAGAGAAAAACTTCTTTGAGGCATGTCCTAGTGTTGATTATCTTGAAAAATGGATGTTTCATGGTGTTCTTGAAGAATGATATGAGGTTTTCTTAATAAATGATTAATTGGCCTTAATTTCTTAAAGACTTAAGTAATATAGATATGGTGAGCTCATGTGATAGATGAGTTTTTACCTTATGTGTAAAGTGTGAGATATGGTATGATGACCCTTGAAATTGGTGAGACACTAAGGGGTTTTTCTGATCAATTTGGTGGTTATATAATTAAGAAAGTTCCTCATATATGGCATGCTAAGAATTGGCATGATTCAAGGTAGGGAATATAGAGACACTAATACAAGATCCACATGGTGATGAGGAAGGATATGGACCTTGAGCTAGAACTATACAGAGTAGGTGTGTAGTATATTTTCTCCAAAAAGATTCAGAAGAAGTTGTGTGGGGAAATATGGTGTTAAAATAGTCTTGAGCGGTCCACCATTTGAGAATTTATGTAAGAAACATGAGCAAGGATTGATAATGCCAATGTTTGACTAATGATAGGTGATGGGAAGGATCGTGCTCATTAATCAGTAATAAGGAATTCCTATGGTGGGGTGCACACCATGGACCATTTGAGTGGGTGTTTCATGTTTTGAGTAGTTTTTTGTGAATGTCGGGAGTAATGTGTTAATAAACCCAACAAAAATTTATTTAGGTTTTGTGACATAAAGTTAGTACAAGTAGTTGAGTTAGAAACATAATCTGGAAGGAACCCAAGAATGGTTATCTATTAATTATAGTTTATGGATTTGGTATGATCAATTTTTTATATCCACTATATATGAGTTTATGGTCCAATTGTGAGACTATTTTTGTTTATCAAAAGTAGGTTGGTGAGTGACCTGGTTTTTGAGACTTCATTTCTTTGGAGTAACATGTAGATTTGAATAAAAAAATGGGTCTTATGTAATAATTAGTCTCAATATTTACATTTTAGGTTTTAATTATAATAATTGGGTGAGAAATGGATTGGTGTAGAGAAGTGGAAACAACCAATATGGTGTGATTTTGGTATTTTAAGAGTTTAAGAATGCCATTGAAAGTGGTCCATAAGGGTGAAGTTTGATGAAATAATCACTATCAAGGAAAGTGTGCCTATGAGGTTTTTAGAAGTGGAGTTTTTGTAGATGAATTATTTGTAGCACTATGACCATTGGGAGGCATTTAGTTTTATTCATGCATCAGGGTATGATGACCATGATGGTTCACAAAAGATAAAAGATGTGGCTTTTGGTGAGAGTAACCAAAGACTCTTTTTACACAAGTGATTTTGAGCACTATCTAATATTTATTGACCGATGTACAATCTGAGCAGACAATTTAGATGTTAGAGAACATTTTGGGAGCATAAATACTGGGTTTTGGTGGTTCTTAAGAAATCTACTTGGCTATAGTGGATTTTGCCTCTATGTTAGATGGAGGGTGTTGAATTAGTAATGTTTGGTTTAGGCCTCATTTAGGATAAATCAAATTATGTTCAATTGATTTGAAAATATATTTCATATTCCTAGAGTAGTTAGAGGTCATATGAAAACTTTTATTTAGATCATGTGAAATCATGACATTATTCATGGGTTAAAATACATTTTATCGCTTGTTTTAGGGGGTAAAACCTATTTTAGCACTTATTTCAGGGTGAACTCCATTTTGTTACATGTTTTAGGTGATAAGACCTATTTCATCACATTATAAATGGGGTGAACCATGTGATGAAATTAAGTGAAGATGTAGGTTGGGACATCAGTTCTTAAGAAGGTAAGGTAAGTTAGTGTCGTGACTCATGGGTATGAATAGAACCTAGTGTGTGTGATCTCTAATAAGTGGATAAGATTGTGGTTGACATTTCCTTTGAGTAGTTACCAATTTTAATTTTTTATTATAGTAACAACACTCTCTTAGGTAAGATAGTTTTTGTAGTGTGGGTGTGGTGGAAGAAAGACCATAACCAAGAGGATACATGAGAGAAAGAATCATACATGAGGGATATGTGTACAAAGTTTTTTTAATGAGCCTAATGAACTTCTAGAATGATTTTTTTGGAGAAACTACTATATTTTAAGGAGGTTTAAAAACCCACATACTTATTCAAGGGTATGAAACCATTTAAATTCTACTAAACTATATGTATTTTTCTTCATGTGAAAGTTTTGGGGTTCGTGGGTGGTTTGGGAAGGGTTTCATGACATTATTCATGGGGTGAAATTATTCTTTATGAAATTATTTAGGGGTTGAATCATGTTATAAATCATGTTATGGATTCTTGACTGAGTGTTTTAGTTGAATAGAAATTTCTAGGAATGGTATCTGAGAGTGGAAGTCTGATTTATGGGCCTAGAGGCTAGGTTTTTTAGGAAATACCCCTATAAAGACATCTTATGGAGGATAAGTCCTTGGAGGATGAGTTTATAATGCCCCTTGGATATTTCAAGGAGAATTATGGTTTATATTTTGGCCAAGTTGCATGTATTTTTTTAGCTGATGGTGGTGTTAGGAAAGTTTTGGTGTGAGTAAGGGAGGAATAGGATTGGCCTGTATCTATTATGGAGGTGTAGGCACACATTCATGGTGTGACAAAATGTGTGAAAACATGAAAAAACATGGACATGACCTCATTTTTTACCACACTAAACATTTGTTCCATGTTGTGAACTACTTTTGGGGATTCTTTCAAGTATTTTAAAATGGTAAACTCACTAGGGAACCCTAAAACTCAACTCCCTTGACTACCTTTCATGATTTTGGATGGTAAAGGAGGGTTGTTTATTTCAATATCACTTTGGACCTCATTACTTGGAGTATTTAATCATCATTCATTGTTATTGAACTCTATATGTAAGTCTATGTTTCTTTAGGCCCTAAATGTCTCATTTCATTCCTATTTCATATTATCCTTCTCATAAACTCTAATATTATGTTGATGAAATATGATTTAGGGATATTGGCTCGTTGTATTTGATTCGAATAATGGTTTATAGAGCTTAATACTTGTTATACTTGGGGTAGGTGGTCTATAGGTTTTTTTCTGAGTTTTACTTTATTTATCGGTGCTCGAATTGTGACATCACACCAGAATACTATTTTTTAACCTATAATTAAATTATATGATTTAAATCACAGAGAATATACTAATATATGATCCCTTGAGTCATCTATGACCCCTAATTTAAAGGAAACCTCAAGTAATGCCTTGACATGATTTTCTTTTCCTAGAATTTATTTTATAAGTGATGAAACTGGAAGAATTTGGATTGAATTATAATCCAAAAAATATTGAATTATAAATAGAGAATGTTGATTATTATAAATTATAAAGTATTATATTGGATCGATGGTAAACAATTTTTTGGTTATAATGGTAAAATGTGTTTATAATGAAATGTTAAAATCTTGATGAGACGATGAGTGATTAAATTTCTTTTCCCTTAGGAAATGATTCCAGGGGTTGGTGTTACCATAGTTGTAGCGACCCAAACTTTTGTTAATGAAAATCTCTCTTGGTATAATTAAATGTATTATTATGTAGAATGATGGTATAAAATGTATGAACTTCCTTGGTTTTATGTTTTTGGATTTTAAAATATCGTTAAGAATTGTTATCATTGCTAACATAGCCGTTAAATAGTGATCACATGATTAGTATAAATATAAGGCTTTAACTAATCTAATTCACTCGGAAAAAGGAAGTGATGGCCTCATCTAGTAGGTTTCTCCATACGATGCCCATTTTTCGAAGTTTGGAAAGGAGGTGGCATATTTGAGATTCGTTCTTGACCAATCCCAAGTTGATCTTGAATATGTTAAGTTCGAGCGGAACCGCCTACGGGAGAAGTGGAAGTTAATAGAGATTACCACTCGAGCGATGTTATCTAGGCCACCCCAAGAGTCTGTCACCATTGCACACCTAACCCTAATGTCTTATGCGGGTGTTTTAAGGGGTTATGTGACAAGACTCTATCACTATGACTATGTACATTATTTTTGTATAAAGAATATACATTCATTTTATTATTGTTACTTTGTAAATAGTTTTTAAATCGAAAATAGTATTTTTAGTTAATATTCAACTAAGAAATCTATTTTGATGAATTAATGGATTTTTGAATTAAATAATATTTTAATAAAATATTATTATTAAATTAATTTTTATAAGTATAAATGATCATATAATTTTTATGAATACAATTGTAATTTTTATTAAGGTTTGAAAGCTGTTTTTGTCAAAACCTGTGAATTTTTGATAAATATCGGTTTTCATTTTAAAAGTGAAAATTAACATAATTAGAAAATTATTTATATAAAATGAATATTATTTTTGGAATCATGACTTCAAAATTATCTAACGGTGAATTTTTCATAATTTTTTGAGACAGTCGAATTTTTGGGTAAAAATTAAATATCGTTAAATTATATAATGTATTTTATGACATCATAATGACACAATAGTGATGTAATAAAATACCATATATGATTTTTTCGTCCAATATATGTTTTTTCATTAAAATAATTTGATTTTATGTTTATTTGATTTATTTTAAAAATCCTTAGTGGACCCTCCAAGACTTATAAAACATTTTATCTTTTTAACATGATTTCCTTGAGAGTGTGACTCACCTCCACATAAGAAAGACTAATATTTTAATAATTTAGACCATTGGCCTTATAAAATATTGTTTTCTACTCCCCTTTGGAAAAAAAACATGGGCAAAAACCATGGGATGGTTTGTGGTTTTTATTAGTTTAATGTGTAGGGTCCAAAACCTAAATAATAAAGAATTCTCTCTCCTTTCCTATATAAACTCACCCAAGCTCTCACTTCCTCTTCACTCAAAGCCTTTGGAGATAAAAAAACCCCTGACCTACTCTCCCTATAATACTCCCAAGGTTCCCTAAGTTCCCAAGAAGTCTCTCTCAAGCCTCTCCCAAGCCTTTGGGATCACACTTCCAAGTAAGGGATTCCTACCTTTCTTATTTTTATCCAAGTTTCTTTATGTTCTAAAACCATTTTACTTTCAATTAAAAATGATGGGGTATGATTTATATACTCCCTTATATTACCCTTACTATGTTTTAAATGATGATAGACCTATTTATCTCTCATTAATTCCTTCCATGTACACCCATTACCATGCCAAAATTCCGTAAGGAATTTATCTCTTCTCATTCACATTAAAGCAATTGTTTTTGTATTATGAATATAAATTCTATTACATTTTTTGGGAAATGTATATATATAACCCCATTACTGTCCATTTCATGTACATATTATGAGACACCCTTTTCTCTCTCATCAACCATTTTTATGAATTCTTATGTCACGTCGTTGTGCTGCTAAAATTGCACCGTGATTTTTTTCAAGCCAGAGTCATTGTATAGTGAATACCATGACCATTTCTCTATCAAGTGTATTAACCTTTATGCACATTTACTTATTGATTATAGAGTTTCATTTATGAATTATAAATTCTTTTATCTTGGAATAAATTATGATGTTTAATGAATCTATGTGGCGCGCTTATGCATGAAATGAAATGTTTAAGAAGGGTGTGCCCTGATAACGCTCTAATGCATTGGGTAAAGATTAGTATCATGATATTTCAAGTGAAATGAGGGTTTACCAATTCTAATTCAAGTGAAATTAGGGTTTACTCATTCTCCATGTGCAATGGTACTTGGCTCATGCTATCATGTTAAATGTTGTTGTCACATTTGATAATCATGCTATATTATGCCTTTATGTTCATGTTTCTCTTATACTCTATTGATATGTTGATTTCCTAACAAGTATTTTATTCTTCATTTTATTCATTTTTACTCCCTTACTAGGATTTATAGATCACACTTTTCTTATGCATGTCCTCAGGTTATCCCATGTAATTCTAAGTACGAGGGAATGTAGTGGTCATGTAAAGGAAGTTTTCAATAAAGATGTTGTGTTTCATGTTTTAAGTCATTATGTAATATTCTTAATCCCAAAAGACACTAGACCTCTCGATATTATATGTTGTATAAATTTAATGTTTTATGTAATAAATTATGTTTAAGTGTGTAATAAAAAGATCATGGTTGTTATATTGGTTATTTCATCCATGGTTTTAGAGATGGATTTTCCTCTATGTGTGATCTTTCTTTTTAAGATGGGTATATTTTAGTGGGTGTGGATATTATTCTAGGATAATTATATTCCCATAGGTGTGACCATTGTTATAGTAGGGGTATATTTCTTTGGTTTTGACTCTTTTATTCCAATATGGGTATATTTCATTGGGAGGTACTTTGATCATGGGGATGGGTATATTTCCTCCGAATGGATAAAATTTGTATAGTTCATTTTTATATAGAATTTGTTTTGATTATTTATCTATAAATTTTCATTATTTATATTTAATAATAATTTCTAGATTCACATTTTATTACCTCTATTTCAATTGTTGTTTCAAAATTATATGTGGGTATATTCTTCTCATTATACCACCATTGACCCATAATACTAGTTAGTATCATTTGGTATATGGGGAGGCACAACTGAGATCATGTAGTAATCTTCAATCTAGTATTGATTGATGGATATATATCAGGGAATTTTAAAACTTTGTTAAAATATTCTCCAACAATACCATCTAGGGTATCTTATATCTTTTAACAAGTATATTATTTCTTTAATTTAATATTCCTAAAATCTATTAGATGAATCTATTAAAGAATATGAATTTACCTCTAGATTCTTCATAGAATACTTCAAATTTTTTAGAAAAACTAACTCTAAAATCCATATAGATTTCTATTATTTTTAAAGGTTTCTTTTATTTAAAACATAATAAGTAAGTTTTTTAATAATGCCTAAAATTTTTAGGTCTAAATAATTTAAACATACTCTTGGGTATTTACTTGATAATTACTTTTAGTTTTATATTACAAATAACTATATTTCCACAATAAGTTATGAGTATTATATTTCATATTAATCATTATTTGCTGATTTCGATATATATTATTCAAGTATAACTTAACTATTAGTTATGTATGAAATTATTGGGAGGAGGAAAAACATGAATTCACCCAAAACAGAAACTTCTACCTACCAAAACATCACATGTTATAGGATATGTGGAGTAGAATTTGATCCTCTAGAACTCCCTCCCCTGACAAAGTGTACTGGAAGTAAAAAATCCAAGAACCCATCGCACTGCACAAAGTCAATCTCAGACACCAAATCAATCCAAACTCACATGTATACACCAAGAAAGTAAAAAATAATAGAAATAAAAAATATAAGAACATTAATCATGAAATTACAAAATAGATTAACATGTTTCATAAGAATTTTCCTATACACATGAGATAAATACTACTTAATTATTTATATTCACCAGAATCACCCAAAAATTACATGAATCTAACAAAATATTTAATTATAAAACATTATAGAGAATATTTTTATGTAATTCACTTATTCACTATATACTTTATTGGTACACCCTTTCTTGGTTAGGTTTCACTATTCATATCACTAACACACTATGTTAAAGGTCTTCATTTCCTTTTATATATGTTCTTAGTAGGTTTCAAAAGTTTCATCAGCTACCAACTTTCATGGGGAATCATGGTAACTATTTATCTCTAGAATCCCATTTACATTAATGTCTTTTATCTATAAACATTTTTAGAAACTTTATTCTATAAAATTTACTTATTTGATGAAAATATTAGAACTCCTTGATACCATCAGAAGATATGATCTTTTGATGGTACTGAACATCAAGATAGTTTTCACTACCATTGAATTTTCACTAAGAAACCCATCATTTGATGCCTGAAATTTTGGTGAAAAATTCCATTGGATGAACTTACTATGAAAAAATAGTACATCACCTCCTAAAAATTCCCCACTTGAAGACTTGTTTTTGGGAAACCATGGAATCTCTCCAAAACTTTGTAAAACTTCCTTCCTTTCCCTTCCACATCATATAGTATTCTTCAACCTCATTCCATTCACCCAAGTCCTACTAAGGCATGATGTTTAATCATACTTTCTTGAAAATAGCTTTAGTGAACATGTCCATTGGATTTTGGATTATAGATATATTCTAGAGATCAAGAATCTTTTCCTTTTAATGTTATTAATGAAGTGGTACTTCAGGTTGATATGGTTTTTCTTTTCCTGGAACAGTAGATTCTGAGATAAATGAATCATTCTATCATTATCACAGAATAATATTCCTCCTTTTTAAACCCTTCCAATTTCCTTCAAAAAACACCTCAACTATACCAAATCCTACCCAAATTATATTTCATCTGTGTATTATACATCCATTATTCTTAAAGTATCAATTCAATATATTTATGACATCCAACTCATTACTATTCCTCTATAGGTAAAAAATCCAGACATTTTCATCCTAAAATCTGAGTCTCTAGTGAAATCCGCATCCAAAAAATCCTGTAACAGATCCTTCTCTCCAAAATATAGATAAAAATATTCTATTCAATTCAAGTAATGGATGATCCTCTTGATATCTTCCTTGTACTCCTTTTCAAGGTTTGATATAAAGTTTCTTACAACACCCACCACAAAAGCAATATATGGTTGAGTGAAAATCATTGCATACATCAAACCTCATACCACTAATGAAAATGGAACTTTATCCATGTACCACCTATATCTTTCTATTTCTAGTTAATATTACTTGTACAATTTCAAGTGTCTAGAAATAATAGTAATGATATGATTGTATTCAATTATTCCAAACATTTCCAAAATCTTTTGAATATAGTCCTTTTGAGATAACACCAATGTTTTGAATCTCCTATCTCTTTAAATCCTCATTATGAAGAATTTATTATCATGTTTGAGATATTTGTTTTAAAATCTTCAGAAAAACATATGATTACAATACTAAATCCATTAAATATTTAAATCCTCTACCAACATTTCATCGATAAAAAAATCTGTATGATTAATTTTCCATCATCATATTGTTTCTAGTTACCAAAATAATTTGTACTTTACCACTCAAATCCTTTTTTTAAGATAAATCCATCAAATTTATGATTCTACTAACTCATTTCTTCCATTAAGATATAAATATTTTTATCCAACATACATACTAATTTTTGGTTTCCTTATTCTGAAAAAACCCATCAATTTCTTCATGAAAAATTATTCTTACAACTTATTATGAAGGAAATTCTTCTTTACATCCATCTATTCAAGATAAATATCTTCTAATGCTACCATGTTCAAGAGAATATAGATAGTTTTAAATTTAACTAAAATAGATAAAAAATTTGAGAATTAAACTTCTTCCTTTTGTTGGAATCCATTTACCACTAGCCACACTTTTAAATGATTCTTTCCATTATAATTTTCCTTCAACTAGTAAACCCTCTTATTCCCCAATTCTTATTTTCCTTCTGATAAATAAAATAATATCCATATTCTATTGAATTTAAATGAGGAAATCTCTTCATCTATTTCTAACTTCCATTTTTTCAACTCACCATGATTCACCGCTTCTTTTAGGATTCTAGGTTCCCCTATATCTACTAAAAGAAGAAATTTCATAACAACTAAAAACCTCTAGAATAATATTATGATTTTATTTGATCTCATCAAATAAATTGGATACCCTAAACTACTTAGCTCTGATCTATCCTCCAGATCCACCACTTCCAATTCTCCCACTTGAGATTTAGCTGCCCATAAACATTTTGGAATATTTTCCATTAGCCTCACCTCCATACTTCCTATACTTTCAACATTCTCATTTGTGTACTCCAAGAGTTGTGATATTCTATAATTATTACTCTAATTAACTTAGACTTTAATAGTTAATTTTTTTTCTTCAACATTATTCACCACCAATTTTCGGTCCTTATATAGAAAATTATCATTAAATAGAAAATATATACTTTATATTATTTGCCTCTTATCATCATCCCATTGTCAAAATCCAAAATTATCATCTTTATATCCAATGAAAAAACATGAATTGAATTTTTACTCAAAATTATATGAATCCTTAGTATAAAAATGAATGTATGGAAAACTTTTAAAGACTTTATAGTATACAAATTATGATATTTTATCAGATCATATCTCCTCCAGAATTTCATGCCCAACCATTGATGCAGAACTTATTTTGATAACATATAGAGTTGTATTGAGTTCCTTTATCCAAATTCCCTAATGTTTCCCTAAGTGAAACCTCAATCTATAATTCTTCTCTATAAATGTCTAATTTATTCTTTCATGCATGCCATTATATTATGGGGTTCTAGTGATTAACTTCTCTTGTATTATCCCCTTTATTTAGAAGAAGTTATAGAAGTTGTGTCGATTGTACTCACCGCTATTTTTGGAACATAATAATTTTATCTTTTGAACGCATTCCCTTTCTACCATGGATTTAAATAGAAGGAAATAGTGAAATAAATGAAACTTTTAATTTAAAAATAAAATCCAAACTGTTATAGTAGCATCATCAAAAAAAATTACAATGTAGAGAAAATGACCATGTGATAGGACTGAGGTGGGTCCCCATATATCTATGTGAACCATTTCCAACTTCTAAGATCTAGGATTATATCTATAAAAATTATAAGGGAAACTTCTCTATCCCCCTAATACAAAACTTTTAGACATTATAATCTCTATATGATCAATATTTATTATGCCTTCAGTTGTTATAACTTTAAAATTATTTTCACTAAGGTCACTAAGACAGTAATTCCAAACATATGGTTCATTGGATGTTAAACTTTTAGTAATTTCACTTCACTCTGAACTTTCAATCAGTTAAAGAGTTAAATCCTTTACTCCCCATGAAACTACCATGGATTCTCAACTAACTCTCCATAATCCTTTATCAAAGGTGGTGTTGTAGTCTACCTTATCATGTTTTCCAACTAATTTGAGATTATTCCTAAGATAATGAATGTGTATTAATTCTATGTGCTTCAACAATCCACTATTATTCATTAAAATATTAAAATATCCTTTTCCAAAAAAAATAAGGGATTAATCATCAATAAGATGAAATTTTCCAAACCTCCCAGATACATAATTCATCATTCATCTTTGTTCACCAATTGAATAAGAGGAAGTATTTGATTCAATGAACCAAACTTCCACCAGAGTAATAACACTTAGAAACAAGTTATTTCCACCATTCATTGTACTAAAGGAATTTGAACTTTGAAAAGTTGATAACCTTTTAGAGTTCTCCTTGTAAATTTTTTAATTATTCTTGATATGTCCTCTATTCATAGAACTACAATAGGTTATACTAGGGACATCCAACTTAATCCAGATTCTTTAAAATACTTATCTTCCACTGGTTTCTTCAAATATCTCCTTTGGGGTGTCCAACCTCACATTTCATCATTAAGATCATTACAAGATAGTAATTAGACTTCCCATCAATGAAGTTATTCTTTGAGAATTAAATTATAAACCTCCTCAAAGATGATCTAGATTTACATAAAAATTACTAACATCGGTTACCATTACATAAAATCTATATAGCATTGATGAAATTAGTAGGATTTCCCAAAATATTTCCATGAATTTCACCTTCATCAATTTGATCTTCCCTCAGATCCTGTTGAATTTATTCATGTGATTTTATCCTAGTCTTACTCTTGATAACTTTAGGCTGAAAACCACCGCATCATGAACACTTTATTAAGTTTCATTGGTTTATCATATATATATTATAGGGATTTCATGAGTTCTACCACTATATTTACTTTATAAATGTTAAAGAAAACGTTCCATGACAATGATATTTTAACCAACCTAAGTTCCTTCTTGTCTATTTGTTCCCATTTCACCTTATTTATTTTATCTAGATGCACACCAGTAAGTGAAATTTCTAGGTTCTTTTTAATCATATGATCCTCAATCTATATTCCCCAAAATCAAAAATTAATTCCATAAAACTTATCTACCTAGACCTTACCTTCATTCAATAATATGCCTTTTATTGATAGTAAAACTCCCATTAAAAATAAAATACCCCAAAAGTAAGATAGAGAGAGAGAATATGAGCTACCTTGAGTGAGTTGAGTGAATAACTAAACCATAAGATTTGATTACACTTATTTAGAGGTGGGCCGACACGAGTTCACAAAAACTAAGAACTTCTATCTATTAAAACTTCACACACATGAGACTATATGCAGTAGAATTTTATCTTCCAAAACATCATTCCTTCACTAAGTATACCAAAAGTATGATGTTTTTGCACCCTACTAACCACATAAAATCAAACTCACACACCAACACAAATCAATATCACATGTATATATATGGAAATTAAAACCCATGAAAATAAATAAATATATATATATATATATATATAATAATATTAAGTAGGAAATAACATAAGGGATTAACATTCTTTAGATGAGTTATCCTGTGTGCATGGGTGAAACACTAATTCCATATTTATATTCATCATAATCACCTAAAAATTATATAAAACTAGAAAAAAAAATAAGAAAATATTTTAAATATTATGATTCTTTAATTGATTGATGCACTGTATACTTTTTTGGTACATTATTTATGCTTGATATGCATAGTTTGAGTCACTAATACACTATTCTGAAGGTCCCAAATTCCTTTTCTAGAAGTTCTCAGGTATTTTCCTAGGTTTAACCACATTTTAACTTTTATAGATAATCCTTAATTTGAAGTGGTAATTTTTTATGTCCAGTAGCACATTAACTTCAATGGATTTAATTGATTAATAACTCTTAAAATTCATTTTATAAACTCCTCATATTCACCAAAAACTCTAGACCTATTTAATACCATCAAAAGAAAAAAAACATTTGGTGTTTCTAATACTGCCTAGAGAGTTTTTACTACTGCTTACTTTTCAACAATCCAATCATCATCTAATGCATGAAATTCCAATGAATGAAATTCCATTGGATGGATTTCTAGTTAACTGATACCAATATTCACATCCCAATATAAATACCATAACATCATTCATTAAAAACATGAAATAATTTCTTGTTGTGTCTAACTATACAATAAGATAAATGTTTTGGTAATACTCAATAAAAAAAATAGACTGACTAGAATCAATCCACTAAGAAATATAATGTTGTTTATTTATCTTTTATATCTTAGGAATCACCCTTTCTCAGTAACATAGATAATCTTCCTTAATTATTGTAATGTTTCTTAATTTCTATGGTTTTTATATTTGAATACAAAATATTTGAATAATATATTGTTTTTTATAACTTAGAATACAAATATAAATATTACATAAATAATGAATATACCTGAAGTATAATATTCTTCTTTATTCTTATTATTATTCAAATCATTATAGTTCATCTTTTAGTTACATTTCTTTAAAAATGAGAAGAATATATCCTTTTGTTCACCACACTACATTTAAATCAGTTATCTCTTTGAAGGATTTTGTAAAGGCACTATCAACTTTGAAATAGCATTGGGATTTTCAATAATTTATTTCATGTTTTTCACCACAAAGGGTGTGGAACCATGTTCCCACTAATCCTTATCTTATTGGAAAATCATATTCAAAATATTTCTAAGAAGCTTCTCTATGTTATCCATCAAATAATTCTTGATGAATATAGAAAAATTGGGTAGTAAGTATGATAATATGAAATTAATAGATAATTTAATATCCATATGGAGGCCTGAATTTTCTAACTAATCAACCTAATTCATTATTTCAAAGAAATGTTATTAGATAAGTTCCAGCCACATAGTTTAAACTGGTATATTTTAGTGATAATATCATTTATCTTAAGTATATATTTCTCATTCTCAAGAGATATGAGATGTGATATCATGGTGTATGCATCATTTTATTTTTGTTCCATCTTCATATATCTATACAGAGATGATATCATGATGCAACATAAATTATAAGTATCCTCCTTGTATAACTTATAGATATCCATTTCACCATCACATGCTCAGTAAGGTGGTTGTTCATGATTAGGGGATTTTGGTATATAGTATAAATTTTCCTATAATAGTGTAGTGTATAAATAAATTCTCCACTCTTAGAAATTTTTGCTAGTGAATTTGTGTTCTATGTCTTGGAATGGTCAAATTATTCTCATGGTTTCACATTCCATTTTCTATAATAATTAAAATCACATTTTAATACATGGTCTTTATTACAATGTGTCACCTAATAAATTGATTTTATTGGACCCCTACTATTTTATTAAATCTTAATATCCCTCACCATTAGATTTAAAATATCCAATTACATGGATATTATAGTCAAAATTATCTATATATACCTTCTCATAATCCATACATTGACCTAACAAATTACTCAAAGATATATAGGTATACAATTTAGACAACGGTATTGAATTGTAGTTCTTTTATCCATTGATTAGACTCCCCAATCTTGGAATCCTAGGCTTATATTTCCTCAACACTTGCCTCCAAGTTACATGAAGTATTTCTTGGTGAATAAACCCTTGATTCTAAATTTTTTAAATAAACCTAATACTTTAGTTGGAACTTGATGATGATTTAAAGCACCATGACTTTGTCAATACAAGTACATTAAACTATGGTTTCATTTTAACTCAAGTGATATAAGGAATGAGCCTTAAACATATCTTATTCTAGTGTTTTTTAATGAGAATTCACATTAGAGGATATTTTCAGTTTATATTTTTAGATAATTAGGAAAAAATCTCTTACATAGTAAACATGTACATTACAAGTGGACAATTATACTCAGTATCGTTTTTTCACCAAAGGAAACCCTTTTAAAATAAAACATGATTTATTTTCATGACACATCTTCAATAATTTCATCAAGGAATATTATTTTTCCTTACCATTCTTAAGACCTATGAAAAATATTTTAAAACTTGGGATGAACACAAAATCTCGGTAGGGGACATAAAGAAAGTAAATCATTAGTCCAGTGAAAACATTAAAACCCATTAAAACATTTTCTTAAAAACTCGTTAGCAAGCATAGAAAAATAACATGGGTTCCTTGGGACATCATTACCATATCACTCTTACATTCACCCTTATAAATGGAATAACCATATAGTCAACTTCTATATATGAAATACTCAATGAATTGGAGAGATATAATGGGGATCACCCTTTTTATAAGCTATATCAGGATCACCCATTTTTCATGAGATATAATGGGGTTTAAACCTTCGTATAAGCTATATCAGGCTCACCCATGAGCTATAATGGGGCTCAAACCGTCGTATAAGCTATATATGGCTCACCTGTTTAATGTACAAGTACCAACATATAAAATCTTGAAATTTTCAACATGTCACTCATAAAATTTCATTTTCATTCATAAGATAACCAATCCATTTTCTAAAACCAATTTAAAAGAATTTATAAAAGATATTTTTTAATCAAAGTGTCTCATACCACTTTGAAACTTTTAAAAGAAATTAGATAATTAACATTTTAAAAAAATTATGTTCATAAAACCATTTTTAAAACATGGACATGAATGAGAAATAATTCTAATAATAAATCTTTAAAACACCTAAAATTATTTTTTAGTTAAAGAGTCTCGTACCACTTGAGAAACACTTGAATAAGAATTATTAAAGAATAATAGAAAAAACTTTAAATATAAAAATAATATATTATTTCATGATATAACATTTTAAAAGTGTTTTATATACACCTTATAGGATAATAAAGGTGCATAATATCAATATATGCCTCAATAAAAGGATATTGAGATGAAGTGCCTAACCTTGAGTTTGACTCATCATGTAAAATATTTATATTACTGAATGATAAATTTAGGTTAATTTATACTTTCTTGAGAACCATTTTCAATTTTATTATTCCTTTTATATGAATATTATTATGTCATAACAATTACATAATTATTTTTGTTCACATGGGGTGTTTCATTGATATTCGGTACTCGGGTCGAAAATGAACTTGGTATAATGTCAATAGTCTATGTGGTCGTAATTCCATCATATCCAAAATAATATTCATGAAATTATTATCACTTTTATTCATAAAATATAGTTTTAAATCAAACCATTAAGTATTTTAATGAAAAATGAACAATCTTATAATCATGGAGATGGTAGGTCGTACATACGCATGAGTAATGTTTCCATTTTTTATTGATCATTATAGAAATAAGGTAATTATTATTTTATATTTCAATAATTATCATAATATTATTAACATAATAATAATCATTTAAATATACTTATATATATCATACAAGTGATGTGGTGAATAAAAATGAATCACATCGCTTTATGGATGTGATAGTTCACACGTATGCATGAATGATGTTATCATTTTTATGTGCATAGAAATTAAGAACATAATTGATATATTATTATATTATAATGATTAATATGTCATTAATATAAAATATTAACATTTAATTCCATCATTATAATCATTCTTTAAAGAGGGAAATGAAAAACGAACTATATCAGTTCGTGAGGTAGCGGTCTGTCGTACACACGAATGAAAAGTTCATTTTAAATTTGATGAAATTTTATAAGGATTAAAGTGATGATATCAACATAATAACATATAATTATATTTATTATACTTTATTTATTATTTCATCACGTTTTGAGGATATTTGAAGGAATTTTAAGAATAAATAAAATAGAAATACTTATGGAAAACGATATCTCTTCTTCAGTTTATCACCTTTAAAGAACACCTTAACACCCCTAAAGATGGTGTTATTCCTAAAATAAGGATTCAAGAATGTGTATAGGGATTCTAGTAAGGGTTTTGGGTTGATATTTTCTAAACCAAATTTTTCTTGAAGTGAGAGTAATAGAGAAGAGTGGGAACCTTTTTATAGGAGGGGGGGAGGGGCACCCTTAGAAAGTCTTAAAATATTAAATTAATATAAATTAATTTTTAAATAAAAATGAATCCAAATTGAGTTATTTATAATATAAGATTATTATGGTTCTAAATCATCTCATTAAATAATTTTTATACATGTATTTATTTTATTTTAAACTTTATCTTTTCAGTTTACCCTTAATTAATATATTGTAATTTTAATTGTGGTAACAAAATTTTTAGTATTAAGAGGCTATAATTTTTACTTATATGGGGTAAATTTTCCATAAATGTATATTTTATGAACATTTAGAACTTATCATGGTATCTTTATAATTTTAAAATATTTATATTATTTTTAAATAATTTGATAAAATATTATTTTTTATAAAATATTAATAGTGTCAATTTTGACACTATTAAAATCATTGGATTTAAATAAAATCCAAACAGATAGATAACTTTAAAAAAGCAATTAATGGAATTATAATATGTCATATTCACCTAAAAAATTCATGGGTTTCCCTAATTAATTATAATTATATTTATTTTAATAATTTTCATATCATTTATTTGATATTTTTATTAATAAAATAATTATTATATCAATGTTGTGTCGGTATTTATGGTAATTATTTTATCTCTAAAAATTATAAGTAAATTTCCATGATGTTTATAATTTTATTATACTTATAGATACTATTTATTATTGAATTTATATTATATTTATCACTATATTAAAATTATTATACTTATAATAAATAAGAGGGTGACATGTTGTCACTTTCTTTTGTTTTAAAAATATTTATATCACTTTCATGGAAAAAAAGTTCATTAAATGAGTCAATTAAAATACTTATGTTTTAAGGGTAGAATTTTATTCATACAATAGGATTTTTTTAGGTGTTAGAGTAATCTTTTTGTCGTTATCATATTGTTTGTTACCCTAATTTACCTGATTTACCTTTAACCGCGTTAAATAAAAATTAATGTAGTTACTATTCATAATATCCAAAAAATAAAAGTAACCTATTAACATAATTTTAACCCACTAATTCAAATTATTCAATCCATTTTTCAAAATTCAAAACACATAATTTTCAGTAATTAAATTAAAATTAATCTCGTTAGCAAAATGAGAATACAGGTTTTTTAAAGCAAAAACCATCAAAAGATTGATATGTGTTTATATCAAATTTCAATGTGAAATTACTTACAATGAGAAACATATAATTAAATGATAAAAAAATTATTTAATTATAATTTAAAACCAATTAAAAAGATAATATAACTATATAAATAAATTATATGAAAAAGAAGTTTTGAATTAAAATGAATTATTTTTAACTATTCATTAAAGTATGTACTTTATCAGAAAAATACCAAAATTTCAAACAAAGTAAATTTTGTTGTCCTAATTCTAAATAATAAGTTTTTATTGTCAAATATAACTTATAAAAGTGTCAATAACTAAATTTAAAATGGTTTCACTATTAAAAGTCCGTAAAACTGTCTTTTTGAAAAATACTTATTTTATTCTTAAAATCAGATTTGTTCTTATATTAGGACTAGAAAGTATATAAGATGAATTTTAAAAATTAAATTAAATATATTTCATATATATTTCATTAACATAAACAAGATTTCTTTTACTTTTTTAAAAAAACAAAATTATTCGTACTTAAATAGTTTTTCATAAAAACACATCCTTTATATTCAATTGGTTTTTATTTTTATTTAAAATTAATTTGTTAATCAATGAATCATTATATAAACATGTGTAACCCCTATTTTCATAATTCAGTTAATCCTTTTCATTCCCACCATTCTAATGGATATGTGATAACTATTATATTAATAATAATATTAAATTGTTCATTTAAGCTAAATGTGGTGTATCATGTATGCTATAGAACATAGTGATTCCTTTTAAAAACTAGAGATGTTGCAAGTTATGGAATTATAAGAACTTGGATCTTCTTTTCAGGTATGTTTTTCTTTTTCTGGTGTTTTTTAGAAGAAGAGGAAATTCTGGAAATTTTTGAAGTACACGTCGTGTACTCAGTTATCGTGGGTAGCCATGTGTTGGTCATGTAATGGCCATGCACACAGCTGTGTGTGGTGAAATGGAGGCCACCTAAAGCGGTGCCCGATATGGTCAAGTAGGCACTGTGTACTTATAAAGTACACGCCATGTACTTTCTTTTTATTTCATTAAAGGGACTAGGGTCACGTCTAATCGACATAAAAACCTTCTTCTTCTCTTTCTTCATCCAAGAGTGCCTGTATGGCTATGATATTTCCCTAAGCCACTGATCGAGAATCCATTCTCTGATTCTACCACCTTCGATTGTGTTGGGATCGCCACAGTAATCTCTTCCTTCTTCTAGAGCTTCATTTCCTGATTTCTCCTCTCTCGTGAGTTATCTTTGCTTAAATTTTTTAGATTTTTTTTTAGATCTACTACATTCTAAGTCTATCCAAGGGCTGACGTTGGAGTATAATGATCCTACAACACCGAGGTAGGTGGTTTGTGCCTTTCTGTATATAGTCTTTGAGTTATATGTGCAAAATTTCCCAATACCCTTAATCAGGGTATTGCGTGTTTACGGTTTTAGCCCTATTAATTGCATGTTATGCTTGTATTCTTGAGTAGAGGTTAATTGAATGTGAATAAGTCTATTTTCTATGCTTTGGAAGTGTTTTCCCATGCATGTTTTGTTTATGACCATTTGGTCTTGCTTAGCCTATTAGGTTGTTGTGCTTTCTATTCCTAGTGCTGATAGGATGAGGTGATCTTATAATCTGACATGATGTTATGTTGTAGACTATTTATCCAAGTAGTTTTTGAGGTTTATTTTGGCCACAATGCATTGTTATGATCCTTTGAATTACACAGGGATGTAGGAACCTGGTGTAGTAGACCATAGGGATAATGGACGTGAGGGCTTCTCCTAAGGGTCTGTTTTTACTGTTACGATGCGAGAATATAGGGGTAATTGATGAAATCTCTTCCTCATAGTGTCTTTAGTTCCTTGACATGGGCCACAGGGGGAATGAGACATAAGTTCTTCCCCAGAGTGCCTTTTAGTTATTGATATGAGACTATAGGGGGAATTGACGGTGAGTGCTTCCTTAGAGAGTCTAAGATTAAGCTAAACCAGAGGGGTTAGACTGTTTGTACTTCCCAGGGGGTTTCTTGTTCTTGTTTGGTTGAACCATAGGGGTTAGTCTATGAGTACTCCCATAGGGTTACGTGCTTGTTTAGCTGCTTATTTGATATGTGAAATTGAATGCATTGAAATTGTAGGATTGTTTGCTGCTGAATACTTCCTTGTTTACAACTTCTCTTTACTTATTGCTTGCCATATATATTCATTGACTGTTAAGCACAAATATTTGGGTGGTTTCCTACCGGTATTTAGTCTCACACCCAATTTGGGTCATGATTTTGGGCCCAAAAAAATTATATTGTTGTAGGTATAGATAAGGGCAAGCGCCCTTATACTTCAGGTACTTGACTGCATTGGAGCTGGAGATCATGGGACCAAGTTGAGGCTTACGATGCTGAGGAGTTGTTTATCTATTTTCTTTTGTACTTGGTTTAGTACTATATTTCAGCATTGTGATGTGTTTTTCTTCTTTCCTAGACATATGTATCATGCATCATTTTATATATGTGTGTGTGCTCCAGTTGTTTATTATTTCAGTCTTCCACTGTTTACTATTATATGGTATGTTTACTGCTTCTGCTATTGTATATCTGATTTAATTCCATTGTGTTACTCTACCAATTAGGGCATAGTTTCCCCACTATCACACCCAAGGCCCTTGTTGCTAGTCAGCAGTCTCTGGCATTTGGGGAAATGCGCCTGAGGCCATGTGACCAACTGGGTATGGGGAGTCTCTCAACAGCTTCCGGAACTGGGACGTTACAAAGTGGTATCATAGGAATTATTTTCTTCTTGACTTACTTTTTGGAGCCTATATATTGTGATATAACATAATAGGTACTTGGTAATAAGTTGTTCCTGGTAGTAGCTAACCCGTGTACATGGAAAATCCAATCTACCTCGTTTATTTCATTTTTCTAGTTTTTCAATTTTACATTTGATTTGATTTTCACCATTGGGTGACTCACATGTATTGTGCTATTATAGTTGATGTTATTGAGGTTCTATTTCTATTTCAACCCTATGATATGAGGGTATTCCATCTCATGCATCATATAGGAACTTTCGAAAATTCACATGTCATGCATTCTTTCCATGCCATTTGGGGTTCATTAGCGATTGCATGTTGTTGTGATAGAATTTGTGTTAGATATTCATGTTGTTGTGATATATGCCT
The DNA here is from genome assembly GCA_963277665.1 of Viscum album. NCBI lineage: Eukaryota > Viridiplantae > Streptophyta > Magnoliopsida > Santalales > Viscaceae > Viscum > Viscum album. The sequence goes on from OY728131.1 coordinate 1,940,790,384, forward strand.
TGATAGAATACCTACTTTTGATAGGGTATTAGTTGGTGTAAGATTTTGTTTGAATGAACACCAAACTTTGGTTCTTGAGGTGTTATGGGCCCTCATGGATCATAATTTGGTGGATCATTGCCTTGTTTTCTTGTTTATGACATGTATAAGATGCCAAGATTTGATTCGCAGGAAGTATGGGCCCTCTCGGATCGAAATTTGGCACTTTAAAATTTATTTCAATGTTTTTCTAGGTTCTGGAGTAGTTTCTGAGGCTTACTTTCTGGAAAAACCCAGAATACACGGCGTGTAGTGATGAACACATATTGGGAGTCCTTCTGTTCAGGAAGGAACTGTTTTTCTTAAGTACACGTCATGTATTGTATGTACACGCCGTGTAGTCTCTAACTGTTTCATAGACTGTGTGGGCAGAGACATGGGGTTGAGAAAATCATTGGTGGAACACGTCGTGTACCGGATATACACACCGTATTGTAAGACCATGAAACCAGCCGTGTAACTAACAACATGGGTCGGTTGAGACTTTTCATATACACGTCGTGTCCATCTGGAACACACCGTGTAGTTTAACCCATGTATCTGACCGTTTAATGAGCAACACAGGAAGGTAGAAAGCTTCTTGTACACGCTGTGTCCATCTGGAACACGTCGTGTAGAGTGATTCGTGTAATCGGTCGTGTCACTAACAACACGGGTCGGTGAATCTCGTCTAGTAAATGTCATGTCTATCACGAACATGCCATTAGGTCTTGTTCTAGGAGAAATGTGTGGCTTATCTGTGTATAAGGACTTGTGAAGGGGAGGAGGATTCAAGTACACATCGTGTGTTAGGACAACACGCCATGTGTTTGGGGCATTACATGACCAGTTTGGCAGAAGTTCACACCCATGTGAAGGCTTGAGGGAACACGTCATGTAGTCATTATACACACCGTGTACACTAATACAAAAATGGGCAAGGTAAGTTCCACCTTTTATCAGTGCTAAGAAAAAATCAGTGATAAAGAAACCCTTTATAAGTTCTAAAATTTTAGTGCTTATAAAGGGTATGCATTATAAGCGCTAAAAAAGCATTGATAAAGAATCCCTTTATCAGTGCTAAAAAATCACTGATAAAACCATAGTCCTGTATTTTATAAAATCGGGTGGACAATATCCTCTGTTTATCGTGCCCTCAAAATCTCACGGTACAATACCCCTGCGACAACTCCCCCCCCCCCCCCCGATCTTCTCTTTGTCAGACCTCCACCGCTAGCCCTACTCCTTATCCTCCCCCTCGAACCCCTTCCACGGATCCTCCTCCTAGAAAACCATACTTCTCCTCCTCTCTGCTGTACCCTACTCCCCACAAACCCTACTCCTCCATTTCTCAACGGTTGGCGGCTCCTCCCGTGCACCTACCCCTCTGGCGGTCACGCCTTCCCCTCCCGACGTAGCACAGATGGCTCCCTGACTGCTCGATGCTTCTTCTATTCCTCCATCACAGGTGAGATCTACTCTAGGTAAGTCTCCCACTTCTCCTTTTAGTTTTATTTTTAGTGGATAGGTTTTGTGAGAGTAGTTTTCATTAGGGTGATGTTTGGATTCTTCCCCATAATCACCACCCCTGTATTAGATGCTAACTAACATAGAGTTCTAACAATCTATGTCATGAAATAACACATGTAGTGGATTCTTATACTTGGTTAGCAGATGATTTGAATTAAAGTATGACTTTTTTATGATTCCCTATGGATCCTTATGATGTTTGGAACTAGAATTCATTTTTCACCAAGTTTCATATGTATGAGGGTTTGATATTCTCATGCAACCTCAAGCTAGACCTTGTTATACATAAATATTCTATTAATGTTGAGTTTTTTTCCTCATCCTTCTGGTGGATTGGGTTTATCTATACTGGGGAAAGTGGTCTTTTTGTAAACCCCTTCATGAAAAATAAGAGTTTGGATAGTACCCACATCATTATTAATTGGTTACACTTTGTGGGTGTCATGATGTGCTAGTGATTGTGTTTATGGGGAAGGTTCTATTTATGATAGTGATTATGACCCCTCAAATATAGAAAGTGTATCCAACCTTGTGGATGTTAAGTTATATTTCCCTTAGTTGGTGAGCATGGTTTTATGTGATGTGTGCAATAAGAATACTTTTCTTCCCTATGAATGTCAAGGGATTATGGAATGCTTCATAAGGGAGACTTATGGTTAACTCTTGGTAAGGATATGGTGTATGCATCAACCCATATACCATAGATGATGAGTGTATTTGTGAAGTTATAGTGTTTTAAATTGAATCTCCCCTTGATATGGTTCATAGTGGAGCCTATAAGCCATTTAGGTTCATTTATTATTAAACCAAGATTCATGGAGTGGCCTCCAGTCTTTATGCACTAGGGCCACAAAAGATGAGGATATCAGAGTAGTGCATCCATAGAAAGGTGAATGGTATTCTTTGGAAAAGGACTTTGGGTTTAGATAGTGGTATAAACATGTGAGCAGTTGTATTTGGGTGGCTAATTCTTTTTAGGATAGTGGTATGTTTCTTGACTTTGATCAATGGTAAATTCCATACATCTTTCTTTTATTTCATGGATAATTTAAGGGTGGTGTCAAATTAGTGAACCTCTATGAGCAGTTGTTCATGGGTGATAGTCTAGAAGGTTTCTTCTTGAAAATGGGGAGACATCATGCACTTCATTGGGTAGATATTGATTCCTCCTTGATACCTATTATGGGTATCAAGATTTTTATTTTGAATGGAGTCTGCTCTAGTAAATAACCAACCTTGGTGTGTCAGGCCAAGTGATTTTGGTTCAGTACACCTACACTATAGAGAACCCTATTACGTGATGGGGGATGAATTTATTCTTAGGAGATTGTAAATGTATTTCACTTGGTTGGATTGTATTTCCTCTCTTTTTATTAAATCCATTAATTTATGTTGATCAATTCATAGACCAACCTCTAGTGGTTTGGGGGAATTCAACATGTAATACTAATCTTTGGATGGATATATTATTTTTCTATGATTATTCCTATGGTTTAAGTTGATATCATAATCTTGTAAGGTAGTGATCTTCTAGGATATGGGGTTAGCAGCACCCACCCACAGTAGGTGTGTGATGCAAGTCTGATCTCAGGTGGCATTGTCATTCATAGGTACCTCAAGTATAACCCATTACTCTAAGTAATTTAATATGATTATGATGGTATATACATATCACATTTCAATTTCTTAACATTCATGCTACAGTTAGAGAGGCAGTCGACAAATAGCCTAGTCAGAGGAAGGAACTGGAGAAAGGAGGTCTGTACAGCACTAAAGTGATGGAGGAGATCGGGGAGCAACATGAGGTGGATGAAAATTTGGTTTGATTCTAATAATAATACCCCTAAGTAGACCACTCTTATATTGGGAAGTTAGTGGTTAGAATCTCAGATAGTTGTAGTCACTAGAGTCTTTTTACCAAGATGCTCCAGGTTTGTTTGGAGGTACGATCTATGTTCATTATACTTTTCTTATAGTACTATTAGAAATAGGTACAAGAAACTATTTTTTCCTAATTTTTTCAATTATTTTATAGGTATATGGTAGGTTTTGGTAGATCCTCATCTTAGTGAGGTAGAGTTATTGCATATTATTTAGATGTTCATGATAGAATTTATGTTCACTAACCTTAATTTTCTATTTCTTATGTTAATTTGGGTAAAAAAACCTATAATATTCCATATTAATTTTGGATAAACCTAGGTTATTTTCTTCCCCCGCGAACCCCTTTGTGTTTGGAAATGTATCTACTATATTAGTTTTCTCATCAAAATTGTATCCTTGTTTTCATTTTATTTGAGTTTGGTCACTAGTTTTAGTATGTTTAAGGTGATTATTTTATTATGAATGATGTGGATGGTAGGGGTGGTTAAAAGTATGTTTAATGTTTTTCTGTATGGGTGGTGGGTGCTAGAACTATTGGTAAGGGGGTTGGAAAGTGTGTTGATTTTGATGGGGGGTCTATCCTAGTTATGTTGATTTCCAAATATTTATTAGAAATGGTTAGGCTCTATTAATATCTATTTTTATAAGGAATTGGTTCTATTCTACTGTATTTGGAAGTCTTATTTTGTGTATTTTAATTATAAATAATAATATTTGAGATTCAAATAGGATGGATATGAATAAAGATTGGATGGATGTTAATCATTTGACAATAGAGTATAAGAATGGAGTGACAGAGTTCATCAAGTTTGCAAAGGATCACACAAAGGATCCTTCTCAAATCCTTTTTCCGTGTTTACATTTTATTTATTATAGAATAATTACTCTAGATGAGTTGTAAGAACATTTGATATGTCACGGACTAGATCAGAGTTATAAATGTTGGAATAAACATGGAGAAAAGGAGAATGTAGCTACTGGCTAGGATAAAACTGCGTTTTATGGATCATAAGATATGAATACAAATATGGATAATGAAGAAGACCATATGGAGGATGTGATTACAGATTTCAATGATGATGATGATCTTATTGATAAAATGACAAGGACAATTGAAGATGAACTCTGTGATTGCCCAAAATTGTTTGAGAAGTTAAAGAGTTGTGTAAAGACTCCATTGTATGCTGGTTGCACTAAATATACAGCATTTTCAGCTTTACTGAAGTTGTATAAATTGAAATCAGGAAATGGATGTAGTGATGTCAGTTTTACGTAACTACTTTCTCTCTTGAATGACATGCTCCCGTAAGATAATGAGCTCCCAATCCGGACATATGAAGATAAACGAATGCTACGCTCGATGGGTATGATTTCTGAAAGAATACATATCTGTCCAAAAGATTGTATACTGTTTCGCAAGGAGAAAAAAATCACTTACAGAATTCCCAAATTTTGGTGCTTCTTAATACAAGAAAGATGAATCCAGTCCTACAAAAATTGTATGGTACTTTCCAATCATTCCAAGGTTTAGGAATCTATATTGAAGTGAATAAACTGCAAGACAATTTTCATGGCATGCAAATAAAATAAATAAATATGGGAAATTATGTCACCCAGATGACTCTTCTCAATGGAAGAGAATTGATCATGAGTATCCTCAATTTAGAAAAGATCCAAGAAACCTTCATCATGCGTTATCTACAAATGGAGTGAATCCTTTTGGTTTTCAAACAAGCACTCACAGTATATGGCTTGTTATGTTGTTAAATTATAACTTTCCACCCTAGTTATGCATGAAGCGTAAATTCATCATGTTATCTATGCTTATATCAGGACTAAAACAACTAGGTAACGATATTGATGTTTATTTGGATCCTTTGATAGAGGATTTGAAGTTATTGTGGGATTCATGTGTTATGTTGTATGATGATTATAAAAGTGAATATTTCATGTTGAGGGCAATGTTGTATGGGATAATAAATTATTTTCCTTATTATGGAAATTTGTCAGGCTATAGCATTAAAGGAACTCAAGGGTGTCCCGTGTGCGAAGAAGATACGGAATCAATTAGGTTGAAACATTCATTGAAATATGTGTTTCTAGGATATCATAGATTTCTACCTCATTGGTATAAGTACCGATCTTGGACTACATCATTCAATGGAAGTTCAGAACAATGCACAGCACCATCTCCACTAACAGGTGATCAGCTGTTTGAGAAAGTAAAAGATGTGAACACTGTTTTTGGTAAACCATTTTTGAAAAACCCTATGAAAATCAGTTGGAAAAAGTGATCAGTTTTTTTTTAATTACCAAACTAGAATTTTTCTTACGTCATACATTTTGTTGATACAATGCATGTGGAAAAAAAATGTATGTGACAGTGTTATCAGAACGTTGCTAAATTCCCCTGGAAAAATAAAGGATGGAATTAAGGCACGATTGGACATGGTTGACATGGGAATAGGAGAAGAGTTGGCTCCCGTGAGGGGTGAAAACCAAATTTTTCTTCTTCCAGCTGCTTACACTCTTTCTAGGGAGAAGAGATATCATTTTTTTCAACTTCTTTAATGATGTAAAGGTTCTGTATGGTTATTAATCAAATATCAAGAACATTGTGTCAATGAATGATTTGAAGTTAAAAGGTTTTAAATCACATGACTTCCATGTTTTGATGCAATATTTAATTCCTATAGCTTTATGTTGTATTTTTTCCAAGAATGTTCATCATATGTTAACCAAACTTTGTTTTTTTTCAAAGCTATATGTAGCAAAGTTTTAGACCCAGAAAAATTTCCAGCTATGGAAAGAGATTTTTTCAGCATATTATGTGAATTATAAATGTTCTTCCCACAAAAATTCTTTGATGTGATGGTTCATTTGATGCTTCGCTTGGTGAGAGAGATTCGACTTTTTGGTCCTGTGCACTATAAATGGATGTACCATGTTGAACGGTGTATGAATATTTTGAAAGGGTGTGTCAAAAATCAAAGTCGGATAGAGGTTTTTATAGTAGATTGATATATTGTTGAGGAATCCATTGAATTTTGTACCAAATACCTATCTGATTTGGAAAGCATTGGTCTCCCAAAATCTCGTCATACTGGACGCATTGAGGGTGAGGGAATTTCTGGAAGAGATGTTGTGACAATCAATATTACAGATCAGGAGCAGGCCCACCTTATGTTTTGCATAATAGTTGAGAAGTTTCTCTATATATTGAAACCCAAAATGAAATTATTTGGCAGTTTAATCCATCAAGGGATGAAAAATGAATATCAAATACACATAATCATCAGTTTATAGGATGGTTTTAGGACCATATTTTTAAGGAGTTAGATGAAAATACAAATTCAGTTTCAGAACGACTTTGATGGCTAGCCACCGGACCAAATGTGTATGTATTATATTACAATGGTTATGTAATTAATGGTTATACATTAAATACATATGAACATGATGAAGATAGTTCCATGAAAAATAGTGTAGTTACACTTGTGGATGAAGTGATTCATGTTTCTGGTAGTAAGGACAGAAATCCAATTTATGAAAATATGTCATGCTTTGGAATTATCAAAAAAAATATAGGATTTGGATTATATGACATTACAATTGCCGATTTTTCAATGAAAATGGATTTATAACAATAGTGGTGTTAAAATAGATGAATTGGGATTTGTGAAAGTTGATTTTAGTAAATAAGGGTACAAAGACTAATAGTTTATAATGGCATCACAAGCGGTAAAAGTATTTTATGTTCCAGATCCTAAAAACTGAAAGTGGTCGATTGTTCTGTTATCGTCCAAAACTACTGAAGGGTCCGATGAAAATTCAGTTGAGGACGATCCTTTTAGTGGTACGTTGCAATAATTTTGTATTGGTCCCAATATAGATGATGTTTTGTATGTTAGAGGAGACCACAATGAAGGGATTTGGATAATCGATAGAGGTGTCAAATCCCTTCAGCCTTTGAAAAAAAGAAAGAGAGTTCAATAAATAGGTTATATTTTGTTTGTAATATAGATCTTGTTATCTCATGTTATTATATTATCATTACTGAATTTATGTATTCTAAATTAACTATTCAACCACTTTTGTAGATAATGACTTCTGCATGTTCTGGTGCTCCTAACCTTGAGGCTGAACAAGTCTCTCAAGCTGTTGTTGTTGTTGTTGCTGCTGTGGTTTCTCACAGTGCAGAGCAACAACAAGTTTTTGAACTTGTTGCTACTCTTAGTGTTGAGGTCCAACAACCATTATCACATGTCATTGCTATCATTTAAGATGAACATATAGATGATGTTGATATCGATGAAATGGTTGGGGATGAAGGACCGACATTGTAGAAAACACAGGTGCGTCGTAGTTTGACGTTGTTAGACAAAGTTCTTAAGGAGAAAATGAAAGGCATCAAATTTGATGTCGGATAGAATGCATGAGGCCAACATGTGAATCCCAGCAAGGCTATATTTAGTAGTTACATTGGAATTTTCACTTAGAAATGTGTGCCGATTGACATAGATTCATGGAACCATGTTGTGTCTGGGCTGAAGTTTGTGATCTGGGAAGAAATTACAGTAACATTATGATATTATTTCTTTAAATTACTTGCAAATAAAATCATGAAACAGTTTCTTACTCTTCTCAATCTCTTGCAGAGTACATTTATATTAGATGATTCACACAAGAATTATGTACTAAGTCTTGTAGTAAGTATTCATCAAGGTTTTTGCAATATTTTAACAAAATGTCACCTAAAATATTCCAAAGGTAAAATAAACCTGCACCCACCCCTTGTCTATGATCACCTAATATCCCAAGAATCATGGGATGAATTTATTGGCCGTCGTGGGGATGAGAAGTTTCAGGTACATTATGGCTGATAATATTTTGTTTGAGGATACATGTATTCGTCACTTTGATTTTCAATATTTCATTTATAAAATAGCAACTCGGTATTGAAAATAAGGAACGTGCATCAAAACTAACATACCCCTATCGTAAAGATATGATGGGGTATGGTTCACTAGAAAAGAAAATGGTACGTATTTCAAATTTACAGTAATATTGTTAGGTTCCAAGAAACAACATCATAATTATCTTTTTATATTTATATGTAGATTGATTAGTCTAAAACCAAATACACTTCCATCCCACATCATGTATTATAGAAGGAGGCATGTGTGAATAAGGAAGGAAAGCTAATAGATGAAAACACAAAAAAAAAGTGTGGGAAATATGTGTAAGTATGACATGATAAAAATATTTGTTTTAAATTTATATTAAATAAAAATAATTAGTTATTTTTCTATATCTGATAGTCATAGGAACCAGCTACTCCTGCAGCGGATGCAGACCTATTATCGACGGCTTTGAAGCGGCCAGAACAATATGGTCGTGTTAGAGGTTCGGGGTTTAGGGTGACACCCCGAGTATATTTTAAGAAGAAGAAAAACGGATGATAGAGATGAAAAAATGAAAAAAATGAGTGAAATAATAGAAAATCTTGAAGAATTATTTCAATGGAAGGGAGAGTTGATAGAAACTTTTATGGGTGGGAATCAAGGAGAAGACACAACTCAGGAACAACTAGTGTGTGAAGATCCCACCCCACCCCCCACCAGTTTGAGGTGAGCCATTCCCTTCAAAAAGTTGTCTTAGTCGTGGTAATCAATATTCTAATAATTGTTCCCATGAAATGTGAATCAGACAAACACTGATACTTTTCCTGTACTGATCTTCTACAGGGTGATAATGACTGTGATTTATATCTGTCAATACCCACCTATCACCTTGTAGCAAGGACTACGGTGTTCAACATCCCAGAGGACAAGCTATATAATAGACCAATTTTGAAAGATCATCTGAAAGTTATGATTACTGTATCTCATGAACCAAATGCATAAATACTTATTCCACTTGATGAAGATGATATACATACGGTCAAAATGGATATTGGGACATTCATTGCATGGCTGTCACAACTTGTAAGAGTACATGTGGAAAAAGAGGTATTTATTTCCATTTTTTTCAAGATAAACCTTTAAAAATTAATGAAAAAAGGGTTTAAACCAATGAATGTTATTATAGATGGAGAAAGGGAGGGGTGAAAAGAAACATCGGCTCAAAATAATCTAAAGGATCAACCAACTGATCCCAAATAGCTACTGAAATCACAATAACACCACTTGTTCTCTATCCACATTTTCTAGCATTGAAGACTCATGTGGATACGAAGCTAAGAGGTGGTAGTAGTCATATAGTGGTTTTTGAAAATAATATATATGAAGAAGAAATTCAAGATTTTTTTACTGATAAAAATGTAAATGAGATCCTTGAATATGGTTGGCTAGGCATCACAGTTGTAAATTTATATATGAGGTATGTTTTTATGAATTTATTTTTTAAAAGCTGATATAATGTTCAAATTATGACTAAATTCATTTTATATTATTAACAGACATATATATGAATAACAGTTGAAGTAATTTTCCCATGAGCCAAAATTTGGACTTGTAGTCCTCATACCACATCAATATAACTATTGAAATTGGAGCCATTAAAAAAGGATGAAATAGTGAATGGCTTGCTAAAAACATTTGAAAGCAAGATTATGGATGACAAAATCTTCCTAATATCAACCATTCAGGGGTAAAAATCTAATATTAAATCATATCAATTATATTTTTACTTATTTTATTACTTATTCCTTTTTGTGATTTTAGGCAACATTGGATGCTAATTGCGTTGAACTTGGATACTCCAAAGATTTATTTTTTGGATTCAATGCAAGGATATCCAACAAACCGACCACACATGATGGATTTTTTTAATCTGTAAGACACTACATACTACCTTTTAGGTCTAAAAATCAAGTAATATAATTTATATTATCTTTTACTAAGGATTATGTTATTATAGGGTGGTGTATCATTATCATCTAAAAAAAGGAATGAGGACAGGGTCTAAGCATAAGGAGGCGAGCAAGTACTACGTTTGGACAAATATCAGTGTATATATAATAAAATTTCACTATCCAATCACATATCAACACAATTTACTTATTCTCCTAATGATCAAATTTTTTTCAGTGTCCAAAAAAACAAACTATGATGATTGTGGTTATTATGATTGTAATTTTATTAAATAGATCATTTTTCTTCAACAAACTATCATCCCTAAAGAGGTATTTTCAAAAATAACTACTATTTCATTTAAATTATTTATTAATTCTTTTTCTATATATTTTTCAGTACTACTCTAACTGTGCAAAATCCTCATACTCACAAGATGATGTAGATTTGTTCAGAAATGAGTGGGTCGCATACCTGATGGAAGATTTTACACAAATATCATGAAGATCTGACTTGGGGACATGTACAATTGGCAGTCATTTTTGAGAGGGGTTAAGGGGATAAAAAGATGAAACATTATTATATGTAAATATTCATAGGAAATTTTTAATTGTTATTAAATAAAAAATCCTATCTCCAATGAGTCATTTTCCCATTTTAATAGATTAAATGCACCAACAACATGCAAGAATGATGAACCAATTTTCATTGGGCTTTGGATAAGAAAAACCAGTAAAATCTACAAAATACCTTCATATCCAAAAAAACGCATTAGGATTGTGTTGATACTTTATTATAATAGTCCATGGGTCATTTTTGATGTGTAAAAGTCAACCCCACTTCAATTTGAGGCACAGTGTGGCCGGTATCACTCAAAGTGTCTCTCTTTTGTTTAAAATGGACATAATTTTAAGTGAAAACAACAACTGACATACGGAAATCCAACCAAATACATTTAAATTGTGTTGATAATTTAGGATAATGATACATGGGTAATTTTTGACATGTATGAGTCAACCTCGCCTCAATCCAAGGCACGGTGTGGTCGGTATCACTCAAACTGTCTCTCTTTTGTTTAAAATGGATAGAATTTTAAGTGAAAACAACAACTGACATACGGAAATCCGACCAAACGCATTTGTATTGTGTTGATACTTTATTAGAATTATACATGGGTCTTTTTTGACATGTATGAGTCAACCCTGTCTCAATATGAGGCACGGTGTGGCCGGTATCACTCAAAGTGTCTCACTTTTGTTTAAAATGGACAGAATTTTAAGTGAAAACAACAACTGATGTATGGAAATCTGACCAAATGCATTAGGATTGTCTTGATATTTTAGGATAATGATACATGGGTAATTTTTGATGTGTAAGAGTTAACCCCACCACAATTAGAGGCACGGTGTAGCCTTTATCACTCAAAGTGTCTCTCTTTTGTTTAAAATGGACAGAATTTTAAGTGAAAACAACAAATGACGTACGAAAATCCGACCAAACGCATTCGGATTGTGTTGATAATTTAGGATAATGATACATGGGTCATTTTTTATGTGTAATAGTCAACCCCGCCTTAATATGAGGCACGGTGTGTCTGGTATCACTCAAATTGTCTCTCTTTTTTTAAAAATGGACAGAATTTTAAGTGAAAAAAACAACTGGCATACAGAAATCTGACCAAACACATTTGGATTGTGTTGATACTTTAGGAGAACGATACATGGGTCATTTGTGACATTTAAGAGTCAACCCTACCTCAATCTGAGGCATAGTGTGTCCAGTATCACTCAAAGTGTCTCTTTTTTTTAAATGGATAGAATTTTAAGTGAAAACAACAACTGACATATGGAAATCCGACAAAATGCATTCTGATTGTGTTTAACTTTAGGATAATGATAAATGGTTCCTTTGTGACATGTACGAGTCAACCCTGACTCAATACGAGGCACATTGTGGCCGGTATCACTCAAAGTGTCTCTCTTCTATTTAAAATGGACAGAATTTTAAGTGAAAACAACAACTAACGTAAGGAAATATGACCAAACGCATTCAGATTGTGTTGATACTTTGTTAGAATGATACATGGGTCATTTTTGATGTGTACGAGTCAACTCTGCCTCAATATGTGGCACGGTGTGTCCGGTATCACTCAAAGTATCTCTCTTTTGTTTAAAATGGACAGAATTTTAAGTGAAAACAACAACTGACGTACGTAAATTCGACCAAATGTGTTCGGGTTGTGTTGATAATTTAGGAGAACGATCCATGGGTCATTTTTGATGTGTATGAGTCAACCTCTCATAAACCCCCCCTAAACACCACCCCACCCCCCCTGGACACCGCCATGGACAGCCCCCCCCCCCACCCTGGACAGCCATCCCCCACCCCCTGGACACCCACCAACCCCCTGAACAACACCCCCACCCCTCCTAGACACCACCCCACCACCTGGACACCCCCCCACCCCCTAGACACCCCCACCCCCATGGATAGCCACCCCTACCCCCTGGACACCACCCCACCCCCCTTGGACAACCCTACCAAACCCCTGCACACCACCCCACCCCCCTTGGACAACCCCACCAACCCCTTGGACCACCCCCCACCCCCATGGACACCACCCCACCCCCTAGACACCCCCACCCCCTGGACACCCCCCACCCCCTGGACACACCCACCCCCTAAAAATCCCCCCCCCCAACCCCCTAGACACCACCCCACCCCCCTGGACACCCCCATGGACACCCCCCCACCACCACCACCACCACCTTGGACATCCCCCCACCCCCCCCCCCCATACACCCCCAACCCCCTGGACTCCCCCCACCCCCACCCCCTATACGCCCCCACCCCTCCTAGACACCACCCCACCACCTGGGCACCCCCCCCCCCACCCCATCCCCCGGACACCCCCACCCCCATGGACAGCCACCCCCACCCCCTGGACACCACCCCACCCCCTTGGATAGCCCCACCAACCCCCTGGACAGTCCCCACCCCCCCTGACACTACCCCACCCCCTGAATACCCCCCCCCCCCCACCACCCCTCTGGACACCCCCCACCCCCTGGAAATCCCCCCCCCAACCCTCTAGACACCACCCCACCCCCTAGACACCCCCATGGACCCCCCACCCCCTGAACACCCCCCACCCCCTGGACACCCCCACCCCCATGGACAGCCACCCCCACCCCCTGGACACCACCCCACCCCCTTGGGCAGCCCCACCAACCCCCTAGACCCCCCCCCCCCCTGAACACCACCCCACCCCCTGGACACCCCCGCCCCACTCCTTTGGACACCCTCACCCCCTAGAAAGCCCCCTCCCAACCCCTGGACACCACCCCACCCCCCTGGAAACCCCCATGGATATCCCCCCTCCCACCCTGGATATCCCCCCACCCCCTGGACACCCCCCCCCCCCCACCCTCCTGGACACCCCTACCCCCATGGACAGCCACCCCCACCCCCTTGGACACCACCCCACCCACCTTGGATAGCCCCACCAAGCCCCTGGACCGCCCCCTCACCCCCCTGGACACCACCCCACCCCCTGGACACCCCCCCCCCCACTCTAGACACCCCCACCCCTGGAAATCCCCCCCAACCCCATGGACACTACCCCACCCCCTGGACACCCCCCCACCCCCTAGACACCCTCACCCCCATAGACACCCACCAACCCCCTAGACTGCACCCCCACCCCTCTTAGACACCACCCCACCACCTGGACACCCCCCACCCCCTAGACACCACCACCCCCATGAACATCCACCCCCACCCCCTTGGATAGCCCCACCAACCCCCTAGACCCCCCCCCCCTCCCCCACCCCCATGGATACCACCCCACCCCCTGGACACCCCCCACCCCTAGAAAGCCCCCCCCAACACCCTGGACACTATCCCACCCCCCTGAACACCCCCATGGACACCCCCCCCCCCACCCTGGATAGCCCCCCCTCCCCCGGACACCCCACCAACCCCCTGGATGCCCCCCCCACCCCTCCTCAACATCACCCCACCATCTGGACACCCCCCCCCCCTAGACACCCCACCCCAATGGACATCCCCCACCACCCCCCTAAACACCACCCCACCCACCTTGTACAGGCCCCCCCCCCAACCTCCTGAACCACCCCCACCGGACACCCCCATCCCCCCAAACACCCCCACCCCCCTAGACGCCCCTACCCCACTTGGACAGCCACCCCAAACCCCTGAACAGCCCCCCCAACCCCCTGAATTCTAAATTGAATTCCTTATGTATTTAATTAACTTATTAATTATGTGTTAATGGTGTATGGGTATACTTTATGTAATTACCTTATGAATTATGTGTTAATTTTGTATGGGTATACTTGTTGATTACCTGATTTTTTTTTTTGCAGGTCTTGTTTGGGTGTGCTGCTGCAGAATTTTATGTTACAGTAGGCAGGGAATTTATCATCTCTTTTTTAGTACTGATAAAGGCATCCTTTATCAGCTCCTTTTTAGTGATGATAAAGGTGACCCCCCCCCCCCCCCCCCCGCCCCTCTTTATCATCACTGAGCTTTATAGAACTTTTTTAGTGCTGATAAAGCCCATTTTGAGTGCTGATAAAGCCCGTTTTTGTAGTAGTGGTAGTCATGTTTTGGAAAACTTGAATTCTTTCTTTCTCTTATTCTCTTCTTGAACTTCTATTTTTCAGTCCTTGATAATCTTAATCTAAGGGGTGCGCTTGACCTTGCAGAGTCATGCCACCAAGACGTCCTCCGATTGTACGCCAGTTATAGGGCAGTGATCAGACACTGGATATAGCTGATCAGGGACTATCAGCAGATCCTCCAATTGTACCAGTCTTGGTACCAGCCATCATTCTGGACCCGGGTGATGACGCACAGTTCCAATAAGGATTTATAAGGTTCATGAAAACCTTCCAAGGAGTACCGCATCCTACCCCGTCTATAGAAGAGTTGACGCGGGTTTTCCAATAGCAGCATCCTCCTACATTATCAGGAGAAGGAGGACCTCAAGCTATAGAGTCATGGTTAGAAGCCATGCTTTCTATCTTCAATCATCTAGATATGCCTCTAGATAGGAGGGTGAATCTCACTACATATATGATTCAAGACTCCGCCAAGAGATGGTGGGATGTGATCTCACAGGCGGGATGCCAACAGGTCATGGCTTGGGATGAGTTTCAGCAAGCCTTCTATGACTACTTCTATCCGGATACTTTGAGGGCCGATCAATCCCAAGAGTTTATAATTCTGGAGAAGGGTACTCTTTTTGTCATGGAGTATTCCTCTCATTTCATAGAGCTACAGTGCTTCACGCCCATACTAGGAGGTGATTAGTTATTCCTGGAAAGGAAGTTTTAGGATGGTCTTAGGCACGACATCTGATCTTAGGTGAACATCTTCAGGTTGACTTTCATCACTTATATAGTCAACCAGGTGTTTATAACAGAGCTTAATATGAGGGATACTAGAGTTGTGATCCAGGGCGGCTCGACATTATGAGTTATTATCCCTCCTACTAACAGCAGGAAGCGTTGTAAGGGGTCTTCGCGTGGTGATC
Source organism: Viscum album (assembly GCA_963277665.1). NCBI lineage: Eukaryota > Viridiplantae > Streptophyta > Magnoliopsida > Santalales > Viscaceae > Viscum > Viscum album. The sequence goes on from OY728131.1 coordinate 1,940,806,230, forward strand.
CAAGGAGGTGGGACACTTCTTCTAGTATCCAAGTGGTGTGATACCAGTGTCGAAAGGTCAGGAATACAAGGCCACATTGCCCGAGAGACCCACTAGAGTTCTGATCTTGCGGCAAGATGGGCCATCTTCAGCGCTTCTGTTAGATCTTCTCACTAGCAGCTGGTGATAGGGGTTCTTCTATGACTCCTCATTTGGGTGAAGCACCACCAGTTTCTCACCAGTTTGGGAACTGGAGTTCTTTCGGCCATTCAGGACAAGGTGGAGGACATGGTCGTGGTAGTCAGTCACCAGTATTTTAGTGATAGCAGGGTGTATCAGCTCATAGTGGTCAGGCAGGGTCACAAGGTTGCGGTACAGGCCAGACCTTTGTAGTGGAGCAGACCCAACAGGAGCAGGATCCCGAACCCTCTACAGTTTGAGGTATGATCCTAGTTTCCACAGTTTTATCTTCTACTCTTTTTGATACAGGGGATTCCTATAGCTTTATATATATTGCTGTTGTGGAGAGCCTTGGGCTCTGTATCTTTTCTTCTGCTGATATCTTGACGCTATACACTCAGTTGGGGACTAGAAAAACTAGTGTACGTGAGTTCAAGGAGTTCCCTTTAGAGGTTGGTGGGTGTCGCTTTCTTTGGTATCTCTATGTCCTAGAAATGATAGGCTATGATATCATTCTCAGAATGGACTATTTAGTTCCCTTATAGGTATTTTTTTATTGATATCGACGTAGGGTAAGTTTCACATCACTAGAGGGCAGATTGTTTCTTCATAAGGTTGAATGGGATGTCCAGGCGAGAAGAGCAGGACCTGAGCATCATGGGTTGGGAGGCGTTATAGCCCAGATTGCTAGTCTGTATCTAAATGACTAAGGGACTTCACAGATGGACTTTCCTCTAGTGGTGGATCATTTCAGGGACATCTTTCCAGAGGACTTTTCAGGTTTGCCTCCGGAGTGAGAGGTGTACTTTTCTATTAATCTTGTTCTAGGAGCAGCACAGGTGTCCATTCCTACTTATAGGATGGCTACACCAGAGTTAAATGAGATCAATAAGTAGTTGGAGGATTTGCAGGAAAAGGGTTTCATCCGACCCAGTACTTCTTCTTGTGGTTTTACAATCCTATTTGCGAAGAAGGTGGATGGTACCCTCAGACTTTGTGTGGATTATCGGAATTTGAACCAGTTGATGGTCAAGAACCGATATCCCTTGTTGAGGATTGATGATCTCTTTGATCATCTTCGAGGAGTCCAGGTGTTCTCAAGGATTTACTTGAGGTCTGGTTACTATCAGTTGCATGTTAGACCATCTGACATACCTTTAACAGTCTTTTAGAACAAGTATAGTCTATACGAGTATGTGGTTATTCTATTTGGTCTCACGAACGCGCCTGCAGTCTTCATAGCACTGATGAACCAAGTGTTCCATCCATACTTGAATTCTTTCATTTTTGTCTTCATAGACAATATCTTGGTGTACTCTCACACTAGACATGACCATGCCACACATCTTGAGATCATTTTGAGTACACTAAGAGAGCATCAGTTATATGATAAGATCTCAAAATTCCACTTTTGGATGGACTAGGTTCACTTCTTGGGTCATGTTATCTCGGAGACTGGAGTATCAGTAGACCCATAGAAAGTGAGAGCAGTAGTTTCCAAGGAGTAGTCGAAGAATTTATTTGAGGTATGGAGTTTTCTAAGGCTGGATGGATACTACAGACATTTCATACAGGACTTCTCACACTTAGCAGTGCCACTAACGGGCCTGACTAAGAATGGTGCAAGGTTCTTATGGTCGGATTCTTATGAGTCATCCTTTTAGGAGCTGAAAGGGAGGTTTACTTCAGCACCGATACTAGTATTGCTGGAGTCAGACAAGATCTATATTGTTTACTGTGATGCTTCAAGGGTCAGGCTGGGAGATGTGATTATGTAGGGAGGAGTCGTTGCATACGGGTCTCAGCAGTTGAGGTCACATGAGAGGAATTACCCGACGCACAATCTCGAGTTGGAAACATTTGTTCATTTCTTACACTATTGGAGACACTATCTTTTGGGAGATCATTTTGTGTTTTTCACCGACCACAAAAGTCTCAAGTATATCTTCACACAGCATGACCTGAATTTGAGATAGAGAAGGTGGGTAGAGTATTTTCAGTCCTTTGACTTTGAGATTTCCTATATGCCTAGGAAAGGCAATGCAGTGGATGATGCGCTGAGTAGGAGGAATCAGATACAGGAAGTTTAGGAGGACATTAGTGAGTGGCAGCTTATGGCTATGTTCTCTGAGATGCATTTGGAGGTGCATGACAGACAGGGGAAGATGTTTCTATCTTCTGTAGCTGTTAATTCTACTCTTCTTGATCGAGTGCGAATGATGTAGCTATCAGATTCAAAAGGCCTAGTCCTGCGAGAGAGTGTGTCAGGAGAGGACCCTATTCTTATATGGACAATAGGCAAGGATGAGATCTTACGGTTTCAGGGGCGCATATGGGTGTCTGCTGACATACGCAAGGATTTGATGCGGGAATTTTATTCCTCAGTTTGGGAAGTTCATCCTAGTGTCACCAAGATGTATCGTGATCTATACCATCAGTATTGGTGGTCAGGTATGAAGAGAGATGTTGCTGGTTTCGTGATGAGGTATTCCACCTGTCAGGAGGTGATGGCGGAACATCAGCGACCAGCAGGGATTTTTTAGTAGTTACGCATTCTTGAGTGGAAGTGTAATGATGTCGCGATAGATTCCATGACAGGTTTTCTAAGGTCACCTTGAGGGAAAGATGCAGTTTGGGTTGTCATTAACAAACTCACAAAGGTTGTTCACTTCTTGTCGATCAAGGAGACCCTCAGTGTTGATGAGCTAGGAAGGTTGTAAATCTGAGAGATTGTATGTTTACATGGGGTTCCACACTCTATAATTTCATACAGGGACACACATTTTACTTCTCAGGTCTGGAAGGGGCTATAGAAGGCTTTGGGTATACATATACTTTTGAGTACAGCTTACCATCCCCAGACAGATGGCCAGTCTGAGCGTACGATTCAGGTGCTTGAGGATATGCTTCGAGCATGCATCCTAGATTTTGTAGGTTCTTGGGAGAAACACATACCTCTTGTGTATTTTGCCTATAAAAAAAGTTTTCAAGCAACTATTAATATGGCACCTTATGAGGATTTGTAAGTTAGGCCATGTCAATCACCCTTATGTTGGCTGGAGGCAAGAGAGGCATCTATGTTGGGACCTCGTCTTCTCTAGGAGACCATAGAGTAGATAGAGTTGATTTAGAAGAGGATGGATAATGCACAGTCTAGATAGAAGTCTTATGTTAATCGACAGAGATGACCTCTAGAGTTTGAGTTTGGGGATCAGGTTTTCCTACATGTCACATCGAGGTTGGGACACAGAAGGATTAGGAGGCAGGGTAAGATTTCATTGAGGTACGTCGGGCTATTTGAGGTGTTGGAGAGAATTGGGCCGGTTGTCTATCGGTTGCAGTTACCATAGAGGTACCGAGCTATGCACGATTTCTTCCACGTTTCTCAGCTTCGGCATTACTTCTCAAACCCATCTCATGTTTTTCAACCCGAGGAGGTTGAGTTAGAGGTGAAAGCCTCATTCGAGGAGCATCCTATCTGGATTGTTGACCGAAGCACAAAGGTTCTCCGTAGCCGGTCTATTCCTCTGGTACGAGTGCTATGGCAGCATGGGCGAGTACAGGATGAGACCAGGGAGAGGGAGTTCGATGTACGATCATAGTGGCTAGAGATTTTTGAGGATTATTCTTCTACGCCACCTTGCTAGGGAAATTCAGGGATGAATTTCTATAAGGTGGGAAGTTTGTAAGAAACTGGATCTTCTTTTCAGGTATGTTTTTCTTTTTCTAGTGTTTTTGAGAAGAATAGGAAATTTTGTAAATTTTTGAAATGTCATGGACATTATGAGTACACTTCGTGTACTCGGTTACCACGGGTAGCCGGTTGTTGGATGTGTAATGTCCATGCACATGGCCGTGTGTTGTGACCTGGAGGCCACCTAAATTGAGGCCCAGTAAGGTAAAGTACATGCCATGTACTTTCTTTCTATTTTATTAAATGGATCAGGGTCACATCTAATTGAAAAAAAAACCTTATTTTTCACCTTCTTCATCCAAGAGTGTAAGTACAGTCTTGATCTTTCCCTGAGCCCTTGATCAAGCATTCATTCTCTGATTAGACCATTATTGATTGTGTTGGGATTGCCATAGAAAGTTCTTCCTTCTTCTAGAGCTTCGTTTCCTGATTTCACCTCTCTCATGAGTTATCGTTGGTTGAACGTTTTAGATGTTTTTGTAGATATACCACATTCTAGGTTGATCCAAGAATTGATGCCAAAGTATAAATATCCTACAACACCGAGGTAGGTGGTTTTTGCCTTTCCATATATAGTCTTTGAGTTATATGTGAAAAATTTCCCAATACCCTTAACCGAGGTATTGCGTGTTTATAGTTTTAGCCCTGTTAATTGCCTTCTATGCTTGTATGCTTGAGTAGAGGTTAATTGAATGTGAATAAGGTTATTTTCTATGATTTGTTAGTGTTTTCCCATGTATGTTTTTTTATGACCATTTGGTCTTACTTAGCCTGTTGAGTTATTATGCTTTCCATTCCTAGTGCTGATAGGATGAGGTGATCTTATAATCTGACATGTTGTTATGTTGTAGACTATTTATCCAAGTATTTCTTGAGGTTTACTTTGTCCCATATGAATTTCTATGCTTGTTTGACTTATAGAGGGTTATGGGAACCTACTGTAGTAGACCATGGGGAGAATGGACGTGAGGGCTTCTCCAGAGGGTTTGTTTTTACTATTACGATGTGAGACCATAGGGGGAATTGACGAAAGTGCTTCCTCAGAGTTTCTTTAGTTCCTCTATGTGGTCCACATGTGGAATGAGACATAAGTGCTTCCCTAGAGCACCTTTTAGTTACCAATACGAGACTATATGGGGAATTGACGGTGAGTGCTTCCTTAGAGAGTCTATACTTAATCTGAACCAGAGGGGTTAAACTGTGTGTACCTCCTAGGGGGTTTCTTGTTCTTGTTTGGTTGAACCAGAGGGGTTAGGTTGTGATTAATCTTAGAGGGTTACCTTCTTGTTTAGCTGATTATTTGATATGTGAAATTGAATGCATTGAAACTATGGGATTTTTTGCTGCTGAGTACTTCCTTATTTACTGCTTCTCTTTACTTATTGTCTGTCATATATATTCATTGACTATTAGGCACATATCTTTGGGTGGTTTCCTACTGGTATTTATTCTAACACCCTATTTGGGTCATGCTTTTGGGCCCAAACTATAAGGACACGGCCTTAAACCTTACATAATATTGAATTAAATGAATAATTCACATTGAGGATCTTTTCAGGTTTAGATTTTTAGAGAGTTAGGCCATAAATATTACATCTCAAAAGATTACAAGGTAGACATTTCTACACAGTTTCCATTTTTTTCATAAAATAAAAACTCTTGAAAAAAAGATTCATGTCTAGTTCCATGTTTTAGACAGCATGACTTTTCCTTGATCCCATCCTTGACCCTATTCATCTTTAAGTCATGTGAAAAAATTTCAAAACTTGGGATGAGCATAAAAGGCTCAATAAGGGTTATAAAGCAATGAATGAAAACTTTTGTTCATAAATATGAACAAAACATGAACTCTTTTACTTACCTCATGAAATCATAAGATTTATGAAAGACACAAAGAAATAATAAATCATAAAGGTAACTTGCGGCATCCATACCATACTTACATTGTACCTATCACAGCTACATAAGGAGTTACTTTGGAATACTCATCACAGTATATTCCCTAAACCTCTTAGGAGAAACATTCATATTTACCTCCATCACGTTACCCAATGCATTGGAGAGCTATCTCGGGCTCACCCGACCTAGGTTTATCACAGAACCACCCGTATACGTAAATAATTCCCAATAACCATAACATGATCATAACACATAACATAAGCATAAAGAAAAGATAACATTCCCACATTGAAATAGAAAAATATCATTTCAAGATATTGAAATAATAAATCCATTCTCAAAATCATTTTCAATACAAAAATACGTAAAAATATTATATGGTATTTATTTGTCCATTTAAAAACATTACGGCTTGTTAAGGAAGCCAAAGATGAAATAATACTCGCGGTGGAGGAAAGGTCATTGTCACCGCTTACGTTAAAAAAACATTACATTTTTTCATTTAGTAAAATTCTTTGTATAAAAATATTCCCTTTTAATAAAATGAAAAGTAAAATGGGTTTATATAGCATATAAAATAAAGTCAGGTATAAAAAAATGCCTCAATAAAAGGAGATTGAGACGAAATCCCTTACTTCGTGTCCGACTTGACCCGTTCATTCTTTAATCTCCTGAATAATAAAATAAAGTTATTTTATACTTGCTTAAGAACCTTTTTCAAGTTTATTAATCCTTTTATATCACTTATTACCATGTTATAAGCATTATGTAATCATTTAAGTTAATAACGTTCGTTTTGTCGATATTTGGCACTTGAGTCAAAAATGGACTTCTTATAATTACATGTTGAAAATGTAGTCAAATATCCATTATCTCCAGAATGATAATCATGATGTAGATATTATATATATCATATATATCCAGTACATACATGTATTTATAATATTACATAACATTTGGAGGTAAGAAATGAAATGCACCGTTCATGGAGACGGTAAGCCGTACGTACGCATGAACGCTACTTTCATTTCTATTTATAATTTTAATGGAATTAAAACATAATGATACATAGGTATATTATAATTCCAGTATAATATCATATATAATATCATTAAATATATCCTTTATACATCTCACATAAGGCATTAACGAGTCACATCACTTTGAGGGGGCGGTAGTCCGCACTTCCTCAAATGAGATTATCGTATTTACCCACTATGGAAACCATAAAGGTTTGATATAATTGGGAAGTACAGAAGAATAAAGAAATAATAAACATAATATATATCATATATAAATACAGTTCCATCATAATATCCACCATGAGAGGCGGTAAGATGTAATTGAACAATCATCGTTTCGTGAGGCGTTAGTTTTCCATCCACAGAAACATTATGTTCTTCATCCATTAGATGGAGGTGTGTGTAAGTGTAGTTCAAATAATTCTCATAAAAATATCCTAGTATATTGAGGATACTGGTTTTGTTACAAAAGAAAGTAAATAAAAAGAGTTTAGAGGTTGGATAAGTAAAATAAAAGAAAACAATTTAAGAGAAACGGTTACCTTTAATTTGGGTAACTCTCTTTGGTTTGAACCAAAGGACTTCTTGAAATGTCTTCTGCCTAAGTTAAGACTTCTAGGATGAGGATAGGGATGTAGGGAGCTTAATTGGTCTGAGTTTGGACGAGCCAAATGGCTTGAGAGGTGTGAGAAATTGGATATAAATGGTCTCCTTTTATAAGGGATAGGAGGGGCTCTTAAGGAAAGTGTGAAAACATTATTTTATTATATAATGATATTCGGTTTCTAATGGTCCAAAAATCATTATGGTAGAAGATAAGATGAGTTATATTCGAAATAAAATCACCCAATAAGAATTGGACATGTTTTGGATAATATTTTAATCATTATAATCTTATTTATTTTAATCATTTATTAATGAGGTAAATACTGCATCATTATTGTGTCATAAATAATTTAATTTATCTGATGTATAAAAATTATAAAAAAAATACTATCATGTAGGAAATATTTTTATCTTTCTGATGAATATTTATAGTCAAAAATAGGACTTATATAACACTATATAAAAATTAATTACTAAAAGATTTTTGTTAATGTCAATTTTGTCTTTACATTAAATTAATTAATCTAAATTGTCATTTTCACTCCTAAGTGGATCAATGGGGTCCCAAAATCGATTCAAAGATGACCATGGTCGTAAATGACTCAACCAATAAGGTTTGGACAAGTTTTAAGGTAATTTTGAATTATTATAATATTCTTTTAACCTTGAATTACCCTATTTACCCTTAACCGCGGTAAATAAAAGTCAAAAGTTACTATTCACCAAAAATTATTTTCATCTTATTGAACCACATTTTACTTCTTGATAACAACCATGTATGTCGGATTTTTGAAATTCAATTCACAGAAGTGGTAAAATTTTATTTAAATGAAAAAGTCGGTTTTTTTAACTACCACTAATTGGTTTCACTATTCATCAAAAACTGAAGTTTTTCAGAAAAATATCAAAAATTCAGCCTAAGATATATTTTATATTCCAAATTCAAAAATGAAGTCTATTTTTCCAAATTCAAAACATAGAAGTGGAATTAATTAATTTTAAAATTAATTCCTGTTATCAAAACAAATAGCGTGTTTTTAAGAAACAATAACTATCAAAAGATTGATACTTGTTTATGTCCAATTTCAAAGTGAAATTAATTACAATGACCAAAATTGGATTAAATGGTAAAAATATATTTTAATTTAACTTTAAAACCAACTAAAAAGATAATATAACCATATAAATAAATTATATTAAAAGGAACTTTTGAATTAAAATACAATATTATTCACTATTCATTAAAAAATGAACTTTAACAGAAAAATACCAAAAAATTACCCAAAGTAAAATTTGATGTCCCCATTATAAAGAAGGATTTTATTTGGTCAATTAGAATGTATTAAAGTGACCAAATCTATATTTAAATAGGGTTCACCATTAAAAGGTGATAAATCGGCCTTTTAATGTAAATTATGCTTAAAATTAAATTCATTCACCTTTTAAGCCTCTAACATTTATTGGATAAATGTAAATAAATTTAACAAATATGTATAATAATATTGTAGTTAGTTCTATTCATTCCCACCAATACAATGGCAAGGAGTTAACTACCATTTAAAATAATAATATTATATTATTAGTGTGCAACGTAAGATTCCAAAGAAACTCGTTGTTGCGTATCGGGTACGCTATCGAACATAGCAACCCTTTTTAAAGTAAAATTAATATTTAATTCACAAATATTAATAAATATAAAATATGTCTTATTCTTCATTTACTTGGGATGTTACATCCTTCCCCCCTTTTGGTAATTTTGCCCTCGCAATTTTTATTTACTTATCAAAATAAGTGGGGGTATTTATCCCTCATAGAATTTTCAGATTCCCACGTTGCCTATTCAACCATATAATTTTTCCACAAAACCTTTACCTAGTAAATTACCTTATTCCGCAACACTTGCTCTCTATGGTCAAGAATCTGGACAGGTTGTTCTTCATAAGAGAGATTCTCTTCCAAATGAACTACCTCTGGGCTCAAAACATGAGATGGATTTGGCATATACTTTCTCAACATCAAAACATGAAAAACATTGTGTACCTGGGATAAACTTGGAGGTAAATCCACTCTATACACAACTAATCCAACTTTATCCAGAATTTCATAAGGTCTAATGAACCTCAAGATCAACTTTTCCTTCTTACAAAAACGCATCACACTTTTCCATAGAGAAACTTTGAGAAAGACATGATCACCTACATCAAAAGAAAGATCCTTCCTCCGGTTATCTGCATAACTTTTCTGTCTACTCTGAGCTGTTCTCATGTGCTTCTGAATCAATTGAACTTTCTATGCCATATCTTCTACCAATTCTGGTCCCATCAGCTTCCTTTCACCTACTCCATCCCAAAAAGCTGGAGTTCGAAAATTCTTTCCATATAATGCCTCAAATGGAGCCATCTGTATACTAGAATGAAAACTATTATTATATGAAAATTTAACCAAAGAAAGGTGTTGGTCCCAAATTCCCTGATAATCCATCGAGCAAGCACATAGCATATCCTCCAAGGTCTGAATTGTTCGTTCTGATTTCCCATCTAATTGAGGATGAAAAGTTGTACTAAATTTTAATTCAGTACCCAATGACTTCTGAAGGTCTTTCTAAAAGTTAGAAGTGAACATGGGATCACGATCAGATACAATGGAGAGGGGAACTCCATGCAACCTGACTATCTCTTTAACATACAACCAAGCAAGTTGATCTAGAGACAAAGTATCTCTAATAGTAACTAAATGAGCAGAGTTATTCAATCGGTCAACTATAACCCAGATTGCATTATTACCTCGATATGTCTTTGGTAATCCCACAACAAAGTCCATGGATATATTTTCTCATTTCCACTCTGGCACTGGTAGAGGCTGAATCATTCCCTTCAGTAACTGTCGCTCTTCTTTAACCTGCTGACAAGTCAAACACTTCAGAGTAAAATCATCAATATCTCTTTTCATTCCATCCCATCAGTAATACTCCTGAAGATCTCTATACATCTTAGTACTGCCAGGATGAACTGAAAACGGAGAACTATGGGCTTTACATAACAACTCATTCTTCAACTGTGAATCACAAGGCACACATAATATCTTTCCAAATCTCAAAACACAATCATTATCAATGTTAAAATCAGGCAACTTTCCCTTCTGAACCAACTCTACCTTTTTCTACAACTCACTGTCTTCCTTATATGCTTTCTTTATTCTGTTTGATAGAGATGATATCACTAACACCTGAAACAAAATAGAAGAGTTTTCTGCACCAACAACTTCTATGCCATAATTTATCAAATCAAAAACCAAAGGATCTTGTTCCAAACGTAGCATGGTTAATGAAGTGTTATTTTTTTGACTCAAAGCATAGCCACTTTATTTGATTTTCCCGGATGGTAAAGGATCGTGAAATCATAATCCTTGATTAATTTCAACCATCTCCTTTGTCTCATGTTCAATTCTTTCTGAGTGAATATATACTTCAAAATTTTGTTATCAGTATATATTTCACACTTCACTCCATACAAATGATGCCTCTAAATTTTTAAAGCAAAAACAACAGCAGCTAATTCCAAATCATGTGTAGGGTAATTTAACTCATGTGGTTTCAACTGACTTGAAGCATAAGCAATTACCTGATCATTCTGCATTAGGACACAACCCATTCCCTTCAATGAAGCATCACTGTAGATAACAAACTCACCATTTCTAGAAATTAGTGTCAAAACTGGAGCATTCACCAATCTTCTTTTCAATTCTTGAAAACAATCATCACATTCTTTTGTCCAGATGAACTTAACACCTTTTCTAGTTAACCTAGTCATTGGACTAGATAACCTTTCAAAATTTTCAACAAACCTTCGATAATAACCTGCCAAACCAAGAAAAATATGACTCTCGGTTATATTTGTGGGTCTTGTCCATTCTTCAACAACTTTTATTTTATCAGGATCAACATTATGCCATTTTTTGAAACAATATGACCAAGGAAAAAAATTTGTAACCAAAACTCACACTTCCTGAATTTCCAATAAAGTTTCTTTTCTTTTAAGGTTTTCAATACAACCCTTAAATGACTTTCATGTTCCTCCTTACTTTTGAAATAAACCAAAATATCATTAATGAACGCAACCACAAACTTATCCAAGAACTCAAGGAAAATTATATTCATAAGATCCATGAATACAGTAGGTGCATTGGTTAACCCAAAAGGCATAACTACAAATTCATAATGGCCATATCTAGTATGAAACACATTCTTCGGAACATCTTCTTCCTTTAATTTCAACTGATGGTACCCCGACCTCAAGTCAATATTTGAAAAATAATGATCTCCCTGGATCTGATCAAACAAATCACCGATATGAGGCAAAGGATACTTATTCTTAACAGTGATGTTATTCAATGCTCTATAATCAATACAAAGTCTCATTGAACCATCTTTCTTTTTAACAAAAAAGACCGGAGCACCCCATGGTGATGAGCTAGGTCGAATGAAACCTTTATCTAATAACTCATGTAATTGCTTCTTTAACTCTAAAAGTTCAATTTGATCCATTCGATAAGGGGGTTTTGAAATTGGCTTAGCATCAGGAACTAAGTCAACAGTAAATTCAACCTCCTGGTCAGGTATAATACTAGGCAACTCATCAGTAAAAACATCAAGGTACTCATTTACCACTGCCACATCATTAATCTAAATAGTTTCTTTGTTTTCAGCAATATGTGTAAGGTAACATTCATTTCTATATTTTACCAGTTTTTTGACTTCCTGATATGTTATCAAAAGCAAGGGTTAATTCTTGTACACAAACTGAAAATCATTCTGAAAAGAAACCTCTTTAGCTCTACATTCAATCTTAGCATGACAAATAGAAATCCAATCCATGCCCAATATAACATCAAACTCTACTAGAGGCAAAACAATAAGGTTTTTAGGTAGATTCTTTCCGCACACAAGGATAGGAATGTTCTTATGTTTTCTTTTTGTCTCAAAATTTCCTCTAGGTGTTTTCACCATAAGTTTAGTATTCATATCATGAGATGGAATTCCTAATTTACTAGAAAACTTCTCAGAAATGAAAGAATGTGTAGACCCTGAATCAAACAACACATTGGAATAATCTGAACATACAAACAATGTACCTGATACTACTTCATTTTATGGACCAACTTTTGCTGAAGTAGTTTCAAAGGATTTCACCACCCCTTTATATTTGTAGTCTGGCTACTTTCTTTCAGTTGATTTCTTTGTCGGACACTCATTTTCATAATGACCCATTTCATTGCACTTAAAACATTTTACTGACTGTAAATCAGATTTAGTCTTACCATTACCCTGATCTTTTTCAGTGAAATTACGAGCCTTATTTCCCATTTTACCACATTGGTAGCACATAATAGAATTCAAAAGACATTCCCCAGTATGCTTTTTACCACAATTTTCACAAACTGTAAACTTAAGTTTCTTACCATAAGACTTTTTTGAATAGTTCTTCCCTTTCACCTACCACCTCGACCTCTTATTTTGTTGTTTGTCAAAGAATACCTGATCATCGGCAAACTCCATTTCCACCTTCTCCACACAATGAACAAGTTTTTCATAAATTTTGAACTCACGAGCAGCTAAATCCCTTCGATACTTTGGTTTTAATACTGAGTAAAAATGGTTGATTTTACTATCAAGATCTCATATGAAATTTGGAGCATACCTTGCTAGTAGAGTGAATTTTTCTTCATAAGCAGCCACTGAGTCATCCTCCTACCTCAACTCCAGGAATTGTTTTCCCATCCTAAGAATAACCACCATAGGAAAATATTTCTCAAGAAACATACCTTTGGATTCATCCCAATCGAGAGCATCAATCTCCTCACTATCCCTGATATTTTTCACCATCGACCACCACTGATCTGCTTCACCTTCAAAATGGTAAACTGGAATACTAACATTTTGATGTTCTGAACAACCCATGACATCAAAAGTCTTCTCCAGTGCATTAATCCACCCTTCAGCTAACACAGGGTCAGATGATCCTCTGAATGATGGGGGATGTTACCTCATGAAATTCTCCACTACTAACATGTTCCTCTGTGGTTGATCTGGCTGATCTCATACATGGATACCACCACATTTTATCGCCTGAGTCAAATCTTCCATCACTGCAACAAACTATTTAGTTCCAATTCTGACCATCTCAGGTTGCTGATTTGGAAGGTTGTCTTCCTCCTGATGTCGTCCCAACATAGCTGCCATGTTTCCTCTGTGGAAAACCATTCTGAACAAAGAAATATCTTAGGCAAAGCAATATGGTAATCTGTAAATGCTATATGATTTCAATGTTAACATAAATAACTATATGGACATTTATTTAACAACACCCTAACTCCTAAAGTTATCTAAACCGACCTTTGAGACCAACTATAAGAACCCAGCCTTAAACCTTACATAATATTGAATTAAATTAATAATTCATGTTGAGGATCTTTTCAGGTTTAGATTTTTAGAGAGTTAGGCCATAACTATTACATCTCAAAAGATTACAAGGTAGATATTTCTACACAGTTTCCATTTTTTTCATAAAATAAAAACTCTTGAAAAAAATAGTCATGTCTAGTTCCATGTTTTAGACAGCATGACTTTTCCTTGATCTCATCCTTGACCCTATTCATCTTTAAGTCCTGTGAAAACATTTCAAAACTTGGGATGAGCATAAAAGGCTCAGTAAGGGTTATAAAGCAATGAATGAAAACATTTGTTCATAAATACATACAAAACATGAACTCTTTTACTTACCTCATAAAATCATAAGATTTATGAAAGACACATAGAAATCATAAATCATAAAGGTAACTTGCAGCATCCATACCATACTTACATTGTAGCTATTACAGCTATATAGGGAGTTACTTTGGAATACCCATCACAGTATATTCCCTAAATCTCTTAGGATAAACATTCATGTTTACCTTCGTCACATTACCCAATGCATTGGAGAGCTATCTCAGGCTCACCTGCCCTAGGTTTATCATGGAACCACCCGTATACGTAAATAATGCCCAAGAACCATAACATGATCATAACACATAACATAAGCATAAAGAAAAGATAATATTCTCTCATTGAAATAGCAAAATATCATTTCAAGATATTGAAATAATAAATCCATTCTCAAAATCATTTTCAATACCAAAATACATAAAAAGATTATATGGTATTTATTTGTCCATTTAAAAACATTACGGCTTGTTAAAGAAGCCAAAGATCAAATAATACTCGCGGCTGCGAAAAGGTCGTTGTCACTACTTACGTTAAAAAACATTCCTTTTTGTTGTTTAGTAAAACACTTTGTATAAAAATATTAGCTTTTAATAAAATGAAAAGTAAAAGGGTTTTATACACCATATCTCATGTATAACAAAATGCCTCAATGAAAGGAGATTGAGACGAAGTCCCTTACCTCGTGTCCGACTTGACCCGTTCGTTATTTAATCTCCTGAATAATAAACTAAAGTTAATTTCTACTTCATTAAGAACCTTTTTCAAGTTTATTAATCCTTTTATATCACTTATTACTATGTTATAATCATTATGTAATCATTTAAGTTAATAATGTTCGTTTTGTCGATATTTGGAACTTGAGTCAAAAATGGACTTCTTATAATTACATGTTGTAAATGTAGTCAAATATCCATTATCTCCAGAATTATAATCATGATGTAGATATCATATATATCATATATATACAGTATATACATGTATTTATAATAGTACATAACATTTGGAGGTAAGAAATGAAATGCACCATTCATGGGGACGGTAAGTCGTACGTACGCATGAATGCTACTTTCAATTCTATTTCTTATTTTAATGGAATTAAAACTAAATGATACATAGGTATATTATAATTCCAGTATAATATCATATATAATATCATTAAATCTATCCTTTATAAATCCCACATAAGGCATTAACGAGTCACATCACTTTGAGGGGGCGGTAGTCCGCACTTCCTCAAGTGAGATTATCGTATTTACCCACTATGGAAACCATAAAGGTTTGATAGAATTGGGAAGTACAGAAGAATAAAGAAATCATAAACATAATATATATCATATATAAATACAATTCCATCATAATGGACACCATGAGATGTGGTAAGATGTAATTGAACAATCATCGTTTCGTGAGGCGTTAGTTTTCCATCCGTAGAAACATTATGTTCTTCATCCATTAGATGGAGGTGTGTGTAAGTGTAGTTAGAATAATTATCATAAAAACATCATAGTATATTTATGATAATTTTTTTGTTACAAAATAAAGGAAATAAAAAGATTTTAGAGGTTGGAGAAGTAAAATAAAAGAAAACAATTTAAGAGAAATCGTTACCTTTAATTTGGTTAACTCTCTTTGGTTTGAACCAAAGGACTTATTGAAATACCATATGCCTAAGTTAAGGCTTCTAGGAGGAGGATAGGGATTTAGGGAGCTTAATTGGGTAGAGTTTGGATGAGCCAAATGGCTTTAGATGTGTGAGGAATTGGATATAAATGGTCTCCTTTTATAAGGAGAGGAGGGGCTCTTTAGGAAAGTGTGAAAACATTATTTTATTATATAATTATATTCAGTTTCTAATGGTCCAAAAATAATTATGGTCAAAGATAAGATGACTAATATTCGAAATAAAATCACCCAATCAGAATTGGACATGTTTTGTATAATATTTTAATCATTATAATCTTATTTATTTTAATCATTTATTAATGAGGTAAATACTGCATCATTATTGTGTCATAAATAATTTAATCTATTCAATGTCTAAAAATTATAAAAAAATACTATCATGTAGGAAATATTTTTATATTTCCAATGAATATTTATAGTCAATAATAGGACTTATATAACACCATATAAAAATTAATTACTAAAAGATTTTTGTTAATGTCAATTTTGTCTTTACATTAAATTAATTAATCTAAATTGTCATTTTCACTCCTAAGTGGATCAATGGGGTCTCAAAATCGACCCAAAGATGCCCATGGTCGTAAATGACTCAACAAATAAGTTTTGGACAAGTGTTAAGCTAATTTTGAATTATTATAATATTCTTTTAACCTTAAATTACCCTATTTACCTTTAACCGCGGTAAATAAAAGTCAAAAGTTACTATTCACCAAAAATTATTTTCATCTTATAGAACCACATTTTACTTCTTGATAACAACCATGTATGTAGGATTTTCAAAATTCAATTCACAGAAGTGGTAAAATTTCATTTAAATGAAAAAGTCAGTTTTTTTAACTACCACTAAGTGGTTTCACTATTCATCAAAAATTGAAGTTTTTCAAAAAAATACCAAAAATTCAGCCTAAGCTATAGTTGATATTCCAAATTCAAAAATGAAGTCTATTTTTCCAAATTCAAAATATATAAGTGGAATTAATTAATTTTAAAATCAATTCCCGTTATCAAAACAAATAGCGTGTTTTTAAGAAACAATAACTATCAAAAGATTGATACTTGTTTAAGTTCAATTTCAATGTGAAATTAATTCCAATGACCAAAATTATATTAAATGGTAAAAATATATTTTAATTTAACTTTAAAACTAACTAAAAATATAATCTAACCATATAAATAAATTAGATTAAAAGGCACTTTTGAATTAAAATACAATATTATTCACTATTCATTAAAAAATGAACTTTATCAGAAAATACCAAAAAATTACCCAAAGTAAAATTTGATGTCCCCATTATAAAGAAGGATTTTATTTGGTCAATTAGAATGTATTAAAGTGACCAAATCTATATTTAAATAGGTTTAGCCATTACAAGGCTATAAATCGGCCTTTTAATGTAAATTATGCTTAAAATTAGATTCATTCATCTTTTAAGCCTCTAAATTTTATTGGATAAATGTAAATACATTTAACAAATATGTATAATCATATTATAGTTAGTTTCATTCATTCCCACCAATACAATGGCTAGGAGTTAACTACCATTTAAAATAATAATATTATATTATTAGTGTGCAACGTAAGATTCCAAAAAAACCCGTTGTTGCGTATCGGGTACGCTATCGAACATAGCAACCCTTTTTAAAGTAAAATTAATATTTAATTCACAAATATTAATAAATATAAAATATGTCTTATTCTTCATTTACTTGGGATGTTACACAAAAAAATTATATTATTGTAGGTATAGATAAGGGAAAGTTCCCTTCTACTTCAGGTACTTGACTGCATTGGAGCTAGAGAGCATGGGGCCAAGATGAGGCTTGCGATGCTGAGGAGTTGTTTATCTGTTTTCTTTTGTACTTGATTTAGTACTGTATTTCATCATTTTGATGTGTTTGGCTGCTTTTTTAGACATATGTATCATGCATCATTTTATATATATGTGTGTGTGTGTGTGCGTGTGTGCTCCAGTTGTTTATTATTTCAGTATTCCGTTGTTTACTGTTATATGGTATGTTTACTACTTCTGCTATTGTATATCTAATTTACTTTTTCTGTGTAACTCTGTCAATGAGGGCATAGTTTCCCCAATATCACACCCAAGGCCCTTGCTGCTAGTCTGCAGCCTCTGGCATTCGGGAAAATTCTCATGAGGCCTTGTGACCAACCGGGCACGGGGCACCTCTGGGTGGCTTCCGGAACCGGGATGTTACAGGAATAATTTTCTGAATTAATATTTTATTATAGGATTTTATTTATCTTATGTATAGATATTCTTCATTTTATCCCTTTACATTCATGTTCAAGTTATATGGATTTTATATAATCAATTAACCATTCCTAATAAAATAATTTATGCATAATATATTAATTTTAATTTGAATTAATATACTTTCTACTTATTTGCTTTATGTGATTGTGTTTAATCATAAAATAAATATTGCATCGCACAAATAAATAATCATGCACTGTATTAATAAAATCAATATGTTTCATGATAATTAGCATTAACTAATAGTTATTTTTTTGAGTAGATTATAA